>CM022533.1:21884415-23084415 GCA_012273795.1 Dendrolimus punctatus
TCATAGACTAGGAAGTAAAATTAAATTTTAACCTATATGTATGAACTTCAAAAAGTGTTCTCTAGTGGAAATTATTTTGAACAAAAACATTTGAATATAATGTTAGTTTTACAGTGGTTAGGTAACAGAATTATTATGCAACTATGCCAGAAATATTGGTGCAAAAAATAGCCCGATTTTCATGTTTAAGTTTAAAAAAACCGACTTCAAAAACTGATGTGATGTGCTTAGTAATTTTCAAAATATAGTAATTTTCATGTTTTACTTTGCACCGACTTCAAGATGTTTTAGATAATATATATATTAATAATAATAGCTTTAGAAATAAGTTATTTTATACATTTTTAGTTTTTGAAGTCGGTTTTTTTAAACCAAGTTTTTACTTTTATTTGTTAATTTTTAGTGTCTAGCTATGTATGGGTGGACCTACGAATGGTGCCACGCTTCTTAAAAAATATAGGTCCCAAGAAACCGGAACAAAAGAATGTTCGTAAAATAAAAACTACTGGGCCAAACTATGTCAAATTTTTAGGGGACCACATGGCAGCTATTCTGCGTCGAACAAAAAAAGAATCACGTAAATCGGATCATAAATCACGGAGTAATCGGTGAACATACATAAAAAAAGCAACAAAAAAAAATAGATCCCGACGAATTGAGAACCTCCTCCTTTTTTCGAAGTCGGTTAAAAGAAGGAGGAATTAAAAATATCCATAGACCCATTTTTGCTTGCAATCTCATTATAGTTTATTGTTCCGGTTTCTGATGGCCAGATTCCAGTCTCCTTTAGGAAAGTAGCTGCCACTGTCTAAAGAGAGACTTGAGCCTAGCCACTAATGCGGGAACACAATTGGAAGTTGTTATGGTGGCATACTCTACCAAGTTTACGATGTATAAGCCTCTTACATCTGAAATCTTGATAAATTCCTTTTCGCAGCAATATGGCGATTGCTTATTGTCAATAGTTAAAATCTGTTCATACTCTAATAAATATGTTTTGAATCTCGGTTCGTGCAATGTATTTAAAAACGAGAGAAAAGTCAGGACTAATTAGAAGACCAGATTTTGTCTGTTTGTCTTTTAGAGCATCACGTGAAAACTACTGAACAGATTTAAATGAAACTATACAGAGCTATCTTATATTCCGGTTCAACGATTTTTATTTCGATAAATAGCATTGTTTCTGTAGGATGAATGAATGAAAGAATCGTTTATTTGTAGAAAAACAGGTAATATTTGTATAAAAGATGGTAAACAAAGTCGATTGGTCTCACTGTATTTGACCTAAACATGGTCATACAAATATTTGGGTACATGTCAATTAAGAAAATTATAACATTTATAAACATAATTTGTATAATTATATATTAAATACAGAGATAAAAGTATGACAAAAATATAGAATAAATCAGATGTCGGAACTTAAAATCTAATATATAAAATTCTCGTGTCACAGTTTTCGTTGCCATACTCCTCCGAAACGGCTTGACCGATTTTGATGAAATTTTTTGTGCTTATCCAGTATCTATGAGAATCGGCCAACATCTATTTTTCATCCCCCTAAATGTTAGGGGTAGTCCACCCCTAAATTTTATTTTTTATTTTTTAGACAAAATTTTTAATTTCTATTTTTTTATGATACAACATACAAAAATACATACAACCCTAAATTATTAACCCTCTGCGACAAACCCCTATTTTTACCGGACAGGACGACGTCTGCCGGGACAGCTAGTATAAATATAATAATTTACCTAATAAAATCCCTAATGTCTTAAAAACACTTCCATCAGCCATGAATGTAATTTTAATTATCTTTTTGGCAATACTCTCATTGATATGGGTACCGAAGACTTTCATGATCCCCACTTAGTAGTTTTTTTGTCTTAACGTAGTGTAGCAGTTAGGTGTTACTAGTCTAGTGGGATCTCTAAATTTTACTCTAGAACTAACGCTATCAGATTATTTATCAAACATTAATTAGACGAATATAGTTAAGAAAATCGCGCTTGGGTAGCATTTTGTGGTGCAGCAGTTTTAATTCACTAACAAACATGTCGTCATGACAACGCTAACGAAGCTTCGCTAGCACTAGTAGTACTAAATAAATATAGAAAAGACTTTAAAATGTGTCATTGTTAATATTTTCTTAAGTTTTCGCGACTTGTATGCATAATAAAACTACGTTTTAACGGTTTTAAGCGTGGTAAATTATTAGAGCTGGGCGTGTTTGCGGAAGAGTTCATTGCACAGATTCTTCTCTTCAAGCCCTAATATGTTGCGAAGCGGTGGTTAGATTAGGCTCCCATTGAGTAAATAATAACCATAAACAAAATTAAAATTAAATAATTAAAATGAATAAGTTGGCGGTAGGCTAAATAAAACTTTAACAATACTCATTTGCACTTGACATCTTGACACACTGAAAAGTGGCCGAAACGTCAGAGTAATAAAAATCAAGTAAATTACCGCGCTTAAAACTGTTGAAACGTAGTTTTATTATGTTATATTTCTCAAAGGTGGTACATAAATATTATAGGATAATGCAGTTACTTACATTATATTTTACTCATTAATAAACATGTAAGTGAAATATTATATGTATATACATTTACATAAATATACGTACGAGTAAGAATATCAAACATCACTTTGTTGCGGATAGTGCTTTTTCGTCATGTTTTTAAATGGTTAGGTATATTCGGTAGTCTTACGGTCGATCAAACCCTCCGCTTGGTTGCTACGGTGAGCATCCAGCCGATCAGGAGTTCCCACACAATCCTCGGTGAGCCTGACCCCACAGACGCGAGGATGCTGTCCCAGGAAAAGACATTCCTCCTGCATCACCAAAAACGGTGCAGTTGTAACAGAAATTGGAAATGTAATTTTCTTCAAAATTTATACATAGCAAATACGCCCTAGAATAATCCTACTTATGTTATAAACGCGAAAGTTTGTAATTTGTTATTCTTTCACGCAAAAACTACTGAATGGATTTTGATGAAACTTTACAATAATATAGCCTGCACATCAGAATAACATATAGGCTATAATTTATAAAGATTTTTTTTTCTATAACCACGCGGGCGAAATCGTGGGGCGCAGCTAGTAGTGTTAACAGTTTAAAAATAATTTACGACTATTGGTTAATTAGTTTTTAAATATTTTACTATAAGATCCTAAACAGTACGAGTTTCCGCCGGCTTAAGGTGGTAAGGTTATGCGAACAAATCTATTGAAACTGCTCTGGTCTATAGTTTTGACTGCTCTCGACTTAAATAATTTTTTGAATAAAAAAAACATAAAAATAAAATAATTTTCTTTTTAATGATTTTCTCCAAAAACTTAATCGCGCAAGAGTGGCTGAGGACATGCTAGAACGAGACGATTCCGACCTAAAATTCATGAAACGCACACATATTGGTGACGAGACATGGGTCTTCGAGTTTGACATGCAAACTAGTCAACAAGCTTCGGAGTGGCGCTTTCCAACTGAACCGAAACCGAAAAAACCAATCTAATGTCGCCCAAAAGTCAAAGTGATGACTATCGCGGTGTTGTGCATTCTGAATTCTTACCGGATGGTTCAACGTTAAATTAAGTATATTATTAGAGCGTCCTGCGGCGTTTAAGACAACAAATCCTACGAAAACGGCCAGATTTGTGGAAAGAAAATTCTTAGATTTTTCACCACCATATTGCGCCTTCAGACAAGGCCATCATTGTGAAAGAATTTTTGACCAAAAACTCAACAGATACCATCGAGCCGACTTCTTTCTTTTTCTTAAACTAACAGTACCACTTCGTGGCACCCGTTTTCATTCGGTAGAAGACATAAAGGAGAATTCGTGCGAGAATAAATGTGAATGAATAACTAACATTTTGTGTATTGATATTGTTACGAGTTACGCAGGACTCGAATTAAAATGCCGTTGGAATTACTATAGAATTTATTAGAACTATACAAACACGTATAGCATAGGTACAAATATTAGTAGACACTACTAGTATAAACTGCACGATTCAGTAACACGCGGAGAGTCCGTCACTATGTTGCTCATTGAATGTACGTCTTGATCGTATTGTAATCCTCGCTTGACTGCCTCAACCCTCCGTTCGGGCATTGTTTTATAGTAAACTGTACAATACAACAATCGACCGCGTGGACTGAGGATTCCGAGAAACCGTAATCTGCACACCTGGTTAATTATTTCTGAGAATGAAAATAATAACAATAGGCTATTGCCTAATTGCAAATTTTAAACACAAAGTAAACAAAAGAAGTCAAAATGCAAGAAAAAGTAATAAACTAGGTCCGCATTTCTTTGTAACAATATTTTCCCAATATTTTTTTTGACAGAATAGCAGACTATTATTCAAATAACGTAAGGAGTAATAAATTAACGAATCATGATGAAATAAATTTTCTCAACATTTTCCATTTAAAACCTATTATAAACCTGTTGAATATTTCTCGGAATCGTAGACTCTACCCACTTTGTTCTATTTTGCCCTGTATTAGGTTTCGAATAAAAGTTGCGCTTTTATAATCTGGTGCAGGGCTGCTTCAAAACTGGATCGCACCACTTAAACTACTGTAGCGTTAGGTGGTGCGAATGCCTTAAGCCTTAACACATTTAACGAAGAGCAATGCCAAACGTTATGACAATAAGCCAGACTTTTTTAATTTACCACACAAACTATCGACGCAGGAAGGCGTATAAGCAAAAAGCAGAGCGTGTCATTATAGCCTCTACGAGTATTCATACATAAAATGTGACAGAACAACTTATTTCTTCAAGCCACAACATGTTGTGAACCGGTGGTAAATTAGATTAGGCTCCCATAGTGTAGATAATAACCATAAAAAAAAAATAATTAAAATGAACAAGTTTGCGGTAGGCTAAATAAAACTTTAACAATACTCGTCGGACAAATGTCAACTTTGTCGTCCGTGACCACGGCCACTGAAAAGCGACTGAAACGTAGGACAAAACAAAACTTAATAAATTACCGCGCTTAAAACCGTTAAAACGTAGTTTTATTGTATTAAACAACTTACGACTTATTATCCATTCTGCCAGATCACATAATTTTATAATTACGATATTTCGTAGTGTCACAGCAGGCACTGCGACCAAAATTGTAGTGTTGATACCTAAGAGGCTTTTATATGTAAACAAATTTTATCCAAATGACAGAAAATTGGACTTTAGTCACATCTACAGAAGCTTTCATAGTTCGTGGAGTGTCAAGCATTTACCCGATTTTATTTGAATAATATGTATATACAAGTACATACAGTAGTCTCGCGTGCTCGTTGCGCACAGCGAAATTTACTAAAGAGACTGTATTTTCATTTTTATAAACAAATTTATAACAATTTGGTTATATAAATATAGTTATCAGACGATCAAGGGTAGTTTTTAAGATTTAATTGGAGATAATTGTAAACTATTAAAACACAATTTTTTGTATAAATATTAGATGATGAAGATTTTTAATTTTTTCATGAAATAATGATAATTTGTTTAGACTTGTACTTTTTTTATCAATTTTCAGAGAAAATAATCAAAACGCTACAAAAAGAATAAATCACGATTCCTTCAGTCTATTTTTAAATAGGGTAGTAATTAGTATTAAAATAAACTTTTTTTTTTTTTTTATTGCATGAGATCAGCAGACAGGCAGACGGCCCACTTGATGGACAGCGGTTACCATCGCCTATAGACATTTGCAACACCAAAGGTGCTACGAATGCGCTGCTGCTCTCTTTAGGGAGCCTGGAACCTGGTCACTAATGCCGGAACACAACACAGGGTTATTATGGCGGCATACTCTAGACCAGGGGTGGTCGCCATCTAGTCGGGCAAATGCCCTACCACCTGGCTGTGGGTTGTTTTGTCGCCTCTTACGACAGGCCGCCGGGCCGCAGGAAATTGTATTCTTTCTCCGTTCCTGCACGGATAAAACTGAAATACTTTCTATGAAGTTGATTTACTTAAAGCTTAAATATAGTATGCAATATAGTTAATCCTGTAGCATCGAGATATGGAGGTTAAATGATACTTCAGATCGCAGAGAATAGTATTAACTATCGAGTGCTGATGTAAATTGAACAAATTTATTTTGGAATCGCAACCGCAACTACAAATAATAACAATTCATACAGCTAGAACAATATGTAGCACAATGCGTGAGCGGGACGGATGATGAGCGAGCGAGATAGAGTAACTATTAATATGTGCGCACACGCGTTGCGCTAGCTAAGTAGTCTCTTGTCCGCGGCGATGAATAGACGTATGCAGTTCCCATAAGCCATTCTAAGAAACTCAGTTTCAAATTACATAGTTTGAGCTAGATAAATAGGAAGGGAATCAATTTTTAACTAGACGTTGCAGCCGCTTCTTTTCCTTAATTGCAATAACACGCTGCCTAGCGGTGTACATAAAATAGGAAGTAAAATTAAATTTCAATTCATATCTGAGACCTTCAAAAAGTGTTCTCCGGTGGAACCCTACTGATAGTTCGCGTAACTGCTAAAATATAGAATACCAATGGTCTCGGCAGACGCTGTACTGCTCCGAAGAAACAAAAATCTAGAACCCGATTCCAGCGCCACCTATGGGGTCTAACTCTGAATCTAAACCACCCCGGGACCCACTCTAACACATTCAGTTTCATCAAAATCGTAGAACCCAATTCCAACGCCAAGTATTCTGTTTAGATTGACGGGATAGATTATTTAAGTCTTAGTAGGGATTCTTGATTATAGATATAGCACGGCTGAACTACAATAATAAGTACATCTTTTTATTACAAGCAAATTACTTTTACTATCTTACAAATCGCCGAAGCCGCCTAGTCTTGTATGAGCGTAGCAGATTTTGACGTTACGTTAAGATGATGTAGACGGCTCATTTGGGCCTTTCAATTCTGCTGAATCAACCAAGTTAATCCATATACGGAAAAAACAAAGGTTGCCTGGAAGAAACTGCTTTAAGCAGTAATGCCGATCATTGTTTTTTTATTGCTGGAGTACAGCAGAGAGGATTACGGCCCAACTGTGATGGAAAATGGTCGCCATCGCCTATGAACATTTGTAAGAGTAAATGTACTACCAAAGGTGCTGCTGGACTTATAGATAGGTCTGGAACCTGGCCACTAATGCCGGAACACAACTGAAGTAACTATTTATTACTCTGTGACTTAAGGTTGCTATGGCGGCATGCTCTAGACTAGGTGTGGTAGCCATCCAGTCGGGCAAATGCCCCACCGCCTGGCTGTGGGCTTGTTTATCGCTTCTTAAGACAGGCTGCCCGACCACAGGTATTATTGTATTCTTTCTCCATTCCTGCACGCAATAAAAGTGAAACTTACGAGTGAGTGAGATAAATTTTTTATGGAACAAGAACAACAGATTATCTAGTACCAAGACTAAAAAACCAGATACCGGTTGAAATAAGAAATAAAATAAACTCCAATAATATGAAAACTATAATTAAATCCCTAGAAGATAACTTTACTTAAAATAAACGTAGACTTAAATATTTATTTTATCCAATATTCATTCAACTATACATATAATATTATAATACACATCTAATAACATATATCTATATATATATTTATTTTCAATTAATTTATTATAACAGCCACTAGATACTCATCCTGTATATACATACCAACAACAGAGTATAAGGTCATGTGTTAATGTTTACTATCCTCTCTCACTTGGTACTAAGAATGCAGAAAGGGTAGATGTAATAATTTTAACTACCTCATATTTATTAATTATTATTGTACATAAAGCGCGGACTATTAACATCTTCGTCAAACCCTTTCGGGTTTTAAGATGTATACATGTAAAAAATATGTATGTTTTTTTGTTTGAATATAAAAAAAAAAATATAGACTGTCAGGAGTATTAGGGTAAATATAAGTTTTATTCTTTTTTTTTTTATCAAACTCACTGTTTTATATTTTATTGCAAAGTATTAGGGTAAGGATATTTCATATTAAAGATTCAATCAAAGTTACAATTTAAATCACTAGCATAAAGTTAAAAATTCAATGCACTGTTACGCATAATTTCCTTTGATCTACGTATAAAATAATATCTGCATAAGTATATATAGATTGAGAAAAAAACTCATTGAAATCTTTTAAGATTTAGTTAAAGTGGAAATTAATACTAACGGTAAATTGAAATGAGTTTTATCTTGAATCAAATAAGGTTGAATTTTATGTGTTTATCTCTTTTTAGTGTTGCTGAAAACATACATACATAACTTCACGCCAGGTCCCTTGCGGGGCACGAACAACAGTGCGCCATTCGGGCTTATTCTTACGCACCTCACTTGCTTCTTTGACTTTCATATCTCTTGTCATGCACGCTCGTCTGTTCTTAAGGCTTCTGACAGTATAATCTATAATATTATAAAATTATAAAAATAGCCTGACTCTACCTAAATTAAAGCTATTAAAAAAACTGGAATACACTATATATAAACGACGAAGAAAGCGATGTATTTTTTTCTAGTCTGTCTGTTTGTTCGAGATTCACGTTGAAACTACTGGGCCGATTTCGATGCGGTTTTGGTTGATCGATAGCAAATTCATGTACTTAAAAACTGCGGTACTTTTTATACTCTACCAGTCTCATATTTTTATACCACATAAAAAAGAAATCAGTATGTTTCGTGCAGGAACGGAAAATAATACTAATTCCTGTGGTGGGGCGGCCTGTCGTAAGAGGCAAAAAAACACCCCTCAGCCAGGTGGTAGGGTTTTTACCCGACTGGTACTGGCTACCAACCCTGGTCTACAGTATGTCGCCGTAACAACTTTGAGTTGTGTTCCGGCATCAGTGGCCAGGTTCCAGTTTCTCCTTCGCGGCCGGTAGCACATTGTCCATAGGCGACGGTGACCACTTTCTATCACGGTCGAGCTCGGCTGCGCTTCAGCAATAAATAAAAAACTGTGTCTGAAAAATTTGGAAAGCGGTCTTTAAATTGATTTACTTAATAGCAATAATAGAGCGTCATGACGACGAGGATAAGTTTAAACAGTAAATACAAAATATAAATTTATTTGCTTACGAAATAAAAATTCGAATAAAATTTTGGTTGAGTTGAAGAAAGTGTTCAGATGATTAACTGATGTTTCCATTTCGAAATAAATAACATTATACTCACAGAACAATTAAAAAATTACATACAATCGAATATAATGCAAGAAAACTTAACCTATTCGTATTGTATTCTACCTATAGTCGCTCAAGACTATAAGTAGAATACTGAGACCATAACACCGTCTTCTATGGGAAAGGTGCCCAGAAGGCTGGCTACATTTCATCTATGGATCGCCATACTGATCCATGGGCCGAGGTAAGCACTAGCCCTCTGATCACCTGAAGAGTCAATGAGTCGTTTCGATAAATTGTGGTAGATAGACTCACGACCTCAGGACCCCACGGTCCAAGCATCTCAACTATTTGCGCCACTTGAGTGATTCAGCTATTTCCACCGCCGAACCGGCTGATCTAGACGTGTTTGGTAAATGGGATGCGACCAACGTGTCTATGCAACTCACATCCCACACCAAAGGCTTGTCACGCTGCCAGGGAACTAGAGTCATTCCGTCAGGACACCTAACTAAAATTATTTTCTACTATGCAATAACCGCGTTTGTGATATACAAGAATGACCGAAGGAAATATAATGTACTTATTACTTAAATAAAAATAACTACCTATAGCAGTTTTTGATATAAAAATGCTCTTGAAATAGTGATTAAATGTTTGTAGGTCAAATTGAAAATGCTTACTTCCACATTTCATTTGTGGATGACAACATCGAAAATTGCTATATTAAATGGCATTTATCTCTCTGATATGTGGTAAAGATCAAGGTTTGTCGAGGCCATTTTGCAATTGTCGCTTATCTTTGCCGGCAGTGGCCCGAAGCGTCTATGGGGCCAGCCTCGGGGAGGCGTACGATGGCGTCCTGCGGCTGAATACAGGCCTGCACCCGGAGACGATATTCGAGATGAACGAGCTGCCCACAAACCCCTACTCATTGGACACGCGAAGAATGCAGCTATATTCGCACCCGCACGTACATCCCACGGTGAGTCAGACGCCTTTGTTTTCAGCAACCATCGCTTGTAAGGTGACGCAGATTGTACATGTGTCTGAATAAGCGTTTACCATTTTCGAATAGCGAAAAATCGGGTTAATACACGTCAAGTCACGCGTAGTAAAGAGTTTTGTACAGTTGACAAAAATTAAAAAATCTTTTAACCGAAAGTACTCCATATCTAAGAAAATATAAACAAGAGAATCGTTTAGTAAAATTTAGATATGTCGCGACTGTTATATTATATTATTATTATTATATTATTATCATTTTATTATTATATTTGTTATGTTCGTTACTTTACCTACTTCATCTGGGATAATGTTATTATACATATCACACGCTTAATAAAACAAAGAAATAACCAATAACTCAAAAGTCATAAATATGAAGATTATATTATAAAACATAAGAACTTATCATAAATAATAAATTCGCACCAATTTCGCAACAATTTGACCGTTGGTTAACGAAATAAAAGATGGTCCCCCTTTTTTCTACTAACCGCTGCGACGAGTGAAGCAAATGCATAGATTTAAAGAGAGAAATAAAACCCAGTAAATGGATTTATTAAAAACTGGTAGGATTTATTTCGCATGTTGTTTTATTTGTTGAGTAAATTTATTCGCCAAAAGAACAACTCGTCAACAAAAAGTCAACATTTTAAAAGCGCATTCCCAAAAAACGCAAATTTTGAGATGTTTCTTTATTTTATTAAGTGTGTGATGTAGAGTATGTTATGAAGCGTTATTGTTATTATTGTTAATGACGTTAAATATTGACAGATAAAGTAACGTATATATATGTAGCCATTAGTTAAGGGTGTTCCTTTTAACGCTATAAATAAGACACATTTGGCCGCAGTTAATAACCAAAACATTGTCGCAAGTGAATCCCAATGGTTATACGAGCCTACGAAAGGGGCCGTTTTACGATTTTAGGCCTTATATTATTCTTTGGTTTCATTACGTCATTGTTAGCGGAATATACAATAGGCCTTCATGTCAAATTTGACCTTATAAGCCTAGAACTTTCTAAGAATAACTGTGACGTGCAAAGCTCAGACACATGTCATAAGGGTACCGCGCTTACAGGGGTCCTCCAGCACTTGGGGAGCGGAGGAACCAACCCTTGTTGACTAAGTGAGTTTGCCTCCCACGGGGCATTCTCCAACACTGACGCGCGGGGTCATTGTGGGCATAACTACGTTCAACCATGAGCGCGGGGCATATGAGAGGAAGGGGGTTTTAGTGGAATACTAGCCCACGGGTTACTTCTTTAATAGGAGTACCTGCTGAGTCTCCACACAAGCCGGCAATTGATTCTGTTACCTGCGCCATATTCAGTGGATAATTCTCACTACTTTGGTCTAATCTTAGTGTACGAAATGTATTTTCCCCTGCCTCAAAAAATAAAGGGTGGCAAATATATGAAAAAAATATAAGCTGTTATTATACTAGTCCTTGGTGTATAAGAACGCCGCATGCCTATTGCGTATTTTCCGTCACATTTATGCAATGATAGCACAATTTCAATGACGTCTTGGAAGATTTGCAATAATCATGTCAAGGGGCAAACTCGTATGACGCTAATCTGTTTTGGTGAAAACAAGTTCACGTTACTCTAGGCGCCACAAATCAGCTATGGGTCTTTAAAATGTCAAATAAAATAAAATCGAAAGTGTTAAAAGTTGAGAACTAATGCGAACAATATCAACCGTGGCAAAACAAATCAGTCTTTAACTCATAAAACTTGTACTGCGAATGAAAATATACGAGTAACGTTGAAAAGATGAAATGCAAGACGCAAATATGAGGGCCATTTGAAGGCATGCACTGGTAAGGCGTTGGGTTTCTGCGGAGAGTGGTCATTCGACTCGCCCCCGATGCCAGCAGTTCGCACGAGTACACTCGCTTGCCTTTATTCCAATTTATGTCCATCATCGTAAAAATGAACGCAATATTTTACACACACTTGTGCCTGTACGCACACACAAATTATAAGTCCCTAATGCGATTTAAAAGTCTTCAAAATTAGTATTTTTATGGCAGGATTTCAGTAGACAGGCAGACGGCCCACTTGATGGAAACCGGTTACCATCGACTATGGACATTTGCACCACCTAAAGCGCTGTAGCTTTCTTAAGGAAGACTGGAAATTAATGGTCACTAATGCCGGAACATAACTCAAGGTTGTTATGGCGACATACTTTAGACCAGGAGTGGTAGCCATCCAGGCGGATATGTCCTGCCATCTGGCTGTGGTTGTTTTGTCGCCTCTTACGACAGGCGGCCCGGCCGCAGCAAACTGTATTCTTTCTCCGTTTCTGCACGGATAAAAAAGTTTCAGTGGAGTACATTTTTGAAGGCCCTACAATATCATCACGAGGAAGACAAACTATTGAGGTGCTATGTAAATGTAATCAGGAGAGGTGAAAATTAAGTGACTTAAATAAATCTTAACCAGGAACGGGTGGGTATAAGAGTAGTAGACCAACAAAGATGTGAAGAAAATTACTTGCTTATTCCTGGTGTGGCAGAAGACATATTCCAGAGTAGATGATAGAGAACACATTGTTCTGATCACAAGTGACTCGGAGAAAGTAAAAGATTATAAAATACATTCTCAAACGCGACATTTCGATTAGACGAAATAAATCGTATTTGGTCAACATTCATCAGCAGTTCAATATTGTTTTGTAAATAAAACAAATTGACATGTAGTTTATTTGTAAATAATTATATTATGTTTTCCCATATAATTAATTTATTAATTATACTTTAAATAATCATAATTTTCATTAGTGTTGGTCATGACGTCCATACGTCCATTTAACCATTCCGCTATCGCAGCACCACTGAACTTAAGTTATCAAGATGCCTTCGTCACTGCCCGTTACATCACCGACCTTGTTTGCTTGACTTTTATTCTCACTACTTGTGATTAAATTATGTTTTTTTAAAATATAACCAATAACATTGTTGTTACAATTCCATTGATTCTTGATTGAATCTTTGAAAAGTAATTGTATAACATGTTTCTATATTTATTTTCAAAAAAGATCCTGAGATAGATAAATACGAGTATTTTTTTCTCTTATTCCACTTAAATAGCGAAAATTCGTTGTAAAGCGGTGTAGGTAGACTGAGAAGTAAATTTAAATTAAAGCTTTTGTCCTGCCCGGAAAAAAGAAAAATCTAGAACCTGATTCCAGCGCCGCCTGCCGAGTCTGATTGTAAATCTAATCCACCCACTCAAACACACATAAAATGTTATCAAAATCCGGGAACCCGATTCCAGCGCAAAGTATTTTGTTAGATTTATAGGTTACAATATTTAAGTTTAAGTAGGGATCCCTAATTTTTATATAGACTTTAATAATGTAGCATCTGAATGGTGAAAAGAAATATTGAAATCTGTCAAGTAGTTTTTTAGTTATTTCGTTATAAACATACAAAAATACAAATCTTTCCTCTTTAAAATATTAGCATATATATTGTATCACTTTCAAGAAATTATCTCCAGTGGAATTTATTTTGAATAAAAACTTTGAATTTGCATTTAAAGGATACATTTTTTCATATTAAATTTAATAAATTAATTTAATAAAAATTGCCTATATAACACAATTTTTATTATCTATTTCAATATTTAATAATTAATAAACATTTATAATAATAAAATTTGGATGCTTGTTTGTTACTTAATCACGCCAGAACTGCAGAACGGATGTGTATGAAATTATGTATACATTGTAGTTTGGAATAGCACATATGCTATACATCTTATCGAGCATTCCTGTGGGATAACATTAATGCGACCGAAGCCGCGAGCAAAAGCTAGCATTTAAACATAATCATCCTGTTAGAAATAATTTCATGGTCCATGTGGTTGAAGGTTTGAGTCCGCGAGCAGACTAGAACTCAGAGCTCTAGGTCCAATTTTTGTTACCTTAAACCCTGTTATTTATTACATACCCTGTCTGGGATCACCCTTAGAGTTGGTCGTTGTACAATCCTGAATTCTAACAACACAAACATAGCTTGCTTAGCATGCGGCTATACTATGTGTCTTTGTTTGCATATATTGCAACTAATTATTATATTGCACTGTCATACATAATTGGGCCCAGATTGTAAAACTTTACAACACTCTCATGTGTTTTTAAGTTTATTTTTTTATGTTGATATTTTTTATAATTGTTGTATTTTATTTATATTTTGTTTTATTTTAGTTTATATTAATTTATAATTAGTTTTGTTTATGTTATTTTGTACCTTATTTTTTGCGCTATAGATATTCAATTCCAATGGCTCAAAATATTGATTTAGGTCTTTATATTTTTAAGGTTGCGATTTGTGTTAAAATTATAAGGTATTGTTGTTGGTTTAGTTAATTTTGATGAATTATATAATGATGATGTGTTTTCACATTATTAATTATTAAAATTCATTCACATTAATTAATTATGGTAATTGATAAATTAATATATTTGTGATTTTGTTTTTAGGATTTCTCTTCTTTCTCTCTTCTTCTTTCCATTTTGTAATAGAAAAATATAACGCTTTGTTACACTTCATGAAAATTCAAAATTATAGCGAGCAAAGATGGTATTTATCAAGTGACCCTGACACAAGTTCATCACGAACCGAACAACAGATTGTCAATATGATCCATTATTATTTACTGACAAGCACTAGATATATAAAAATTAAAGTGATGAAATAATCATGTTCATGTGTGCGTCGTTACAACCGAAAACATGTTCGAACAACGAACTCATTGGTATTACATTGTATCAATCAATAGTCAAAGAAACAAGTCGATAATGAGCTTAACTCAAAATCATTCAAACAGTTTTTCAAAGTTAATAATTCCTTCCGATGTACCATCGTAGTGGATCATTTCATTAGCGCAGAAAACTTCGATCTCATGTTGCGAATCGTGTAAGCGGAACTGAGCAAAGAATATAAATCGAGCAACATTCTAAGTAAATACAGCCCTAAATTCGTCTTAGCTCAGCAAAATTGCCGGTCAAGATAATCAGCGCTGATCTTCTGCTAGGGCCGTTAGCTACATACACGGACACAGGAAAAGAGAAAAAGATATGAAGCAAAATCATTAACCAAATATTAGCTCCACCCCTACCCATCAGTACCTTTAGTATGTTGTTCAGGACACCTTCCTCTACGACTTTGCCAAAATTCGCTTTCACACGAATTATTTCCCCTATTCGGCCTTTTCTTGTCTTCGTCGGTTTATATTACTTATTTAAATGTACGCGCTCACGCCAGGGATCTATGGAAGAAATACCAACAAAGCGGACGAGACGCTATGCTTCCACTTTTATCATACGCACCGCCGATGAGAACTTTTTACTGTTGTCTGTATTTCCTGAAGAAAATAATCTAGGTGTCTTCAAGTATCGAGTGATCATCTAGGTAAGCGTGCTTCACCTTAGACTGCATGTAGAAATTCGGCATCGGCAGTGGTCGGATGTGTTATTAAAAAAAGCACAATAAAGGATATTTTTATACTATAACTACCTGTCCCGGCAGACGTCGTCCTGTCCGTTAAAATTGGGGTTGATCGTAGAGGGTTGAAAATTTAGGGTTGTATGTATTTTTGTATGTTGTATCATAAAAAAATAGAAATTAAAAATTTTGTCTAAAAAATAAAAATAAAATTTAGGGGTGGACTACCCCTAACATTTAGGGGGATGAAAAATAGATGTTGGCCGATTCTCATAGATACCGGATAAGCACAAAAAATGTCATCAAAATCGGTCAAGCCGTTTCGGAGGAGTATGGCAACGAAAACTGTGACACGAGAATTTTATATATTAGATGTATTAGTAATGCACGATTGAAAAATTAAGACATAAGAGGACAGAAGAATATATCAAACACATGGTGTTAAAACAATTCAAATGTAACATGACTTGTGAGGTGCCAGTGCCAAGTTACACGAGCTCATTTTATCACTGCATTTCCACCTGACACCAAGATGAGGATGACATCAAAAGAGTAGCAGGATCACTTTGTACAATGGAGGATCTTGGAGAAGGCTTTTGTCCACAGGACAAGCTGAGGAGGGTTGCGTATATTTAATATAATTTATGTCCGTATAAATGTTATGTTGCTCAGTTATAAAGGCTATCATATAGTTTAGTTATATACGGTAATTAGCTAGTGACGACTGATGATGACGCTGTACCAGCTGCAAAGGGCACGCGGCGAATCGAATGACTGTAACTTGACCGGTACGGTCCTGTGACAAATGTGAAAAGTATTACGCTTTTAAGTGCTCTCAGGTTCCAACTACCAATCGATTTCTGTTTACAATACGCGTGTCTCGAGAAAAGTTTACTCCGTGAGACCGCTTTGCGTAGTCCTCTCAATTATTAACGTTTATAAAGGTACCAACACACACGCTTGTTGCTAATGCGAAAGCATGCTATTATTAAGCAATTGATACTCAATGGCATGTGTGTCAAAGCATTGCTAGTAATATTGGGTGTCGGAATGCAAAAATAAGCCTGTATCTAACAAAAACTAATCATCATACGTAAAGAAAACACACATCAAAAACTTTGTACCCCTTTTTACGAAAATTGCAAAAGAAATTTTGCACACTAATGGCCTTACTTATAATCGTTTGTTAAATTTTAAGAAACTATCAGCAACTGATTATCGAAAATCTTACCCATAAACTCCTCTTAAGGATAAGAGGTGGTGGTAAAGTAACTCATAAATAACTGTCAAAAATAACCAACATCGAGAGGCAGTTTAAGTGACTGCTAAGAGGCAAGATGGCAAGCTTTATTTGAAACAGCCAGTGATTAGGGGCTTAAGAGACTTTTATTTCAGAGAAGGCTAATAATTTCTTAACGAGATTATTATAAGTAAGGCCCTTATAGTTTATATAGAGAAGCAGTGCAAAATTCTAATAGTTTTTAAAAAAATATGCATAAAAAAATACATTAAAGCAATAAAAAACATTACACACACTACCATGTATTTGACACACTATATAAGCTCTTTTGTTTATTGTTAAAGTTAAGGCCGCAGGAAATTGTACTCTTTCTCCGTTCTCTTTTTTATTTATTTTTTATTGCGGGAGTTCAGCAGAAAGGTAGATGGCCCACTTGATGGAAAGCGGTTACCATCGCCTCTGGACATTTGCAACACCAAAGGTGCTTAAATGCGCTGCTGCTCTCTTAAGGGAGACTGGAACCTGGTCACTAATGCAAGGCTGCTATGGCAACATACTCTAGACTAGGGGTGGTAGCTATCCAATGGGGAGAATACTCTACCACCTGGCTGTGGGTTCTTTTGCCGCCTGTTACGACAGGCCGTCCGGCCGCAGGAAGTTGTATTCTTTCGCCGAGCCTGCACGGATAAAAAGTCTGTTTATTATATACTGTATAGTTGTTTAATTAGTACGTAAAATAAATTATACCCATTCATTTTCATTTATTTATTCTATTATCTAACAAATAAACACAAATGAAAGCTTTCCTCGCTTAAAAAACCTTTTATCAACAATTAGGAAGGAGTAGGCTGGCTGCCGTTTGGAAACTTTCCCTTGAAGACCAAGGTTTGTTGTTTATTTAGATATTTGCAAAAGCATGGCTGTTTTTTGTGAGAAATTATAATAAATCTTATAATTCGCTAAGTAGGTATCCGAAAATAATGTTTTAAAGTTGCTAAAATCATTAGGTCTATCAAAATCCGGTGGGCCTGATAATATACCGCCTATATTCATTGTAAAATGTGCAAGCAGTTTAACTAAACCTGTCTGTATTCTTTTTAATCGATCCTTATTAGAAGGGATTGTTCCACTAATATGGAAATCTGCTTTTGTAACGCCGGTTCCTAAAAAGGGTGATAAGTCTAATGTCGAAAACTATCGCCCGATCTCAAAATTATGTCTTTTCTCTAAAGTTCTGGAACGTGTGGTCTATAATGAAGTTTACGCAGCAGTTCATAATCAATTAGGCGAAGAGCAACACGATTTACTTCGAAAACGATCGACTACCACCAACCTTGTGCTATGCAATGAATACATTACTAAGGGAACGGATCAAGGTGAACAAATAGACGTCATATAGATTATAGTAAATGTTTCGACCGCATTGATCACGGTGTGTTGCTAAAGAAACTTTTGGCCGCTGGAATACTTGGTGATTTGTGTCGCTGGTTTTGCTCGTATATAAATAATCGCACACAGGCTGTAGTTTTGCGTGGTACCACAAGGTTCATTATTGGTGCCTCTCCTGTTTATTATTTTCATAGCTGATATGAAGTCACGTTTTAAAATCTCCAAAATCTTACTGTATGCTGATGATATGAAAGTTTTGAAGGAGATAAAAACTTCATATGATGCTGAATATTTACAGGAGGACCTAGAAAGATTTGTTTTTTTTTTATTGCAGGAGATCAGCAGACAGGCAGACGGCCCACTTGATGGACAGCGGTTACCATCGCCTATGGACATTTGCAACACCAAAGGTGCTACGAATGCGCTGCTGCTCTCTTTAGGGAGCCTGGAACCTGGTCACTAATGCCGGAACACAACACATGGTTGTTATGGCGACATACTCTAGACCAGGGGTGGTCGCCATCCAGTCGGGCAAATGCCCTACCACCTGGCTGTGGGTTGTTTTGTCGCCTCTTACGACAGGCCGCCGGGCCGCAGGAAATTGTATTCTTTCTCCGTTCCTGCACGGATAAAAAAACCTCTTGCGCTCATAATAAATTACAGCTTAATGTCTCAAAATGTTTTCAAATTACTTTTTCTAGGCAACGTTCAATAGTTCAATTTAATTATAAGCTTAACAATAAATGTATTACAAAAGAAAATAGTATCAAAGATCTTGGTATCATTCAAGATAACAAACTTATTTACGATCAACACATAACTCACATTGTTAATAAGGCATCCAAAGCCTTAGGTTTTTCTTATTAGAAATTCAGGAAACTTCCACACTTTAAAAAAGATTAAAATATTATATTGCTCATATGTGCGAAGCCAGATAGAATATGCATCTTCAGCGTGGAACCCAATGTATCAACTATAAATGTAAAGCGTATTGAGGCAGTGCAGTAAAAATTTTCTTCGATATTTAGACTTTAAATCTAGCCAAAATATAAATAGTTATATTGAACGCTGTCAACACTACCATTTCTTGCCTTTGGAGTACAGGCGGAATGTAAATGATATTTGTTTTCTACTTAATATAACTAGCGGCTTTATCGACTGTCCGGAACTTCTTTGTATTGTTGGACTACGCACTCAACAATTGGGCATTAGGCAGAGACAGTTGCTGTATGTAGTAGCTTTTGCATCCACCAACTATAGGCAAAATTCTTTCTTTCTCCTCAGCGCCAAACAATTTAACGATCTAGCACTAAAATTGAACATTGATATTTTTGTCACTAAACCCAACGCCTTTAGAAATATAATGAACAAAGAATTTTTCAAAGAAAACTAGTTTTTTCTAAACTGTTTACTATGTATTCGACTTCAAATCTAAATTCTCTTTTCAACCTTTAATTTCACCTTTCATTTATTTTATTTTTTAATCTTCATCATTAGCCACACACACTGACACACACACACTGACACACACACACACACACACACACACACACACACACACACACACACACACACACACACACACACACACACACACAGAGAGAGAGAGACACACACCCACACACACACAAACACACAGACACACACGCACACACCCACCCACAAACACACACACACAAACACACACACACACCTTCCTTAATTATTCTGAGCAAGTTTATATGCTAAGGCTTGTAATTAGCAATATTTTTTTATTTATGTTGTTAATTTATGTTGTTATTTGACTTAAGCCTTACTAAAATAAATAAATAAATAAAATTATTCAGATGTTTTTTGAGAGTAGACGTGAGATTCAAGAGTTGTTGGATAAGCCACTTCGCCATTAAAAACAACAGTACTAGGTGCTAATTCCGCTATCTCTAGATGTGTAGAATTCTCAACTGATGTTACTGACATTTACTCTCGACTCCAAAAATTCAGTTTATTAAAATATTTGTTCAACTTCCTCAACAATATAATTAAGTTCTCATACCTTTATATATACAAAACTTATTTGTGTCTCTACACTAATATTATAAAGAGAAAAGATTAATTGTATGTTTGTAACGAATAAACTCAAAAACTACCGGACCAATTCCAAAAACAAATTTCATCATTCAGATGCTACATTATAATAATATAAACTAAATAAAAATTAGGGATCCCTACTACAACTTCAATAATGTAATCCATCTATCTAAACAAACTACTTGGCGCTGGAATCGAGCTCTACGATTTAGATGATTTTTAATTTGTGTGGGTGCCGGGGTGGTTTAGATTCACAATAAAACCCGGTAGGTGGCGTTGGAATTGGGTTCCACATTATTATTTATACAGGGCAGGACAACGTCTGCCGATGCCGCTATTTTATGATAAATATAAAATACATCGTCTGTAATTACTATCAGTATTAACGACACTTATTACTAAGAATGCATTGTGAGCCGGGTCCTCCTTTGAAGCGCTAATTTGAACACGATTGTGAAATGCGACCTCGATCAAATCGATTGTAATAGTAAAATAATTTAAAATATGCCACGTTACTTTATTCATTTTATATTGCTCGCTTTTGAGTTTACCAAGCATCGTCGTTCAATATGCTGCATCGACAAATGCCAATGCTTAGCGATTATAATAATATGCCAACTGTACCCGTGGAGTCGTTCGCTGGATTTGAACGTCATTTTGACAAATATCGCACGATTTAAGCTTGGAACGTCGGGGATACACTTGTCTGTGTCAAGAACTTTTGTAGCTACCCTCATGTTGTGTACTCACTGTTGTTCAGTAGTAAAAATTTTGATACTGGTTACCTTTTTTGGGAAATAAAGTGAAGAATTTGGAAGAAAAGATTTTTTCAAATTTTATTTTATTGTTTACCTCATTTTACGAAAAAAAAGGTACTGATCAGGAAAGGTGAAATTTACGGTTGAGCAAAAACCTTTTTTAAGCACATTGTAATGTCTTTCTAGTAGATATTTTTGTTACTTTTAAACCAGTATTAGCGTTGTCAAATTTATATATATATATTTACGATAGATGGCACTATAATCGATTTGGAAAAATGTTTAGTGTCAATATTCGTTTCAGCGTACGATATATACATTGTACCTTACAAATTGTCAAAATGGTACATACACCTTACGTACAATGCCCTGCAAGAACAGTCTGGTTGGGTTGGATCAAAATAAGCTAAATGTGATCCAGCCCAACCAGTCTCTTAAAATCCTAATTTAATATTATAAATGCGAATCTCAGTTTGTTTATCATGTCTTTATTTCTTAACTATTGTACCAAGCTACCTGAAATATTGCATACAATATCAAGGGTACAGAGAAGGACACTGCTACCTTTCATTCCGAAAAGTACTCAGTCCGAATAAATAAAAAGTTAGGAGGTGTTTTTGGGATACCTGATTGGAAATGAAGTTTCGTAGACCGTCGAAGGCCATCTAAGGCCATCGGAGGCTATCGGACGCTGTCAGAGGCCATCGGGGAAATTGTGTAGTAATAATATACATGTAGTACCTTTTTAAGACCTTGTATTTTCAATATAAATAGCTTATATTGCACTATATTATTTTAGATTTTTTAGAGAAATTGTATAATAAAACTGTGAGCGATCAGCGTTTTTGATTTCATTTTACACTTTTCTTCGTCGAGCAGGGTAACGTGCGATTTGGAACTTCGTTCTAATAACTTTTCGACGGCCTTTGAGAAAACAGTTATACTTAGTCTAAATAGTTTTTCATCTTCAGCCAAATTCAGTCTACTGCTGGACGTAGGCCTCCCCAAGTACGCGCCACATATCCCGGTCTCCTGTCTTACGCATCCAGCCCCTGCCGGCGATCTTACGCAGGTCGTCAGTCCACTGGGCTGGCTGCTGGCTAAATAGTTATTTAAGTGTAAATCGTTGATAAAGGTTAACTAATGCGAGCCGATCCGCGAGCAAAATGTTTAAAATAAAATGCATAAATAACATTTTTCGCCTATGGCATTGAATTTTAAACTCACAGACGGATACTTGTATTTTATCGTTGGTTTATATGAGGTCATATATGTAGGTGACATGTGTTTGATTTTCATTACATACCAATAAACCTAGTTTTGTAAAAAAATAGACTATTCCAACCAGATACATAATGACTCTTTTATCGGGTGGAAATGTTTTACGTAACTTCCACTACCTGGAAGGTAAGAAATGATAGTCGGGGATCCACCGTCCATTTTTATATTATTTATTGCTTTTTTATATATATGCGTAATCCCAGGATTTTGGGGCTGTTCCAAGATTAGGCTATGTGATTGCCAATTGGCCTCAAATGAAAAAGCTGCGGTAATTTCTTTAATTTTTTTTAATATTCTTGCACAGACAGAACAGAAAACAAATCAAAAAATAGTAAAAAAGAAAAGAAAATAAAACACACTTTTGTAAAAAATAATACAATCGCTGAAATATCAAAGAAAGCAATGTTTGATTTCCCATCATAATTCATAGTTTATTGCCAACACAGCAGTAGCTCAGGTTCTATACTGGTTGTAGGAATAGACAAACATATTATTAGGGCTGCCCCTGTGTGGTACTTGTACACTAAAGTCACTTACAACACTACTCACAATGACCAAGCGTTTCGCTTCATCCTTGTGTTGTGCACTGCCGAAGAGTTTTTCCTGACAAATACAATATTGAAGTCTTCAAGTCACGAGTGAATAGGTATCTTCAAGATATGCGTGCTCCATCCTAGACTGGGTCATCACTCAACATCAGGTGACACAGTGGTGAAACGCAACCCTATAAATCCATTAAAAAAAAACTTGCGATGAATCCGTCGACGTAAACTCATTGAGCCAGTTGACAGAAGATATGTGGCGCTTTCGCTGGTACTTAACTGTTCGTCTATCATCTTAATACCCAAACTACAGTCGCATAACAACAATAATAATAATCAACAATAACCGTAGGCGGGTTTTGTGGTGATGCCTTAGGTGAGTAGCGACCCCTCGTACCTGACTCCGGCGGCCAGGGCAAGGCCCCACCTCGGTGCTTGCCTTAGCCTGCAGGGGTGTAAGTGATAAATGGCCTAACGTAGGATTTAGCTTCGGTGAACCTGCAGTCCACCTCTCGCACCCCCCTTAGCCACTCGCACCCATGTTACCCCTGTCTTCTATGGTATTTTTTGGGACCCATATAGGGAGTGGCGAGTCACCGTCTCCCCATTTTTCCATGTTCCCCGAACATTGCGACCGGCAGACGCCATAGTCCCCATATTTCCAGACCCCTAGTACCTAGCAATTCACCCCTATTACCCGGCACTTTTTGTTCTCATTTCCCACAATAGTCCCACACTGGCCGGGGCTTGTCCTTGAGTGCATTATTATTATTGAGATATTATGTGTAGTCGGGGATAATCGCCGGTCAGTGTCGCGCCACATTTAGATTAAATTCGTCAAGGGACCTCTACGTGTTGGTATTCCCAGGGCCCCACGCAAGCCCTCCAAAAGTCCGGGACATTTTTGTGGTCCGTGGTCTCCAAAGACATACAAAAATAATCAGCAATTAATTTTTAGCATAAATGAAAATAATTGTCTTTTTAGATATATATAATCTAATATATAAAATTCTCGTGTCACAGTTTTCGTTGCCATACTCCTCCGAAACGGCTTGACCGATTTTGATGAAATTTTTTGTGCTTATCCGGTATCTATGAGAATCGGCCAACATCTATTTTTCATCCCCCTAAATGTTAGGGGTAGTCCACCCCTAAATTTTATTTTTTATTTTTTAGACAAATTTTTTAATTTCTACTTTTTTATGATACAACATACAAAAATACATACAATCCTCAATTTTCAACCCTCTACGATCAACACCTATTTTTTACCGGGCAGGACGACGTCTGCCGGGACAGCTAGTACTTTTTATAAAATTTAAATAATATTTGTATTTCATGTAATAGGAGAAAGAAAGAAAATAATTTTATCCACGACAGACTCATTGTGTATAATTACTAATAAATTCAAAAACCAAAGTCACATCAATCTTGCCCTAAAAAACGCATTAGTCTCAGTATAATTCTGGTCTGTTGAAGCCAGCATTGATCTTTCGCTAGGTACTTCATCTCATAAATTGTAGGTAATTACAAGAATTGAATATTGTTTTTATTAGGTGTTGTATTGTGATTTCAAGTAAGGAGGCCGATGGTCATGTGGAATATTATTTAATTTTCTGCCTTAGTAACGAAGGAATACTAAATGCTTATAGCTCGTTCCAAGCGGTCGTGGGTGGCCTCCGTAGTACTTTTTACACATGTATATTCTACTCAGGCGTCAACTTTCATTTGAGTCCGAATACAGGCGATATTGGTTCTTACAGAGCGCATGCAAAGAAGCAAATGTGCTGATGAAGCTAAAAAGTAGCTTATCGACTATATTGCTGCACACAGCTAATTCGGTCGTGTACCACGCACAATGGGACTATTTCACGAGCGAATTGACTTTGTTGCGTTTTGAATATTACTTAAAGTAATACCTACCAATTGATGTCTAGACTGAAATGTCAATGTTAATATGAATGTATCATTTATAAATCGTAATCATAGTAAGTTGAATGATATGATAAGGAACAGTGTGATAAAAGATTGTTGTGGATTGAAAGAAGATATAGCAACAAGAGTTAAGAATGGAGTGTTAAGGTGGTTTTGGACATATATTATCTGAGCAAGAACAGAGGAAGAATAAAATTTCCTGCGGCCGGGCGGCCTGTCGTAAGAGGCGACAAAACAACCCACTGTCAAGTGGCAGGGTATTTGTCCTACTGGATAGTTACCCTGGTTTAGGGTATGTCGCCATAACAACCTTGAGTTGTCCGGCATTAGTGATCAGGTTCCAGTCTCCCTTAAGAGAGCAGCAGCGCATTTGTAGCACCTTTGGTGTTACAAATGTCCATAGGCGATGGTAACCGCTTTCCATCGAGTGGGCCGTCTACCTGTTTGCTGAACTCCTACTAAGAAAAATAAGAGAATGGATAAAAAGAAACAAGTGTGTGGAAACATTGTGGGTGGTAGAGTCAGTGCCAGTAGACAGGGAGGTACTCACGATCAAATCGCAGATGTCTTAAAGAATGAGGAAGAGATTAATGAACACAGAAGAAGCAAAAGAGGATGCCAAGATCGTACCAAATCCATCATTTCTGTTTCCCACTATGGGAAACAGGCGTGACATTATCGAGCCTTTACCGCTACTTTATCGTAAGCGACATTTGGACCTAAATATATTTTTTGGTCCAATAGTATTTCAAACTTTTATTTTGTTTTAAGACTTACAGGTTTTCATTCATTAGGGTCTAATCGAACTAAAACGAAAACTCTAAATTAAAAATAATAGTTTGAAACACTATTAGTCCAAAAAATATATTTAGGACCAAATGTCGCTTACGATATGGCAGTAAAGGCTCATACATATGTGTGTATGTAAAAAAAGTATAATAATGTGGAACTCTATATCAGAATTAACGGTTTTTCCTCAGATCATATTGGTAAATTACACAACAAGATTTTGGCAAATAACCACTTACAATAATTATTCAATAAAGACCCATATACAGAGGAAAATACAACTATCCGCTAACCATCTAAAGATAATTATAATCAATAGATTATGAAAGTAAAATTATAATAATTTCTTAAATCGAAACTAAAATACACTATGTAGCAGATCACTGCCATCGGAGAGCGTGCTCAAAGGCTGGCTGCATTGCCGCGCTGTATGGAAATACTTGTTGTGCGAAATATGAGCCAGCCTTCTGATCATGGGTAGTGTCAAAGAGTTTACATATGTCTTTAAAGAAACTCTTGCCGACGGACCCCGTCTAAATAACTATTCGAATATAATTTTTAAAGTCACTCTATTTGTCTGGCTGGCTTTCACAGAAAACGCACTTCACTGATTTAAAAAAAAATGATATGCATGTAGTGTCATTACCAAGAATGCACACAGGAGACTTTATTCCAGAAAATGGGATAGATTTTGCAAGATATATCGAAATTTTGCGGAGATGAATAGCATCTAGAATTTTTTATTGCAAAGATCATTATATTATTACGTGAAACAAAAATTTTGTACCCCTTTTTACGAAAATTGCGCGAACGGAGGAGTATGGATTTTCGCTCACTTATAGTTTATATAGAGAAGGAGTGCCGAGTGCTAATATTTTTTTTCAAATTATGCATAAGAAATAGATTAAATCAATAAAAAAACATTATTACACACTCTACCATGTAATTGACACACACACGCACACATATACAGCGTGTTTCAGACCTTACGACAATAAATCAGACCACGTTTTCTTCAAGACGTACTCTGCCCAAATACAAAAATGAATCAAGGTAACTTCTTTGGTTTAGCCACAGGACCTCATTTTTCATTTCAGAATATTACAACAACATGTATCAGTTATTGTGTCTAAATCGGTAGGTTAGTGACCAATATATCATGTTGCCAGCTCGTCTCTACATCATTAAATGCGGAAGTTGTTCATTCTTACGCTCTCGCTCGCGAACCAATATTTACAAGATGTTCTGTTTTTTATTCCCTTTTTATCGTAATTAATTTGTTCGGAAATTTCAAAATTTTAATTTTGACATTACGGTTGATTTAATAGTACCAAAAAATTTGTATGGAGTACGACCGCTAAAGTTCTGATTTATTGTCATTTGAAATGAAACACGCTGTATATGCTCTTTTGTTTATTGTTAAAGTCAAATTAACAGTGTAGCTTTGGCGAAATCTGTAACCTTAATAATGTTCTAACTTATAATTTAAATTAATTTTGAATGTCATGTTCAAATCTGTATACACAAAATATTTTTTTTTACTTTGACTTTTGACTTCGAATTTCGACCACTCGGCGATCACTACTATAGTAGAAATATTTTCTCCGTGCAGTTTGGGTCATAAATCAAACTCGTCCTCAGCCCGGCTAGGGCGGTGAGCAGGTTGCGCGGGCGTAACGCCATTATCGATAAAAACTCATTCTTATCAAAAAATGATTATCATTCTTATAAAAATCATTATTATCTTTTATGCTGTTAATTTTAAACTTAGATATAAGTATTTATATTTATTTTTAATATAACTTGTTACATTCTAAACTTTTGTACTTACAGTTTTCTAATACATAGATACCTAATTAATCATTTATTTTAAATGATTATTATTCTTCTTTTAATAAATACGTTGTTTTATCTATTTTTTTCTTTCATTTATATCACTAACCTACAAAATGACAAAACTAAATACACTATCGATAACGCTTATCGACAACAATAATGCGTATTACTATGCCCGCCCATAAGGCCCGTGAGTGGAAGAGAGAGCGAAATACTCGCTTCACTGCTTACATCTGTTCAGTCCGCGGCCCGATACAATTATAATTTCGATTGTTTTTTGAGGCATTCGATATTCTAATTCAAAATTATTATATTTCTTAATATAAACAACGACTAAAAAGGTTTTAGTCGTTACACTCCGATTATTTATGACACAAACTGCACGGACAAAATAATTCTACTATAGTATTATAAAATCTGTGTGGAAAAGCTTTCGCGGTATGCGGCGTATTGCATACATGAAGTCGCGAATCAATCTTAATAGGTGCACAGGGGACGAATAGCTTTCTAATCGTTAGCTCTATCTTTGTGTATGTCTATGAAACATGTCTAGTACTTGAACGATACAAACAGGAGTTGCGTATTACGGACATATAGAATATATCGTACATATAGAATCTTCGGAAGGACCGGAATAAAATCGCCGACGCCGAGTCCTGGTAGAATAGATAAACTAAAAAACGCTAACTTGACGTCTTGTCAATAATGTCACAATAAGTCATGCTAAAGACCAGGCGACTTATAAAAATCAAAATGAGTAAGTGGATCCTGCATTTTCCAAGATGCTACAGGGAATTTAGCGGTTTACAAGCTGGGCAGTATTAGAATTCACTAATTCGAATTCGTTGGAACAGTTGCAGGTTCAATAGCTATATTAAGATTAGAAATTTCAGGTATAATGTTAAGATTTTTGTCATGTCATGTCAGGTAAGGAAAGGAATGCTCCGGTAGTTCGGGCATGTGGAAAGAATGTATGATGAAAAAATGACTAAACAGATATACAATGCTAAAGTGGATGGATGCAGAAGTCGCGGAAGGCCACGACACACCTTCCATGGTCAAATTGATCGTGTATTAACAGAAGGTGATGTCAGGGGCCTTAAGAACAGACGAGCGTGCATGACAAGAGCTAGGAATCTCAAAGAAGCAAGTGAGGTGTGTAAGAATAAGCCTGTATGGCGCTCTGTTGTTCGTGCCTACCCCGCAAGGGACCTGGCGTAAAGTTATGTATGTATGTATGTATTTTTGTCATCAGAGCTGCTGTAACGATAAAGAATAATTTGTTTTCATATAAACTTCATTGCATTTATATAATAAATATTATCTATCTTATTGTAAAAAAACCAATTAACGGGAATTACCCAGCAGCGAGAGAGGATAAGCGACTCATTATTATTAAGACAAGACTACCTAAGTGCCTAGTTATTTATCAAACAGAAATCTAAATCAACTTTGATATTCTTTTATAATTAATTTACTTGTATATTTATAGATTCTTTGTTACTATTTTCAATACATATAATAAATACATATTAAAAAACTAACGGCCCCAGCAGACGTTGTCCTGCTCTGAAAAAATATGACCCTATCCCAGCGCCACCTACCGGTTCCAATTGTGGATTTAAACCATCCGGGGACCCACTCAAACACACAAAAACAAAATCGCTCCCCGTTGTTAAGAGGATTCTAGAACCCGATCTCAGCGTCACCTACCGGTTCCAACGGTATAAAAACTATCTTATCTTTCAAGTTGGATCAAACTGCACACGGTGTGCAAATTTGATTAAAATCGGTTGAGCAGTTTAGGAGTCCATCGCGGACAAACATTGTGACAGGAGATTTATATATATTAAGATATATAAAAAAGATGACGTTCGCCGGCAGCGGGGCCTAGGGTCTGGGCATAAGTAGGTGACTAGCTCCAGATACATGCGTGCCTTGCTCAGCACAACCGCCTTTTGTATCTGGCCCTTCACCCATTTACCAAGGGAGAACCTCTCTAGATATGTAGGCTCTTCCCTATCAGACCGTTAACGGACATCACTATTGGAACGATTGTCGTTGACTATATATGCCACATGGTAGCAATCTCGTGCGGGAGGTCTAGGTATTTCGTTAATTTGCCAGCTCTTACGAGATTACAATAATGTGGAGTAGGTACTTATTATTTCCAGGACCATCGTACGCCTCACAGATCGATCTATTGTCACAATGTTAGGCTTATTGACTACACTATGTCTGTCTGTGATAATAGTGTGGCGACCCAGGGTAGAACTTTTTGGCAGCCTAAACCGGTCTCAAGACTTTTAGAAAAAGGTAGAAGATTCTAGAAGGAAAAGACAAGGACAGATACATTTTAGAAAGGGATAGATGATGAAGACAAGAATAACAAAATGAAGATCGAAATTATAGAATAGAGGGTTCAGAAAGGAAAAGACAGATAGATAGATATTTAGAAAACGATAGACAATAAATAAAAGAATAACGAAAAGAAGATCGAAATAACGTATTCGAGAAGATTATTCCGGGTAAATAAGCAGCGTAAGGCGCGCCTACGGAGTAGTTCAGTGGAAGACAACGAAGCGACAACTGCGATACGAGAGACTTGGTAGAGAAGTTTAATAGAAGATAGTTACTAGTTAAGTGAAAAGTTTAGTCGGCAGTTGAGTGAAGGAGGAGTTTAGCAAAGTTCAAAAGGAGATCCAAAAGCGAGCTCAGCGCGGTAAATTCGGAGGTGAGCACCGCAGCAGCAACAGGTGGTCTATGCAATATTGGCGACGGTATTTTGTGAGACATAAATGTTATCGTCGGGACAGTGCGTCGTTAGTTGCGCGTATAAGGTCAACCCTGCGGAGAAGAATCACGTACGGCTGTGTAAGTTAATAAAGGCAATTAAAAAAAAAACTGGTGTTTCCTTGCAATCCCAAGCGCGTAACAATAGATAGATCCCAAAAGAGCGTGCTTGGAACATTTTCGAGAACTGGCTCATGGATAAATTTATAGTAGATCTAGTACCGCCAACTTGTTAATTTTAATGATTTAGTTTTAATTTTGTTTATGGTTATTATTTATTATATGGGAGTCTAATTCACCACCGCTTCGTAACATGTTGTGGGTTGAAGAGAAAAAGCGGCGTAAGAAACTCTTTAGCAAACATGCTTAGTTATGATAATTCTATACAATTAGATACATACATACATTGTAAATACGCTCTTCACTCTGCTTCTTACTATTCTAGCTGAGAGGTCAATATATATATATATATATATATATATATATATATATATATATTTATATGTCGGAGGGAAGCTATAATTGCTATAATTATGTATAACGCACAATAAAAGTAATAAAAACCTAATAAAAGTTATGAATATTGTGATTTAATAAACGACCAATCAGAGCAGAGCATATGGCGGAGCGGGGTCAGACGCCCTCTATACTTTAGTAGTATTTACTTCGGTAGACTGAGGAGTTTTTGTGACATATTTGGTTGGTGGCAACAGGTCTAGTTGGACCTTTGAGAATTTTAAAGAAAGTATTGAAGTTGGAAGTATGAGCGGTGCCCTGAACCCGCTGCTCGGTCTAAACTATGTTAAAATGTCTTTTAAATCTAAATTAAAAGTGTATAAACCGTGGCCATCGTGTTTTATGCTCGCATTTTACCCTGATGACGCCCACTTAACCTGCAATAACTAAAGGAGATGTCGTGAGAACGAGGTCTTCTCCGACATATATATATATCTCATTAAGTTTTAGTTTCTATACATCAATCTGATTTCCACTCCAAAGGAATAATTGAGAGACTTATTATATTATGGAGCCGATGAACATTGGGGAGTCTTGAATAGCCCTTGACAACTATATTTAGTTACAATTAAGAAATTTGAATAATATTTAAGAGATACCCACGTAATTCTAATAAGCCTTGTAAGGTACCGTTGTTGGAGACACATAAAGAGATATAAATATATTTATTCTTAATTACTGAATGTAAAAGTATTCCTGTAATTTAAATAAATACGTTTAAAAATAAACAACGATGTACAAGAAACACAAGTAAAAGGGTAATATTTAATTATTTCCTACAACAGTTTAACACGTATTTGTCTTCCTGTTTAATACGACTATGAATTCTAGCGCCAAGAAAATAGTAGTCTTTATAGTCGTAATCATTTTTTTCTTGGCACCGTATTAAAAAATAAATAATAATATAATTAACAAATTATTATGTAATAAAAAAAAAATCATAAAAATGATTTTGAGCAGAAAGTAAGTTAGAGGAAATATGATTTCCTGTTTTTGAGTTTTGAGAGTTTGTAGGCTACGAAACACAAAGTCTCTGCGAATAAAATTGTAGAAATAAGTAGATGAAGATGGACATTATGAATTATAAGATTTGGAAGAAAATTAGAAGAGTTCAATGGTCAGTGAAGACTTTGACAGGAATAGGAAAACAGGGAGAGTTCAAGAGTCCAAGAAGAGGGTTGGAATGAGCTACGAAAGGTAGGTTCAAGAGCCAGTGCCAAGGTAGCGAGAAGCTCTGTGCGATATTAGCGACGGTATCTGAGCAGCATGGTGCTCTGTCAGGAGCTGACACTCGCCTCCATTAACCAGAATCAGCCAAATAGCTAGGCCAAATACTTTTGTTCTTGGCCTAAAGACGAAGCACGCAACACGGACTGGTTTTACTGGGTATACTACTCACAGCAGCTCCTCCGCGGTGGATATTCTTCAACCGGACTTCCTTTCGATAAATCAATGTTACAGCAGTTATGCGTCAAGGAGTAACCTCCTACGACAGAATTACTCCAGTTGTGTAATTCAACATAAGCGTTTAGTTGGAAAAACGGGGTTTTCTCCTAATCCCAAAGCAATTAATGAAATATCGATTTATTTTTTGGGCCAATAGCTTCAGGGCTTTTGTTTAAAACAAGATATCGGATCTAGCAATAATTGTTTTTGCAGACTGTATTTAATTGTAAAAAACTAATCACTGTCGAAATGTATTCTAATAGATGATTCGATACAAATGTTTACACCGATATACACACAGCGATGTACCAATAGATCAGTGGTTCCCAAACTTATCTTGTATACTGCTCACTTTGAGAAAAAAAAATTAGTGCCCCCATTTTTCCACCTACTTAAAAACCATTCTAAACTAGACTTACTATTGCCCACAAGAGTTAACTTGAGACCTAAGCGTAGTTGGTAGTACACAACGGCGTTGAGGTCTCAAGTTAACTCTTACGGACTACACCTGCCAATGAAAATGATTATTGAAACGCAACTTTATAGTATTCAAACAGAGTATCTATTATTCAAAATAAAACAAACATAATCGATTCTTATATAAAAACTAATGTGAAGTGCACGTATGTGTGAAGGATGAATCTGATGCTATTTAATAAGTTTGTTGATATAAAGTTCCAATTTACTCAAGAACAACCACAAGTCGCTACGTTGGGTAACATGCAAACGATTTCTCTGCTTACTAAAAAATAAGCAGCGTTGCCACAGCACTAAGTCCACGTTACATTTTCTTTCTGGGTTTTGACCGCCCCCATTTAGGCCTGCAGCGCCCACAAGGGGGCGTTATCGCCGACTTTGGGAAAGGATGCAATAGATCTATATATTAATACGTGCAGCAAAAACTTTGCACCCCTTTTGCGAAAATTTTACGGACAGAGGATACATTTTAAAATATCGTCCAATGACCGAATTGCTTCACTACGGTGTAATAATATAGAGATGTGACTGTGTGTACCAATTTAATTACTTGTAGGAAGTAAGTTAAGAATTATGAAATCCTATAGGAAAATAATATTAGTCTTTAATATCAGATATTGAAATATCTTAGAATTATCGAATAGCTTCAATACCAATTTAAAGTCCAATATTTCGTGTAATATACGTTCTAATTAATCTACGCAAAAAGAATAATGTGTTGAAACATGGAATCGTTAACATTAGTAATAAATTATAAAACATATACTGATGCCAACGAATTTGCTATATAACTTATTTTTTAAATTTCAATAATCATTATCATCATGCATATTATATTGTTTGTCGTATTTCGCCGGTATGCCCTAAACATTGTATAAACGTCTGTCATTTAATGTCAACAAACTAACATCACTGTGACAAAATATTCTAATTTGATATTTAGCCAAGAAAATATTTTCATATAACAATGAACAGGCGATAAATGCCTTTGTTTATTGTTCGAAATATTAAGACTTTTGTAAGTTGTTTCTAGTAATATATTATCTTTAGTTGGAATTTTATGATTTTGGTAACTACGGCCGGTCCACAGCCAAGCGTTTACGCAGAAGCGTGAATTCCTTGACCAATATTTCTTTATATAGTATCATGAAAAATGGCCTGCCAGTAGAGATCACGCATTTATATTACAATTCTAATTTTTTTGGTACACGAATTTTTCCGAGTGTCACGATGCAGCAAATAAATATCGGTCGTGAATTGGAGAAATGAATCGATCTCGCTCTTATATAGATGATTCCAAAATTTTATCTCTTTCACCCTAATAGCCGGCTGACAAACATGTATCAGCGGTTAATAGGTGCGCTCTCGCAGCTGTTGCGAACAAATCAGCTCGGATATAGTTGACACTGTCAAAAAGCTAACACTTGAGCGTGCGATCTAAGCCATAGGCGGTCACCACAGTAATATTTCATAATTATGGAAATAATCTAATAAAGTAGTAGGTAAACAAATTATAATTTCAATCGTCAGTTTTCGGTTGCGCTTATAAGGCAGATCGTTTACCAAAATTTAAATAATCTTTGATGAACTTTATTCGTAAAGACAGAAGGCAGAGTGTTGCTTACCACGCATTCTAAGCTTTGTCTCGTTTACAAGATTTTTACACTTTGGTTGTCTATTAAAATTGGCTTACTGTACAAATATACATTGGGAGAAATTTTTAGTTGTAAATGTCTACAATTGGAAACAATTCTCATTTAAAAACACCTTGATGTCGATTAAATGTAGGTAAAATTTCAGTGATTCAACAACCACACAAAACTTTTACAAACACGTTTCATTTCTGATATATTAAAAAAATAATTGGCACGCGATATATATATATGTGTGCAAAATTTCAGCTCAATCGGAACCAGGAAGTTGGTCAAATTTAACTTACAAGATTTTACCCGAACTTACATACATAGGTACATTCATTTCAAGTTAAATAATAGCTTGAAGAAATTATATTATTTAAGCGTAAACACATTTGGTCCGTTGTAATCGCTATCCGCTTGTCATTTGTACTGCAGTGTAAGAAGCAAAGACATTACGAGGAGGGTAGACTCGCCGTTCATTCAAGATCGAAGAAAGCATCCTACGTATTTAAAAATAGATATTGTAGAATATTTATTGGCTATCTCTTCGAGATTCGATTTAATATTAACATTTGAAAAATATAGAACGCACGTGTATATGCGATGGCTGCTAATTTGTTCAGGGACGCATAGTATTTTTCAAACTTCGAAATGTACAAAATCATATCTATATATGCAATTATGTTATGTGAATGTGTATATGCAACTTTGTGTCTTTGAAATGGGTGGTTATGAGTCATAATTATTTTTAAAAAATTTGCGTCGAATGTTTTTACTGTTAGAATTGGCCTGATATTAGAACGAAGTGGTAGCTAACAATAAAAATAACAAATAACATTTTCAAACGATATCCTCAATCCCTATTAAAATAAGTAACGATTTAATTAGTTATATTCAAAGACGACAAAACAACCCACAGCCAAGTGCTAGGGCATTAGCCCGACTGGATGGCTACGATACCACCCACGGTTTAGAGTATGCCGACATAAAAAACTTTGAGTTGTGTTCAGGCATCAAAGGCCAGGTTCCCGTTTCTCCTTCAAGGCCGGCAGCAATTCTGGTATTACTAATAGCCATAGACGACTGTAGCTCTTTCCATCGCAGATGGGCCGTAAGCCTATCTGCTATGCAAAAAACAAAAAAAAGTAGCTCTAGTTTTTCTATTTATGGTAGAGTTGGTACCGGTAGATCGTATATATCATGATCGATTATCAGGTGCGTTAACGAGAGGTCAAGTAAAAAAACATCTCAAATAAACTTCGTAGGCGTCATAACAAATGGGCCTACATACAAAAGTGCAGTTTTACACAAGGGATAAAGTTGTGAATTAAACAAAACTAGTTGATTATATAAGGCTGAAATTCGGAATACCCTTCTTATGTACAGTTGCATATTGGTAAGACTTTCTAAATTGTACCATGCATAGTTTGTAGTAAATAACAATAAAGGCATTTTTGCATATACGCCTATATGTTATGAAGCCCTCAATATAAACGTAACATATATTTAAATGTTGACAGTATTGTTACTTATACGTGCAAACAAAAGTCTACTACAAGGTGATGAACCTTTTCTTACCGCGACTGTACCTGTTAGATAAAAGGGTATTAAAATACCGACACCTGGCGTTTTCAGGGTTCCGTTTTTCCTAAAATTGCTGAGGTTAAAATAAGAAAAATGTGAATTAAAACAACATTCTTGTGTTGTTTTAACAGGAATTGTCGATCCACGCGGTGTCCACACAAGACCTCCTGAAGCCTAAGAACGAGCCTTCATACTCATCAGCGACGCCCAATCTATGTTCAATCAACTTGCATCAACCAGGTAAGCATTCAGCTGCTCATTACTATTATGTTTATACTAATCGTATGTATATCTATGTATGTAATTTATTATTATTCACACTATATATAAAACTTACAGTGCAACATCCGTCCCTTCTAGTGTGCAATTGTAAACCAGCATCAGGCACCTGTTGCCTGGCACAGGCTGAACTGCACCTATTTGGTACCATTGCGAGACTTTTTGGTATATATCATAGTAAAATTCATTGCCATATCTCTCGTAGTGTGATTACCAAATAAACGTTTTACTTTCTTTTTTCTTTGGTATTTTGTTCTAATTTGTTTTATATATACTTTTTAACAATATATACAACGTAGTTTATATTTAGGTTTATATTTATAAGTTAATTTATATTTAGTCAATAATAAATTAATTAAAAATTATTTTTTTTTAAATAAAACACAATTAATTGTTGCAATAGAGTGTTCAGAGAAGCCGAAAACCAACCAAGTGTTTTATTACCCTTGATATTTAAACTAACTGTAAGTCTTGTATGTTTGCCTTCATTATTCATAGTCATTTGTTTGCGTTAAGTTTCTAAGTGTTTAAAAGTAGCCTTCTATCGTTAATCACTAATATTTTTTGCCTTTGCGGCTGATCGTCGACATCATAAACCGTTTTATTGTTAAAATTCAATTGCAAGTACTACATGCGACCATTGATTTTTACATCATTAATGGCCGGTTACTATAACTAACTAAACATGGCTTGGCTTGACGTCGTGAAGGATGACATGCGTGCCAATGGTCTCAAAACGGGGGATGCCGAAGACCGCGCGAAGTGGAGTAGAAAAAGCAGGAAAGCGGACCCTGGGCGTCGGAGTGAACGCTCCGAACGCAACCGGGATTTAACGCTCGGATGATGATGATGACTATAACTTACTAACCGGTCTTACCGGCCGGTAAAACTTGACATATGCAGCTTCATATAAGTAATGTCCAATTTTTACCGATAAGGCAAGTAAATATAATAAGACTAGCGGTTCCTGCAGAGGTTGTCCTGGCCCGAAAAAAAATATTCTAGATCCTAATTCCAGCGCGACTTACCGGCTCTAATTGTGAATCTAAACCATCCCGGGACCCACTCATACATTAATTTTTACACCTTGGGTTACATTATTGAAGTCATAGTAGGGATCCCTAATTTTTCTAGTAATCAATATAATTTAGTTTCTAGTAATGTAAGAAGTTTTAAAATCGGTCCAGTAGTTTTTAAGTTAATTCATTACATACATACATACATATTGTCACGCCTGTTTCCCATTGGGGTAGGCAGAGACAATGGATCTCCACTTGTTACGATCTTGACAAACACTTTTCGCTTCATCAACTTTCATTAATCTTCTCATACATACACGCTTATTTAAACTACTTTTTATCTGACCTTTCTTCAAAATATCTTCAATTTGATCATGGTGAGTACGTCTTGGTCTACCGGCACTGACTCTTCCAGTCACATTGCTATCATATACTTGTTTTGTGATTCTGCTATCATTCATTCTCTCTACATGGCCAAACCACCTTAACATTCCCTTTTCAACTCTTGTCACTACATCTTCTTTCAATTCACAACGCTCCCTTATCACACTGTTTCTTATCATATCACTTACATTAACCTTACATATACTTCTCAAAGCTCCCATTTCAACTGCATTTATTCTACTTTCATGCTTCTTCTGCCACACCCAACTCTCACTGCCGCTATTCATTACAAAAATCAAACAAATCAAATCTTTCCTCAATATAATATTAGTATAGCTAGATATAGGAACTGGAAATAAGTTAGTAGAATCATCGCTTATCAAGATATTGGTTGCGCGTTCTCACCTATGAACTCGCATCTTCATTGATATCAAAGGATTTTTTATATTATTATATTTTTATAGGGATTTTTTATATTTGGTTTTTATTTCATAAATACAGCAGATAGATGGACGACTCACTTGATGGAAGGCGGTTACTGTCCCCTATGGACCTTTGCAACATCAGAGGTGTTACCAATGCTTTATAGACCTCAAAGTTATAATAACCTCTTTGAAAAACTGTACATGGTTGGTAGCGCTTTGAGAAAACCACAACTGGGAGCTCATTGTAAATCCCACAGTGCGCAAGAGACACGTTCTAGAGAACCGTTGCGTAGAAGAGCGAAGCGTTTTAAGGAAGTGGATATGAGAGCGACAAGACGAGCTAGGTGGTAGAGGAACAGTTCCCGGGAATATTTACCTATTGTACAGTTGGTAGAGTATACAGAGAGAGGCGAAGTCTCTTCAAAAACCAAGCATATCTAAACCGACCGTGAGTATGGGATTGTCGACGATGCAAAAGGCTCGACGTTGAATATTGTACAAGAATTAAGCTGGTATTAAGCGAGTGCCCCTCTCTACAAGTGTGAGCAGTACTCCATATGCGGCCTCACCTAGGCTTTATAAATCACTAGGTGTTGCCGCGGACTGAAGTACTGCTTGCACTAGCTGGCTTAGTACTCTCAGTATTTTGGAGGCAAGTTTTGCCTGATCTTCATGGTGTCATTATCATTACATAAAACAAATACACAGAATATGAAGGAATATATTGAATTAAAGAAGTAGATTTCAATTTTGAATTATATATATGCCCTTCAAAAAGTGTTTTCTAGTGGAATTCATTTTGAATCATATCTTTTGAAGTCAAATTTGGCAGTAGGTGCTTTTTCATAAATTGAACTTTGAAGAATTAATTTTGTTTCCAAGTTCACTCCTATATCCCGCGTACCGTCCGACGCCTAGCTGCTAATTGTGCGAGCTATGGACGTCGGCGGTATGCAGGGCGCGGAAAGTAGGTGTGCTCCAGTGAGCGGTTCAGGGGATTGCTCTTTGACCGCAACAATAATTTCAATCAAGGATAACAATGGAAGCATGTAGGAACATACTTCTAGTTGGGGAAACAGTGATCTATACATGCAAAGATATATGGACAAACCAACGAACGGAAATGATGATTTAATATGGGTACTTTCTTGCACGAATGTCTACGGTACCCTAAGAATTACGACAATCAACATGTTATGGGATGTTTACAATAACTCGAATACATTTGTCAGCTGCTAATATCTCGGTGTCAGATTGCTGCCGTCATTGCTGTCGGCCGCTATAATATGAATTCGAAAGATTTCTGTTTCAAACTCAACACGCCGAACGAGTTCAAGTGTTTGCGGTGCTGGCACGAACTTAGATTTTAATTTACGACCAAACCAGTATTGTTCATTGAGAACAGAAAGGTCTCGGGTTGATTGGCGGCATTAAAGTGTCAAGCTGCCGCTGCCGGAAATTCATTGATAGATTTAATCGCTCGCGCTGAAATGAACGTGCGACGCAGTAAGTTAGGATTTGAATCGAGGAGTAAATTGCTTGGTCATTAATGCCGTCCGGTCGACACGGTATACGCAATAAAAACTGGTGCTATTTCCATAGAGATCCATGAAATTTGAAATAAAAATCGATTTGTGTTATCGACAGTCTGCCACGAATATGTTTCGGATTTATAATTTACGTTAATTGGGCTGCTAAAATGATTCAGTATTAATCATAAATAAGAAAAGATAGTTACATTATTGTATAATATTACTTAAAAATAAACGCCTAGCAGTCTATATACTAATTTTATAAAGAGGTAAAGTTTATGACGTTGTAGGGGGTAATCTCGGAATCTACTAAACCGATTTTAAAAATTATAATATAATAATTATATAAGCTACTCTAACTAGGAGTATCATAGGTTATATAACATGACGCTTTATACCACGGAGCAAGACAAAGCGCATGCAAAACTGCACCGGGCCGCTAGTAAAAAATAAAATTGTAAATTGTCTGTGCGTGGTAGTCCACAAACTATGAACAGTTCCATAGAGATGACAAACACCCATTACTAGGGATCCAAAAATAAGTATTCGCTCCAGAATACCTCCATATCTTAGAATTAACTTTTCTGTGAATATTTCTAAAAAAAATCTTTCAGAATTTTCCATTCCATAGTTAAAAGTTGAGAGCAGTATTAGTGGATTGTTATACGAGGGATGAAAGTCACCTATATAGGCACGAGATGGTTTGGCGTATGAAAATAGATATAATGTTTCCATCTTATAATTATGTATAGCCTGAAATCTAACAGAATCCTAAGAGCCGTTTCCTATATGGTTGCTTAAATTTATTTATGAAAAACAAAACGTAACACGTGGATCAATAAGTCCCGGGACTAACACATAGATGGCGTTGCCAACAAAAGTTCCGTGTGATTTTCCATAAGTACCAACCTTCAAAAGATACCTTTCAAAATTTCATTATATTCTGATGTTTCGTCCACGAGTTAGAGTGATTTAAGTGGCGGTAGTCTAGATAATCTCACAACAATACATTCGAAACAATTTCGTGTATTTAATTATCATTGCTTTTTGATGAATAAAAACACAGTGAAAGCTCAGCAATGGCTTGAAAATTGCTACGGGGACACTGTTCCATCAAAAACAATCATTTGTCGATGGTATGCTGAGTTTAAACGTGGTCGTAGAGACACTGAAGATGCTGAATAGTCCGGTGGGCCAAACCACCAAAAAATTCCGCCAAATGTTTTTTGAAAACTGTAAACTAAAATTGCATGAGATAGCTGACCCCTTAAAGATAACATACAGCAGTGTGTACGCTATTTTGCACGAATAATTGTCTATGAGGAAGCTGTTGGCAAAGTGGGTGCCGCGTTTGCTCACGGCGGATCAAGAACGACAACGTGATGTTGATTCCGAGTGCTGTTTGAAGCTAAAATTAGGCTTCGAATTGTTTCCGCACCCATCATATTCACTAGATCTGCCCCCAAGCAATAAGTACCTGTTTGCAGACCTCAAAAAATGCAACAAGAAAAGAGATTCTACTCATACGAGGAAGTCATCGCTGAAACTTGAAATGCTTATTTCGAGGCCAAAGATGAATCGTTCAACAATAAAGGTATTGAAATGTTAGAGAAGCGCTAAACTGATTGTATTGCTATTGAAGGAGACAATGTTGATGATTAAAGTCGTGTTTTGCAAAAAAAAATGTTTTTCTTAGTTAGTATAAGTCCCGGACTTATTGATCCACGTAATATTTGTAAACACCCTTGAATACAATTCGCTTCTTGTACAACGCAAAATTTGCCGCTGAATATGTTTAAAGAACTGTCAATACTTATTAAAGAACCGTTTTATGTAAAACGTATTTAGGCAGTTTAATATGATTAAATAATTTTATTTAAAGGCGATCGTTATGCAGTTTACATTTACATGTGTTTCTATTGATATTGTACAAATATTGTAAATATATTTAAACACTTAACAGTCTATATTATCACCTATATTTAAAACTTATCATTAAGGAACTCGTTCTATATAGATTCGTATATATATAAATACTAGCTTGTGCCCGCGACTTTGTCCGCGTGGAATAGTTAATAAAAAGGAAGTTAAAAAAACTCATCGATTTTGAAATATTCTGCATTGGTGCTTCGCTCCCTATTAGTCATAGCGTGATGATATACATCCTTCCTTCATAAATGGGCTATCTAACACCGAAATCATTTTTCACATCAGACCAGTAGTACCTGAGATTAGCGCGTTCAAGCAAAGAAACAAACTCTTCAGTTTTGTAGATTATGTACAGTGGGGGTGAATAAAAAAACCTTTACTCATGACCCGTATATTGGAGTCTTCATATGATACAATCCTTTGGTACAATACATCAAATAACACAATTAAAAGATTATCGCCTTTCATTAGCGAACAGCGCCATCTAGTGATCGATCACATAAAACAATTTCCATTGAGGCGATACGGCGCGTTTAACATATCCACCCATCAAAATAAGTATAACTTATTTTCTACCTTTCGATATTACACTGGTTACATTTAACCACCCACCGTAACACACTCGCAAACATGATCCCAAATAAATTTGTATTTTCATAGGTACAGTTTCCTTGATTACAATTTGCTTAGATAAGTTACAAAATCTAAATTATAGAAACAATAATCTCCACTAGCCGATAAAATATAACCCGTGATAACGATGTGTTTGATGAAACTGAATTTACATTTCGAACTCACAACCTTAATGATTAAATTTCAATGTACACATGCTAGTTAGCTTTAAGCCCATGCAACCATTTAGCAAGTGTAAGACCATCTAGTAGATGATGCATTGCTTCGTTATTCTCAGACTGAGATTTGCCTTTCACCAAATATCCAGATATAATCGACGAGTGGTTTCGATGAGGTAAGTTGTTTTTTTTATTTCCTTTTAATATTCTTTGTTTAATCTTTTATTTATCGTTTAAAATTACTATTTTTACAAATTTTTGTTTTCTTTTAGCCCATCCTACTGTGTTTATCAAAGCCTTTTCACAACAATAACACTCTCACAAGTCTGCGAAGTGTTGGTAAGTATTTATTTTATATTTTATTTCATCCTTATCACCGTTAGCGACCTTTTTATTATTTGTTTAATGTAAGAATTTTCGTACTCCTTCCTTTTGTATATAATTTCTTTTTCCTTCTAACTGCTTATGATTTTCTAGATACAATCTTTCTTCCTCTACATTGAATGAACCACGATTTTTTGCAGTTGATTGCAACGGAGGAAGTGACGTCGTGGATTGGAATCTATCCGGTTCGCAGTTTGAGGTAAGTTTCGACAATTTTATTACTTTATACCTTATATATTGATCAATTCCTTCTATTGGACGATTTATTTTCTTGATTTAGATAGCTTTCGTTATTTTGATACTTTCCTTCGTTCAATTAATTTTCCTTTGTATGGTAATTGGTATTTTATCCATGTAGTAGTTCAGTTTCATCGTTTAGTTTGCTTATATTCTGTAAATAACTTGCTTCTTGTATTCAGTTTGTTGCCTTTAGTTAATTTGATTTCTGTAGATAGTTTATTCCCTGTAGATAGTTTGTTTCCTTCAATTAGTTTATTTCTTGTAGATGTTTTGTTTCCTTTACATAGTCTGTGTCCTTGATGTAGTTTGGTTTCTTTAGAATGTTTATTTCCTTTAGCTAGATCAGATTCCTTGTTTTCCTTGTTCACATTAGTTTCCTTGTTTCCTGTAGTTAATTTAAAGTCCTTGGTTCTTGTGGTTAGATTAGTTTCCTTGTTTGTTTTAGTTAGTTTAAAGTCCTTAGTTCCCGTAGGTTTAAATTCTTTGTTTCCTTTGATTGTGTTAAATTCCTTGTTTTCTTTAGTTAAATTAGTTTTGCTTAGATTAGATTCCATGATTCCTTTAGTTGGTTTATATCTCTTTCTTTCTGTTAAGTGTAGCTTGTTGTCTGTCTTTTCTATTTCCATTCTTGTTATTTCCCTTACTGGTTGATTTTCATGTTTAATATTACCGACACGTGTATGCATTGACACAATATTTGTTGATGTTGTTGTCTCTTTAGTTTTAACAACCCCAGTTATAATACAGCCTAGCGAAGTGCATTCCACTTGGATCTCGTTTGGATCCTTCCTGCAGTATTTTGCTATACACTTCGGCGCCTAGTAGTATGTTGATTTCATTAGGTGTATGATATTGTGGATCAGCTAATCTTACAAGATTTAATCCTGGCCATTTCGATAGATCCAGCTTTTTGTTGGGTAAGTTACCAGTAATTTCCTTTAGCACATAAGCACGCACTGAAATTGTGATGTTGAAATTAAATATCAGACGAGTCTTTAATAAAGTTACTGATTTGCATATGTTTTCTTTACAGCCTAAACCTGATATTGGATTGTGCACTGGTACCTTTTTCAAACCTAGACGTTAAACTGTTGATTCTCTTACGAATGACGCCTGCGACCCTTGATCAACTAACGCTCTCAGATTATAACATAGTTCGTTGTGTGCTTCAACTGATACTAGGGCAGTTGTTAGTACGACCTGGTTGGGAGTGGCTGCAAAACACGACACAATCGGCTCTGAATTAGCTGTATCACCTGTACCTTTAGATGATCCTCTTCCAGCATTCTCGTGGGTGGAAGCAAATGAACCAGTTGCGGAGTCCTGATCATCCCTTGGATGCAGCAAAGAATTATGCTTACTATTGCAAGTCCTGTACGATGTAGCGCTCTTACAATACTTTGCTGAATGGTTGTAGCCTAGGCAGTTAAAACAAATTTTATTCCTTGCCACAAAATCACGCCGGTTACTTATGTTTTCAGATATAAAATTTTCACAATACATTAGTTTGTGTTCTTCATTACAAAATTTACAATTGTTTTTTATTACATGAAATACCTTAGGTTTATTAACATAGTTAGAATTAGCATTTAAATTTGGCCTATTTGTAGTAGACTTATGATCCAAAAATTCCAAAGCACGATAACGATTGGTTAAGAAATTTTTAAATTGCACAAAAGTGGGTAACTCATTGGATTCAGTATCCGCAGTAATATTTAATTCCAATTGTTTCCTCGTCTCCGCATCTAATTTTAAAGTAAGTACATGAACAACAATGATATCCCAACTAGAAACGTTTATACCTAAGTTTGTTAACGCACTCAAACAATCAGTTGAAGTGTCCAATAGTTCCTTTAAATCTTTAGCAGATTCAGAAGTTAGATTCCTTTGACTAAGTAAACGTTTAATGATACAATGTGATAGATACCTTTTATTATTGTATCGATTCTGTAGTAAGTCCCAACACCTATCATAATTCGAACTATCAATCCCAATATGCCTCACTAACTGTTCCGCCTCCCCTGTTAAATATCCCTTTTAATAGTGTAGTTTTTGAACGTTGTCTAATAATTTATTATTGTGCACAAGAGACGCGAACAGATCCCTAAAAGTAGGCCACTCTAGATATTTACCTGAAAAGGTAGGTATGACAATTTTAGGCAATTTTATTTGAGTATTGTTACATTTTTTAGACTGCGATGAACCTTCACCTGACTCACGTGCAAATGAGTCTAAGCAAGCTTTCATATCCGACTTATACTCGATACAAAGTTCCTGCACCGTGTCATAAACATTATTTGTTACATACGTAGTTTTCTTTAAAATATCCCTTTTCGCTATTTGGACTAACTCTTTATGATTACTAGTAAATTCCTTTGACAATTCATCTAAATGCTTCAATCTACTTTCAACATAAAACAATGTCTTCTTCTCCTTGTTACACTTCTTATAATTTCTAAATGCCTTTAAAATCTGACCATAAATATCCTCTTGTTGTTCAATTAATTGCTCCATTTTGTTCTGAATATAAATTTAATTAATAGTTTTTTAATTCAAATGTAGGTAGATTTATAAATTAATATTTCAATGCTTTATGTTGCAAGATAACACAATAATTTACATTAACACTTAATACAAAGTTTCAAAAACAATTACAATTTTATAAGTTTAAATTCCATACAAATTTTACCAAAAATATTCTAAGTTATTCAATACAAATTTTGATACAAAATTTTCTAAGTTGAAGGTCTATACAAATTTTTTCAAAAATATTCTAAGTCGAGCTAAGTTTGAACTTTAATTGACTCTGACAAAAATCGGGCATAGGTTCCACGTACAAGTCTAAACTACTAACTAATTTTACTTCGAAATTTTGCAAGTCCAAATTTACAATTAATATTATAAGTTCTTAATGTTCATTAATTATGACACTTAAAGTCATTTAATTGAAATTAGCTTTAATTTGACAAGATAAAAAGAGAAAGATATAACTCACAGTTTTTTGTCCCGCTCACTACACTCGATGACACCTTTGATGACGTACTTGATTACGCGCCTTGTTGTTGTCCCTTCCCTTCCTGCACCTCCTTATGACGTCACTCATCCGTGACGTCAGTGTGAACGCCTTGGCTGCTCCCGGCTCCCCTCTGCCGCTGCTCACTGATGACGTCAGAGATCGCCCCAAGCTGCGATCCACAGCCTATGGGTACGGAAACAGTCCCCCCCCCCCACCAGAGGCCGTTAGTTCAAAAAGATCCGGTCTTCCGAAGGACCAAAAATGGACGACTCCCGGGTACTTTCAGGGTACAGTGGGGGTGAATAAAAAACCTTTACTCGTGACCCGTATATTGGAGTCTTCATAAACTTCATATGATACAATCCTTTGGTACAATACATCAAATAACACAATTAAAACGTTATCGCCTTTCATTGGCGAACAGCGCTATCTAGTGATCGATCAAAATAAATAAAATTAGTTCTTGATTGAGTCTTTGCCTAATTAAATATACATCAAATTGAAACAAAAATAAAATAAACTTATTATTCCTCTAAGAAATATTAGTACCTAAGTAGTGCAACTGCTTAATTATAGTGCGTAACTTGAATTAAAAACAACCACGTCTAAGGGATATCAGCAATTAGGCCGAGTTTTTTGTTTTAACCGAATGTTCGGCCGAAGTTCGTATTCGGTTCAAACCACATTCGGCCCATCCCTAGTTTAAGTGCACTGTTTCTGACCCGACTTACTCCTACACAGACTGAGGGTGAACAGTCACTACTTATAGCCATGGGCAAAGTGGCTACTATGCCCCGATAAACTGCCAATTATTTTTACTCAGTAACGAAAGCCGAGCCCGCACGTTGCAAGTAAACTGATAGGTGCCATAAGTATTTTATTGTTCTAAAGGCATTAACACTTCCCGATACACAAGTATAATTTTGATTTGTGAACTTGTCAAGGTTTTTGGTTAATCGCATCTTGTTTAATAAAAAATAACGCAATATACTACTGTACGCTTTGTACACTTCCAAAGATGCTGGGCTTAACTGTCGTTAACGATGGACCCCGTTTGAAGGGTGTTTGCAAGCCAAACCACGTTGATTGTTGTATGTTGTTTATTAAGGTCGTTTGATGACCTGAGACGCACAACTTGCAGTGCACAAGTGTCGCACGTGATGGTGATGTTAATACGTCTTTTTTAGTATATTATTTGTTGCGTATTTATATGTAAAATACGCTGTACGTGCAATATTGGCTCGTACATCTACAGCTAACTCTCTTTTCTTTCACCATATCCCAAATAATTGGGGTCGGCACAGCATGTCTTTTCCTTTCACACTCCTCTACTCTGACATATATCTTCTGTCACACTGCATATCATCCTTCACACAGTCCGTTCACCTACCTTTACATTAGTACCCATCTATCTTGTAGTTTAACATTCTTTTTGTCACGTGACTTTCATCCCTCCGCGTTATATGCCCTTACTAATCTTCTTTCTCTCAATTTTACAGTAACACGTGCAACAAAGATCCCATTATCTACTAATTTCTCACCTTATCCATTCTTGTAACACCACACATCTCACCATTGTCATCGGCAGTAAGAAAACATTACACACACTACTATGTATTTGATACACATACGCAAATACACTTTTTTGTTTATTGTTAAGGTCAAATTAACAATGTATCCTCGGCGATATCTGTGATTAATAGAATATAGTCTTTGACAACAGAACCTTTAATAATGTTCAAACTTATCTTCTAAATGAATTATGGTGGAATTCGACCACGGGCGACCACTAGACTCAGCAATAAGGTCTTAAATGACATTAGTATCTATTACCATATTTGATTTTATGTGAATAAATTTCAAAAATAATATGGAAAAACACCACACGATCTTCTATCGAAAGAATTCTTAAGATGACCCACATTTTTCTTTAATCTGGGCTCAACAATGTATGAAAGCTTTTCCATTTCCTTAGTATTATTTACAAACGTTGTGTAAGATGTCTTGTTGTACCGTAACCTGGTATCTAGAACGTTATAATATGCCTCTAGAGCACAATAAGTCTTACATCTTGCAATGTATTGTTGTATAATAATATTGTTAGTGTTATACTTAATGCCAAGGTGGTAATGTTTACATTATAATCACAAGTTTCTATTTTATGGTGCTCGCAATGAGATCATTGTGATTGGGTACTCTAGAAAATTATATCGTTACAATATGATTTGCGTACACGCTATTATATTTCATTGTTTTTATAATAAATAAATAATAATAATAATAATAATTTTATATATATATATATATATATTAGCTGACCCGGCGAACTTCGTACCGCCATATTTTCTGAACTCCTAAAAGACTGTTTCAAAAACAAAATCGAATTATAGGCCTATAGCAATAACCTGTTTGCTCTCAAAGGTGATGGAGCGTATTATCAACGCGCAGCTTCTGGGTTACTTGCAAGATTCCCAGCTGCTAAATGATCGGCAATAAGGCTTCCGTCACGGTCGCTTAGCTGGGCATCTCTTGGTTTACCTAACCCACCGTTCGGCTGAAGCCATTGAGAGCAAAGGGAAGCACTGGCAGTCAGCCTAGATATTGCTAAGGCCTTCGACCGGGTCTGGCACAGAGCTCTTCTATCGAAACTGCCATCGTATGGGATACCTGAGGGACTTTGCACCTGGCTATTCAGCTTTCTTGATGGGTGCAGCATCAAGTCGTTGTCGACGGTTGCTGCTCTAGTATCAAGCCTATCAACGCTGGTGTGCCCCAGGGTTGTGTGCTATCGCTAACGTTGTTCATCTTGCATATCAATGATATGTTGTCTATTCGCAACATTCATTGCTATGCGGATGACAGCACTGGCGATGCGCAGTACTCTGGTCGTGCAAACGTCCCCCGATCATTTGTGGAGGAAAGTCGGGTAAGACTTGTGTCTGAAGTTGAGCATTCTTTGGAGAGAGTCCCAGAATGAGGGAGACAGAACCTTGTCCATTTCAACCTCAAGAAGACACAGGTCTGCGTTTTCTCAGCCAAAAAAACTCCATTCGAGCAAGCGCTTCAGTTCCAAGGAACTCCCCTTACCACCTCCAAAGTATTGGGATTCTCGGTGTTGACATCGCGATCGATGTACAGTTCAGGGGCCACCGTGAAGGCAAGGCAAAACTTGCTTCTAAGAAGTTGGGAGTGGTAAACCAGTCCAAGCAGTACTTCTCACCGTGGCAACGCCTTGTGCTTTATAAAGCCCACGTGAGGCTGCATATGAAGTACTGCTCACACCTTTGGGCTGGAGCATCTACCTACTAACTTAATCCCCTGGACTGTATTCAACGTCGAGCCGTTTGCGTTGTTGATGATCCCATACTCACAGACGGCTTAGATACGCTTGGCCTTAGGAGAGTCTTTGCTTCTCTCTGCGTATTCTACCGACTGTATAACGGGGAGTGTTCCTAAGAACTGTTTAGAATGGTGCCTTCGTCCCCTTTCTACCATCGCACTGCTGGCCATCGGTTGGGAGTTCACCCCCACTTCCTCGAGCCACTTCGCTCATGTACGCAACGGTTCTTTAGAATGTTTCTCTTACGTACCGTGGGGATTTGGAATGAGCTCCCGGCCGAGGTTTTCCCACAGCGCTATGATATGGAGTTTTTCAAAAAGGGTGTCATAAAATTTCTTCGAGGCCGGCAGCGCGTTAGTAACATCTCTGGTGTTGGAAACGTCCATAGGCGACGGTAACCGCTTTCCACCAGGTGGGCCGTCAGCCTGTTTGCTGTAGTCCAGATATAAAAAATAAAGTTATGCGCTTACCAACACATTTTGAGATTAGTTTTTATATATAAGATTTGCTTATGCCCGCGACTTGGTTCGCGTGGAAAGGAAGGTAAAAACACCCACGATTTTGTAACATTCTTCATGTGTGCTCCGCTCCTATTGCTCTTAGCGTGATGGTTTATATCCTGTAACCTTCCTCAATAAATGGGCTATCTAGCACTAAAAAAATCAGACCAGCAATTCCTGAGATTAGCGCGTTCAAGTAAACAAACAAAGAAACAAACTTATCTGCTTTATATATATAAGATAAAACTCTCTCACTGACACCACATCCTTTCAAATTATCCTCTCCTATTATGTTACGTTGCAGAGAAATGACTTTTAGTCTGTTATAAGCTGTTTAAGTAATTAAAGCTTTTTATCTATCCCACGGGAAGTATTTAATTTTTCGGAATCAAAAGTATCCTATATGTTGACCAAGGATATAAGCTATTACCATACAAAATTTCATGTAAATCGGTCCAGTCGTTTCGGAGATTAGCCGGTACAAACAGTCAGACAAACAGAGAAACAAGAAATTCTAAAAAAAACTAAATTAGTTCTATCTTACTTCTTACATCCCCCTGACCCGGTTTTTACCATTTTTTTTAATTGTACAGAAATTCGATCTCGATCTCGAGACGCACGTAGGAGCCGTCGGATCGCTCGGCGATTTGGTAACGGCCATGTTGCAGAGCGACGACCGCTGGGATGCTGCGATTACTTTTTGCGAGGCAGTAATGTCTCTCAAAGAGGCCGCAGAAAGGGATAGGGTGCGAAGTCCTTCAGCGCGTGCTACGGTCTCTTCTCGAGGTCGCCGGCCTTCAGCTGGCACCCGGAGAGGCAGGTACGCGCATTACTTCCCTCCCTGAGTTAGGTTCCGGAACGAGGGGGCCCTTAGCTACTAGGTAAAGCAAGGGATTTAACAACTACCCCCGTCTCGAAGTGAAGTGTGTTCTCCCAGGGCACACTTCAAGCACTTTATTGCGCTGGATCGACTGTTACGTAACTATGTTCTATATCTCAGTCTTTCCATCACAAACAAAAGCGCAGGGTCGTCAGGGAGGAGGGGGTTTTTAGTGGGTATTGAGGATGCTCGCCCGTGCGGCATCACTCGGAGTCTCCACACTCCTCTCTGTAATCCATCGCGGACGGAACGCAAATAAAGCATACAATTGCTAGCGTTACCGCCCCCCGTGGATTCGTGCCGTTTCCTAGTGACGGTCCAGAGAGTGCGTAAATAGGTTAGACATTTTCCCTCGCCTCAAAAAAAAAAGGTTGTTATAGCGGCATACTCTCGACCAGGGTTGGTCGCCATCCACTCCAGTAATTACCTTACCACCTGACTGTGGGTTGTTTTGTCGCCTCTTACGATAGGCCGCCCGGCCGAAGGAAATTGTGTCCTTTCTCGGTTCCTGCACGGATAAAAACTAAACACTGCAAGACCTATCTAATCCAATTACACACTAGTTTTATCGCTTGCAGGCAAGAATTAAATTGTGAAGCTGTAAATAACTTATCAGTGCAAATTTAATCGATTACCTTCAATGTCTAATCGATTTGCTGTAAACTGTGTTAAAAGCGTTATGACGCTACATTAAACTCTAAGTTCTACATGAACACGTTCGTATTTGTATAAAATTCGTCACGGGCTAGTTTATAACTGCATTCAGTGTAAAAAAGCTTTCTGACATTATTCACAATGTTTCAGTCAGGGGCGGATTTAGAAATTTGCCCCCTTTAGGCTATTCAAATTTTTCCGCCCTTACCGACTTCTATAAATCGATATCCTAGTTCAGAATCAGATCAAAACAAAGTGTAATTTTGTTGCCAATGAAATTGCAGCTTTACGATTTGTGTACTGTCGTCTTAATTACACAACTTTTTCCCCGTAATTAGTAAATTGTAAAGCAGGAGATCGATGGGTGTCTTTCTACCATAGCCAAAAGCGACTACTCAAATTGTAGAAATTTATCTAATTGTTGAAACATAATTAATGTTGAATTGTTTGTGTGGAATTAATAAGAATTATCTTATTATGTTTTAAAATTTAAGTAAAGGATAATTTCTGTGTAAATTGAAGTGGCGTGAACCGGTCACGTCTACCGCAGGACCTATGGCCGATGGCCGATGATGGCCGGATGGAAATGCAGAGGACCGTGATGAATGGTGCCGACTTGGGGAGGCCTATGACCAGCTGTGCACGGTTATGGGCTGACGGCGACTATGAAGCATAGAAGAGATTGGTGGCAGTTGCTTCTGGTTTTGGAAATTAAATTCGATGTTACTGGACTGTATAATTATTATTGAACTTTTTACATGAATATACATAGAATAAGTACAGATCGTGAATGGTGAAGAATTATAATACATTAAGCGACGTGAATTGAAGTGCAGTGCATATTTTTGCCTCCAAGGTCGGTTCTATATCCCACATCCCGTCCGACGCCTAGCTGCTAATTGCGCGAGGTATGGGCGTCGGCGGAATGCGGAGCGCGGAGAGTAGGTGTGCTCCGGCGGGTGGATTAGGGGGGTGCTCTCTGTCCGCAACAGCAGATATACAGTCGCCCCTTTCCTCTCTTCTCTCTTAAAAATAGAGAAGCCTAAGACCAACAGTGGGATGGGTTGGGCTGTTATTATTTATACAGTGGTGTGTATGTATGGAAACAGATTAGTATAGATAACTAATAATATTGAGAAGGCAATTTTATGTAAAATAAAATATAATTTATTTCTACGAAAAATCAATTATCTTCCAGTATGTTTGATGACCTTTTGCCATTATTCTGGTAAAGTTCATGAGTCATAACACATTGAGTTCTTACTGGCAAAAACTGAAGAATGTGCAAGCTCGACAGAAATTCTAATATTATACATACATAATATGTATGTATAATATTAGAATGTCACGCCTGTTTCCCATTGGGTTAGGCAGAGACGATGGATCTCCACTTGTTACGATCTTGACAAACACTTTTCGCTTCATCAACTTTCGTTAATCTTGTCATACATACACGCTTATTTAAACTACTTTTTATCTGAACTTTCTTCAAAATATCTTCAATTTGATTATGGTGAGTACGTCTTGGTCTACCGGCACCGACTCTTCCAGTCACATTGCTATCATATACTTGTTTTGTTATTCTGCTATCATTCATTCTCTCTACATGGCCAAACCACCTTAAAAATCCCCTTTTCAACTCTTGTCACTACATCTTCTTTCAATTCACAACGCTTCCTTATCACACTGTTTCTTATCATATCATTTACATTAATCTTACATATACTTCTCAAAGTTCTCATTTCAACTGCAATTATCCTACTTTATGATGCTGTTGTTTTTTGCATCAGCGATTTTAATTAATGGAATATGTCCGGTATAGACGAACGGTGATCGTACGGTGATAGTAGTACTCATGCGTGGCTAAAGCTAGCGAAACTTCGTTTGCGTTGAAAAGGTGGCGATGTGTTCATTAGTGAATTACAACGGCACACAAAAGTAATGTTTTATTAAATATTTTCTCGAGCAGTGAAAATTTCTCTTTTGACCACTTTAAACCTCTCCCAAGAAAATTCCCGTAGAATTCTTGGGATATAAAGCATCGAAATCGGCCCAGTGATTTAAGCGTCAATCCCACACAAATAGACAATCACAAATATGTACACGTCTTCAATTTTATAATATTATAGATAGATTTATTAATTTCTTTTTAAGTGTTAGAGAATATGATTTATTCATTTAATTTTTACAAAATTATTAAATTTTACACCCCATATTTACCTATTCTAAAAATATATATTACAACCTAATTTATAAAAGATAAAAACTACAAATAATAGACAGGTCCCAAATCACCGTCAGTTGGAAACGTTCCCAAAACACTGGCCGCATTACCACGTTGAGTTATTAATTAAAATAAATGTATTATTAATACTATTTTTTAATCATGTAAAACTGTAACAAGAGCAAAGAGGTTAAGAAGATTTGACCTCTAATGACGTCAAAGAATTGAAGGGACACAGTACGGCCGCTAGATATGAAACGCTCTATGATAAATAATCCGCTTTATACTACAATGGATTTATGAATCGTTTACAGAACGTTCTATTTATTACTACAACAAGAGAAGAATAAGAAATAAATATAACTAAGAACAAAAACAAAGTTTAAGATTCAAATTCACTTAATAAGACTTATTTTATTTTACGTAAGCTTACAGACTAATTAAAACATATCAGTTATGGTAAAACAAGTAGTATTTAAAAAAAAGTGTCAAGTGATTACTTAAACTAAGTTGAACTATTTAATATTTAAATTGTTTAACTTGAGAAAAGCTTATTATAGGTTATTACTTAAATGTTACGAATATTAATATGATAACGTAAGGAAAAGTTATTTATTAATAAAATCTTTTTTATTTATTATAAAATATATGTCATTCTTAGTTACAATTCTTGAATTCTACATACAAACATAACTTCATGCCAGGTCCCTTGCGGGGTAGACACGAACAACAGAGCGCCTTTCAGGCTTATTCTGACACACCTCACTTGCTTCTTTGACATTCATATGAATTGAATTGAATTCTAATGTACTTAATTAGAATTTTGTGTATGTATAAATTATTTATATCAGTATTTAATCTAATTATCGATATACGGTTAGCGTTGTGGGTTAGAGTGAGAGAGGAGGGACCTGTTTACCGCTGCCGTATACGTGAGAGAAAGGGAAGCTAGACAGACTGGCACCGTAACGCGTTACGTAACGAAGCGATTTACTCTCCCATAAGAAGTTATCACTTCTAAAGAAATGTTGATAACAAGCCTCCACCTATTGGTAACAACACATACATGCATACAAGATTTGTAATGATAATATAGTTACTAAGTTTCTGTCTTTCCGAAAAATTCTTGAGCTAATAATCGCTTGACTGCATTTATACTAATGCAATACAAGTCTAGGTTCAATTTTACTATTTTGTTGAAACAATTTGAGCGTTTAAAGGTGTTTTGCCTATAGTTAGTGGTCACTAAAGGTGTGTGAAGCAATCCTCTCTGTTTAAGACCGAGCTGATTAGCCCGTAAATATATTTTTGAAATTAAGTCTTTACATCTCACAGTACTAATTGTACTGGTCGGCAACCAAATCCTTTAAAAAAAAACCGAGAAATATATAGAATTTGGCGTGCTGAATTCAGATCTGCTTTTAGTTTGTTGCTAGCACGTATTTTTTTTTGTTCCTAATGCACCATTTTCTGTGTAATACTTTCTCCTTATCTTAATTTATGTGTATAATATTGATCTACTTGTCTGATTCTTTTATGCGTATGGAAACTTTAAAATATTTTCCATAGTTTTCCGAAGATATTTTGTTCTAGGGCGGATAAACGAGAGAAAAACATCAAGACACACCTATTTTGTCCTATTTTTTATATCCATATTTATTTTCCTATTAATATCATGTAGTAGGATTATTTTACAACTTATGTTTGTGTGTACATAGTTTTAAGTTAGAATTTGGACTTGATCTTATAATAATTACTATCGTGACGTTTATTGTATATGACAATAAATCAAATATGGAGGTTCTACTCGGTCTCGTTGTGCGTGTGCGCACCTTAAGTAGACCCCCGCGTTATTACACTTTATTGTTTGAGAGAACAATTACCTTTTGTACAAAGGGGGTATCGACGCTATTATCAGTAGACGCGTTAAGTAACGAAGTCTCAAGTTCGACTAGTTAGCGCAAATCGACAGAATGGCTATAATCACAGTTTTAATATGTCTTTGTTCGGTTCATTGTGTAATGAGCCAGATTCTAAGAAAAAAAGAAAATAAGCGCAGTGTAATTTTCATAACACTTTTTTATATTGAAAAATTAAGAGGTAAAAGATTAAGGCGGTATGGGTGTTGCAGATATATCACAATTAGATGGCGTTATCTCAAAATACACCGTGCTATGCTTTTATTTTTATGTGTATATCAGATTAAATTACCTAGTTGGTATTTTATTAAGTCAACCCAGGCTATCTTGTAAAATGGGGATGGTCAGTCAATGATATTTGTAATACCAGCCCATAAACGTCTTGAAGCTAGGCTTGGGCTTGCCACTATAGTAAAGTAAGGGAGAACATGATTTTAAAATGGTTTTGTAATAGTCATGGGAAAAATCACTCACCAAGAAGAAAAGAGTGATATATATCTTTTTGATACAAAGATATATATCACTCTTTTATATCTTTAACTCTTTATCTTTACAGTGAATAGTGTCAGTGTCTATTGCATACAAGATGAGTTATTATCTGTGAGTGATATACTAGCAGAGCCGACACGCGTACCTGTGGCAACGCAAAACAATATAAACATAAAGTGAAGAGATATAATAAAATTAATTACATCAAAACAAAATTACACCATAAAACTATAATGTTACGATTTATTTTGGCTTGCTATTATATTCAGTTTCCTCGTTCACTTAGTACGCATGCGCAGTGCGCGGGCGAATCGTTCTTCCTCATCGCGTGGAACAGGCATGAACTAAAGAGTTAAAGATATAAAGACACATTTTCAACGAAAGTGATATACAGATCTAATCACTCCTCGCGTCGGATATATATCTTTTGAGTTAATCACTCAGGAGTTACACACCTCTAGTTTGTAAATACATACATACATACATACATACATAAAATCTCGCCTGTTTCCCATGGGGGTAGGCAGAGACTATGGATCTCCACTTGCGACGATCCTGACAAACAACTTTCGCTTCACCTACTTTCATTAACCTCTTTATACATGCACGTTTATTTGAAATGCTTTTTACCTGACCTTTCTTTAACAATTCTGATATTTGTTCATGGTATGTTCATCTCGGTCTACCGGCAACAGCTCTACCATTCACAATACTGTCATATACCTGTTTGTAAATGTACCTTCAAATTTCGTACTGAACCAGAGCAATGTATTGTGCCATTTCAAATGAGGCGTGGAGATTGGTACGTATTGTGCCGTTGTAGTTTTGATATTTGATGCTTTGAGGTCGGTGTAGTGATGAGCGTCATTCCCTTATTTGCCTTTAGGAAACTTCTAATTCGGGAATGTTCGTTAAGAATCGGATGTGAGCGGCTTCGGTCACCTCATTTTACTAGCAGTCGTAGATGTCATCCCTCTTTGTCATTTGAATATTCGTAGAGGCTTTATTGTACTGTTGTCCTCGTTCCGTCCTTCCTCTTAGATGACGAGTAAGTAGTAAGTACATATTTAAATTTAGAACCGTATCAGTACTAATCTATTTTGTACGGGACAAATGTATTGCCTCACACGTGTACTACTCATCACTACACTGCAGGGGGAACGGAGAGTATACCCGCTACATTTATCCAAGGCCGATTGGCGGATTTAACACATTGGTAATCTCGATGTACAGGTTCCAGTACGATGTCTTGCTTCGACTCTGATATTTCTTCAAGATAACATAGATAAATATTTTCTTAAAATACACTTATACAATTAATAAAACTCAATTTAAAACCTAAATGTGAAATTATTACAATAATAAATGGATGAGTACGTAAAATAGAGTTTATTCGGCAGATGAACACATGTTTGGGGATATATACACACACATTTTATATATCCCCAAATTAAGTAGGTTACGCTTTTGTTATGAATAATATACAAGATTAATAAATAACGGAACGAATAGTAAACACCGGAACGTTCGTTTACGAAGTTTCCCATGCCAGGAATCGAACCCGGAGACTCTGCGTTGTAGCGAGTTCAGCCGGCAAAGGCTTAACTATCTCAACCCAGGTATCTGTCTACTAGATAAGCGTGTTCCAACCTAGATCGCATTCACTTAACATCAGGTCATAACAACACATATGGCACTACTAAGGTTAATATATGAGTATGTAGGTATACGTTACGTAATAAATAAATATTAAAATAAAACACACACAAATATACTGCTGTTTTTAATATATATATATAATGTGTGTACATGCATTTCCTCACAGCACCAGCATGTAATAGACACACTCTACATTAGTATAATATAATAAGTTATGAGTATTTTTAAGGTACACCACAACATAAACATACATTCAATAAATGTCATACAAAATAACAAACAGATATAAGCTAAGCTTTTTTCTAAATTAAATTGGAAAACAGGGTAGTTCTTTAATTAAGTAAGTTCTTATCCGTGCAGGGACGGAGAAAGAATACAATTTCCTGCGGCCCGGCGGCCTGTCGTAAGAGGCGACAAAACAACCCACAGCCAGGTGGTAGGGCATTTGCCCGACTGGATGGCTACCACGCCTGGTCTAAAGTATGTCGCCATAACAACCTTGTGTTGTGTTCCGGCATTAGTGACCAGGTTCCAGGCTCCCTAAAGAGAGCAGCAGCGCATTCGTAGCACCTTTGGTGTTGCAAATGTCCATAGGCGATGGTAACCGCTGTCCATCAAATGGGCCGTCTGCCTGTCTGCTGATCTCCTGCAATAAAAAAAAAAAAAAAAAAAAAAGTCAGGTCAGATAGCTGTCAAACACGAACCTACGCCACAATAAAAAAACCTTAAAATACGAATTTTATGTAAAAAGCTCTCTAATTGCGAACGTAATAATATATTATACCGATATTTTTAGCAATTAGATTGATCTAAGGATAGTGATACCGTATTAAAAGTTCGGTACGGTTATTTTAACCCTATATACGGGTGTTGATTTTGTTTGCCCCCGGGTGGCTTAATCCAAGGGTACTGTCAGTTTGCTAATTGACACCGAATATAACCTTTCCAACCTCCAGGCTATTTGAAGCGCCTCTCCTGTCTTGGCCATTTCCTTTTATTTGACTTCAGGCTTCATCATATTATTATAATGTTTTAGTAGTATAGCCAGAGCTTTTCTCGTCGGGACCTTTAGTTAAATTCGAAAACATATCCCGAGTCTAATTATAATGTTTATAATAATAATTAATCTCTGTGGGCCGTTTCCTATATCTTCACTTGCCTCACTATCATCGCTTATATCAAATTTTAACCTATAGTAAGGCAAATGAACGGTCTGTAAAATATAGTGGCAAAATATATAAAAATATCACAAATAATCACAGACATGACTATAAATTTATTTAAACATAAATTATATGCTCGCCTAGCAAAAAAGAAATATTTTACAGTATCAAAGAATTATTTTATTTTAAAAATAAATATACGTAATAATAATAAAAAATGACTTCCAAAATCTTATTATGAGTTAGATTTCTTTACAAAATACCAAGTACCCGAGCACAAATGTGATACAATGAACTTTTATTTAATAATATTAATTTAATTTAATATTATTATTATTTTGTGCACACCATAAAAATGGTAAAATGTATAAGGACATCAACTCATCATTGAATAACTTTTGTACTACACTCTGGTAAATGAAGGTTATAATTATAAATTAAATTATAAATGTATTTCTTCGAAGACCACGGGCCATAAACATGGCCCGGACTTTTGGAGGGCTTGCGTGAGGCCATGGGGAGGCCAACACGTAGAGGCCCCTTGAGAAATTTAACGTAAATGTAGCGTGACACTAACCGGCGATTATCGCTGTCTACACCATATATAATTCACGAAGGGCAAGCCACTGCCAGTGTAAGACTATTGTGGGAAATAAGAACAAAAAGTACTGGGCTATTGGGGTGAACTGCTAGTGGTACTAAGGGTCTAGGTATATGGGGACAATAACGCTTCCCGTCGCAATGTTCAGGGAACATGGGAAAATGGTCATACGATGACTTGTCACTCCCTGCTTATGCCCCAACAAATGCCATAGAAGATCGGATCGACATGGCTGAGTGGCTAAGGGGTGTAGAGAGGTGAGCTGCAGGTTCACCGAAGCTACTTCTGACATGATGCCATTTATCACTTCTACCCCTGGAGCTCGAATTTTAGCTCTAGCGATCTGCACTCCGTCCCGGCTGGCTAAGGCCAGCACGGATGTGTCGCTACTCCCCTAAGGATTTGCCCCCCCCCCCCCTGTGGGTTTTAGTATTATTATTATGGAAACGACCTATGTATCCATGTTATGCGACATGTGTAGATAATGTACTCAAATATATATCATTTAGTAAATTTATATAGATGACGATACGATCTGCTACAGCACAAGTCGCAGTCTAACACTGCCATTAAGGTAACCTAGCTAAAGAAAGTAGTCCGGTAATGATAGTGGAATGCCTGATGCTATTCTGACAGAAACAACGCAGAAGGTGATTCCTCTAACAAAATGAAGGTATCTAGAGATGAATCACAATAGTCATTCAGGTGTTGAGTTGCTTGCTATTCGCTGGTATGGGTAATTCGCACTGCTCCCGAACTAACGTTTCGCAATTGTTATTTGTTATTAATTTCACGAACGATACGCCGGCTTTTAATGTTTTATAAATACGACGCATTGTTCTATAAGCGACACAATACCTTGTGCGCCGGGCTGTTCGCAGCCCCACTCTAACCTGATATGCAACTGTATCGCCGTGCGGTGTGTCTTACGCATTCTAGCCATAAGTAAATCGTGAAGAATGATTCGTTTTTGTTTGGCATGGTTGTTGACCTATATATATATATTGATTTTTCATTTCCTATATTCTGTAAGTAAGTTTGGAGTTGCCTGATTACAGGGATGAAAAGAGCATTTTTCCTTCCTGGACAAGATTCTCCCTACTATCAAAAAAAAAAACTCTACGAACCATAAATATGCGACTTATGTTACAACTTTTTTCATAGCTATTGTCAACTTGTAATAAAAAATGAACAATTTTGTAACATCAATTTATACTTATAAATTATTATTTAATTTACATAAATTGGAGCTAAATACATATAGAAGAGAAGAGCTAATTAAAAAAAATACACGCTGTCACAGAAAAAGAAATCTACTTGACATATTATATGTGACGTATTAATCGGTTAACCAGATATAGATTATGGATTCAACGCTTGCCGCAGAAAGGGATAGGGAGCGAAGTCCTTCGGCGCGTGCTACGGTCTCTTCTCGAGGTCGCAAAAGCGCAGGACCGCGAAGGGAGGAGGGGGTTTTTAGTGGGTATTGAGGTTGCTCGCCCGCGCGGCATCGCTCGGAGTCTCCACACTCCTCTGTGTAGTCCATAGCGGACGGAGCGCAAATAAAGCATACAATTGCTAGCGTTACCGCCCCCCGTGGATTCGTGCCGTTTCCTAGTGACGGCCCAGAGAGTGCGTAAATCGGTTAGTCTTTTCCCTCGCCTCAAAAAAAAATGGACTCAACGCTTGATTTCATTATAGAAGTAAATAGTCGTTTGTTTAACTAATCAGTTTTTAGTTACTTTTCTCATATTCGAAATGAGAAGCAGAGTGTTAACCTCAGGAGCGAGGCCTATCTAGGCACTCGAACTATTAGCGCCTTCACTACGCTCGTGCGCCAAACTATCTCATGCCTGAATAGGTCGTTTTAACATATCGTGCAACAATCTATTATTTTTTGAAACTTTATAATTCAAGCCTAAATAGAAACAAGAAATTTTTCATCAGTTCTGGGGTTGCCTGGGAGAGGTCATCTTTTAGGGTTAAGATCGCCATGTATAGATTATATCTAACTGGAAGTTTAAAAATGTGTACTTTTATTTTTGTAATGGAGTATAATAATGAGTTATCTATCTGTCTATCAATTCAATTGAATTTAATTATTAACACGGTACATAATGGATGGCATATTCTTATATTGCTTCTTTACCTTATCTGAAAGTCTGTTTGGCTTATTAGTTAGTTCTAAAGCCGGTTTCCTGGAAATTTTTTATTTTACTTTTTCAAGTTATGTTTTTAGTACTTTTTTGTGAACTAATATTATAAAGTGGAAAGATTTGTATTTGTAACGAATAAACTCAAAAACTGCTGCGATTACTAAAATTCTTTCACCATTCGAATGCTACATAATCCGTAATTAATATAGGTTATATAAAAGTTAGGGATCCCTGGTAAAACGTCAATAATGTAACCCGTCAATCTAAACTAAATACTTGGCGATGGAATCGGGTTCTACGGGATGAAATTCTATGTGTGATTTAGATTCACAATTATACCCGGTAGGTGGCGCTGGAATCAGGTTTTTCAGGGCAGGATATATATCGCGTATATTTAGGTAGATATCTACTTGTTTTGGCATTGTCATAAACCTAACAATTCTTATTTCATTCATTATTTGTTTGAACTTGGGGGATTCCTTGCTATATGTTCAGAATCCAAACTCCAATTTTACTTATTAATTAAATTGGGAAACGTTTTTTCCCCTGGAGTCTTCATTTATATGGGACCACCTTGAAGCTGTAACTTAATACGGAAATAATTATTAAAATTGCTTCAGAAACAAAAGGGTATAACTGAGATACATTTATAACTACATATTTCCTTTTTGGTTTTAAAGATTATTTTCCTATATTTTCGGAGTCCAGGCTCCAATGGCAATTAAATTTACACACCTTGAAGATATACTAAAACCAAAAGGAACGATCAAAATCGTTTCAGCAACAAAAAGTTATTAAATTATTTAAACGAATTAGGAGTTCTCCTTTTTTGAAGTTAGTTCAAAAACCAGGTTTTGAAATTAAATAGTGATATTGTTTTATTTTAATGTGCCATATTTTTGCAAAGGCATGACATTCATTCAAGTTATGTGACGTGAAATATGCAATCGTCGACTGATCAATTTGTATGGGTGATTTTAGATACGTAATCAAGCTACTTACGGGTCGATCTTCATATGTATATTGTAGCTAGGTAATTCGTAACAGTGTGCTGGTATGTTTAGTTACCTACAACGTTAAGCGACGAATTCCGAGAAATCCGTATCGGGAGGCACGTACGCTTAAGATTGGCTAAATCTCGTAAGTGTACAACATAATAGCAATGTGGGTTGTACTGTATTTATTGCGTCTTTGTTGTGTACCGAATACCTCAAGCAATCGATTGACGCTATTTTATGTTATTAGGGCACCCGGAACTGTTTGCAGATTTGTATATCATTGATAAAAGCCGGGCATTATATCATAAGCCTCTTTTTCCGAGAAACATTTTGTGAGGAATATTTCTTGCTAGAAATATATTTGATAAATATAGATATTCTTTATTGTAAGGCCAAGGTTAGGTTAATGGGGTAACATCGTAACCCTTTTATTTGTTAACCTTATTTAACCGTATTTTAAGTTGAAGACAGAATTAAATGGTTTTTAGCATCACTGACCGATTTGTTGTCATCGTATTTATTCAAACACGGAGATATATAATAAGTGACCACACCTTTGTTTTAAAAAACTATTTATTTTATACTTTTAATATTATAAATTACAATTAGGTGTTCTTAGGTCTACTGCGCTTACAAGACTAAAATAATATTAATTAAAACTAATATAATGTGGGAAGCTCTTATCCTGACCAAGCTGGTGACACATTGTGTCATCAGCGCTTCTCAGCGTAATGTTAGGGTTGGCGCTGGGTTAACTCCTCCCTCCTTAAGTTGGAAGCGCATCCTGCAGCTTCCGGCGACGTCCTCGTTGCCAGTTTGGGTGCTGTTGACATCTACGTGTTGATTGCAGTTCCTCCATTGGTAGACCTTCCAAAGGACGGCTGCCGTCAGTAGAACGTACAGTACTAATGTTGACCAGCTCGGGGTGGCCATCAGCGTTTGCCAGTTGTCGTCTGCTTGGATTTCTTCAGCACGATCCATCAGCTCGTGGATGCTGTCTAGGGGAATATCTTCGAGTTCCAGTTTGAAGCGGATATTATCTTGAAACTGGACTTGCTTGTCTGGTAACGGGATGATTTCATCTACGGATATAGTATCCAGGTTGGTTTTCAATGTTTGGTTTAATATATGCAGTTGACAGTCACTGGCCAGTGTGAGTATATTTATGCCAGCTAACCGAGTGTATTCGGACTTGGATCCGCATTGCTTTTTGGTGATGACTTCTTGGTGTAAGATGATCAGCCACTTGTTTTCTTCCAGTTTTTCTATTTTGTTGTGCTTTAGGTGCATCCTGGCTCTAGTGCAGTTGGGTGTTTGATGCTTGATCAGGCTAATAATGCAATCTTCGGTATCCTCGATGGGTTGGGTATTCATTGATGTGCAGAGATGCAGGTCTTGCATGATCTTTTTGCAGTCTCCTTCCAGGTATGAGTACTCCTCGGTTCCCAATGCAAGGTACTTGGATTTTGGGATTATTGTAAGGTTTTGTTTATCCGGGATGGAGTATAAGTGGATCAGGTCGTACGGGTTTGTATCTATAGATGGGATGTCTAATATAAATGTTAACGTTTTGTCCGGCTTTGACGCTTATGGCTTTTTCTATTGTATGCAGGTTTTTCATTGAGATAGCATCTATCGGTTTTAAGTTATGAGTACTCTGCATTTTCAGTAATTCGTTAATGAGATTTTGTGGGGATATTATACTCGGATGCATTATGCCTAATTGTGCGAACGTCATCGCGTCCTCTAAAATAAGTAGCTTATTTAATAATAACTCTAAACTAAATTCTATTTCTGTATATAAATTTAAGAAGTGCATTGTTTTATGTAGCTGATTGTTACTGAGAGTGATATTATTTAATAGATCCGCTAATTTTTTCTGGTTTTCGTTCAAAAATTTAACCTGTACACTAAACTCATTCATAGCATTATGTGCTAAGAATACCGATTGTTTTTGGGATTTATCTAGTTTTCCGATTGAATTGTGAATGTTTGAAATTTCATTTTCAAATTTTACTGCATCTTCGTAGTCTAAGTTGCCTGTTATTGCTTTAACTATCGATCCTAAGCCATTAATGATACCTCTCTTTACTCTATTACCAGGTGCAATAAACATAATTTTTTTTCCTATTATACTTAAACTATATTCTATTTGTTTTTTATGTGTCTTATGTAATTCGTCGTTATTTTCGGCAGCCTTAATGTTGGCGTACAATGAAATCAAGTTAATTGTAGTTTCGTGTAAGTAAGATATGTTGTAAATACAAGCCAAGCTAAAGATATCCACCTGTTTTAGAATTTGACCTTGTTTAAGCAAGAGAATCCCATTCATATTGTTTACAGGATTAAGGGTTAAGTTGGCAGTTGCGAAGAGTGAGAGGGCTCCTGTGAAGAGGAGAACCTGGATCAAGATGGGGTCTTCTTAATAGTTTGAAATGTACCCTAATAGATTTGGAGTTGGGGTGGTTACCAATAATTTCGGCCACGTTGTTTGGGTGCAAATGAATAATTTTATAGGGTCCTTTGAAAACCGGCTTGGTTTTGTCGTTTCTAGCAGTTTTAGCCACCTGCTTATAGACCGTCTCACCTACCTTAAACCTAATTTCTTCAGCGGTTTGGTTACGCTTAGAAATTACTTGCTCTTTGTTCTTTGCCGTGTGTGCTGCTACGCACTCTTGCACTGCCTCTGCGTTTCGGCGGTGGTTTAGTACGAAATCCTGATAAAACTCTTTGGGGTAGTGTATTTCAAGGGGGTTCCTTGATGCTGTGTGACCAAATAATAGTTCGTGTGGAGTGTATCCTGTTGTTGAGTGTATTGAATTGTTGTAGGCAATGATTGCGTATTTCATTAGCTTTTGTATAGGGTCGTCCTTATTGGTCATTCTATTTATTCTTATGATCTCACCGATGGTAGAGTGAAATCTCTCTATTGGGGAGTTTGAGTTGGGGTTGTATGGTGTTGTGAAGTGAATGTGTATATCATGTGTAGCGCATATTTCCTTTATCATATCATTGTCAAACTTAGTGTCGGAGTCAGTCGTTATTTTCAGTGGTAGTCCTAGTACGGAAAAATTTGGATTAAAGCTTCAGCTATATGGACGCTACTACAAGCGCTTAGAGGTACAGCTTGACTGAATTTCGAAAAATTGTCTATAATAGTGAGAAAGGTGGCACCGCCCGTGGAATATAGGTCCATGAACAGGTGCTGAAGTGGTTTCGTAGGCGTCTCTGTTAAGGCGAGAGGGGGTTTCAATGGATGTCTTTCGTACTTGGTTTTAAGGCATGTGTCACACTGATTAATGTATTTCTGAATTGTGAGTAACATGTTGCTCCAGTGATAATTTCGATGTAGATGTTTATATGTTTCCTGAATACCTCTATGGGATGACTTACCCTCGTGATATTTTTTGATAAGTTCAAGTTGTTCTGATTGGTTTTCCACTAAGGTGACACGAGTTGTACATCTTACAAGTTTAGGTCCTCTTTCGTTGAATACTGTAGTATACACTCTCGAAAAAGCATAGTATAGTTTTTCGTCGAAGAAGTAACAATGGAAAATTCTGTTTGCAATAGTGTGTTCTTTCAAGAATTTGATGATTTCTGCCTCTGTGTTGTTTACAGGGATAAAAACATCCTTTATCACAATTCTAGAGCTAGTAGAACGATCTTCTACTCTATATGTGGAGCCTGGTGTGGATCTAATGTAAAATTGTTTTAGTTGTCGGTCAATTGCGTCTGATAATATTGGGATGCCGTTGCTTTCATTGTCCGGTTGAGTGTGATTAGTTGAAACTAACTGGTCTTGATCTGTTGCCACTACACTCATCGAGTCTGTTTCTGTCGGTGGTATTATAGTTTCTAGTTCCATGTCTTGGATAGTAAAGTCATCAGGTGGGTCGTTTTGTTGTTGTGTGTCAACGTTCCCTTCTTCTGCTTCCCTACGAGCGTTGTCGAATATCCTATTAATAATGTCGTCGTCGTTATTGTCATCTATATTTACGGCAAGAGAGTCGATACTGTTATGAAATATTTTAGCCCGTGATAATGCATCTGCGTTGGTGTTTTGTCTACCCTTCTTGTATATTATTTTATAATCATATTCCGCGAGTCTTAGTTTCCAACGGATTAATTTACTGCTCTGGTCTTTTAACGACATCACCCATGTGAGTGGCATGTGGTCTGTGTAGACTGTAAACTTTCGACCGTATAAGTATGGTCTGAAATATTTGACAGCCCATACTAGAGCTAACAATTCTTTTTCGTAAGTGGAATAACGCGTTTCTGTGTCGGATAGGGTTCTTGAGGCATAGGCTATAGGTTTATCTGAGCCAACAACGCCTTGAGACAGAACTGCGCCTAAAGCTACGTCTGATGCGTCTGTCGTTAATATAAATGGCTTGTCAAAGTCGGGGTACTGTATATTGGAGCGTTTGTCAAAATTTGTTTGCATTTGTCTATTGTGTCAAGAAACTCATTTGTGTGAACTATTTTGGCATTATTTTTTAAACATGATGTTAGGGGTTTTGTCAATTTTGCAAAGTCCTTAATAAATTTTCGGTAATAACCTACTAAGCCAAGGAATGCTTTTATATCCTTTTGTGTTTGGGGTATAGGGAAATTTAGTACTGCTTTAATTTTGTCTTTATTTGGTTTCAGTCCTTGGTCTGTCAGTTCATGTCCTAAGAAATTAACTTGCTTTTGGATAAAATTTGATTTGTCCAATTGGATTTTGAGGTTGTGTATCTTAAGTCGGTCAAATACTTGTTTAAGTTTTTCTATGTGTTCTTGTAATGATGTTGATGCTATTATAATGTCGTCTAAATACGTAAAAACCTTATCAATTCCTCTAAGAATATGATCCATTAAACGTTGAAAGGTGCTTGGTGCATTCTTCAAGCCAAATGGCATTCTCAGGAACTCATAATGTCCTCTTTCAGTTGTAAATGCAGTTTTTTCTATGTCGTCTGGGTGCATTTCAATTTGGTGATAGCCACTGGCCAAATCAAGGGTTGTAAAATATTGTGCGCGTCCTAATCTGTCAAGTATGTCGTTTATGTTTGGAAGTGGGTATTTGTCTTCGACGATTCTGTCATTAAGTCGTCTGTAGTCGATTACAAGTCTCCATTTTACTTTGCCAGAAGCGTCCGGTTTTTTGGGGACAATGTGGACAGGGCATGACCATGGAGAAATACTTTCTCTGATTACACTCTGTTTTAGGAGGTTATCTACTTGGTTTTGGATCTCTTCCCTTTGTTTAGGGGGTTGTCTGTAGCTTCGTACGAAAACAGGTGTCTGATCAGTCAGTCTGAGTTGATGTTTAACTGTATGAGTAAAAGATAAGGGTACATTTTCGCAATGGAACAAATCCCTATACTGGAAACATAATTTAGTGATCTCCCGTTTTTCTTCTTCGTTCATATGATCGGTTTTAATTTTATTTAGGTTTTGTTTAAATTTTTCGTCAAAGTCGGTCAGTACAGTGGTGTTATAAGTCTTATGAGTGGTCACTTTTCGATCAGGGATTGGTTGTAGGGGGTAAGGTCCGTTGTTATTGATAGTTTTACATTCGTCAGTATAATTAATAACTGTGGTTTTGAATATCCCGTTTTTTACTGTAACAAAAGCTGCTGGTGATATTATTCCTTGGGTTAAGTGAATGTCGTCATAAATGTAACTTCCATCCATGTAATTTGTTTTTACTGTAATTAATTTTTCGCACTTAGGTTCAATTTTTATGCTTTTTTCAGGATAGTCAAAGTATATGGGTATCTTAGCACTAGATGATGTTCGTAATATTTTATTTTTGAGATCTATGCTACATCCTAGCTGTTGGAGTAAATCCATTCCTATCAAACCCTTGTATTTTGGATCGAAGTCGAATATTAAAAATTTATGGGAGATGTCTGTATTGAACTGCGGTGGTAGAGGTAGCAATGCAATGTGTTGGTGTTTGGTTATGGCGTGTGCTGTCTTGACTTGGAACGGTTCGTGTCGGACAAACTGTTCTAAAAAGGTGCCGCTTATTACTTTAGGGGAAACCATGCATCGTGATGCGCCGGTATCTATTAAAAATTTTCCATTAAATTCTGGGATCTCAATGTAAGGTAGCTGATCCTTACCTTGATTGTTGAGATGTATTATATCTATCACAGTGGGTTGTTTTGATCTTGATCCTCGGTAAAATTTTGATAGCTAGCTTCTTCAACCAATTCTTGGGGTTCATACCATGGTTCACCTAATTGTACATTCTCGGGGTTGGCGTACTCACCTGGGTAATCCTGGGGCTCTTGGAATTGGTAATACTGCTGTTCATCTGGGGTGTAAAATAATTGATTTGACAAGAACTGTGGTTGAGCCGGTTTACCTATCGTTCTCATTGTGACATCCGAGACTTTCTGAGGCGGGTTTATTTGTTGTCTCGGCACATTGGGCTGCTGCCTAAAGTTGCCTGAGGTACTGGGTCTAACCATTATTTGCTGGGGTGTGCTTCTCCACGGCACGATAGGTTGGGTCCATTGTGGTTTATTATCAGACCAGTTCTTATGTGGGGTGTATTGTATTTTATTTTCACTTTGATTAAAGGGGGAAAAATTACTAAACCTATTAGGGCGATTGTTAAAGTCCCTATTAAATGTAGGCCTAGGTGGATCTCTAGGTTTGGATTCTATTTGATTATAATTCGATTTATAATGAACTATCCGCGCTTCTTCCTGTCTAGCCGCAACTATGGCTGCTTCTAGCGTTTCCGGTTTGGCAATTCGTACCTACCTACCTATTGCTACTTGAAAGCTTAAATTATTAGTGTATTGTTCTATTACTAATTGTTCATAATAACTTTTGTCTGAATGGTGTCCTACGGAACACAACGCGTCCAGGAGTTCTCTAAGACGGCGCCCGAGGGTGTCGGCGTCTTCATTTCTATTGCGTCGAACGCGAGTGAGCTCCTGCATGATCTGAATTTCATTGCGGGGCTCACCTAATCTCCTTTTTAATGCGCTTTTTATGGCTAACCACGAGTCGAGTGATTCCTCGTAGGCTATCGCATCTATGGCAGGCCCACTCAACCTACTTTTAATTAAACTAATAAACGCGGTGTTTGTTCTCGCTTCCGGATCTAACAATAACATAATATTTTCTACTTCCCTAATAAAGAAATTTAAAGTTTTAGTATTGCCGTCATATTTCGGCATTAGCTCACTTATAAATTTGAAGGCCGATATCTCTGTAGTTGACATCGCCATCATGAATTAAAATACTTTCAAAAGAATATAAAATTATATTACAGGAATGTAGTGAATAAGACGCTTATTACTGGAAATTGTCCAGTACGCAACTCGAGCCGCGTGTGATTCGCGCTACTCACGGGTTATCGGTAGGGTTGTCTAACGCGATTTTAGCCTTAGAACGAACACATACGTAAACACAATATAATTATTATTATAACGACAGGAAATATGGCAGGAATTGGGCACACGAAAAGTACTCACCCTATAATTCTCTGCATCTCCCACCGGGTCTTGTAGGCAGTTGAAGATCAATTCGCCTCTTTTTCACTGTATATTCGTTAACGAGGGTCCCGATTTTAAGGGTTTCTCCGCTCGACAGCCGAATTATGTAGGTTCGAGATCGCGGGTTTATGTCGAAGAATTTTATTCGATAAAATTGCCGCGATTCCGGTAGACTGCGCCAGATATATAATAAGTGACCACACCTTTGTTTTAAAAAAACTATTTATTTTATACTTTTAATATTATAAATTACAATTAGGTGTTCTTAGGTCTACTGCGCTTACAAGACTAAAATAATATTAATTAAAACTAATATAATGTGGGAAGCTCTTATGCTGACCCAGCTGGTGACACATCGTGTCATCAGCGCTTTTCAGCGTAATGTTAGGGTTGGCGCTGGGTTAACTACGGACATAAAGATTATTTATTGACGGCCTTACTTATAATAATCTCGTTAAGAAACGATTACACATCTCTTAAGTAAGAGAATCAGAATCGGCCCTTAATCAATGAATATCTTTTTTTTTCACTTATAAACGTGTAATGCCTGTTGTTTACCTAAGAGGAGCACAGATAAACAAAATTTAAATGATTAACGTAGGCTGTACCTAAAATTTTCGACTAAAGAGGAGTTTATGGGTAAGATTTTCATTAATCAGTTGCTGACTAGTTACTTAAAATTTAACAAACGTTTATAAGTAAGGCCATAAATTTACAATTTATACGTATTTCACATAACATTTAAGCCTGCTTGCATAACAACCGCCTTTAAATAATATTAGCCATCTCGATGGTTTGCCCAGATAGGCTCTTTGCACCGCGTGATCCTCCCCCATCGTATGTCGGTGGCCAAGTCAGCGCAAGCATCGTTTCCTCTAAAGCTAAGCTAAGATATAGATATTAATTTTGAATCTCTTATAAGTTTGGTAGGTAAGTTGTCCGTTATTCATAAGCATAAGAAAGCTCGGACACAGCAGCGGGACATTATAATTATGGGCTAATATTATTTGATGATATTTTACAATTATATTTTTTTGAATTACTTCTTTAATGGCTGGTTCATATTTCTTACTTATTCATTCCCTTGCTCCACCATCGGTTGAGTTGTGACATTACTTGTATGGACCTTATGTCAAATTAAGATAATTAGTTTTTATTACTATGTAGTTTATAACACAATAATAGGTACAGTTTTTTAAATTTAACGGAAGATGTGTGGATAATATCAGATGTTTCACATGTTAGTATATATTTAATATATTCATTTTAAACTTAATTTTTATCCATGTGAATACTCACATGGCACAATAGGAATACTCCTGTAGGAAGCAAAATGAGAGCTATTGTTTGGGGTTATTATTAATTAAGGCTGGAACTGAAAATCAGCGCTACATCATCAGGCGAGTCCTAGCCTAATAGCCATGAATGTGATTTACGTTTTCTGCCTTTTTTTATAATTATGTATTAATGCATGAAATGTACAATGTATGGTTATTTGCCAGGTGTAGTATCTGGCCGGCTGGATGGCTACTACCCCTGGTCTAGAATATGCCGCCAGAACAACCTTGAATTGTGTTCCGGCATTAGTGGCCAGGTTCCAGTCTCCCTCTATTCTTGCAAATGTCCATAGGTAATGATAACCACTTACCAGGTGGGCCGTCTTCTTGTCTGCTGAACTCGTGCAATAAAAAAAAATCGTACCTTCCTTTCTGCGTGTACATACTTATGAAGCGTGCTGTTCGCTCAGTTTACAACATGGGAGCGCGAGATTCCCTGCGAGATAAGTTTAAAGAAATAAATATTTTAACAGTGGCTTCACAGTATATACTTGAAAATGTTCTATATGTTAAGAAAAATATCACGGATTATCCCAGATTAGGTGATATACATTGTAAAAATACTAGGAACAAAAATAAATTAGAAACTCCCACGTGTAGGCTCCATAAAGTTTATAGTAGTTTCGTGGGGCAAAGTGTAATGTTCTTTAACAAAATCCCAGTAAACGTTCAAGAACTGTCAGTAAATAAGTTTAAAAAATTAGTGAAGCAACGTTTGTGCAAGAAGGCTTATTATACAACGAAAGAATTTTTAGACGACTGCACCGAATGGGAATAATGCGATCGCTATCAAGCTTTTTCAATAATCATTCATAAAAATTACTTTGTAAAACATTGTATTATTATAAACTACATTATAAAAAATAAAAAGACGAGTGATTAAACATGATAATTACAAAGTAAAGATATGTTACTGGGGAGTTTGTTGCGCCGCTTCTTCTCCTTTAACAGTAACTAAAATTGCCTTGGAAGCGGTGGTAGAGTCATGACTTTCAATAAGTAATCTGTAAGATTCCATTTTGAAATAAATAAATTCATTTTCATTTATGTGATAGTAAATATATTTTCTTTCTTTCCATATTACAATTTTTAACCGATAGTAAGGCGAAAGAACGGTCGGTAAGATATAGGAACTGGCCATAAGTGATTTGACTTCGAGTGTTATATTTTCATTGTTTTGCAGGTACACCGACGTACGACAGTAGGAGTTGCATCCAAGAAAACGTTAATGACGACACTTTGAAGTCTCAGTCAATCAAGGGGGAGGAGGATCTCTCACGGGTCTACCAAAATTTACCACTGCCGTCGCTTCAAAAGGATGACGCCAGCCCTGTTAACAGGTGTGTTATAAACACTAAGGCTGGTATACACACTTAACATAGCCTATTATAGCCTTTACTTTATTCATTTGTTCAAATTCAAGTTCATTTTCACCCGCGCTCTGTCCCGCTCCCGTGGTACCGTAAAATGGGGGGAATCGGGACACTTTTTAAGTTCGCCATTGATTTTTATCGTTTTTTTTGTAGTTATAGTAATAAAACGGAGATCATAATGGTTCCGGTAGTTTACATTTTCATTTCTAATACATTAAGATGTAGTTAATTAATAATAATCATAAAAAGTTACAAAAACTCACTTGTCCCTATTCACCCAGGCGTTGGGGGAATCGGGTCGCTTAAGGGGTTAATAGAGTTTTTTGCTAGGGCTGACACTTTCGTACTATAGGCAGGTACGTACAATACCTACCTGGTTGGTATTGTAGGTACCTGCAGGTTTTTAGGTTAGGTACGTAGGTACTTGACATATACCTACCATTTTAAAGTGTCAGTCCCCTAATATATTATCATAAATGACCCAATGTTTTGAAGTACTTTTCTTAAAAAAATACTTGTGACAGGATGACTGAATGTTGAAAGATTATAGAAAAAATATTGCAAGCTTCAAATTTAAATCTTACCACAAAATGTAATACGTAACATAAATGTGTATATAAGGTCGCAAATAAAACTTAAGGTTTGTCCCAATTCACCCCCTATACTCTATTCCCCCCGTTTTACGGTATATAGCGCCATGTTATATAGCCTATGGACACTCCCTGTTGACGTGTTAGTCAATTTCCCTCGCCTCAAAAAAAAAAAAACTTTCCAATAGTAAAAGATTTTTTTGAATCGGCTTAGTAGATCCAGCGATTACCCCCTACAATATCACAAACTACCTCTTTGTAATATTGTAGTATAGATATAGGGAAGATGTTTTTGGTTTAGTTTTGATTTTCTTTTTGACTTTTGATTTTTTGAAATTAACTAGATAACTAATGTTAGATTTATGTAAGTACTAGCTGACCCGACAAACTTCGTATCGCTTAACCAATCAACTATAAATTAAGATGTAAGCTATCCTATCTTTCAAGTTGGATCAAACTGCACACGTTGTGAAAATTTGATTAAAATCGGTTAAGTGGTTTAGGAGTCGATCGCGGACAAACAACGTGACACGTAATTTATATGAATATATGAAGAAGATTTTTAATCATTTGATTTTTTTATTATAACTTTTATAATGAATAATATAATTATGTAATGACATGATGATAATAATAATATTATATAATGGCCAGGCAATATTATAAGCTGTTGGCAACACCAACATAAAATAATGTCATTTAAACTTGCAGCAATGTATTTTCTGTCTTCTTCCGTTTGGGTTGTAGTCGATGTAAAAGTGATTTCTTACAAGTATTCATCACAAACAGTCTTTACCTTCGATACCTACATCGACCTGGATATCCTAGGCCTACCACCTTCAGCGTAGAATGAAATACTATATATTATATGTGCGACGAGCTGCGCACATAAACTGCCTGTATTATACCTACATTCGGAAAGACAAACTATCGTTTCTACAAAGAGCACAACATCTTCTCTATCTTTAAATTATATGTATGTGACAGTTTATGCAATAAATGATATCATATGTTAAGAAAAAAGGTGTCGTAGGAAGCCACAAAACCATCCACTGCCAGGTGGTAGGGCATTTTCTCGACTAGATGACTATCACCCCTGGTCTAAAATATGTCGCTGTAACAACCTTGAATTGGGTTCTGGCATTAGTGACTAAGTTCCAGTCTCCCTTAAGCGAGCATTTGTAGCACCTTTGGTGTTGCAAATGTCCATAGGCGATGGTAACTGCTTTTCATCAAGTGGGCCGTCTGCCTGTCTGCTGAACTCATGCAATAGGAATAAAATAGCAATTAGACCGGTGTGCAATATTTTATACTTAAATCTAAATAAAGCCAATTTAATCTAGTACATCATGTTAAATCATTAAAGTTAAACAAAATGGAATAAAACGTATTATAGTTTTTAATTCATATTGATAGTAGAAAATAAATATTTTTGAGGATAAGTTAGTGTAGTGGCGAAATATTTTTTAGAATATTCCCTATTGGGTTCTCGGTAAAGTTAATTTAAAACTACAATACGGTAATTGATATTTTATTTTAGGTATCTACTATTAGAACCGGCCCTAGAAATGTTCTATTCTTTGTTATCTATCAATTGAATGTAGCTGTGTTTCTTTGTTTTTCCAAGATATATCTCAATTCATTTCTTACACCCAGAAGCTGCCGTCTCCTCTATGAGTACATATAAATTTTGTTATTTTATTCATATCTTTTTTCTCCTCTAGTAATGAAAGTAAAGGTAAATCGAAACCAACTACACCGACCAGCCCTGGCGACTCTGATATGAAACCTCAATCCAGTACACCAGCGACTCAGGCGCTGACCAAACCGCCCTACTCGTACGTGGCCCTCATCACGATGGCCATCCAGAACAGCGAAAGTAAGCGCGCCACCTTGAGAGAGATTTATGACTATATCACTAAGGAGTTTCCCTTTTTCGAGAAGAACAAAAAGGGGTGGCAGAACTCTATAAGGCATAACTTGAGTCTGAATGAATGTTTCATTAAAGTAAGAAGAGAAGGTGGCGGGGAGAGCAAAGGAAACTATTGGACTCTTGGTGAGTTCTTTAATTGATTTCAATCAGATTAAGCCGATATTAGACGGTTCATTTTTGTCTTTCAATTTGATTGAAACTATTTTTACAACCTGGGCGCCGACGAAACCAAATTCACACCTGCATATCTGTAAAAGCACATTTATTACCCGTTGGCATTTGAACTAATAACTAACAACATTGAAACTGTTGTAATTCTTTTGTGATCGTCTTCTATTGTTTACTTATTGTTGTATTGTAATCGTTTACAGCCGCCTGCAGGTGTAATCATTAGCCAGGTGCTACGGACTTTAAAGTACTAGTTGATGCTAGGAAATCCTGTCTACGTTGCCAAGTGGACATATTGCATTTGTGCAGTATAAAACGATGGCCCGATTGAGGGAAGAGGCAGTCGAGCAAGAACCACGATCAAGGCGAGGCGTGTGTAAATATCGGGAATATCTATTAGTGACGCACTTTGCGCGTTTCATTGAATTACAACGTTCTGCATTACGTTTGGATTTGTTGTGTTCGGTTATATATGTACCTGTGTTATACGTGTTTGTATAGTTCTAATAAATTTTATAATAATTCCAACGGCATTTTAATTCGAGTCTCGCACTCGTAATAGTTTCATGATCCATATAAATAAATAAAAGTAATTTTTTACCGTCATGTACTGTATGTTTCAATCCAATTGATTCATTTTTGATTCGTTTAATATCAGCATAATCATGAATATTTTTTATTGAGATATAGTAAAAGGTTTTTCGAGTTTTTGTTATTGTATATTGCTTTTATAAGTTGTGTAGTACTGGCGAATTTTATAAAAGGATATTTAGTGTAACTTGTTTTTACCTTACAGTTTAGATACGTTATTAAATACAATATTAGGTAAAGTATTCTCTTTAATTGATTAATACTTAAGCTGAATAAATAATAATAGTGAGCACATTAAACTTGCTTTGTGAAATATCAAAATTATCTTCAAAGGAAAAACAAGGTATACTACTTTTTTTCTCTTCTGCTTTTCATTATAATTTTGTGTTAGCAATGCGAGATGTTGCTTCGCGTCGTCATACATCTTCATTCACTTAAGCGAATTGCTGGCGATAAGTCGTTAGATTGTAATAAAGAACTAGATTTGTGAACCAAGTGTTTTCTAGATCCCCAATGCGGTGAAATGTTCGAGAACGGCAACTTTAGACGGAGGCGGCGGATGAAGCGGCCATTCCGGGCAACTCCTTACTCGAAGGCGCTCTTTGGAGATGGTTACCATATGACCCATGTGGCCCAGCACGTCTCACCTCATATGCAGCCCATAGCCATTGGAGCGAGGAACTACTTCGGCGCCGGCTCGCCTTACCATCCTCCGTCATATCCGCGATACGACACGTAAGTCTTTTAATGCTCTCTAAAATTAGATTTTAAGTGTGGAATTTATATAAAGGAAGGTTTGGGAGGGGCTTAAGTTATCAGTGCACTAACGGAGATATAATACAAGCTTTTTTTTTACATGGAAGTATAGGTTTGCGTTTGACTACTGTCTCACCTGATGTTGAGTGATGACGCAGTCTAAGATGGAGCACGCTTACCTAGAAGATACCTATTCACTCGTGACTTAAAGATTTCAAGATTGTATTTGTCAGGAAAAACAGACTCCGGCAAATTATTCCACTCTTCGGCAGTGCGCACCAGAAAGGATGAAGCGAAACGCTTGGTTCTGACTGGTGGTGTTTCCACCATGTAACGGTGGCGCAAACCGGTCCGTCTGGTTGTCCGATGGTAAAAAGGGGATGGAGGAATCAGCTCGTGCAGTTCTAAGGAACACTCCCCGAAATGTATCCGATAGAATACAGTCAGCCCCGCGACCTTGCGCCTATGCTCAAGACTCTGAAGTCGAGTATCAAAAAGACGATCATCGCCGACCAGCTTCCTGGCTCTTTTCTCAATTGATTCCAACGCCTCCAACTGGTATTTGGCTGACCCGTCCCAACTCCAAACTCCAACTCCTGCGGCCGTGCGGTGCTTGTTACAAGAGGCGACAAAACAACCCTGGCATTTGTCTGTGTACAGGCAATAATAAAAAGGAAATGTTTGTCTTGAAATCAGTGAAAAAGCTTGCTTCTGTATTAACTTGCATTTCTCATCTTTTAACTATAAATTAAATTCCTTTCATGATGGCCTCTGTGGTTGAGCGTGCTAGGCCTTTGCCAGCCTAGCTTACTGTAAAGCAGAAGGGTCCTGGTTCGATTGCTGGTATGGGAATATATCTGAAATAAATTTTCTCCGTTATTAACTATGGTCTGGGTGTCAGGGATCAGCGTAGTCCGTTATATATTACCCATAAGCGTAATTTGCTGAATCTGGGGATATATGCGTGTTGATTTACTATAGTGGTCGCCCGTGCTCGAAGTTCGAACATAATAGTTAATGTCCAGGACTGTACTTCTATAATCACAGATTTCGCCAAGGCAGCAATAGGCAAAAGAGTATATATGAGTGTGTGTGTCAAATACATGGTAGTATGTGTAATGTTTTTTTTATACATCATTTAAAAAAATAGCATTTGTCGCTTTTTCTCATAAAAAGGGGTACAAATTTTGTACTTTATGTATTAATGTATAGATAGTTCCATTAATAAATGATGAATACAATTTGAAAGTAGTGTAAACTCATAATCTTCAATAGGTGATTCGTAAATTGAATTAAGACATTAATTAACTTTTCAATAATTAAAAAAAAAAATCATATTCATAACTTGGCATTTTATAATATTTTCTTAAGTTTTCGCGACTTGTACACATAATAAAACTACGTTTTAACGGTTTTAAGCGTGGTAATTTAATTTATTATGGTTTATCCGACGTTTCAGCCGCTTTTCCGTGGCCGTGGTCACGGAAGACAAAGATGACATTTGTCTAACGTGTATTGTCAACGTTTTTATTCAGCCTACCGCCAACTTATTCATTTTAATTATTTAGTTTAAATTTTGTTTATGGATATTATTTACTCTATGGGAGTCTAATCTAATTTTACCACCGCTTCACAACATTTTGTGGCTGAAGAGAAGAAGCGGCGCAAGAAACTCTTCAGCAAACATGTCTAGATCTAAAAATTTATATAATATTAAAATGGGTGGAAGGATACTTAGCTATATATAAAAGCTGCATAAAAACTTTGACAATACGCGTTAGACAAATGTCATCTTTGTTTTCCATGACCACGGCCACTGAAAAGCGGCCGAAACGTCGGATAAACCAAAATAAAATAAATTACCGCGCTCAAAACCGTTAAAACGTAGTTTTATTATTGGCATGTCATATTACTCAGAACACCAATTTTACTCTTAATTCATTATTAATCTACTGAATATAGAGTTTGTAATGAAAAGTTTCGTCTATTTTCACAATAAATATTAACATTAAACAAGTCAATTAATCCTAAGCGTACTTACCGTAAGCGGTTTAAAAACATTTTTATTTCCCTCTAAACGTTTCGTAGAATACTAAATTACAAAAATCTGAACTTACGGAAAAGTTAATTGGGATTGTTCACTTTTTTTCAATTTAGCTTTTTGAAAAACCATTTCGAGGAATAGTGTCCCTAATAATTTCTGTCTAGTTAAAATTCCAAAACACGTACGATCTTCTTCTATTATGTAAGAAATGCGTTTGACCTTTATTTTGCCTTACTAAATCCAATCAGGTGGGCCGTCTGCCTGTTTGCCTGCTTCAGGTGTAAAAAAATCTAGCTGTACATTATTTAAGTTCTATAATATGGATTTTCTCTAAAGACCACTTTAAAAAAATTAACGATAACTATAGAAAATAATGATTGAACACGAAAAATTATAAGCTTAGCGACAAAAAACACTGAAGTGATCACGATACGACGTAATGAGTAACGACAGTGACATTTAAATAGTAGCACAGATTACTATGATTATATGTAGATAAAACTTACTTTTATTGTTTTTGATTTCTAGGCAAAGAAATCTATGTAAACTTGTCCCTTATGACGTCATTGGAGAAATAATTTTAAAATCGAATTATAATAAAACTAAAGCTTAAAATACAAAAATATTCAAATTACTATCTTAAAATACCCTATTTTACGTAATAAAAATATGAAATCAGAGGGTAATTTTTTGTGAACAATCCCCATTGGTGACGTATTCACCATTCAGTAACTCTTCTTATTGTTGAATTTTTCGATAAAAATGTTACAATCATAGATAGGTACAATAATGGACCAAGTTTTGTGACAGATATTATTTACACATCTATATATAAAATAAAGTCATGGCAAGAGTGCACTGTCTCGGGATGTCAATATGGGTTTCGCCCCGGGCATGGTACCATGGACCCTGTTTTTGCCCTAAGGATCATCATGGAGAAATACAGGACGAAGAATACGCCTCTGCATTTCCTGTTCTTGGATCTGCAGAAGGCCTTCGACTGTGTTCCTCGCGTGGTGATCTGGTGGGAACTGAGGTCCAAAGGGGTACCAGAAACCTATATTGACATTATCCGGGATATGTACCGTGATTCCGATTCCCTAGTTCGGACCGCTGTTGGCGACACTACACCCTTCCCCATTACCGTAGGCGTGCACCAGGGATCGGTCCTTAGCCCGTTTCTGTTCAGCGTGATATTAGACGAAGTCTCGAACAGCATCAGAGATGCGCATGAGCAACCTCCATGGTTGCTCATGTATGCTGATGATATCGCGCTGGCAGATTCGGACAGGGGGCGCCTGGTGCGACGCGTAAATGCGTGGAAGGGGTCGCTAGAGAACGGCGGTCTGAAACTCAATGTGGCGAAGACTGAGTACTTGGCCTGCAATACCACAGATCCCACATCCGTGCGCATAGGCGAAGATACGGTCGAGCGCACGGATCAGTTTAAGTACTTGGGATCTGTCCTTAGTGCGTCCGGAGATATCGACCTCGACGTCAAGGCCCGTATTACTGCAGCTTGGGCCAAGTGGCGTGAGGTGACAGGTGTCATTTGTGACCCCAAAATGCCGGTCAAATTAAAAGGGCAGGTCTATAAATCTATCATTAGACCTGTCCTTTTGTATGGCAGTGAAGCGTGGCCTGTACTTGAGCGACACAAGCAAGAACTGCGTGTCACGGAGATGAAAATGCTGCGTTGGATGTGTGGAGTGACGCGGAAAGACCGTGTCAGAAACTCCCGCATCCGTGGCAGTCTTCATGTCCGTGACATAGCAGACAAATTGCAGGAGTGTCGCTTACGTTGGTACGGCCACGTTTTACGGAGACCGGCTAATTATGTGGGGAACAAATGTCTAGCCATGCCACCTCCGCCAGGTCCCGGACGAAGGGGAAGGCCCAAGAAATGTTGGCTTGACGTCGTGAAGGATGACATGCGTGCCAATGGTCTCAAAACGGGGGATGCCGAAGACCGCGCGAAGTGGAGTAGAAAAAGCAGGAAAGCGGACCCTGGGCGTCGGAGTGAACGCTCCGAACGCAACCGGGATTTAACGCTCGGATGATGATGATGATATAAAATAAAGTCATGTTAGTTACAGCTTAAGTTGTAGCATCATAAATAATTTCGAGCTTCGTAGTCAACAATCGCATTAATTTTCGATTGAAAATTAATTATTAACTAGTGGTCGCCCATGGTCGAAATTCGACCGTAATAATTAATTTAATTTATAATTTTGATAATAATTAAGGTTCTGTTGTCAAAGACTATATACTTCTATAATCACAGGTTTCGCCAAGGCTACACTGTTAATTTAACAATAAACAAAGGAGTGTGTCAAATAAATGGTAGATGTATATTTTTTTATTAATTTAATGTATTTGTTATGCTTCATTTAAAAAAAAATATAAGCATTCACCACTCCTTATTTATATCAACGATAAATGTGGGAAATTTCATACTCCTCCATCCGCGCTATTTTCGTAAAAAGGGAAACAAAGTTTTTGCTGGTTCTTGCTTCACAAATATAGAAGATTATTTCCGACATGTTCGCTTAACACCTGTTCTTTTATATGTAAAAATGTATGTCCACATCTCTATCGCATTTAATAAGCATATAAACCTCGGACAGCTATTATGATAAAAGAAGACCTATTCCGCTATATAGAAATTAATGCTTTAATAAACTGTCTTTATTCGATTATAACTATAGTAATATTTTTCTTTACTTGTGTCTCTGTCTTATTGAATATGCACTGTTTGATACAACTCCATTAATTCTTCAAAAGTCATTCTGTAATATACTTCTGTATAAAACAAAAAAGTGATATTAAAAGGAGAGTAATGGCAGGAAATAAGGCGAATGGAGCGCTGAACTCTTTTATAAACAGCCAGAAAGTGTCTGTAAAGGCACGTCTGGCTGTCCATCAAGGGGTATTAATACCAACGCTAATGTACGGCAGTGAGAGTTGGGTGTGGCAGAAGAAGCATGAAAGTAGAATAAATGCAGTTGAAATGAGAGCTTTAAGAAGTATATGTAAGGTTAATGTAAGTGATATGATAAGAAACAGTGTGATAAGGGAGCGTTGTGAATTGAAAGAAGATGTAGTGACAAGAGTTGAAAAGGGAATGTTAAGGTGGTTTGGCCATGTAGAGAGAATGAATGATAGCAGAATCACAAAACAAGTATATGATAGCAATGTGACTGGAAGAGTCAGTGCCGGTAGACCAAGACGTACTCACCATGATCAAATTGAAGATATTTTGAAGAAAGGTCAGATAAAAAGTAGTTTAAATAAGCGTGTATGTATGAGAAGATTAATGAAAGTTGATGAAGCGAAAAGTGTTTGTCAAGATCGTAACAAGTGGAGATCCATTGTCTCTGCCTACCCCAATGGGAAACAGGCGTGACAATATGTATGTATGTAAAACAAAAAAATGCTAATATCGTGTAATGTCTCTCAACTCAAAATAGCTAAGAAGGGGAAATCCCCTAACGGCTAACGCTGTCAACATTTAAACGGCGCGTTCCGTGTTTTCTTTTTCATTTGGTTTGAAATTTGGCGTAAGATTGCGAACATAAACCGTCCAAACAATTTTAAAGTACTGATTATAAGTATACTCGTACAATAGTAAAAAATGATGAATTACTTTATCTTTTTGATAGACGTTTTATTTACAAGTAATAAGGCGTTTAATAAATTATTCAAAGTATAAATCAACTCTGTGACATTAATATTACATATTGATTATAATAAATATTTACATTTCTCATACTAATATTTACAAAACAAACACTAATGATACAGATACGTTCATGCAACATTTTTATTTCCCAGTTCCGTGACTACTTATTTATTTCTATAACAAATATACAGTGTAATTTCTATATAACGACACTGAAGGGACTGTGAATTTTATGTCGTTATAGAGAGTAGTCGTTAAATGGAAAGAAGTGTGTTATTTTTGTCTGACGTCTTTTGCTGCATCAGTAATTTTGTTGTATTTTATAACTTATTTTATTCATGTTTTGAGATGTTGTGGCATCTTGATGATAAAGAAAGTACTTAACATTACGGTATGCATAATGTCGACAGTAGAGTTTGTTACGGGTTAGGATGATAAAGTGATAACAGAACGTACACAGTTGCGCAGCTTTGACTAATTTTGGCCTTGAAAGGTAATTTTTACGTGATTGTTGTCGTTATTGAGAGTGGGTGCAATGCTCCCGCGGTTTCCCCAAGTGGTACTATAATGAGCTCTTCAAATAGGGCGTCAACAGATATTTAAGATCTCAACTAGGTAAGCAATACATCGGATCCTTTAGTGTTGCAGATGTCCATGGGTGACGGTAGCCACTTACCATCAAGTGAACACGTTTGCTAATTTGTCTACAAACAAACATAAAAAAAACTACTAGTGCTTCTGCAAACATTTATCTGATGCACTACAGAATAAGGAAGCCCTGCCAATTTTATATTGAAGAATGAAAACCAAGAGTACATACTTCTATAGTAAATATTGCGCTCCTCTTCTCATCTCGAGTGAAATCGAGGTACCCGGAGAGACCCAGATCTCCGGCTAATCTATGGTGAGACCAGCTCGCAAAAGGGTCGGCTGTCGTTCGTCCAGGCTGGAGGTGAATCGAGGAGAAACGCGGACCAGCGGGGGTACCGTGGACTTCCCCCCTGTTGGTAAAGACCCTTACTCGGTGGTGGAGGCCACGGTGAGGAAATCAGGACACATATATATGTGGGACACATATGCCTCGGTGTAAAGCCTTCCCCCAGGCCAGAGGATGATGTCCTTAGAAAAGACATTCTCCCTGCGTCATAAAATAAATAAAAGGCTGGAGGTGAAAGCGTGAGTGAGCTCACAGCCCGGAAGAAAGACGCTAAAGGATCATTGTTTTCTTTTTTAAGCTAGGTAGGGCTGCCAACCCCTACAAAACTAGGATTTGAAGTTGCAAGAGAATTCGATTTAAAAACAGAACGTAATAATAGATCAAACTAAAGTCAAGTAAAGATAAAAAACATATTTAAAAAAGTATTTAATAAATACTACGAACTGATTACGAGTTATTAGAATATAAAACGCGCGGCAGTGTGAACACTCGCGAGCCATGAGGCTGCCTGTAAAGTAAGAACAGTAAAAGTATCGCGCGAATTTTAAAATCATCAGGGCGCTTTAAAAACACTGGACACTGCTTAAAAACTACCCAGGAAATCTCAGGATACTACAAAAACTAGAACATCTCCTGGGAAACATGTCATATATTGTTAATCAATTTTATATAGATTTTAATATTATTATAAATTGTATATTAATTTGTGTCTAGACATTACATTTTGTAAGCTAAATGTGGCAGGATACATTAATTGTTATCATTATAGACATCATATTCAAACCTGTATACACAAAATAAATTACTTACTTAAAATAAAACAGATAGTTGGCAACACTAGAGACATAATGACATTCAAAGGGAGGTCTACACCGTCCCCTTCTCATTTATTTTGTAAAAGATGATTATAATATATGGTCTCGAGCGTGGCCAGATTGCTACTTGATTTTTTTTATTTTGTGCGATAATAACTTGATTGCACTGTCTGACTCTGACCTTGTTACGGTACAGAGGCCTTGTATCGCTTGTAACCTAACCAGTAAACACGAGATAAATATGAACAATTAAGATAATAATATTTCTCACTTCATAAGAATAAGGTTATAGACGACGAATATAAAATTAAATTAAACAAAATTATATCTAAACACCTAAAATTAAATATTACGACAGGTATATTATATAAGAATACAGAGTAACAAGCAATATACCAGACTAGCTTCGCCCCGCCGTTTCATTTACGTGGTGATGGAACATTGTAATGATGATTATTCACACTATAACTTTATAAATGATGACCTATGTACCGTATAAATTATTTTCGGCCACAGTTTAAATAACATTTAAATATAAATTAATAATCAAATCATGAAACGAATTTAACACCTTTAAATACGATTAGCGTCTCGCACAACGCAGTATTTGTCGATAAATATGTTTAAAGAACTGTCAATACGTTTTGTGTAAAACGTATTTAGGCAGTTTAATATGATTAATTTATTTTATTTAAAGGCGATCGTTATGCACGTGGCCCTAAATATATATATATTTCGGAATCCAAAATGAAGTAAACGTAAGTATAAAGTAATTAAAATTTGTCAGTTAGGTTCAAGCTATAGGGCTTTTGTTATTAATGAATGCACAATTGTAGCTTAGCGCATTTACCGTTAAAATTAACATTTTTCGCCTCTATTTGTTAATAGAAATATTATATATATATATATATATATATATATATATATATATATATATATATATATATATATATATATATATATAAAATAAGAATATATAAAAAAAATTTTTTTGATGTTTCAAAAAAATATATTTTGCACAACTCTTTTTGAATTATATTACTTTTCGTTGAAATATCAACCAGTGTAATAGACAAAAGAAGAATATTTATATTGATGTAATTTGTCTTTAATTTCCTACAGTTGCATTTTTAGAGCTTTTCTCTTTAGATACATCCCAAGCCAGAGCTTTTTAAGAGTTGGTACAGCGTGTTTTCTCTTACGAGTGTTGGCAACACTGACGTTAGCAAGGTTGCGGGCTAAATTACGACATGACTTGGTAATTTATGAATGCAAAACAATGGTTTAAGGCACTGAGATGTGATTGGCTCGCGGTGGGTGGAGTGGGCGGAGTTTGCCTATTTTATCTCTGCCTATCCAATTTTCCATCGGCTGCGGCTACGAGAAGCTGGGTCTTGATCGAGGGACCCGAGTCTTGTCTTAAGCCAGGGACCCAATTCCGCTATTTCAATCCTTGCGTAGTGATGATATCATATTCAAAATACGATAACAATGCGATAGTTTCAAACATTCGTATTCTACTGTAAAGCATTTTTTATAGATTTTAAGATATTGATATTTTCTTGTTTGTATATTTTTGAAATTATAAACAACACAACATTATTTGAAAATTATAAAGGGACCGACATATTCATAAGAATAAAATTGGTGTTGTATGCCACTGCATGATATGACAGAAGCGTGTTTGGGATTGTACCAACAATATATTATAAGTGTAATATAATGCAAGAAAATAATTTTAATATGCATAAACAAAAAACATTCGAGTGGTTGGTAAAAAAAAATCAAGCAAGACTTGGGTACATTTGAAAACCTATTTAGTGACGGACTTGGCGTGTGTTATTGAATTACGATCTTCTGCGTTACGTTTGGACTTGTTGTGTTCGGTTATATTTGTACCTGTGTTATACGTGTTTGTATAGTTATATGACACACAAAAATAATTCACCTAAATGATACAAATGAAAGTGAGTTTAAACGCAGTTACAATTGCCGAAATCGGCCGGAAAAGGTCATGAATGAATGGCTAAACTGATGTTTTTTTAATCATCTTTTTTTGTTGATGAATATCATATTTAAATACTTATTATCCTATTCCCGATGAAGACATTTCCAAAAACACAAATGTCATTAAAATCGGTCCAGCCTTTCTTGACCTATAAATGGTATAACTAACAGGATTTTTTTTTGTATATATAGATAGTGGAGTATCACGGGCAGGCTATTGGGATTAAATAGAATATCGCAATAAGGCAAAGCTATGCTTGAGACGATAGTGTTCAGTAATTTTGAAGAGAGCAATAACACAATTGGGCCCCGGGTTGCTATATCTTGCTACTTTTATCCCTGCAGGTCAGGAACGAAGAAATAATACAATTTCCTGCGGCCGGGCGGCCTGCCGTAACAGGCGACAAAATAACCCATAGCCAGGTGGTAGGGTATTGGCTCGACTGGATGGCGACCACCCCTGGTCTAAGTATGCCGCCATAACCACCTTCTGTTGTGTTCCGGCATTAGTGACCAGGTTCGAGTCCCCTTTAAGAGAACGGCAGCGCATTTGTAGCGCCTTTGGTGTTGCAAATGTCCATAGGCGATGGTAACCGCTTTGCATTATGAGGGCCGTCTGCCTGTCTGATGAACTCCTGCAATAAAAAAATTGCTACTTAAAACCAAATTTCAAATTCAAAGGTTCTATTCAAACGTAAATTTCGCGAAGTGTATAATTCGAGTGACTTGAACTCCCGTGTGAAGAAGTATTTTCTAGGTAAGGTTCAAGTTATTTGCGTAAATAAATCGTAACGCTTTGGAGTATAAGCTTGTTGAAATTTCACTTCTGAAAGAAAATAAATTCTCTTAAAACCTTACATTTGCAGATTACCAAAGCTCTTACACGTTTTATGAAAAAGTATTTTAAAAATGAAATATTCAATCGTGTTTTCTATATCTATTGTTTTCTTTATCCTTTCTGTTATTGTGTTAGCAAATATATGGATTTCGTCTGGCTTAACCTGTTTTATTATTTTGTCTACCAAATTATTACGGCTTTTTTGTATGGTACACAGAATAGATATATAGAGAACACATATTGTCATGGTAGAAACAATTGGCGACCTTATCGCCTAAAGCAGTCTTTTCTAGGCAACCTAATTTAAGGAATAGTATAACCTAGAGTACATCATTTATATATGTGTATTATACAGGATGCTTCAAAAAAATGTATACACACTTTGAACTTCCATAGAAAATTTATTTACCGTGCTACAAAGTTAAATTTCAGGAAAATAGAAAGCTGAAAGTCCAATGTAAATGAAACATAAATAACAAATGTTAATACTGTTCAAATTGGTGACCTGCAGCATCAATACAATTCTGAGTACGAGTCACCACAGATTCTGTACATCGTATCAAAACGTCCAATGAGATTTCTCTACACACTGCTTGAATCTCATTCCAAAGAATGTCTAGGTTACGTGGTTTACGTTTGTACACCTCATCTTTTACTGTGCCCCACAAGAAGAAATCCAGTGGTGTAAGGTCTGGAGAGCGTGCTGGAAACTCGATTGGCCCCCTGCGTCCTATCCACTGGCCCGACAAATTTTGATCCATGTTCCATGAACTTCGAATTTGTCTCGTATGCGTGTAATTGTTAATCTTGAAGGTGGTTCTGTATCATACTCCCTTCTCCACTGTCTTTGAACTTCATTTACATTCTCAAACTTCCAGTACCACTTAATAACCTGCTTACGTTCTTCAAAACTCAAACGTACGTCCCCCATGTTGATATTACAATTTCCAACTGATAATATAACATAGAGGGACGATTATGTTGGCACCTGGCGAAGAAATATAACATTAGCCTTGTAGAGCGGGAAAACTACAATAGTTTAAAGTGTGTATACTTTTTTTTGAAGCAGCCTGTATATATATTAAATAGTCCATAATGTAAGAATTCGTCAAAATTATTTAAGGAAAAGTAGTGTTTTCTGAGTGCGTTCTTAAATGTAGGCGATGTTTTGGCCTCTCTGACAGTAAGAGGCAGCGCATTCCTAAGTTTGCCAGCCTGCACTATAAAAGAGTTATCACAAAAGGATGAAGTGTGTGCAGGTGTAGTGAGATTACGGTACATATGAGTGAGCAAATTTTGGGAAGTAGAAAGACGAAGGAATTCAAAACTTTCCTTTTTGTTAACAGATTGTTAAGGAGTAAACTCCTACATTTTTGGATTTGAATGTGGGGGTTTCTTTTGCGGGCGAATGATGTACATTTCTGATTTTCCAGTACGTGGCTGACTCAGTCTGCGGGTGGGCTGGGGTACGCGAGCGCGTGCGGCGGCATGGGCCGCAGCCCGCCGGGATGCTCGCCCCACAGCGCGCTGCCCCATCAAACCTCCCCGGTAGCCGTGAACCCCTTCGCGTCGCATCAACTCCAGGGACAAGTATGTACAACAGTGTTAATAATATAATATTAAAAATGATAAGAAAAAGAATGATGTATGCATAAGGTCAGACGACAGAAGTGAAAACTTCAAGACGAGTACCTCTCGCCGAGCGAGTGTAGTAGTGACGCGTTAACTATATCTCTCTCGCTTCTTCAGTCGACTCGAGTACGAACGTTACATAGCCGAGCGTGATAGCGTTACACATTGAGTGTAACGGCTCAGTCTCATGGTATACCCACATAATAAAGTACAAGCACCTAAATAAGTTTTTTAGTTCAAAAACACTGTTACTAACTGGTTCCAGTTATATTAAAATGAACCAAATTACGCACTATCCAAAAAATAAGTTTTACGTCTTTTTAAAGGCCAGATTTATGTTAGTATTACTTAAGAAGCTAGTTACTTACATAAACTGCTCAGAAATACATTAGTTAGATAAATAGATAGAGTAAGTTTGAACGCAAGTTTATAGTCTCATGGTTTTCTTACTTTACGGTTCCTAATACAATTACAATAGTTTCAATGTTATTAGTTCAAACGCCGACGGGAAATGAATGTGCTTTTAGAAATCTGTACATAGGGTTTGTCTTTGTCGGCGCCTAGAATGTAACAATATTATAAAACTTTAAACATGCTGTGTCCGTACGTTGAAGCTATTAAAACTAAACAACTGGAATATACTATATAAACGATGGAGAACACAATTTCCCGGCATGGTTGCGATTCCCAATTAGACACGGTGGCGCTGAAATCGGGTTCTAAATTTTTATTTTTTTCGAGCAGGACAACGTCTGCCGGAATCCCTAGTTTTTTATATATACAGATAAATTTACTTTTCACTTTAAAATATAATGTAAACTTAAAAATAAATTACAAATTAAGCTATATTACTAACTAGAATTGAATAAATAAGCAGTGTAATTATAATATAAATAGATATATAGATACAATAATGTTATTGTTATTGAATTGTATTTTGTAAATAAAATAGACAACTAATATTATACATTGATAGACCACCCGCGGCTAGTATCTATTACTGCTGACGGTTAAATTCTTTACCGCCAACGAGTTAGTAAATGTATAAGTCGTTTGATTATGTACCGGCTGAAATACGTAGTATATTTATAGAATTTATAGACATACAGTGTATTACAGCTGGTGTATTTTATTTTATTTGGGGTGCTAACTGCTGTAGTCCTCCAAAGTGTAGGTATATAACTAATGAATATCTATTGTACGATTCTACGTACAGCGTTTGGCTGAAGCTGCGGCCTACTTTAGGCTACTTTAATATAATAACATCACTATAAATAACGCTCACAAATATATTGTGATCGAGTCGCTACTGAGTCGCTACCGAGTCGCTACCGAGTCGCTACTAAGTCGCTATTGAGCTGCGAGCAGGGATTAGCATCCAAGCCAAACTACTACGAGAATAAATCTCTGACAGCAACAAGGTGTATTTTCTCCACCCTACTACAAGAAAGCACCAGCACTCCACCAACAACTGCCAGCATCCACCACCACAAGCAAGAACAAGTGTACAAACTGTACATTTAATGGTCCTTCGAAAAATGGGTATTTTGTACAGGACTCAACTTCATTTGCAATAGCGAATCGGTTTGACTGGCCTTCCATAAGCGGATCTCACCAGTCAAATTGCGAATTGCATTAATATTGTGAATAAGTTGACAGTGTACCTAATACCATAAGATAAAATAAGAAGTCGCGAACCAACGCCACGTGCCAGTCCTTGGAGCTACTACTTTGAACTAACTCCACGCTCTACGTCTTCACCGTCTACTAGGTGCTGGACTTCAGAGCTACTATCAGCTTACGCCACGCTCTACGTCTGCCACTATCTACTACGTGCTGGACCTCGGAGTTATAATACTACTAATAACTACCTGTAACACTTAAACTATAGCAGGAATGTTACAATAACATTAAAACTTTGTGTTCTAACTATAGAAAATATAGCGCACAAAGGAAAAATGAAGAATACTTAAGTAAACGTTTGGATTCGTGGTAGAATGTCAAGACAAAAACATTACCAACTTCACTTAAGACGTCTACGACATTACTAAAAGGCTGTACCAAACTACTCAACAGCATATAGATTATTTACTTCTCCAACTGCAAGAGAAAACCCATGCAGCTTTCGATTTAACGGGGATGCGGGATGACTATACTGATAGCAGCACAAACGCTCTGCTATGTAAACAAGAGTGTAACTTTAAGGTTATTGATCGCGTAATGTCTAAAATAGATATATTAACTATAACAGAAAAATGGGAGATGGAAGATCATCTTGCTATTTTGAAGTCAAAATGGGATATAATCGACAAACAACACTGGGAATTGGAAGCATTATTTCAAAGTTCCAACCTCCAATACTACAACACGTTTAATGCCATGGAAGGCAAATATGAAAGAAAAATATGGTCAACATCGCACTATGAGAAGTCAGCACCGAAGAAAGAAGTCCCGGAATTTTCAGGCAATTACACTCAATGGATTTTTTTAAAGATCTCTTTTTGGAAACCATTCACAAAAACCTGATGATTAACAATGCACAAAAAATGTAACATCTCAATACTAAACTGAGAGGAGAGGCTGAACATCTTGTACAACATCTCAGCATTAGCGTAGAACACTACAACTCATGCTGGGAAATACTAACTCAGCTTTACGACAATCGGCGACTTCAATTCACATCGTTCGTAAATACGATGCTTAATTTATCTGTCATACCACATCCAGACAGTTTCCATATAAAGAAAATACATGACGTCATTACAGAATGTCTGAATGGACTAAATAACATCGGCATAGAAACGTCAACTTGGGACTCGCTTATCGTGCATGACATGACATGACATTTAGTCACAGAAAATCGACACCTCTACAAACACGGAATACATGAAAGAACTACAAGACCATAGGAACTATCACGTCTAAACGAATTTTTAATCTTTCTTGAGAGCAACTTCATGGCTTACGAAAGCATGAAAAATGCAAAGAGAGAAATTACAAACTCTGAGAAACATAATTCAACACTATCCTATAAAAAAACCGACTTCAAAAACTAAAAGACTAAAAAGTATAAAATAACTTATTTCTAAAGCTATTATTATTAATACATAATATCTAAAACATCTTAAAGTCGGTGCTTAGTAATTTTCAAAATATAGTAATTTTTATGTTTTACTTTGCACCGCCTTCAAGATGTTTTAGATATTAAATCTATATATATAATAAAAAATGCTAAAAGTGAAATAGAGCTAATTTAGATTTTTTTAGAATTTTTTGTTTCTCTGTTTGTCTGTTTGTCTTTCTGTTTGTACCGGCTAATCTCCGAAACGACTGGACCGATTTACATGAAACATTGTATGGTGATAGCTTATGTCCCTGGTCAACATATATGATACTTTTGATCCTGAAAAATTAAGGAGTTCCCGCGGGATAGCAAAAACCTATAACTACTTAAACAGCTTATAACAGACTGAATGTAACTTCTCTGCAACGTTACATAATATAAGTGGATATTTTGACCGGGTGTGGTGTCGGTGAGAGAGTTTTATCTTATATATACAATATATAAAGCTGATAAGTTTGTTTCTTTGTTTGTTTGCTTCAACGCGCTAATCTCAGGAACTACTCTGGTCTGATTCGATTTTTTTTCAGTGTTAGATAGTCCATTTATTGACGAAGGTTATAGGCTATAAACCATCCCGCTAAGAGCAATAGGAGCGGAGCACCAATGAAGAATGTTTCAAAATCGCGGGGCTTTTTTAAACTTTTTTTAACTATTCCACGCGAACGAAGTCGCGGGCAGTAGCTAGTATTAATAATAATAGCTTTAGAAATAAGTTACTTTATACTTTTTAGTTTTTGAAGTCGATTTCGCCAGTCAGCATTTTGTATAAGTTAATGACTCCTGTCCTGTCGTTGACCGATGCAATATGATATTCGTATGCATCTGTTTGTTTCTATCGTAAACATATTTGAAGTTCGTTTTGTAATGTATGTTTACTTTTATTTCGTAGATTAATTTAATCCTGGTTATGTTCGATGTTTCTGAAGTCCTTTGGTATCGTTTTTGTATCATGTTCCGACAGTGGCAGGGGTGATAGAGGATGGGGTGTTTAAAAGCGCTAACAGTTTGTGTCTTTGTAGTTGGGACTTTGTACGAGTCCGTTCGTACTGGGATGCAGCTCCAGGATGCGTTCCGATGCCTATCTTCTCTGTATAGTTAGGGTTGAAAGGCATTTTTGCAACATATTTTTCATCATATGCTGTTTGTATCGTCTTCGTGTTGTGTTCCTTGCAGTGCTCGTCCTGGGATAAGTTTTGATTATTCATCGTGATATCTTTAATCTCCCAGCTTTTAGTTGTTTGGTTCTTCTCGAACATAGTTGCGTGGCTCTTGATAGTTCGTAGTCTGCCAGATAGAATTCATCCTAAGTAAGTCTGTTGACCAATTGGAGCCTGCCGATCTCCTTTCAGAACTCCGTTAAGGATGATGTCCGAGTATATGTCGGTAGTAAGTCCACAGGGCGCGACATGTTGAACTGAGGATCAGCAAGCTTCAAGTTTTCGAAGTGAGGCCAGTTAGCCTTCTTAAACGACGAATTTGGTATATTATTAGTTAGTTTACTCATTATGACTGCTTGAGTTTCGAAAATGAAGTCAGAGTGGCAGGACTTGCACGTTATTTGAAGACGTCCCTTATCGTCTCCGGATACAGCTCCTATGCCCGATACAGTTGCGTTTAATCGCTTTTTGGATAGTCCTAGTGCTTGAGCGGCGTTTTCATTTATTAAGTTCACCTGCGAGCCCTGATCTAGTAGCGCCCGAAATGTGATGTAAGTCCCGTTTGCAGACTTTAACTGAAGCTGTACCGTAGTCAGTAAGATCTCCGTCTCGTTAGTAAATAAATGATGTGTGCTTAGTTGTGTAGAAGTAAAAGGTCGTGAATTTAAGTTATGGTTTTCTTCAGTTACGCATAATTTTTTCTTATAAAAATAATGTAACAGAGTGTGGTTACAATGTTTACACCCTTTTGTGGAAGTGCATTCACCGTTGAGATGGATGCATAAGCAGTTATTACATACACGTAATTTCGCGACTATTTTGTTACGTTGTGCTGTAACCATTTCAATGAACTTTTGACACTGCATCAAATTACGATTTTAGTTACAATGAGGGCATTGTCCATAAGTAGTATGATATGTTTTTGTAAATAGTTTTCTTTGTTCGTAATTATGTCTCTTTAACCGACTTCAAAGAAAGGAGGAGGTTCTCAATTCGTCGGGATCTTTTTTTATGTATGTTCACCGATTACTCCGAAATTTGTGATCCGATTTACGGGATTTTTTTTTGTTCGACACGGAATAGCTTCCAATAATTGATCCTATACAAATATGACATAGTTTGGCCCAGTAGTTTGCATTTTATGAACATTTTTTATGAAAAAAAATCCATTCCGTTCCATATGTACACCGATTGCTCTGAGATTTATGATCCGATTTACGTGTTTCTTTTTTTGTTTGACGCAGAATAGCTGCCACGTGGTTCCCTAAAAATTTGACGTAGTTTGGCCCAGTAGTTTGAAAATTAATTTTACGAACAATTTTTTTGTTCCCGTTTCTTGGCACCTATATTTTTTAAGAAGCGCGGCACCATTCGTATGTCCACCCATACAAAGCAAACAAAGCGACACTAAAAAGTAACAAATAAAAAATAAAAACTTCGTTTAAAAAAACCGACTTCAAAAACTAAAAAACTAAAAAGTATAAAATAATTAATTATTTCTAAAGCCATTATTATTAATATATAATATCTAAAACATCTTGAAGTCGGTGCAAAGTAAAACATAAAAATTACTATATTTTGAAAATCACTAAGTTTTGAATTCGGTTTTTTTTAAATTTTTATTTTTTTAGTTAAAACAAACTTAACACGTTTAGTTTTTTTCATAAACCATAGATATATAGTCAAGGTAGAAAAGTCCATCAGTGGGGGAACTTCGTGTTTCTCGTTATAACCGTGTTTAAGAATAGCTACGATGATAATAAATAGGCTAATAAAGCTAACAGACCGTGTAACTCTATGTTCGAAATGTAGTTGGGGTTAAATTCCGTTTAAAAAAGGTAAAAAATAAGAGGTGTACAAACTTACCCCACTGACGGACTTGCCCACCTTGACTGTACATACACATATTTTATACGTATCTACGCTACATTTAATAATATATTACCGTTAACAAGCCAGTTTTACAGATGGACCTTGCTATTTTTAGGGGAGGCAGGGCTTAATTCAAAAGTTTTTATACTAACTATATTCCACTGGCGAGCATTTTTGAAGGTCATAATAGACCTAAAAAATAAGTCTCCTTCCTACTCGATGTGCTCTATGTCTATATCTATGTATCTCTATGTCTATGTGACCAATCATGTTTGTCCAAGATTGATGGGTTTCACAAATCGGTTATTTCAACGTACGTTGAATATATATTTAATTTATTTAGGAAACATAAAATAATTATCATTCTTATAATATAAAATACATAAATTAATATACATGTCAGCTAAGTTTGGTAGTTTAATATAATGGAATTATGGAAAATAAATATAATATACATATGGAATTGGAAAATTAGATAAAAAACTCCTTGTGGCACTCGGGGACTGCCGCGGTAAAGCTATTGCAAAGCATTTTTATCAAGTTATGCAATTATATTTTTTAATTTTTTAATTATGCAGTATTTTTTTTCTTTGACATTAATTCAAGTTTTTTCTTTGATATTAATTCAAGTTAATGTATACCAAAAACCTATGTATACATATATACCTACCTGTATACTTACGGGGTGCACATGCTGCGAGTGTGGCATTATAAAGATATGATAGATATCTATACACCTATATGCTTTCTCACAACCGCTGCTTATGTATTAGTCCGATTTAGGGGTAGCTCGTCGTCCATAATTAGCAATACCTGACTTACCTCGAACCGCTACGAGAGCTCGCGGCTCACTGTTGACTGTGGCCACCGCACGTCTCCGCTCGCCGCGCGTTCAGTGTGGATGCACACATACACGTTAAGCGAACGCTCATGGTAGGCGGAGTGGGAGGTGTTAGGTTTATTTTCGTTACAGAATTTCTTGATTCGGTCGCCGCGCTCAAAGCCCGCGATAAAAGCTATGCAGTAGCATAAAAAGCATTTAACAATACAAGAAAAAACTATACATGTATATATGCATGTACTATATATGTCTATTTATAATGATAACATGATATAGGAAATCATGTAACTTCCATGATAATTGTATATGAGCAGTACATGCTACCTGGTAAGGATTTGAACCCATATCATCCGAGTAAGATGCAAATGTTAAACATTATATATTTCTACATCTTTATTGTCGAACGCGGACAAACAAACAGACGGCTAACCTGATGAAAAGTGTTTACCGTCGCAGTAGTGCGAACGCAACCGGGATTTAACCAATGATGGTTCTGTTCTCATTTGCAACAAATATTTGATTTTAATGCTCCAACGCATTTCGATAGCGTGTTAAGAGGCTAATTTAATTTCAGTAATGAAATCGAGATTAAATGAAAAGCGTATCAAGGGAGCGATAAAATGGCGAATTGCCACTTTGAATGCTCATTGAACAAGTTTAGGCTCATTTCACACTGTGACGCCATTCACGGTTCAATCTCGCTCTCGGTATGTCCCCAGTCCAGTCAAAATTTTTTTATAGCTGACGGCCACCTGGTGGAAAGCGCTTACCGTCGCCTATGGACGTTTGCAACATCAGAGATGTCACTAACGCGGTGCCGGAATTGAAGAAATATTATAACACCCTTTTTGAAAAACTCCATATCGTAGTGCTGTGGGAAAACCTCGACGTACGCAAGAGAAACGTTCTACAGAACCATTGCGTACATAAGCGAAGCGGCTTGAGGAAGTGGGGGTGAAGTCGCAACCGATGGCGAGCGTTGCGATAGTAGAAAGAAGACGAAGGCACCATTTTAAACAGTTTTTCGGAACACTCCCCGTTATACAGTCGGTAGTATAGTATAGTATAGTATAGTATAGTATAGTATATAGTATAGTAATATAGTTGAACAAAAAATAATCAAGAAAGTTTTGATCAGATATCGCGCTTGTAGCGGGTTATCAAAAATAATATTTGACTGAAGCAATTCAAACTAATAGTAAACTACTAGTAGTACAAAGAGTCTTTGGAGGACTTGTGTGAGGCCATGGGAAGGCCAACACGTAGAGGCCCTATGACAAATTTAGTGTAAATGTGGTGTGGCACTAACCGGCGATTATTCCTGTCTACACCATATAATAATGCACCCAAGGACAAGCCCCGGTAAGTGTAGGAATATTGTGGGTAATGAGAAGAAAAGTACCGGACTATTGAGGTGAACTGTTAGTGGTACTAGGGGTCTGGGAATATGAGGACTATAGCGTTTGCCCATCGCAATGTTCAGGGAACATGGAAAAAGGGGCAGACGGTGACTCGCCACTCCCTGCATGGGCCCCAAAAAATGCCATAAAAGGCAGGGGAAACATGGGTGTGAGTGGCTAAGGGTTGTAGAGAGATGGGCTGCAGGTTCACCGAAGCTACTTCTAACGTGATGCCATTTATCACTTCCACCCCTGGAGCTTGAGTCTTAGCTCTAGCGATCTCCACTCCGTGCCGGCTGGCTAAGACAAGCACGGAGGCGGGTACGAGGTGTAGCTACTCACCTAAGGCTTCGCCACAAAGCCCCCCTGCGAGTTATTATTACGATAATAACAAAGAGTTATTATTAGGATATTACATACAAAAGATCACACGAAGATCAGAGCTAGATTGAACTGTGAACGGAATCACAGTGTGAATCGAACCTTATAATTCCAATCCCACATCGTACCGGTACTTTCTTGTACAAAAACTATACTAGTAGTATATACACAACGAAATTTGATCGAAACAAGATCAGAGTGAGATTGAACCGTGAACGGCATCACGGTGTGAATAGAGCCTTATAGGTCCGATTCAATATGGCACCGGTAACTACTCATCCAAAAATTTTAGAGTATTACTAATATATTTTTGGACTCTATACATCATTCACTGCACCACATACACGCACACACCTATATGCACGAACAAATATAAACACTTGCACATTTTTAGGACTAACTTTGTTATTAGTAGACAATGCAGCAAAAGACACTAGAAGCTCCAAAGGTACAGTGAATAATAGTTTTGGAGCTAGTTGAAGCACAAACAATAATTTCGTTTCTGAGACTGCAAATTGTAATGTGTCTTTCGTTTTGTAATTAAGATTGCTACTTATTTTTGAGGCATATAAATCATTTTATTATTGGTCTGGGATTGGCCCCAAAATGGTCCGTTGTATATTACCCATGTGTTTTTCTACCATTAATTATTATTACTTTCACTATATTCAATATTATTAGATAGTTAATTAGGCGTTGATTGCGGTGGTATTTTATGTATGTAATATTTAATTTTCAGCTCCAGAGCCCGATGCAATCCATGTCCATGAACACTTATAACGCAATAAGTGGTATAGGTAAGTACTAGGTACCAAAACGACTAACCTCTTTAATCGTCGTAATATATTGCTTACACAATACTGAATATAGACAGAAATAAAATATTTTAATGAGTACATCACTATTTAGTGCAGTGGTGGAAGTCCACCACGATGTCCTTGCTGTTGCTCCTTCGGTATTTCTGTCCCAATTCACAATTACTCTCCATTTTTGAGGATTCGAAACCACTTCACCATTAAGGGCGCGTTCCCACTATGCCGTAACGATTAATTTATCGTTGGATGACTGTCGTCTCTAGCTGTTCCCAATATAACGATTGTTTGTCGTAAAAAACATTTATCGTTTAGCGACTATCGTATCTAGCCGTTCCTATTGGATCTCGACGACATTTTATCGTTTCACGGCAGTCGCTTTGTCGTTTACACATCATTAGCAAGCTACAATCGCGATGGGGAAGAGAAAACACGTGTAAGCGACGATATAAGTATCAAATATCGTGGCTACGATAGATTTGCTGTCACGATTTAGTCCTAACGATTTTTTATTGTGTTAGGACTGTCGTGCTAGTCGTTCCCACTGTCATGAAAAACTGTCGGCACTGCAAAAAAAGTTGTCGACGACAGTAAATCGAGTCGTTCTATATGTGAACACCTCCATTTAAACATATAAGCCACGACACTTAAAACTACACGATTATCTGTCGTTATGACAAAGTGGGAACGCGCCCAAACGGCCAGCGGCTTCTGAGCTGGCCGGGTCTTGAATAAGAGACTGGTTCAAAGAATATATAGTCCATATTATCAACGAAGATATTTACGATATTTTACAATGAGTGTTCTACTCGCGGCACGATACAATTTTGTTCTCGATATTCGATACGAATTTATTCTAAAACATTATATTTCTTAGCACATATGACGACTAAATAGGTTAGTCATTACTGTACACACACACACAACGATTCCTTCAAATATAGCTGGAAAAGATTAGCTACAGCTCAGACATAGCTCTAGAATAAGAGAGCCCAATGTTGCATATTAAGTGATGCAATGATTGCAGAAAGTTAAAAGCCCTTCGGCATTCTGGAAAATACTCTTTGATTTCGAATATGAATAGGTATACGTCTGTGCTGTAGCCTGCTGCTAAAAGAGCCTTTGTGGGCCAGCAGTTACTAAACAGTTTAAAAGAGCACCCTTTCAATATGCCCTTTTTACGTAATATAATTTTGAAACACTGTCAATAAAGCTACGACCTCTACCAAATTTTAGGGTGGCGCAAAAAAACGACTTTTTTGAGTCTCGTGTGAATTTTTCATAGCTTATGATCTTTTAAGAACTCCCATAGAAAAGCCGGCTCAAAAAAAAATTAATATATAAAAAATCGCCAAAAACTGATATTTTTAAGCATTTTTTTCTCATTGCGGTATAATTTAAAAAAAACATAAAAGTTATAAGTTTCTGAATATTTCACTTCAAAATTTGAATTTTAAATTTATTAGTGTAATGCTCGCTCGAAAAACTGTAACGTCACGAAAATCACTTTTGGGTTGCAAAGTTATACAGTAACAAGAAAAAAATCCGGAGCGACTTCTCAAAAAAATTTTGTGAAGCCCTTTGGAGGGCGTTTTAAGACATCAAAAACTAATCTTCATTTAACTTGGACCAAAAAGGTTGTTCAGTGCACCTTGCAATGTATCAAAACTGTATATTTATATTTTTGTTAAAATTGCAAAACTGTACCAGGATTCCTAGGTGAGTAACACACAGAATAAATCACTTTAATTTCCCCTTTCTTTGACGAGGAGGATTTAATTAAGGACTGTCCACCGCGAAGTAACAGCTATTGGGCGGGTCTTGCCTCGTTATAGAGTTATAACACTTTCGAAGAAATGCTATGTTACCAACTGGCAGGCAATGCTCTAAGACCGTCTTCCATTGGGGGAATCAAGCCCCCGGCATATCCTTTGTAACTTGTGGCGAACAATTTAATTTTAAATATATTACTTAAACAGTATATAAGAGCACGCTATATTGCCCTTTTTGTATAGTAATTTTTTGAAACACTGTGAATGATCATACGACTTCTAGAAATCCTATCCTATCCTATAAATATTATAAACGCGAAAGTTTGTAAGTATGTTTGGATGTATGTTTGTTGTATTTTCACACAAAAACTACTGAATAGATTTTGATGGGACTTTAGAAAAATATAGCGTACAAATCAGAATATCACATAGGCTAATTTTAATAAAGATATAGTGTGAATTATCAAAAATATAACAATATTTCCATCACCACGCGGATGAGACTGGGGGCCCAGCTTGTAATATATATATATATATATATATATATATATATATATATATATATATATGTGTGTGTGTCGCAGAACGGCCTTGCTCTCACGACATCTTTAGTTATTGCAGGTTTAGTGGGCGTCATCAGGGTAAAATGCGAGCATAAAACACGATAGCCACGGTTTATACACTTTTAATTTAGATTCTATCAACATTTTGACATAGTTTAGACCGAGCAGCGGGTTCAGGGCACCCGCTCATACTTCTTAACTTAACACTTTCTTTAAAATAGGTTAGAACGATCTTTACGCTATAGAAACTTTTAACAAATCTAATTAAATTAAATTAAGAATTTAAGAAGTAATTAAAATGTAAACAAATAATATTGTGCGTTATATATACATCCAGTCAACAATACGTCCAATTAAAGCTTCCTTCCGACATATATATATATATATATATATATATATATATATATATATATATATATACGTATACAGGAATAAGCAGAAGTCTTCTTCATTTAACTTGTACAAAAAGGTTATTCAATGCACCTTGCAATGTTAAAAAAACTAAATTTGAATATTTTTGTTAAAACTGCATAACAGTACCAGGATTCAGTGGTGAGTAACACACAAAATTAATTACGATGCAATCTTCCCTTTTTTTGACGAATGCCATGTCACCAACTGCGCGAAACCTGGCAGGTGACGCTCTAAGACCCTCTTCCATTGTCGGAGGGCAAAAAGCCCCCGGCATCTTCCTTCTAACTTGTGGGGATAAGGAGAGGCAGGCGCCATGAATGAGCTAACAACCGGCGACACGAATTGTGGATGGGACCCTTTCCTGACTGATCTTTATGGTGACCCTCAATTTAAAAAAAGTAATGCGCGAATATCTATCTATCTAATATAAAAGGGGCCAAATTTAATATAATTTGCGGCCATCAATATTGCCGCGCCAAAACTAAGAGAATTAGAGCGGGGACACACGATGCGTTGCGGCGCCGCACCGCAAAGATTTCGCCGTATCGGCGGGCACACGATTCATGCGGCGCCGCAGCGTTGTTATGTCGCAGCGGCGCCGCCAGCGCTCCAGCAGCGTTGGACAGTCGCTTAATAAAAATGGATCGTAAAAGACGTCTGTTGTTAGCCCTACTATGTGCCCGTACATGTGACGCATAAACAACTCAGCGGTGCCGCTCCGACGTCACAACGTATTCACCCCTCCCCACCTCGTCTGGGTGGTTGCGAATCCGGTACGGCGCCGCAGCGCATCGTGTGCGTGCCATAAATATTTCTATGTAAAATGATGCAGCGACACCGCTCCGGCGCCGAACCGCCGCCGCACCGCCGCCGCAACGCATCGTGTGCCTCCGCTCTTATATCCTCTCTTTTACTGTAATACAAATTCTATTTAGTCAGAGGGAGAAAGTGTCAGTTCAACGTTCGTTTCAATTATCTGTATTTGACCACAAATTTGTGGTGCTTCCCAATTAGCCGTGTGTGACAGTTCAGCAACAAAATTATGGTGTTACCGCCTTAAAAGGATATTGTAATGCATAAATGTTGTACAAAAGACAGATAAGGAAAAGTTTAATTGTGATGCATTTCAGATGGTTCCCCTAGTCCTGTGGCGGGTTATGCCACCTCTCCTGCCGGCGGGTACTCCCCAAATCGGCACCACGATATTGTGACATCAACAGACGCAGCTGTAACCAGATATCCGTTTTGGCCAGAGGGTAAGATTAACCATGAAAGATTTATTTGTTCAGAACACTTAGTATCTTCATTTATCGTGAAAAGAAAAACGCACAATTATAGTTCAAAATTGTATACATTTCTATCAAGAATTCTATCGAAAATGCTCTCAGGCTCGTCTCGGAACTCATAACGAGGGAAGATGATTGGCCAGTCAGATTCTCTGGCTCATTTCAAAATATTTTAGAATATTATACTTGATAATATATATAAAATTCAGCCTTCCTAAAATGACGTAAATTTCCACATTCTTTTAAGTGTCAAAAGTTATGGTCCACAGGAAATATTTCGCAATTGTATATCTTTGTTTATAACAATATAATGTATGACATATGTAAAAACTAGCCTTGCTATTTTGAGGTAAGTTAGCATGGTTTTTTCCACCCTTGATACCTGCTACCTGAAAAACTGCCCCGTTTTCTGCTTAGCAAGTATCCATTCGTTTCTTCGTTTACGTTAAACTACTGATCCTAAATATTTCATCTTTCCTAAAGGCTCATAAGTCTGGAGTGACTGGGATCTTACTCTAATATGCAGCTCCCATAATACAAATAACATATTCACCTTCAATAGAGAATAATACCAGCTACTTACTATATATTTTATCAATAACAATTACAATTCGTATAATTCCTTAACTAAATTAAATGCGTACATCAAAAACCTTATTTGCAAATCAGTTATTTTTTTTATTGTATTTTTTACTGTATACTATGGCAAATGGGGAATCATTGTACAATCGCTGCATTAATTAATGTTCGATCTGTTTGTCTGTCTAGCTATTTATTAATATTTGAGAAATGTGTAATATTTCCGAATTAATGCTTTCCTAATCTTACAAATAGAAAATATAGATCTTTCCTTTATAATAAAGTTATTTCGTTTACTAGGCGGAGCCTGTTATTCAGGTGTTAATCCCTTCCAGTGTCTTAAAGAGAATGTTTAATGCAAAAGGGAATTGTAAAAATTAAATCTTATGTTTTGTAAAAATAAGAAGACTTTCTTTCGTAACTAGCAGATTAATTAATATTCATTTATTACTACATTATTTAAATTAACAGTACAAACAAATTTTCAAATCATCATAACTACTAGATTTTTAGCTAATGTATTAAAACTTCTTTACATTTATATTTGTTGAAGGCGTAAAGTGTAAGTATTTTATTAAGTTTATTACAATATAGAGTGGGACCCAGATAATACTGAAACTTAGTGGATGAAATTTGTTTTAAAGAGATTAAGTGACAAACTTTGTTTTTACGTCGTGTATTTTTTTTCGGCGCCGTAAACAAGATTTTGGTGCTGAGATAGAATTGTTGTAAAACATATACTTGTTTTTCTAATTGATACATCATACACTTTCATCATTCATTCATTACAAAAGTCAATAGTGGGATATCTCAAAGTTTTCAAAGTTAGAAATTAATCCTAAGAAAGATAAGAGACGAAACCAAATTACAAACCAGTGAAAATTTGCAGACTTTACGTAACATTATATTCATGGTCTAACAACTTTATTTGCATTCCCTCTTTATGTCATTTTATTTTAAGTCCAGTCCAGTAAGGCCCTTCCAAGAACAACGAGAGATTTTGGTAACGCATCTTAAAATAGCGACATCTGTAGATTTTCTTCCAAAACTAATGTAGCCTAGGAGTTTGAGTGAAAGGTTCTTTCTTATCTATTACCATGATCTTCCATGCCAGATTAAAAAACGGACAACGTGAACTAGGTAGAGTTACTTGTATGCAAAACTCGTAGTGTTAAAGAATATTTTTAACTAAAACCTTCGTCAATTTTTCAACAACAATTCCCAGTCAACACATTGTCGTAACAATTAAACAATAAATTATAACACCACACAAAGTCATAAACACACAACTAACAACAACACTTATACATATACTCACACCAACGGGCACTAACACCGCATTGCATTACACACACACTTCAGAATCAAACCAAAACACACCTTCACCCCGACACTCTCTTTCAGACCAACTCTCTTTCTTACTTCGGTATTACGAACGCGGTCCGCGAGCGTCACTCCGCAGATTTTGCGCAGTGCTCGCATCTCGACCGCGTTTACTCTACTTTCAAGCTCTCTATTCCATACCCAACTCTCGCTTCCATACGTGAGCGTAGGTACCAGCATCGCGTTGTGTATGGCAAGCTGGGCCTTCTGGCTAAGGTTCTTAGCACCTAGAAGTTTACCTAACGCTCCATTCACACTATTCCCCAAATTTACTCTTCTTTCTATGTCAGCGGTGTGTGTTAAAATTATAATAAATTAATATATAAGTTATTCGTAAGGTACACCACAACAAAAAAATCACTGAATTAATGGCACCGAATGGCACACACAATAACAAAAATAACCAATATGCGTGTATAAACTCTAAAAACTCTCTTAGAAATTAAGTTGTAAAAAAGGGTACGGAACTCGAGTCCGTAGAGTAGTAGTAGCTTTTTAAAACGCCTTCTTTGTGTCTCTGTACCCCTCGTATAAACTCGTCTCCACAATCACTGCATCGTCGGCGCAGCGGCGCCTTCTCCTAAATCTGGTGTATTGGAGGCTAAGATTCACTCCCTGCGTAATTTTACTATTTCGTCACTCCATCAGTACACCTGGAGGTTGGGCCTGTGAGGGCCCACCCTCAGCATTGACACCGCACAATGCCAACATCAGTAACCGAGACCGCTACAGCTGGAAGATCAGGGCCTCTTGGAACACCTTCCAATCTAAACTTTTCAGAGCCCAGCGTAGGTTTTATGTACCAGTGGTCGGATAGCGCCACAACTCCCGTCAGTACCCTTCATTCCTGGACACCGCTTGCTACAGGGCTAGCGAATATGATTTCCATTACGGACCCAACCGTTAGCGTTCACACATATAAGCAGACTCCGGTTGAAGACTACGAGACCGAGCTCAATCGCCCATTCCGTGAGCACCCTACTCCTGCGGTCTGTGCATAGGGAACCCCAAACTCACGATGTAGCTTTGTACTTCATGAACACGACAATGAGCCTGGAATAGCTCTGAGCATTGTTCCCGCATCTTCCAACCTTTCTCCTTCTTTCTCTTTCTTTCTCTGAACTTCCATAAGCGATTTTGATATTTTTTTTCATTTAGCTGGATTTGTTCTAACTTAGGACAAATAATAAGTTTCATGTTTATTTATAGTAATTTTTGTTTAATTGTAATTGATTTTTAACCTAAAGGTTGGTTCTGCTGCCAACTAGTTACATAAGCATCAGATAGATGGTGCCATACTTTCAAGTACGACACTTTGATTAATAGTTTGTAAACCTTAATCAATATACATCTAATATTTATTATGAATAAAAATGAATTGTAGAAATATATGTACGCACATAACTTGAGAATGACTTAACCGTTTTCGAATGACATTTATTGTGTGTATTTGAGTGGGTCCCCTGGTGGTATAGATTCACATTGGACGGTAGGAGGCACTAGAATCGGGTACTAGATTTTTATTTTATCAGGGTTGGACAACGTGTACTGGGACCGGTAGTGGTTAATATATTGATAAGTAGTTAGCGAATAAATTGATATGTCTAATATTTAAAACTAACATTATTTAAAATAATTTCTTATAGTAATTCGATAGGCTTCATAAAATTATCCTTAGATTAAGTTACATACACAAATATCACAAATATCACAAATATCTGTATCTATTTTATATAACACTAGCTGTCCCGGAAGACGTCGTCCTGCCCGGTAATAAAAAAAAAATTAGGGGTGAATTACCCCTAACATTTAGGGGGATGAAAAATAGATGTTGGCCGATTCTCATAGATACCGGATAAGCACAAAAAATTTCATCAAAATCGGTCAAGCCGTTTCGGAGGAGTATGGCAACGAAAACTGTGACACGAAAATTTTATATATTAGAGATATCAAACTTTAAAATTGCGGCCCTATATAATCGACCTTTTGAACTTGCCAACATATTCCCGCCAAGCACCGATATAGGACAACAGCTTTTCAATTTCTATGTTATTAAGACCCCAGAGAGGTAGACAATGCATCGGCTCGGTTACTGTTGCAGATGTCCACGGGCAACGGTAACCACCTACCACCGCGTGACTCGTTAGCCAGCTTGCCTGCAAGCAAACACGACAAATAGATGCTAAGAATTTTGTTTTTTAATTTATCAATGGGCCTCTACGCGTTGGCCTTCCTATGGCCACACGCAAGCCCTCGAAAAGTTCTGGCCATTTTCATGGCCCGTGGTCTTGAAAGACATACAAATAATAATAATAATCGGCAGACAAACACACATATTGTATATCCCCAAATTAAGCAAGTTATGTTTGTGTTATGGGTAATATACAACGTAATAATTTACTCTGAAGCCGATCCCAGACACCCAGACCTTGGTAAATATCGGAGAAAATATGTTTCCGAAATTTCTGTACGAGGAATCGAACCAGGAGCTTCTGCGTTGCAGTTAGGTAGGCCAGCAAAGGCTTAGCCCGCTCAATCACAGAGGCAGAATCATATAGGCATCTGTGAAATATGATCATTATCTTATTGTTTGTCACTGTAGGCGGTTCTCCAAGCCCCAACCCGGGATTTGTGCCCCCGGGCAGCTTTTCGCCGACGCGTCGCCATGAGGGCGTTCCATCCTCTGAGACCACGGTGGGTCGTTTCTCTTTTTGGCCTGATGGTAAGTAACTTATTGATGGAATCTTTTTTACTTACCTACATACATATTTTCACTCCTACACGTTACAAGTTTAATGACTATAAAGTAACCTCTCCTAGCTTAGACAAAAAATCGTTAGCCAAAGGCAGAAAAACGTCATTTATTTGGACTTTGACTAAGACTTTATGGCAGATCTGAGGTTTGACTAGTCAAGGAGCGGCAGAGCTTCAAGGTTTAACTATACACCATGTTTTTGAGCAAAATTATTGATCGATTGATAATAACAATATTGCATAATAAATAATTTATTCGTGCAGGAACGGAGAAGGAATACAATTTCCTGCGGCCGGGCGGCTTGTCGTAAGAGGCGACACAACAACCCACAGTCAGGTGGTAGGCTATTTGCTAGACTGGATGGCTACTATCCTTGGTCCAGAGTGTGCCACAATAACAACCTTGAGTTGTTTTCCGGCATTAGTGGCCAGGTTCCAGTCTACCTTAAGAGAGCAGCGCAATTGTAGCACCTTTGGTGTTCAGTAATTTCCGAACATATAATTTCGTATTGCAAATGTCCATAGGTCCATAGGTAACCGCTTTCCGTAAAGTGAGCCGTCTGCCTGTCTGCTGTACTCATGCAATATAAAAATATATAAAAATAATTCAGTGCAGCTAAGACTCGACAAGACAGTTAGGAGTAGAAGTGGTAAATGGCATCACGTCAGAAGTAGCTTCGGTGAACCTACAGCCCACGTCTCTACACCCCTTAACTACTCACACGTATGTTGCCGCTGTCGTCGATGCCATTTTTTGAGGCCCATGCAGGGAGTGGCGAGTCATCGTCTGCCCGTTTTTCCATGTTCCCCGAACATTGCGACGGGCAGACGCCATAGTCCCCACATTCCAAGACCCCTAGTACCACTAGCAGTTCACCCCTATAGCCCAGAACTTTTTGTTCTCATTTCCCACAATAGTCCTACACTGGCCGGGGCTTGTCCTTGGATGCATTAATATATAGAGTAGACGGGAATAATCGCCGGTCAGTGTCACGACACATTAACATTAAATTTGTCATGAGGCCTCTACGTGTTGGTATTCCCATGGCCCCACGCAAGCCCTTCAAAAGTCCAGGCCATTTTCATGGTGTGACAGTAGATCCACCACATCATATTTTTCAATATATATATAAGGATTTTGTTTCAGTTGGAGTCAAGGAGGAAAATTCATCAAGCCTGATCTCTAATGCAGCTCCATATTCTAAGTGTTTTATGTGAACCAAAGTTGACGATACGCCATAATTATGCGAAAAGTACCTTTTATAAGATAAATTTGCTATGGAACTAGGAAACGTGCACGATGAAGGCTTTGCCACGTGGCGGCACTAGTTTGACTCTTTTACGCAAACAATACTTGATTGACACTTCACGTTATAAAATAATCTCACTAAAGGAGTGAAAAATAAAATTTAACTTAATATTGTTGCATATCTGGGTGCTGAAGCAACATTTAAAAATTACTAATAGTCTTATTTGTAAAATTAGGCTAAATTTTATATGTAGAGTAGGTACTAAACGAATCTTTAATTAAACATAATCTCAAACAATTTTGTTTGAATAATATCAATTATAGATAAAATATTTACGTGACAAATGACTTCGGAAAATACTTCACAGTTATTTGATTTCTAACAGGTTTTGAAGTGGAAAATTTTATGGGTTCGCGTCACCGACATGCTTATAGCAGTATAGCTATACTACAGCTGACGTATTGTGCAACATTTGATCTGTAGTGAAATTGAATGGATTTAGTGAAAAGTTCAATGTGTATATACTGTGGATTGTTATTAGTGTTTAAATTCAAACATTATGAAAACGATAAGTCCGCAAAGTTTTTTTTGTTAACCATACTTTGCATAGATGCACTATGCACTATGTATAGAATAGATGAGCCTCTCTAGCATAAAATATTAATTTTCTTACCGGTTCCGATAGATGGTATTAAAATCGGTATTATATTCTATTATATACCACTAGATGGCGCTTCAATCAGTAGTTCTACCATACGTTTGATGTATTGTAAATTGTATTAAAATTTAATGTGTATAATTGTATTGTATAATATAATTGTGTTTAAATATCAAATATAAAATTTCAAACTTGAATACTATAAGTTCTAAGTTTTCATTCCTATCGGCAGTCTTTATAACGGCCAATGTTTTTTTACTTCTAAGATATGCCTGGGCTCGAGTATTTGGTCGTGGGACGTATCTGGCCACACTGCCGTTATTATTAATCGGTTGGAGCCCATTTTTTATCATTTTCAACATAATAAAAACGATTAAAAGGAGTGCAAACATTGACGGCAACACGATGATAGGTCCGAAAAGCTTCTTTTTTTGCCATACTTTGCATAGATGCACTATGGATTATATATTAAATAGACGAGCCTCTCTAGCATAAAATATCAAAACATTTCTTACCTTTCTTGATAGATGGTAGCTCAATCGGTATTATACTCTAATACATAGCACAAGATGGCGTTTTAATTGATAGTTCTATAAATTTCACTAGATGAAACGTTTTGTAGCTATAGTTTAAAATATAAAAACACTTATAATATAAATCAAAAGTAAAATATGGTTCACATAATAACTTTTTGTAAAAATGTGTGAGATTCACCAAATATGAACATCACTTGTGATTTTCGTTTTACTCTGGAGACCTCGTCAACGCATTGTACTAATTCGTCGATATTGAACTGTCAGAAGCATAAATATAGAGCATCGAAAGTAATCATTAATATTGATACAACCAAGGTCATCTAACTGATTATAGCACCCTTCTTACCCAAATATATCGAAACACCAATGATGTGAAATACATGAAATCAACAAAAGTATCCAAAAATATAAATACAATTGAGATAAATGAACTCTATTCCAAATAAGATCCTTATCTCAATGGCGCTAGGTTTTATACATTTTTCAATTGTGTAAGGGAGAGCCACTGGGATTACTCTGGTTCTCGTGACGATTTGTGTTGCCACCTAGTTCGTGCAGGTTTCCTATATAGTACGTAATATAAGATTAATTGTAATTGTTATAAAAGTTATATGTTAAGTGTGCACTTAGAAATAAGTTAAAAATGTTTATGTTATAATAATATTCTATTCGATTTGAGGAAATAAAAATTAAAAGCATCATTGCTTCATGAGATCATCGGCTTTTGTTTTTTATTGCTGGAATACAAGTGATATAGTAACAACCCAATGGAAAGCAGTTTGCATGTGTTACCTTGAAGTCATTATATCACACTATTAAAAAATCTTACCGTATTACTTTGGGATAACTTCAGCTGAGATTTCAAGTGAATCGGCTAATGTGCGCAAAAGTAACATTCGTACATAAATTACCGTAATGGTTTAAGGAAATAATTAATAGCTTATGGCAAGAGTGCTATAGTAAAAATAGAAAAATGCATCAATCTGAATAATTCCTCGCAACTCTCTCTCTCTCACGCTCACTCACACGCATACACTCCAGACAAATAGATATGCGAAATATCTCTTTAGGCGAAACTTTAGCCATACCTACAAGGTAACTCCTGCAGTAGACATTGACGAATATATATAAATAAAATTTTCCTGTCAAAAAGTACATGTTCTTGGTCCAGTTTTTTTAAATCGCCTATTCTACTTCCTGATTTAAGAAAGAAAGACTTGTTTTATTTTTCGTGTTTTTTTTTTGCAAATTATTGTATATTTTGTTCTTGTTTCGGTTAAATTGGATTAGGTTTCGTGTTCCTCAAGCAGAAGTAAAAGAAGTTTAACATCACTTTCCTCCTCCTCACTATCGTAACACTCTACTTTTGATCAGATATGGTATCGGTGCAGGTAGACTAATTGTGAGACTTGTAGTGTACACACACTACAAAGTGAGATTAAATCGGACTGAGATTGGAGCGCGATTGAATCGTATTGTGAGACTAGTAGTGTACACACAGCGAGATTGTTCAGACCGAGACCGGAGTGAGATTGAAATCCAATTTAAAGCATACAAGATTATTTCAGTGAACGAATTTTTGACGCATGATATGATATAAATGATAGCAAACTTGCGGCTCCGTTTTCAGAGGTTCTCATAAGATAATTTTTATACCTCAATTAATTGTACATAAAATAAAAATAACTAACAATATCGAAAATGTTCTTATTAAACAAAAATTTTACATATATATCTATGGTCAAGTTTTATTTTAGATAATTGTTTACATTACAATCAAAACTATATAGCTTTTAGGGTTCCTATACCAAAAAATGGAAAGGTACAAAGAAACTTTTATGATCTCTCTTCAATGTCTAAGTGTCACAATTCACAACTGATATTTATTTGAGATAGAGACACTATATATAGAGGTACATACTATATATAAAGATATGACATTTGTTACCTTACATACATAACTTACTGTCTATAAAAAATCGGCATCAACCTTAGGATTTATATTAATTCTAAAAAGAAGATGCAGATGTTAATCTGAATCTTCAAAGTTGATTATATAGCTCTGTTGTTGGCATTAGTAAAATATGTTTTTATTTAATTTTCTATTGACTTGATTCATAAATCAAATATATTCAAAAATTGATTCAACCTTATGTCCGAAGTTTTACCAGCAGAAAAACTTGAAAGAAAACATAAATATTCCCACATAATCCATATGCGCGATGCGATGGCCGGGAGAAGGCAAAGGGACGTGGAAGAAGAACCAAGGGAACATACCTCGTCACCAAACCACTACCTCACTGCAATCGTCCTCCGGGGTTCACACACTCATAAGGTTTTGCTCAGGAGAATTAAGTTATTAAATTAATTATTTTTCTTTGTCACGTTTTCCTACTATATTATAACATAATATATTGCGGTGGCAGGATTGACACAACGTGTCCCTTATTTGGGTATTCTTCATTTGAAAGTTTATTCTTGTCTTGATGTCGAGGATAGGGAGGAATAATTTATAAGAAGGTGTTCTTCGGCGCAAACACCATATTGTTACGAGTTGCAGCACTCAAATTAAAATGCCGTTGAAATTACTATAGAATTTATTAGAACTATACCAACACGTATAATACAAGATATAAGTGAACACGACCAGTACAAACGTAATGCACGATTCAATAACACGCGGAAAGTCCGTCACTATATAGATTATCGAATGTTCACACGTTTTACCTCGCTTGTGATTATCGCTTAACAGCCAATCTCTCCATTGTGGCGTTGCTTTATACTGCACAATCACAATGTGTCTCTTGGCCGCGCAGACTGAATGTCATAAAATTACGCCTGACTACCATAAAAGATTACGATACACAATGGGATGTTTTTCTAATTACAAATTTTAAACACAAAGTATACAAAAGAAGTCCAAATGCCGAAAAGGTAATAAACTGCAGATGTGAATTGGTCTTCGTTGGTTGTAACAATATTTAAAATATAAATTAATTCGCCTAAACGTTATTATTTAAAACTTGCTGACCCGGCGAACTTCGTACCGCCATATTTTCTGAATTCCTAAAAGACTTTGTTTCATGACACAAAAACAAAATCGAATTATCGGCCTATAGCAATAACCTCTTTGCTCTCAAAGATGATGGAGCGTATTATTAACGTGCAGCTTCTGGGTTACCTTGAAGATTCCCAACTGCTAAATGATCGGCAATACGGCTTCCGCCACGGTCGCTTAGCTGGGGATCTCTTGGTTTACCTAACCCACCGTTGGGCTGAAGCCATTGAGAGCAAAGGGGAAGCACTGGCAGTCAGCTTAGATATTGCTAAGGCCTTCGACCGGCTCTGGCACAGAGCTCTTCTATCGAAACTGCCATGGTATGGGATACCCGAGGGACTTTGCACCTTTTTTTTTGTCAACACTGGGGGAATGCGTTTGTACATATCCTTAGGCCCCGGGGGATGTCACTAAGGGGTATGTGGGACTCCCAGCTGTTGGTGCATGCACCAATCGCCAGACTACCCACTAAACCTTCCAGCGTCCCTCCGCATCATAATGAGGTGCCACGGGACCGTAAGCATGGGTATAACTGCCGTGTCACCTCGTCCGTGTGACTAGGACACCCCACGGCACTGGGTGTGGCTCGTCGGGAGGGTCGCCTGACCCCCCCGTCCCACTATGTCATGGGGAGGAGATGAACAAAGCGCCGCCTGTGAGCCCCTGTTCGCCGTCCGCGACGGGGGTCCGCCTGCTCATCTTCCTCCTTTGTTCTTTCGGCAGCCTCCTTCTGGGACATAACGTCCTCGCAGAAGGAGGTCACCGCTAGCCATTTCCTCTCACTGTGTAGCATCTGGTCGACCACGCTGGACAGCGAGAGATCCCTACCGATGATTGACATCAGGTCATGCCGTTGGGGTCCCCAAGCGGCACATTCTTTGGCTATCCAGCTTTCTTGATGGGCGCAGCATTCAAGTCCTTGTCGACGGTTGCTGCTCTAGTATCAAGCCCATCAACGCTGGTGTGCCCCAGGGTTGTGTGCTATCGCTAACGTTGTTCATCTTGCATATCAATGATATGTTGTATATTCGCAACATTCATTGCTATGCGGATGACAGCACTGGCGATGCGCAGTGCTCTGGTCGTGCAAACGTCCCTCGATCATTTGTGGAGGAAAGTCGGGTTAGACTTGTGTCTGAAGTTGAGCATTCTTTGGAGAGAGTCTCAGAATGGGGGAGAAAGAACCTTGTCCATTTCAACCTCAAGATGACACAGGTCTGCGTATTCTCTGCCAAAAAAACTCTATTCGAGCAAGCGCTTCAGTTCCAAGGAACTCCCCTTACCACCTCCAAAGTATTGAGATTCTCGGTGTTGACATCGCGAACGATGTACAGTTCAGGGGCCAGCTTGAAGGCAAGGCAAAACTTGCCTCCAAGAAGTTGGGAGCGCTAAACCGGTCCAAGCAGTACTTCACACCGCGGCAACGCCTTGTGCTTTATTAAGCCCAGGTGAGGCCGCATATGGAGTACTGCTCACACCTTTGGGCTGGAGCACCTGCCTACCAACTTAATCCCCTGGACTGTATTCAACGTCGAGCCGTTTGCGTTGTTGATGGTCCCATACTCACAGACGGCTTAGATACGCTTGGCCTTACGAGAGACTTTGCTTCTCTCTGAGTATTCTACCGACTGTACAAAGGGGAGTGTTCCGAAGAACTGTTTAGAATGGTGCCTTCGTCCTCTTTCTACCATCGCACCGCTCGCCATCGGTTGGGAGTTCGACCCCAAATCCTCGAGCCACTTCACTCATGTACGCAACGGTTCTGTAGAAGGTTTCTCTTACGTACCGTGGGGATTTGGAATGAGCTCCCGGCCGAGGTTTTCCCACAGCGCTACGATATGGAGTTTTTCAAAAAGGGTGTCATAAAATTTCTTCGAGGCCGGCAGCGCGTTGGTGACATCTGTGATGTTGCAAACGTCCATAGGCGACGGTAACCGCTTTCTACCAGGTGGGCCGTCAGCCTGTTTGCTGTACTCATACATACATACATAACTTCACGCCAGGTCCCTTGCGGGGTAGGCACGAACAACAGCTGTACTTCCAGCTATAAAAATAAAAGTTATGCGCTTACCAACACATTTTGCGATTCGTTTTTATATATAAGATTAGCTTCTGCCCGCGACTTCGTTCGCTGGAAAGGAAGGTAAAAAACACCCGCGATTTTGAAACATTCTTCATTGGTGCTCCGCTCCTATTGCTCTTAGCGTGATGGTTTAAGCCTGTTACCTTCCTCAATAAATGGGCTATCTAACACTGAAAAAAAAATTTAAATCAGATCAGTAGTTCTTGAGATTGACGTGTTCAAGCAAACAAACAAAGAAACAAACTTTTCAGCTTTATATATATATATATATATATATATATATATATATATATATATATATATATATATATATATATATATATATATGATATATATAGGATAAAACTCTCTCACCGACATCACACCCTGTCAAAATCTCTGCTTCTATTATGTTACGTTGCAGAGAAATTACATTCAGTCTGTTATAAGCTGTTTAAGAAATTAAAGGACTTTAATTATCCCACGGGAACCATTTAATTTTTCGGGATCAAAATTATCCTATATGCTGACCAGGGATATAAGCTCATCACTCAATCACGACACAAAATTTCATGTAAATCGGTCCAGTCGTTTCGGAGATTAGCCGGTACAAACAGACAGACAAACAGAGAAACAAAAAATTCTAAAAAAAATCCAAATTAGTTCTATTTCACTTCTTACATCCCCCTGACTCGGTTTATAGCATTTTTTTTAATTGTACCGAAATTCGACCCCTACAAGTTTATTATAAGTATAGATAATAATCAAATTTGTAACTTATTTGCCAGTATTTTCATATTACATTGACAGTTGGAGCAAATAAAACATTATATTAGATCCGTATTGTACGTTAATAAAGGAACCCATCAAGTGCAAATTCAGCACGATAAGTTACACGATAAGTCAATATTGAAAGTATGAAATACAGGGCTAATAATACACACATTATTATGTTTATACTGTCAAACCTTACAACAATTATTCCAAGATTCTTCGGGAAATGCCTTTCAGATATTAAGGAGTAAAGTCGGATACACAAATCACTAAAAAAATATCCAGGCTGAAAGTTTTATACACACACGTATATTTTATCTGTTGTATTCTTAAATACTACGAAAAATCTGGTTCGTCATACATTTAAGCTTAACTGTTCTCTATTTTGAAAAAGTAGATTACGTTCGAGACAAATACATTAAGTAGTATAGAAACCAGTGATTATTGTACAGATTTTTAAATAGCTTGGGGCCAAAAAAAGTTTAGTTACAGATCCTAGTAAATTCCTATTAGTTGCAAAATGTTCCAAATTAACTGATTTAGTATGCAAAACAATCGGCGCCATCTGTTGTGTAGAGAAACCTTCAAGTTAGACGCGGACAAGGGTGAATAATAAACTTTCTGTTTCCTCATGTCACCAGAAATAATAAGAAAATCGTCATCAATTTATTTTATTTACATACAATCTCAAAATTATCACCTGAATGTGACGTCATGGTATTTTTAGGCTCAAGCCACACAGACAAATTTCACATAAGCATTGCAAATAATTCAACATATTGTAATCTTTAGAATGTTACAAAATATCCTTACGATCTGTGTAGTAAGTAATTGTTATATCTATCTAATCGATTCAATAATATTACTTGCTTGGACGTTTTACAATAATTTATAATCAGCCACGTAAGTAAATCAAAGTAAAAAAAATCAAAATCAAGCAAATGTACCTTAATTCCCTAGAATCCAAAAATATCTACCCTAGACAATTATTTATATTTATTATATATACTGTATACCTGTGGGAATGACATTTGAATAGTATTTTTCATAAAATATTCGTAGTCATTTTATAATAAAAATAAATATAAATAAAAAAGAGTCACCGTCTGTCCATTCTTCCCTGTTCCTAGGACATTGCTACGGGCAGACGCCATCCTCATATCCCCAGATCTCTAGCACCACAAGCAATTAACCCTAATAGTCCGGTATTTTATGTTCTTATGTCTCACAATAGTCCTACACTGGCCGGGGCTTGTCCTTGGATGCATTATTATATGGTGTAGACAAGGACAATCGCCGGTCAGTGTCACGCCACAATCACATCAAATTTGTCAAAGGGCCTCTACGTGTTAACCTTCTCCTGGCCCCACACAAAGTCCGGGCCATTTTTATGCCCCGTGGTCTCTAGAGATGTATAAAAATTAATAATTTAAATTTATGATCTTATATACATATTCTTGACCGAAATCTGTCTTATATACATTAATTGAAAATTTAAGAACAAATTATTGATGTGTGTGATTGTAGGGATATTTTTTTAATAATCCAGTGCTTACAATATTTTGAATTCTTTGCAGTGCTTGTGTGAACGTGACTGGACAAAAATATAGTTCCTTTGCATTGTAATTTCTTCTTAATAAATCCAAAATCCCTTGAATATTACAAATATAATTATAGTTCAAAGGCTACTTATTTTATCTTCAAGTTTCTTTTATACAAGTATTTTTAATCTAATACGACTAAAATTTACATAAAAGTTTTACACAACGTCTGTCTCACTAAGATAAGTGAGTTCTTATAAAATATTTATAAAAAAAATAACAACACTTTTTAAATTTCTAAAACGTTCCCAATTTTAAAGCCATCTTCGATTGACACTAAATTGATTAAACATATTTTGATGTACTCTCTATACACATAATGGATTTTTTATTTTCTCAGTGTCGTATATACGTGAAATTTCGTATTATTTCAATATTTTGGTCTTATCTGAACAATAGCTATCACGTTATAATAGTCATGAGCTCTGAATATAATCAATAAATTACTCTGAATAAAATACAAAAATCAGTAATTTAGAATACCTCAAGACTGCAAATATATATCACTAGCGACCCGTCCCCGCTTCGCACGGGTATCTAAAATATCATTTTAATAGCCTATATCAACCGGGGATAGTGTAGCTTGCCAATAGTGAAATAATTTTTCAAAACGGTTCAGTAGTTTCGGAGCCTATTCAATGCAAACGAACAAACAAAGCGTTTACAGCGTTGGTTCTCGAGCAGGTCGTATGTTATAATATGGCTTATACAGTGTTATAAGGGAGGAATGTACTTTCACTCTTTAAACAAAGCCTCAATTACGGTGCCGTCATAAGAACAATGAATGACTATCCCAACACGATTGTAATAACAGACTTGGAGCAGCTCAAGTCAATTCAAAATGAATATCGATACGCTCTGAACTTTCAAATCCTATTAAGCTATACTTACATAACTTATAAAAAACCTTTGCGTAGCTACATTGTATTTCTAGAGTTCTTACTTAATGTATGTAGTTACTAACCTGCTTCATTTGGTGCACACATGGCCAGTTATCAAAAAAATGCAAGTTAAGAGGTATTCATAAATCAATTTGTAAAATATGATGTACTTTCTATGTACCTATCTAAATTAAGTCGGTAAGATGAATGTGATACTTTAATTATTCCTCAGAAAACAGTAGTTTTTGCTAACAAGGGCGTAAAAAAACAAACTACACGATACCATAAATGTTTTGACAAGTGATCTAGACAGTTACAATGTATCTTATGAATTAATATCACACTTCGATTTGATGATAACAATAATCGAGGTGAGTAGCAAAAGGTGTGTATATTTATAAAAATACTTATTGAATTAGTTGTACCAATCATTGTCAGCGTACCGGTCATATTGCTGATTTTTTCAATTGAAATTATTTTCTATACTGTCCACTAAAATATTTTCCTTATTAATACCTCTGCATAAGGCTGTTCTATTCAACTCCATAGAAGCTGTCCAGTATTTAGTTGACAGCGGGGTTAAAGTGAATGAAAGAGATATTCTTGGATATACGCCTTTAGACTACGCTGTCAGATTAAATCGACGAGCTTTGGAAACGATATTGGCACAATATCTGAATGCAGTCTAAAAACAATTGTTCCTCGCTAATATCTTGCTTTAAGTTTGGCCAAATATTTTACGGATACTTGCGTTTAGGTACTAGTTCCTGTTTTGCCAGGCGACTTATTTCGTGAGACGTATTCTATACATTTTTTTCTTTTTATTGCAATGTAAGTGTAAAAGTTAAATTCAATCAAGACCGTAACACTATTTTGGAGTTGATGTTTATGACAATAATATTGATGGCAATGCTAGGTGCAGCTGACTCTTACTGTATCAAAAATAATTTACATTTTTTACAAATAGCTGGAGTTGATAATTCCATTTACAATTGTCACGTTACAATTGCTCCCGAATAGTTTTGTCTATTTTATTTTGATTCATCTTTCTGATTTCGTTTTAATCGAAGCGATTTACTGCGTGGTTCTGGAGTGGAATGCAACAAATCTGTGGATTTTTCTACGCAGAGGGAATATCCTCGATCACGAACTGGCAACGGTTGACTCAACAAAAGCATAGATGTATCGTGAGTTGAACTCATTGGTACACTGTACCCTGAAGCATCACAAACTCTTGCAAATTCACTCCTTAATTCTGAAGCTTCCATCGATGTGACGTCGTCAGACTCCATCTCTTCATCATCAGAATCTAACAATCTGAAATCCAAATCAGTGGCCCATTAGAAAACTATTCACATTTGATTTTAAATAAGCTTTCGCATTGCGTTATTAAACAGTAAATTCGCTATTGGCTTTGAAATATATTTATTTAAATATTTACTTAAATATGAATCTTAGAATACATTCCTTGAAATCAAAGTCGATCAATATTAAAAAATGTGTTTGGAATTACAAACTTACCTCACTTCGATTTTATTAATTCTCTGTTTTATGTTTGCCTGTTCTTCTCCAACGTCAGTTAATAGTCCTTGCAATCGATTGGTGAGCATGTCGACTGTACTTTCTAATTTATGAACGGTTTCTTCTAAGCTTTGTTGAGTGGTCTGAGCATTTTCAAATACTGCTTCATCTAATAAACCATCCTAAAAAAAATAAAAAAATGTTGTTTTCAGAAAATGAAAAGTACAAGTGTGTTAATTTTTGCAAGCAATTATATATAATTATATATAGCTAACCTTTCTTAATAACTGACAGCCTCGTTCAGTAAGAGTCGCTCGTGCATCCGGGTAGTCTGCAAGTGCTTCCCAAAGGTCTCTTTTTGCAAGACAGAATAAATCTGAATATCCCAAAGCTCTGACATTTGCCGTTCTGCGATTTCCAGTACGATTACCAGCAATTTCTAAAACACTTACTTCACCAAATACACTGCCTGCACTTAAAGTGGCTAATACAGTTTTTCCATCATCGGCCACAACTTGAAGTCTACCTCTTTTAACAATATACATTTCTTTTCCAACATCGCCTTTTCTGCATATATAGTCACCGGGGCTAAATACTTGAAGCCGAAGTTTGAGCACCAATGCTTCCAGTAAACCAGGTTCGCAATCTTGAAAAATTCGTACTTTGCGTAAAGTGTCTAAGTGTACTCTTATTGCAATTTCGGCTTTTAGTTTATCAGGTAACGATGACAGTACATTTTCTTCATCTAAAGCGCCACTTTGAGCCCAAGTGTAAGCAAACCATCGTATTACTCTCGCTTCGAGCTCACCACTCACTTTTCTAAAAGCCATATATTGTTTTACGCCATCCATTTTGTTTTGAAATTCTACTCGTGAAACGTTCATATTAGAGATCATAGAACCGATATTACCAACTATAGTTGCAAAAATTAAAACTCCTGCTAAAAAATCAGCTACAACAAATAGATATTCGGCATCGATTTCCGGTTGAGGTGTTTCACCGATCGTAGTGAGTGTCAAAGTAGACCAATAAAAGCTGTAAATGTATTGGTGAGCAAGCGATTCATTCCGAGCACCTGTTAGGTTATAAACCCAATTGTCTGTACCAAATCCAATAGCGTAACTTATGGCGAAGTAGAGACACGCATTCCAATGAATAAGCACGAGAATCGCCATTACGACCTGGAAAATAATTTGAATTAAAAAGAATTCGATAAAATATTAAACATAGACATAGACACTTTATTGTTCTCCAAATCAAAAAATGCACAACAAGATAATAGTTACTTAGTAAAACAAAAGACGACATTGTAGCTAAAAGCGATCTCTTCCAGGCAACTTGAGTCAAAAGTAATTCTTTATTTATCTATGATTATTATGCAACAAAAAAAGGGGAAAAAAATAGAAATGACATACATGCACAGCAGATTACAGTCTAAAGTATTGTAAACTAGCACATACATTATTGCGTTAGACTAACATAATTTCTGAGTCAACTTTTTAATATGGCAAAAGACTTAGCTCTTCTGTCTGTCAGTGGGCAAAGAGTTCCTGCATGGCGAAGGAATTGAAATAAAAAGTTGAAGAGTGTGCAGGTGCCATTAACAGGAGCTTATTAGTGGAGCGCAAATTGAGAGTGTGTGATGTATATAGTGTATAAAGAAGTTGAAACATTCCTTAAGATAATTATAAGATAAATCAGTATACGATATAGTAAATTGAGAAGATGACCATTCCGGCGAAGTGAGATAGGTAACCTCTCGAGCTTTTTGCGATCATATTTTTTTAAACCAAATATGAACCTTATACAAACATTCTCAAGAAGCTCGAGATAGTAATAATAATTTTTAATTAAAATGTATTGGGCACCTTGCATATTCTGAAGGCGTTGGGGTAGCTGGTGGCGGTCTCGGTACGGTCGAACCACTCCCACATACGGGGCAAACGAAACAGTCGATTAAGTCGTACAATAACAGGGCAAGGCAAACGTTTCTGTAACACAACCAATATTGACTCTATAGACTGGTAAACAAGTGCCTTTTGGACCAACTTTTTTCAGCAGTCTCCGAAAATTATAAATGAGGTGTCATTCGATTCGAAATGGCATCTAGATGATTTTTGAAAAAAATGAAGTTCCGCTTGCAAAAATTGTAAAAGTTATTAACAATTAACTAAAAAAAGGGGGGTTTAGTTTTTTTGCAAATATATCAAAAAGTATTAAAGATTTTTCAAATTTGAAAAAAGATTCGAAAAGAGGAGGAAATTTCCTAAAAAATTCTCGACTCCCGAAACTGTAAAATCAATATTTATAATTTTCTCAGAGGGATGAAAATACGGCCGAAAACGGGTACTCTGGCTTACGCAAGCCACACCCGCATCGGCCCTTTAATGAATAAATATTATTTAAACATACTAAATATGAAAATAAAAATTGAAAAAATTCAGGCACTAACTGAATAGATGAATGAACAATAAGCTGCTTGAAAAAATTTTATATAACAATTTTTCATTTAGTTATTCAATAGTTAATTAATAAAAAAAAATTGCTTGAACATGAACATTGCAAGTGTGATAATTGTTAAACTGTAAATTTAAGATTTTTTTCCTTTCTTGGAGTAGTTTTTGAAAGGCTTTAGAATAGAACCCCGTTGGAAAAATTAGAAAATGTTTATTATTCATTTTTTTATTAATAATTTTCGTTGTTACAAAATATTTTTGTTTTGCTTGAACATAAACATTGCAAGTGTGATAATTGTTAAACTATAAATTTAAGATTTTTTCCTTTCTTGGAGGAATTTTTGAAAGGCTTTAAAAAAGAACCCCATTGGAAAAATTAGAAAATGTTTATTTTACATTTTTTTAATTAATAATTTTATTTGTTACAAAATTAAAAGTTTAAAACAACGAAAATTATTAATAAAAAAATGAAAAATTTCTAATTTTTCCAACGGGGTTCTATTCTAAATCGTTTCAAGAATTTCTCTAAGAAAGGAAAAAAATCTTAAATTTATAGTTAAACTATTATCACACTTGCAAAGTTCATGTTGAATCAAAATTTTTTTATTAATTAACTATTAAATAACTAAATGAAAAATTGTTATAAAAAAAATTTTCAGGCAGCTTATTGTTCATTCATCTATTCAATTAGTGCCTGAATTTTTTCAATTTTTTATTTTCATATTTAGTATGTTTAAATAATATTTATTCATTAAAGGGCCGATGTGGGTGTGGCTTGCGTAAGCCAGAGTACCCGTTTTCGGCCGTATTTTCATCCCTCTGGGAAAATTATAAATATTAATCTTACAGTTTCGGGAGTCAAGAATTTTTTAGGAAATTTCCTCCTCTTTTCGAATCTTTTTTCAAATTAAATAAAAATAAAAAATAAAAAATTCAAATTAATAACTTTTACAATTTTTGCAAGCGGAACTTCATTTTTTTCAAAAATCATCTAGATGCCATTCCGAATCGAATGACACCTCATTTATAATTTTCGGAGACTGCTGAAAAAAGTTGGTCCAAAAGGCACTTGTTTACCAGTCTACTATTGTAATAACAAGTTTGTCCGACTTGACATCTTTGTATCGTGTTACATCAAGATACGCTAATTATTAAAATGTGTTTACTAACAAAGTCACACGACCCTGGTCTCCACCAATAGTAGGCTATATCCGTTGGTAATAATGAAATCACGTCGTAACGCCAGGAAACTGATTTTAAATAATGCTTCCTGAGCATTTTAGAATCTTTAACCATAAGCCCTTGCTCGAGGTAACCTGAAAATTTTGAAAATACTATAATTATCTTTAATCTTTATCACATGCATATAAATGATACTTAAATACCTACATATAATATTGATTATCTGATATTGTAAATGTCTTAAGACGGAGTGGCCGTCTACGAGGAACAAAGCAAATATTTATTTCTAAATAACAATTCAAAAGTCACATCTGTCGCAGAACCGACAGCTGATTGAGCAAACGAGTCCTGGAGTGGAGACTATGTCTCGGCAAACGTAGCATAGGATGCCCACCAACCTGGTGAACAGACGACCTACGCAAGGTCACCGGCGGGGGCTGGCTGAGGAATACGGGAGACTGGGATAGTGGACAGAGATTGGTCGAAGAAGAAAAACAACAACTCAAACACACAAGGCAAATTAAAACATAACAGACAGAAAAATTTACAAAAGTTGTATGCCGCAGGTAAAGAAATGGGGTTGACACTCAATATTTTACCAGTGGATCGTTAGTACACAAAGTCGGCATATACTTGTGGAAAGCCATCCGCTTGACGGATACAGAATTTGATATCCCGATAAAATGAGGGCACCGTTCAGTCACAACTCACAAGTCGATACGAATCCTATGACACAGGGCACAGTGCAATATTTGCACGGAAAAAGCAACTAGGCAGGGTCGAATGTTTGTCAACACGTTAGCTAAATTTGATGACGCAAGGCGCGGTTCAGTGTGTGCGTGTCAAATTGTTGATTTGCTCACTCGAAAGCAAGTAACTAACATTGTCGCGAGTGATATCGATTTCAAAGCTTTTACGACATCTTTGCAGTTATTGTTTGCAAACAAGACTATAGAATCGTTTGTTGGCGATAAGACTTTGTGTTCTCTATAATATAATGTTGTTGCCCTTGTTGCATTTATGTAAACATGAATTTCTCTGGATCCTTATTATATAAGCATGGACACCACCAGACATATATTATATTATTAACTCATGTATTCCAGTAGGAACTTATGAATACATACATACTCTTATATATAAAATTCTCGTGTCACAATATTCGTTCCCATACTCCTTCGAAACGGCTTGAACGATTCTCATGAAATTTTGTGTGCATATTGGGTAGGTCTGAGAATCGGTCAACATCTATTTTTCATCCCCCTAAATGTTACGGGTAGTCCATCTCTAAATATTTATTTTTAATTTTTAGACATTTTTTTTATTTTTTTATGATACAACATTAAAAAATACATACAACCCCAAATTTTCAACCCTTTACGATCAACCTCCATTTTTTAAGAGCGATATTAGTATTTTGGGATGCAGATTTTTATACTGGGATGATTTGGATTTTATTTTTAGATGTAGATGGCGCTGCAATCGGGTACCAGAATTCAGGTTTTCTTTTTGTTGTTGTATGTGTTGAAGTTTGTCCCGGAATGGTTTAAATAAACGACTGGACCCAGAAGGTGGCGCCGCGATACTCCTCCTAAACGATGGGCTTCATTTTGATGAAATATTTTGTTTGTTCAAGTAGATTTGAGAATAGTTTAGATGAACATTTGGTCCCGGTAGATGACGCTGGAATCAGGTTCTAGATTATTATTTTTTAAAGGCAGGACAACGTTTGCCGAGTACAGCTAGTAATATTATAAAATTCTCAAAATGCTGTCTGTGCATTGAAGCTATTAAAAACAACACCTGGAATAATACTATATAAACGATGGAGAAGAACACGATGCAATTTGCTTAGATTTCTTGTCTGTTGGGCGGGATTCACGTAAAAACTGCCGGGCCGATTTCGATCGACAGCGAATTCTCAGACTTAAATCTGTGCTACTTTTTATATTGGCAATCCCGCGGGAAAGTTCTGAGAATTATTTCAAATGGTCAGATTTAAATAAAAATTTGAATTCCAGTTTGATTTCTTACTGATCTATATCAAATTTTATGTAACGAAATGTATGATATTTTTTATCTCGGGAGTCCCGCGGGAATTTTCCCGGGAGCGGTTTGTGGTTTCACTAAAACGACTAGGTCGCGGGCATATCTTTACTTTTTCATTTATCGAAGAATTTATTTACCTTACCTTACCTTTTTAAAAAATACGACGAAACACATTTTAAAATATGGATACTATGATCTTCGAGATTGAGGTTAAACTCACGATTTTGGGACGTACAATAAAAACCTCTTAAGATACCTTAATGTGTAAAAAGAAACGACTGAATTTTTTAAAACTTCAAATCATTATTCGCTACATTTTGCAGTAATGTTCCAGGTGCGGTCTTGAATGTTTCTTAATCAACATTACTGGTGATAAAAATGTTGAGACAGCTTTTGCCCTCGACTTCGTCCGCGTGAAATAGTTAAAAAAGTAAAGTAATAGAAATCCCCCTGATTTTGAAACATTCTTCATTGGTACTCCGCTCCTATTTGTCTTAGCGTGATTATATATGAGTATAACATATAGCCTTCCTCGATAAATGGTGTATCTATCACTGAAAGAATGATTCAAATCAGACTAGTAGTTTCTGAGATTAGTGCGTTTAAACAAACAAACTCTTCAGCTTTATATATTAATATACGATTTTGAAATCACTCCTGAATTTGTTGTATATCTGATATTCGGGTAACAGGTACTAAAAGTGCCATCATTAAAATCCAAAGGGTATTTGATATCATACTACGGACGAAGAATGCTCTGATATAAACATATGTATCCTTTCGATATTCATGACGAGACTATACAATATATACTTATTTTTTAATGAGATCATACAACAATTTAATTGCAAATGACAGAAAACAATAAACTAAATACGCACTCGCTATAATTGCATACAAAATATTATATATAAATTCGCACTGCCTTTTATTACTTAAATACACTTAAACAGCATGTTTGTTATCATGTGAAATTAAAACTAATGCCTCGTTTAAATTATACTCATTCCCGGCAGCCAGCAGGAAATCGGGGATGTAAATGGACAGCGTAAGTATGTAAACGCAACTTACTAGAACATTTAATACTCACGCTGTCGACTTCATCGTTCCTTTCCTGATTGCTGCCGAGCAAGTAGGCATGCCATAAACGAGGAGAAAGATAGAGCTTTTAGTACCTAGATGTCATTAAATTTTATTACCTACCTTCGTGTACGTGAATGACGGTGTCAACTAAGTATATGGCATCGCAAAGGTAGTCCAGGATGAACCAGAGTGACGTTAGGTTATCCAGCTCCCAGAATACAGATCTCCCGATCACAAACACGACATTGTACAGGATAGCAAGTGAAACAACCGCCAACCACTGCGCAAAATATGAAGAATAGTCAAGTGGAATATTTCTTTCGAACTAGGTTAAGTTTTTGTTACATTTTATTTATTTATACACTCTCTCCGACTCATCTATGTACAGAATTTCACTAGGAGCTTCAAAACAGCAAACTATAATAACTATTTTAACTCCTTAATTCTGTATGGAAGTATATAGAGAATTTCTCTATCTTCTCTACCTGTGTATGTCACTGAACTCCTCCTAAACCGATTTTGATGAAATATTTTATTTGTATTTGTGAGGGTCTCGGAATCGTTTAAATTTGCAATTGGATTCGGTAGGTGTCGCTGCAATCGTGTTCTAAATTTTTGTTTTTTAGGGCAAACACCTGAATCCTGCCTTAATAAGGCATTTATAGGTTGATATTATCCCACGGCAACTACCATATTCTGAAATAAAAGTATAAGTAATAAGTGTTCTATGCACAGTTTTTGTCACAGAAAGTATAAAGTTTGCCATTGTAATTAGTGTCTTTTAGCTTTTGGTTGCGTAAAGCCGTAAAACTTTTCCTATAAACTTCCCTAAAAATATTGGCTGAAAAATTAAACTATGTAAAGAAGTAACTGTGTAACCTATCCGAGACAGCGATCTCTTCCAGGCAATCTAGCTCAAAAGAAATTCTTAACTAATTTGGCGAAGAAGGGTAATGTTTTCCACGCGTATTTTGTATGTTTGTAATTTTTTTTATTACCTCATACCATCCAAATGGCTTGATGGATTTACGCAGTTAAGGTGTCGTTACACTCGTCTTAAAAACCCAAGTGTCCTAATATTTATAAGATAGTTACACTATTGTAATGTATTTTTTTATTGCTGAAGCACAGCATATAAGCTGATGGCCCAACTGTGGTGGGAAGTGGATAATTGATATTCCTACGGATAATTGCAACAGATATACTATATACATAAACTGCAGGAGAGTCGCTTGCGCTGGTACGGCCACGTTTTACGGAAACCGGCTAGTTACGTGGGGAACAAATGTCTAGCCATGCCGCCTCCGCCAGGTCCCGGTCGAAGGGGTAGGCCCAAGAAATGCTGGCTTGACGTTGTGAGGCATGACATGCGTACCAACGGTCTCAACACAAGGGATGCCGAAGATCGCGCGAAGTGGAGAAGAAAAAGTAGGAAAGCGGACCCTGGGCGTCGAAGTGATCGCTCCGAACGCAACCGGGATTTAACGCTCGGATGATGATGATGAATTGCAACAGATATACTGCCAATGTGCTTCCAGCCTTGAAGGGCAAACTGGAATGTGACTACTGTTGCCGGAACGGCAGCCGACTGATTGTCAGTCGGACAAATGCCTTACTTATTATGTTGCCTCTTATAACAAGCTGCAAAAATTATTATTCTATTTCCGTTCCTGCACAGATAATTAATTAAAATCTAAACACTAATAATAAAATTAGAATATAAATACAACTTTATTACAATTAATCCCCTAACAATCAGATACACTAAAACGAAAAGAAAACAGTATAATTAATGGAACGAAATTTATAACTAGTGGTCGCCCAGTGGTGGCATAACGTCTGAAGTAGGTTCAGTAAATCACACACAATAGTCCTACACTAGCCGGGGCTTGTCCTTGGGTACAATTTTATTATTATTTATTTTTTATTTATTTAAGGAACAACAAACAGCTACAATATAAAATATGAAATAAAAAAAAAGTTACAATACAATGTGATAATAATACTGAAGCCAACGACGTTGTCCACATGATAACATTTACAAGATTAATAAAAACACAAGAGATACAAACACAATACAAAATTAATTCACAAACATATTACAAAAAAAAAAAACAGAAAATGCTGTAGCAAATTTAGAATAATAAAAATAATTTGAAAATTTATTCTAGCTCGAGTGTACTATCTAAGTCAGTTAATGCAAGCAAAATAGACCTTTTAAATTTGGCAAGAGAACATGTAAAAATATCAATATTTATATATTATATGTATCAATCATGCGACGTACTGGACAACGTAATCCTGAGTTAGTGCGACATTTGCCTAATGCAAACAGCTTCTTTGATCGGATCTCACGTTGATGGACACTTCTAGGTACGACGTAACATAGTTTATTCACTAACTCAATACAATAAAAATTATATATAGTGCAGACAGGGATAATCGCCGGTCAGTGTCACGCCACATTTGCATTAAATTTGTCAAGGGGCCTCTACGTGTTGGCCTTTCCATGGCCCCATGCAAGCCCTCCAAAATTCCGGCCTGTTTTGATGGCCCGTGGTCTACAAAGACATACATTATAAAAGTATACATATAATATATGAGTCCTAAGTCGCCGTAAGATGGAAACGTTCTCGAAACGCTGGCCGCATTTCCTCGTTGAAAGACAGCTGCTCTAAATATAGGCCAGTCCTTTTAGTCACGTGAGACTTCTATTAAACGTGTTGATAGGCCTCGATAAAGTCGATAAGCTTCGGGACCGCATGTCCCTAGAGCATCTACACTAAAAGCCACAAATATGTATCCATCCCAATGGATGCAAATTTGTGGCGTTTCAGGCTCTCTTCTCTCTCGCTCTCTCGCCATACACTTCAAATGAATAATTAATAACTTAAAAATTCAAATTAGTGAAAACAAATATTATAGATAAACACCAAGTATTTAAGTAAAAAGAAAATAAACATACACTTTCATTACATTCAAACACCGTCCTACTTAAACATCGATAACTAATTAGCAGATGCTAATTAGCATGTCGATGTTTATTTAGGACATTTTTGTAATTATTTATATTAATAAATATTTTCTAATAACTGAATTTATATAGCTTCATCTTATGAGCTACTACAACACTAATTAAGGAAAACTATGTCACCCGCATAACTTAAAAATTTGCAGTTAATATAGTTAATTAACAGAGATTATTTGCATATAAAGGGTGGTTAAATTGTAAGGGCCGATGTTGAATGTGAACCACACCTAAACGCCAAGTTTTTTTCCGAATTTTATTTGACATTTCTCTATTTTAGACTTACTCAATTTGAACCATGGAGAGATACACAATCCAACAACGTGTTAAAGTTATCCAGACTTATTATGAAAATGGGCGTTCAAATCAAAATGCATATCGTGCACTTCGTGATTTTTTTGGTCAATTTGATCGTCCAAATGTGCGTACAATCGCAAAAATCGTGGAAAAATTCGAGCAAACCGGGTCTGTAGAAGATGTGAGAACACCAGTGCATGCTCGTACAGCTCGTACTGCAGAAAATATTGCTGCTGTTCGCGATAGTGTGGCTGAAGAGCCGTCCACCTCAACTCGTCGTCGTGCCCAACAATTGCACCTCTCACGCTCGTCGTTGATGAACATTATGCATAAAGACTTGCATTTACACGCTTACAAGGTGCAATTGGCTCAAGAACTAAAGCCTCTTGACCATTCCAAACGTCGTGAATGGGCAGAATGGTGGCAAGAAATGGCAACAGTGGATGATCAATTTTCGAAGAAAATCATCTTCAGTGATGAGGCACATTTTCACCTCAGTGGATTCGTCAATAAACAGAATTGCCGCATTTGGGCGAATGAGAATCCAAGAGTGATTGTCGAAAAACCAATGCACCCACAAAGAGTGACTGTTTGGTGCGGTTTATGGGCTGGCGGCATCATCGGGCCGTATTTTTTCCAAACTGAGGCCGGTCAGGCAGTTACTGTGAATGGTGTTCGCTATCGTGAGATGATAACGAACTTTTTATGGCCCGAATTGGAAGATATGGATGTAAACGATATGTGGTTTCAGCAGGACGGTGCCACTTGCCACACAGCTAACGAAACAATGGCTCTTTTGCGCAACAAATTCAATGGCCGTGTTATCTCACGTAATGGCGATGTCAATTGGCCGCCAAGATCATGTGATTTGACACCGTTGGACTTTTTTCTTTGGGGTTATTTAAAAGAAAAGGTGTACGTCGATAAGCCAGCAACAATTCAAGAGCTAAAGGATGAGATAATTCGGCACATTAACGGCATAGAACCTCCATTATGCCTCAGGGTCATCGAAAATTTGGACCATCGGATGGAGGTGTGCCGCCGTGGTCGCGGCGCCCATTTGGCCGATATTTTATTCCATACATAATTGAGTAACACCAATATATCATAATAAAATAAAATTACAATAATTTCCTAAATAGTTTGTATTTTATTCAAAATCAACATCGGCCCTTGAAATTTAACCACCCGCTATTAAAATAATGTAGGTCAGAAGACTCTGCCTTGTGTCAGTATGTCAAATTTGATAATTAGCAATTTTGACATACTGAAACCTAAAGCTAGTGCTTGAAATTTTAAGAAGTTATCTGAACTTCTAAAGATTTCGAGCACTGACCTCTAACACGAATTTGATTAAGTTTATTCAGAAGTATAGCGATAGAGACAATGTCAAAAGCTTTGGATAAATCCAGAAATATTCCAATAGATTCTTTTTTTTTCAAATTTAGTCCTTTAAAAACATAACAGAGTTCCAGAACAGAATCTTCAGTAGAACAACCCTTCCGACAGCTATATTGGGTTTGGGCAAGAGTATTGTTAATGCTCAGGAACTCCGTGAGTCTGTTTAGGATTGTTTTCTATAAATTCAAAAAGGTTGATAAAACTGCAATAGGTCTATAAGTGTTGCCACTGTATCTGGTATGACCCTTGTCAATGGGATAGATTACTAGCCTTCATGAAAACTTTAGGTAAATGATAGGAGCAAGAACATAAGGCGTCAAACAGACGAGCAGCACTTTACTGTCAACAGAACCAACTTCAACTGTCGACAGAGCCAACTTCAGCTGTCGACAAAAGCAACTGCTGCAGTATTAGACACGCTAACTGCTGCCCACCATGTCGACAGTATTGTTGAAGTGCGCCGTGAACGTTACTGTAGTGGGAGAAAGACACAGACAGTAACAAAATGAATTTCGATGAAGAAACACTGTTGCTTCTTCTGCTGCGTAGACGTAAATGTAAAAAAAGAAGAAATCGATCATCGTATTTGAAGTCGAGTAACAAGGCAGCGCTCATACTGTAGCTGCCGCCATTGGTCGGCGTTTGCTGTCCACGTGCCGACGGTAAACGCCGACAGCTGTGCAGTTACCTCTGTCGACAGCAAAGTGCTGCTCGTCTGTACGACGCCTTACGTGCAGCTTTGACGAGAAGAAATTAAATCCCAACCAAGGACACAGATTTTCAAGTCTAAAATAATTGGTTCAACCTCACCATTATCCACATTTAAAATAGCCATAGAATTAAGTTGTGGTTTATAGGAGTGACAATTTTAGAAGCTAGAGCAGCACCTGTATTCTTAAAGAAACTATTCACCAAGTCTACAGAAGAATTTTCGTTAGATGAAACAGTAGGTAAAAGTTTTGAACTGGTCAGTTGCACTACCATACAACGAACTTTTTACCTTAGAAAAAGCAATGTAATGCGTTGAATTGAATTCATGCCACTATCTAGGTAATATAGTGTGGCGAATGATGGTGGAACCATCTAGTTAGTTTTAGAAATTTCAGAAAAACTAGAACATTCTAGAAGGAAAAGACAAGGACGGATATATTTAGAAAAGGATAGACGATGAACGAAAGACAAAGATAGATAGATGTTAGAAAGGAATAGATGTATAAATGAAAGTTCCCGAACATAAGGTTCGGGAAAGAAGAGACAGAGATAGATAGATGGGTTCTAGAAAATTCTTCCGGGTATATAAATAGCATAAAGCGCGCCTACCGGGCAATTTAGAGTTGAGTTCAGTCAGTTCAAGACGGTGAAGCTACAAGTGCGATACTAGAGAGTTGGAAGAAGAGTTTAACAGAAGACACTGACGAATTTAGTGGTGATTTTAGTGACGAGTTGAGTGGTCAGTTAAGTGAAGGAGGAGCGTAGAGTAGTTCGAGAGACGAACCCGAAGCGAGTTACACGCGGCTATATCGGAGGTGAACACTGCAGTAGCAGGAGGTGGTCTACACAATATCGGCGCCGGAATTGTGACCGAGACACCTTGTCGTCAGGACTGTGCATCGTTAGTCGTGCGTATAGGGGCAACCCTGCAAAGAGGTATTGTGTGCGGCTGAGTAAGTCAATAAAAGGCTTAGTTAAAAACTGGTGTTTTCTTCCAATCTATAAGTGCTAACCCCCACTCGCAAGTAACAATATATAGGTCGCGTTTAGAGAAACTATCTGACTAATGTTTTGGAAGTGTCTCACTCGATAGAGGGCCGAAATATTTGAGTTGTTGATTAAACTCATTGTTTAAACCTCCCACGTGAAAAATGAGGTGTCTGTAGGTAACATATACTACAACATTAATTTATTTTCGACGGTGCTCCCAACTCATCTGTGAAATGAAGAGGGTCGCGTCGCTGAATTCGCTTCGGTATTGCCAGTCTATGAATAATCATCATTTTAATATATCACATATTATAATGTTAAAGTTCCATCTGGGATAATGTTGTAGTTATTAACTGTGGGCAAATGCATATTACTTATGACGTTAAAAATATTTTAAACAGCTTTTTATAACTGGCAGTTCTTTAAATTTCAACAACTGTGATTTCATTTTTTTATATTTAACAGATAAGTTAGGCGAGCTAGTAGTAATACTATTAATTTCTCATTTGAGAGCCTTATTATCGTTAAATCGTGATATCTTCCAATCAACACGTGCTATAACAGGTATACCAGCACCGCCGCCACGAATCTGTAATATTTCTATGAATATTGCAGATTCAGGCGGCTGTGGTGTTATACCTAATTTTTGTACAATTACTTACATTTAAATTATAAATAAATAACTATAGAAATACAGTACTTAATTATATCATTACTAAAAAGATTATTATCAAAGATTTGGTTTGTCTGACAGCAAAAGGCAACGTATTCCACAATTCGACTCCTTTAACTGTGAATGAATTGTTGAAAATGTTGCATTTATGAACGGGAGTAATATTTCTAAGTTTTATGAAAGGACGTTTATTGTGAGAGTAAGAAATAAATTCGAAGCGAACTTACGTGATAATGGGCCGGTAGAGTTGGGTCGAAAGCAAGTTTCAGTCCGCATAATAGTTTTGATCTCTTAGCTTGGTACAACGGCTCGTCGGGATCTGTGAATGTCTGTGGTACGAATTTATCCAAATACCAATCGGGTGGTTTCGCGCGGCCATCGCTGCTGATGCGATAACGCAGACTCCGGGCTAATCTGGATAGCTGACGCTGCACCCAATTCGTCCTGCTGTTCACTTCATTAACCCCCTGTGGAGGAAACGGAAAATATGCTCAATATATGTCCACATAAACCGTAGTAAACGCGTGATGAGTGATGATAGTTAATTAAATGTATTTAAGGAAGAATTTTTTAATTATTTTGCCGAGAACATTTTTTTTCCTTTTTTTTACATAGGTACCTCTGTATTTGAGGTTTTCCCAGGCAGGAGCGCGGGTCAAACCCTAGTGCGTGCGTCTTCTTTAATGAGCAATAATAAAGCATAGAAGCATTAATAAAGGTTATCTGTTTAAAAATGACTATGTTAGTACTATTCGCCCCCGGATGGTTACCTTCATTTTTAACCGACTTTCAAAAGAAGGAGGTTCTCAACTTGATATATATACACTGATTACTCTGAGCTTTATGATCTGATTTACGTGATTCTTTCTTTGTTTGATGCGGAATAGTTGCCATTTGGTTCCCTAAAAATGTAACATAGTTTGGCCTAGTAGTTTTCATTTTATGAAAATTTTGCGTTTTCGTTTCTTGGGACCTATATTTTTAAGGCGCACGGCACATTTCTTAGGCCTACTCATAGACAAACACTAATAAGAAATAAAAAAAACTTCGTTTAAAAAACCGACTTCAAAAACTAAAAAGTATAAAATAACTTAATAAAGATTTTTTACTAAGAATTAATTTCGTTCGGAGACAAAATAATATAGAATTTTCTACATCTCGTTTCCTGTGAAAGCGTAACAGAGAGACAGAGCTACTTTCTCATTTATAATATTAAATAGGGATTAATAGCGATTTATTTATTATGATAGATAATATATATATATATAAGACCATGAGTTATTTTCTTGTTTAAGCATAACACAATTTGATTCATCTAAAAACAGAGTTTTATTGATTAAATACAGATAAGTTTTATATAACAAATATCACTATAAAATAGTTAAGTAGGTACTAACCTAAAAACAGAGAATCGACAATTAAATGTTCATGCTTTACTATTCTTATTATAAAAACTTAAATCGTCTTTTGCACTTTTAAATTGAAGCAAATTCACAAACACAACTGAGTTATAAAGAAGTTATAGGAAAAAACATTTGTAATTTAACTATCTGAAACTATTCGATTCGAACAAAGAAAAAAGTACGTTTTTACATTCTCCCACTGGTGGCTCCCTCTTGTCGCTGCACTGCTAGGTACATACCCAAATGTCAGTGTACATACTCATGTCTCAACGTCATCACAAAGCTTACATATATATATGATAAGCTCGAGCCCAGCAGTGGGATAATTGCGGCCTATTATTGAAACCTTGTCCCAACTGTCATTGGACCGAGATAACCTTTTGCACACCCATAATGAACAAATAGCTTCCTCATTGGAGTAAATTTCTTTCCTCAAGTATTTTAGCTGTTTAATATGTATAACCTGTACGTCTGTTATATCAACGGAGCACATCACGTGGTCGTTATGATACTAATACGGTATAGGCGAGTGTCATATGAGATATGAGCTATGAATCACAATCAACCTGCGTCAAAGCAAATAATATTCCTGAAGAAATTTAAAGAGATTTTTTAAATTATCAAATGTATATTCGTATTTCTTTAATATAAGAATATAATACTGTTACAACTCTGGTCCCGACAAAAACGGAATCCACCTGCATATCTGAAACATAGCACATTTATTACCCGTCAGCATTTGAACTTATGACCATGAAATTCTTTTATGGTCGTCTTCTTTTGTTTATTTATTGGTATACGGCCTATTGTTATATTGTAATCATTAGCCAGGTGTTACGGATTTGAAGTACAAGCTGATTCTAGTAAGTTCGGTCAACGCGGCTGGGCAGACATATTGCATCTGTGCAGTATAAAGCAATGCCTCAATTGAGGTACGAGGCAGTCGAGCGATAACCACGATTGAGGCTGGACTTGTGTACTACAATCGGGAATTCCAGTGGACGGACTTTGCGCGGTTATTGAATTACGATCTTCTGCATTACGTTTGAACTTGTTGTGTTCGGTTATACTTGTAACTGTGCTATACGTGTTTGTATAGTTGTCTAAACTCTAACGGCATTTTAATTCGAGTCTCTCGACTCGTAACAATACGTTGAGTGGATCGCGATCCGATTCCGGGAATAATAATTTTCTTCTTCATCGTATATAATTTGGGGTAGGCACAATATAGTCCAAGATTCCAGTCAGTCCAGACTTCGTGATTTTAGGAATGGTGAAATTATTTGGATCAGTGGCTTAACAAAAACTCAGAAATTAATAATTACTCGCTAAGCTGAAAGCGGGGCCGTTTTCAGGTAACAGATATCAAAGGTAGCAGATATCAAACCATGCTAACTTACGTCAAAGTAGCAAGGCTAGTTTCTACATATCTAGATCTGGATCTAGATCCCTATAGATAGAGATCTACCTTTCCTTATTTCGTATAGCTAGGTTCGTACGCCAGAGTCATGGTTTAAATATGACTAGTGGTCGCCCGTGGTCGAAATTCAACCATAATAAATAAATTAAATTATAAGTTTGAACATTATTAAGGTTCTGTTGTCAAAGACTATAATATATACTTCTATAATCACAGATTTCGCCAAGGCTACACTGTTGATTTGACTTTAACAATAAACAAAAGATTAAATATGCGTGTGTGTGTCAAATACATGTCGGAGTAGTATTTATTATTATAAAGTTATCATATGACGGTATTAGTCAATAATTATTTAATAATAATTTAATAATAATAAATAATTATTTAATAATTTTTATGTTCCTGGCAACACTCTGAAGTAATTGCTATTTTAGCAATGATGTAATATTATTGTTTTGTAGGGTAGTTTTCGTAGTATTTTAGTATAAAAGGCGGTGTGGCGTGTAGACGAGGTTCATTGCTTACTGTGCGGTGTAAATGGTCACACCAAAGGCTGAACAATAAAGGGGAAACCCTGCCTAAATAGTTAATATTTGGTATATTTGGTACTTTCTTAGCCAAGTATCTGCAAGGCTGTTACCCTAGTACAGGCAGTCTTAAACAGACGCTCTACGAGTCTACAACTGTTATTCTACGTTCATCGATTTAACAGAGCGGAAGCTCTGTTGGACAAAAGGCCCATAATATATTGTGGTCGATAATTACTGTTCGATAAGCAGTATTCTTTGAGGGCATACTGCTGCTCGACACCTGACAAGCGTGAAGACAGCTCTTGGAGTTGTCCTAATAATTCGTGTATTATTGTGTTGTGTTTAATATTGTAATTGTAATAATTCTAGTGTAATAAACTTTGATTATCTCATTTCAGATTATTATTGTATTATACTTCGAGTGTGATTCGCTCCCGGCGGGAGTGAATCCGAAATACATTTTAGTTTGTGTAATGTTATTTTTATTGATTATTTGTGATTGTGCATAATTTAAAAACATATTAGCTGTCGGCACTCCTTTATGTGAACTCTAAGTGTGCGAAATTTCATACTCCTCCGTCGGCGCAATTTTGTTAAATAGGGGTACAAAGTTGATGCTTGCTAATATAATGGTATGCTTGGAAGCGAACAGGCAGATGACCTGTATGTGTTCGTGAGCTTGATTGGAAAAACTAATGACTTGTTTTCTTTGTTGACGAATAAGGAACTTTCAAGAACTCGAATGTTATTTTGTTTTCCTGCAGGCTTTGTTTAGCCGTTGCTGTTTTACGCATGCTAGACACGAACGAGTCATTTGCTCTTCACTACCCATTAAATGGCAGAATAATTAGTGGCTGCTTGGCCTTCCTCACTGGATGTTTGAACTCGAGGAAACTGCTTCATGAAACCGTACTTTTTACAACCCAAACAAGCCACGTTTAGGATTTTGTAGTTTGCTTGCGTCTAGAGACATTCCCCCTTATTTGTAAATAGCTGTACCCCCGATTTCTTCAACGTGGATTTTTTTCACGGAACCCTTAAAGATGCCTAAGTTACTCGTTATAACATGAGCTACCAGTGAAAGTCCGGTCAAAATCGGTCGAGCCGTTTCAGAGATTAGGTGGAACAAATGGTTTTAATTTTTTTCCGCGGAGCCTAAGTTACTCCCTATAATATCAGCTACAAGTGAAAGTCTCATCAAATACGTTTCAGCCGTTTCAGAGATTAGCCGGAATATTCAGACATACAGTCGGACAAAATTTCTAAAAATTGCATTTTCGGAAACTCCTGACCGAATTATTTCTCCTGATTGACATATTTTTGTTTTGATATTACAAACGGACACTTTGATGTTATTTATCTGTAAGAAAGATAGACATACAAAATTGATAACCTAGTTAAAAAAAGTGGTAACAAAAGCGCATTCTGAACACAATTATGAAAAATATCTCTTAATACACCTATAAACTATTGATTGTGATTATGAATAACACTTATTTTTATAATAAGAGCCGTGATCATTTGCATCTAACGTACTTACTTTTCATCTTAAATTTGAAGTTGATATAAATATGAATGCTGAATATCTATAACTAGCTGTGCCGGCGACGTCGACTTGGGGGTTGAAAACAAACTCCACGCGGTCGTCGCCCCCCCTCCCAATTTAGATATATTCTTCATTGGTGCCCCGCTACTATTGGTCTTAGCGTGATGCTCTATAGCCGAAGGCCTATAGCCTTCCTTGATAAACGAGCTATCTAACACTATAATTTTTTTTCAAATCAGACCAGTAGTTCCTGAGATTAGAGCGTCCAATCGAAAAAACTAACTTCTTAGCTTTATATATTTTTACAAGATATGAAAAATATGGGGGTAAGTTTGCACAATTGATTTAAGTAGATTTCTTGTCTGTCCGTTCGAGCATCGCATGAAAACTACTGAAATAATGAAAACTTTTATTTATGGGCAATATTAATCTTGATAAATGAAGTCGTTTTGTGGCACAAATGAAATTAATGAAAAAGGTAGCGCGGCAAAGCCATTTTCTTGGTGGTGGTACCAAAAAAATCATCTTATAAATTAACAAAGTCGTGGCAACGCGAATGAAGTTACGCTAGCATTGATCTATGCATATAATAAAACTGTAAAGGTTGAATTAGAAAGAATTAATTTCGATTTTATTAAATTTTTTGTTTGTCTGTACCGGCTAATATCCGAAACGACTGAACCGATTTAAATGAAATTTTGTATGGTGGTAGCTTATATCTCTAGTCATATAGGATACAAATGATTCCGAAAAATTAAAGAGTTCCCGTGGGATAGTTAAAAAACCGCACCACGCGTACGAAGTCGCTGGCATCAGCTAGTATAAAAGATAGAAGTATATTTAATCAGAAGAACATATGTTAGAATTCATAAATACATTATCAGATGTAGTTGTTTCGGCGTATAAAAAGAGATGTACGCACTCATGCGGTAAGGAGCGGTCGGTTATTACAGAGTAAATAAGAAGATTTAATGTCTCGAGATGTTTACTCACCGGGCCCATATTGTTCGGACCTATTTTATGGATGGTGTAAACAGGACTCATGTTTTCTTAGGGCGCCCCCGATCGTCGTTTGTCACAATGGTACGCGTTCATTACATGAATTCTCAAACACCGCAACAGTGTCTCAAAATAAATAAGTCATTAGGGACTCTTAGCATAGCATAGATCACTATCGAAGTAATTATTATTGTCAGAATGGCTCACAACACCGCACCAACACGAGGTTCAATTAAAGGAATTTCATTTATATGACAACACAGACGCTGCCCCCAATTAGGGTTATTGTTTATAAGCTATTAACGACTCAGCGAAAATTGGTAAGCACTGAAACCGGTTGGCGGCGGTGCGGTATTGGTTGCTAGCACTGTCCAAGTGAGAATGGGTCTGAGGACCAAATTTAATAGGTAGTCTGTGCGTGTTCAAGGTAGCTTCGAACAATGGGTCATGAGGATCGTGCAGTGGCGACTTCCCGACAGTCACGTTTATGACGCGTCCACCGGCTACCGTCGTAAATACAGATTGTGTGACCACCATCGCCGAAGTTAATACGCCTAATTGCCCCCTTAAAAAGTTAATGCATTAACTTGATCAAGTTTCAATGCCTCATCACAATTACACGGATAACTGTGACATAAGCGTTTTAGCGAAATTAACTAAATTGTCTATTTAATGGAACATTTAGGCTTTTCGTTTCCTATTTAATTGTGACTAGGGTTTGTCCCGGGACTGCGCCTCGAATCAAACCCTGGTCAGTAGCTTTATATTATACTAGGTGCGCATTTCACCCGCGTGGTGATGGAAGAACGTTTTATTCTAGAATTTCTAGATAATTCACACTATCCTATTCTTTAAAACTTTTAAACGCGAAAATTTGTAAAAATGTATTTATGTATGTTACTCTTTCACGCAAAAACTACTGAATGGCTTATGATGTAAATTTACAATAATAAACCTTACACACCAGGATAACAGCTATAATTTATAAAGATCTTGTGTGAATTATCCAAAATATAACGATTTTCCATCACCACGCGTGTGAGACCGCGGGGCGCAATTAGTATGTTTATAAATTATAGCCTATGTATTATACTGATATGTAAGCTGTATTATTGTAAAGTTTCATCAAAATCGTTTCAGTAGTTTTTGCGTGAAAGAGTAACGAACATACATCGATACTTCCATACAGTATTACAAATTTTCGCGTTTATAATATTCATAGAGATATATAAAAACTTTATTCGGTTTATTACATAGGTATAATAATAACAAAGAAGCTAGGTCTATGTAATCTAAATTACTGCCTAGCTAAACATAAAGGTGAGTCGAAGCCAACCTGAATTGAAGTAATACAATGAATATATCATGTTGCTTATGACGAAGTATTTATTAGTAAATGGAGAAAACCCGATTGTAGATTGCTCTATTAAGACAGCCAAACATATTGTGAACGTCTCACGTGACGAAAAGACGAGTCTATACCTTGGGCAACGCATTAGCGTTGCCATTCAGCAAGGCAATGTGGCCAGTCTTTTGAGCACGTTTCCAACTGACAGCGGTCTGATACTAGACTTTATAGTTTAAGTTTAGTTTATTTTATGAATAATTTAGTTTATTATTAATATTAAGTTGTATTTTTTGGCAGTGGATACATATTTGCGGCTTTTGGTGTCGAAACTCTCGGGCCATGGGGTCCAGAAGCCCATCGCCTTTATCGAGACCTATCAAAACGGCTGATAGATGTCTCACGAAACCAAAACGCTGGCCTGTATTTTGGACAACGCATAAGCATTGCCATACAACGTGGTAATGCGGCCAGCGTTTTGGGAACGTTCCCAACTGACGGTGATTTGGGACCTATTTACTATTTGTAGTTTATATTTTTTTAATTAAGTTGTATATATATTTTTAGAATAGGATGTATTTTATTTTTTAAGTTAATTTAGTATATTTTTTAGTAAACAATATTATTTGTTCAAAATTTTAATTGTCTTTATATGGTACTAACCATATAAAGACAATTAAATATATACTACTTAAATTCAAACGCGGTTAATAATAGTAAATTATATAAAAAAGTTATAAACATGTGCACGTGAGCAGAGACAGCGCCCAAATGCGGCCGAAAAATAACAGCGGTTACAAGACCTTCTACTTTCAAAACACTGTGTATTTAACTTATGAATATTATTTTACATATTGTGGCGACCGAGGGTGGAACTGCCCAGCAGCGTAAATCAGTTTTAGAACTTTTAGAAAGAACTAGAAATTTCTGGAAGCAAAAGACAAGGACGGATATATTTAGAAAAGGATAGACGATAAACGAAAGAAAGAGATACATAGATGTTAGAAAGAGATAGACGACGAAAGAAAGAAAGAGATAGATAGATGTTAGAAAGGGATAGATGTATAAACGAAAGTTCCCGAACCTTCTGTTCGGTACGAGTAGATATATCGCCTCGCGTACTATGAAATCTCCAAATAACTCTTTAGTATCGCACTTGTCGTTTCACCGTCTTGTACTGAACTCAACTTTAAACTCAACTCTCAACTCTAAACTGCCCGGGAGGCGCGCCTTACTCTGTTTATATACCCGGAAGAATTTTCTAGAACCCATCTATCTATCTCTGTCTCTTCCTTCCCGAACCTTCTGTTCGGGAACTTTCGTTTATACATCTATCCCTTTCTAACATCTATCTATCTCTTTCTTTCTTTCGTCGTCTATCTCTTTCTAACATCTATGTATCTCTTTCTTTCGTTTATCGTCTATCCTTTTCTAAATATATCCGTCCTTGTCTTTTGCTTCCAGAAATTTCTAGTTCTTTCTAAAAGTTCTAAAACTGATTTACGCTGCTGGGCAGTTCCACCCTCGGTCGCCACAATATGTAAAATAATATTCATAAGTTAAATACACAGTGTTTTGAAAGTAGAAGGTCTTGTAACCGCTGTTATTTTTCGGCCGCATTTGGGCGCTGTCTCTGCTCACGTGCACATGTTTATAACTTTTTTATATAATTTACTATTATTAACCGCGTTTGAATTTAAGTAGTATATATTTAATTGTCTTTATATGGTTAGTACCATATAAAGACAATTAAAATTTTGAACAAATAATATTGTTTACTAAAAAATATACTAAATTAACTTAAAAAATAAAATACATCCTATTCTAAAAATATATATACAACTTAATTAAAAAAATATAAACTACAAATAGTAAATAGGTCCCAAATCACCGTCAGTTGGGAACGTTCCCAAAACGCTGGCCGCATTACCACGTTGTATGGCAATGCTTATGCGTTGTCCAAAATACAGGCCAGCGTTTTGGTTTCGTGAGACATCTATCAGCCGTTTTGATAGGTCTCGATAAAGGCGATGGGCTTCTGGACCCCATGGCCCGAGAGTTTCGACACCAAAAGCCGCAAATATGTATCCACTGCCAAAAAATACAACTTAATATTAATAATAAACTAAATTATTCATAAAATAAACTAAACTTAAACTATAAAGTCTAGTATCAGACCGCTGTCAGTTGGAAACGTGCTCAAAAGACTGGCCACATTGCCTTGCTGAATGGCAACGCTAATGCGTTGCCCAAGGTATAGACTCGTCTTTTCGTCACGTGAGACGTTCACAATATGTTTGGCTGTCTTAATAGAGCAATCTACAATCGGGTTTTCTCCATTTACTAATAAATACTTCGTCATAAGCAACATGATATATTCATTGTATTACTTCAATTCAGGTTGGCTTCGACTCACCTTTATGTTTAGCTAGGCAGTAATTTAGATTACATAGACCTAGCTTCTTTGTTATTATTATACCTATGTAATAAACCGAATGAAGTTTTTATATATCTCTATGAATATTATAAACGCGAAAATTTGTAATACTGTATGGAAGTATCGATGTATGTTCGTTACTCTTTCACGCAAAAACTACTGAAACGATTTTGATGAAACTTTACAATAATACAGCTTACATATCAGTATAATACATAGGCTATAATTTATAAACATACTAATTGCGCCCCGCGGTCTCACACGCGTGGTGATGGAAAATCGTTATATTTTGGATAATTCACACAAGATCTTTATAAATTATAGCCTGTTATCCTGGTGTGTAAGGTTTATTATTGTAAATTTACATCATAAGCCATTCAGTAGTTTTTGCGTGAAAGAGTAACATACATAAATACATTTTTACAAATTTTCGCGTTTAAAAGTTTTAAAGAATAGGATAGTGTGAATTATCTAGAAATTCTAGAATAAAACGTTCTTCCATCACCACGCGGGTGAAATGCGCACCTAGTATAATATAAAGCTACTGACCAGGGTTTGATTCGAGGCGCAGTATTTATTACGAGCATATATATTAGGGTGGTCGTTAAAAATTAAATTTCTTGCGACGCCCCCTAAAAAGCTTCCTTTTAATGAAAAAACACTGGGATTTTTTTAATAATTTTTTCAAGTCAAGTCATCACGTGCCTCAAGACGATTCAAGTTAAAACTAAAAATATAAGAAAAATTGAAAGATAAGCTTGAATCACGAAGAATTTTAAACTTTTTCTGAAACTATAATTTGAAATTCATCACTGAGAATGATAATACGGAAGGTATTTCATTGTTAAAACTTTTCCAATCTTAAAATAATTATTACTTCTAAGTATGAAGAAGTTTCCTGAAAAAACATGATATTACCCAAAAATTAACTTGAATCGTCTTGAGGCACGTGTTGTCTTGACTTGAAAAAATTATAAAAAAAATCCCAGTGTTTTTTCATTAAAAGGAAGCTTGTTAGGGGGCGTCGCAAAAAAAATATTTTTTAACGACCACCCTAATATATATGGATGTGTGTGTAATTTATTGTAAGGTATATCTAATATATAAAATTCTCGTGTCACAGTTTTCGTTGCCATACTCCTCCGAAACGGCTTGACCGATTTTGATGAAATTTTTTGTGCTTATCCGGTATCTATGAGAATCGGCCAACATCTATTTTTCATCCCCTTAAATGTTAGGGGTAGTCCACCCCTAAATTTTGTTTTTTATTTTTTAGACAAAATTTTTAATTTCTATTTTTTTATGATACAACATACAAAAATACATACAACCCTAGATTTTCAACCCTCTACGATCAACCCCTATTTTTTACCGGGCAGGACGACGTCTGCCGGGACAGCTAGTATTATATGTATATGTGCTGTATTCCAATTTTATGTTATAAATATCTGGTCATATTATATTGAATTAATTGTTTTTATTACCAGATTAATATAATTAAGCGATATATCTGCGACTCGCTGCCATTTAAAATACGTGTATATAAAACCACGCTAGTCGTACAAGTGACAAGTTTGGTAGACAGATACGTGAAGGAGGTGTGTAGCGTAGTTCGAGAGAGGAACCAGAAGCGAGCTACACGCGATAATATTGCAGGTGGTCCGCGCAATATCGGCGACGGTATTGATGGTGTGACAACTTATCGTCGGGACTGTGCATCGTTGGTCGTGCATATAGAGGCAACCCTGCAGAGAGGTACTACGTGCGGCTGTGTAAGTCAATAAAAGCTTTTAAATAAAAAACTGGTGTTTTCTTCCAATCCATAAGTGCGTACCCCCGCTCGTACGTAACAATATTATTTCATTGAGTTAAAGTTGGAAAGTGTATAATATTATTCAGCGGTCAGCATATTTCATATCAGTTAAAGATTTTCGTTCATTTAGCTCCCATCCGCCGCCGAGAAACGTGCAATAAGGAACCTCGTTCCAAAAATTATTATAATTACATACTTACTTCTTCGAACGGTTCTATAGCTTCCTCTAATCGATCACTGCATTCTTTCACATGCATTGGATTAATCCCACTCGGCAGATAGGGTTTAGAATTCGGTATTCGGTTGACCTTCTCATGCGAATTCAACCCTGAGGGTCCAGGATGTGGCCCTGGCGATCTTGACAGCGTAAAGACTTTCCCATCGCGATATCTGCACAGGAAATATTTTGTATGTTATACTTGTACACCTATAGGTATCATTCTTTGTTTTACACAAGACATATTTTTTATAGGCTTGTGTTTAAACGCCTACCAGAAATGCACCTATTTTACTACCAATAAATTCGAAATACCGACCAGAATGGATAAATGCTCACCAAATTGTGTTTCCAGAAGTATTGTAGAAATGAAGCTATTTTCCTTTTAATGCTATGCCATAAAAATATATAAACGCCTTTAAAGCTAATTTCAGACCAAATATTTTACATTATCGCTAAGTCGATATTACCAATATTTTGTTTTTCCACTTCCAATTTAGTTATTTTTGCTGAGGCAAAAAAGCAAATAGTCGAACGTACAATTATTTTTAATACCAAATATAATATTGCGTTGTTTTTCACTAATATTTCACTTATATATAAGATAAATAGTGAATGGTTACCAGTCGGTTCTGGCACTCGCCGGTCGCTGCCGCGGCACGCTCGCTCCGCTCGCTCGGCTCGTACGCTTTGGTCTACACATAACCTAACCTAACCGACTGTTTAAAACTCCACATATTTAAATCTTCGGATACATACAGTCTCCTATCTACATAAATCCCGTCAAAAAACGTAAAAAAACCTCTCGGCGACCAAATTACCAGATCATTTTCGTGAATTTCAAACTTCGATAATTAATTGAATATGTATTTTTTCCACTCTTGGATTTAGGTTGGATAATTTGATTACACTTAAACTATTTAGAATTGTAATTTTCGGTTTTAATGTTAGTGTTTTAGTAAAACAATATTTGGTGGTCATTTATCCATTTTGATAAGCAAAAAGAATTTAAATACAAGACGTACAATTATTCTGATGAGTGTATATTTATTTTGGAATAGAGTGGATTAAATTTATATGAAGTAATATATTTTATTTGGTGCTTAGTCTAAGGGACAAAAAATATTTTTGGTGAGCATTTAAATTGTACCCTTTTTTATATATATCTGAATTCCTCTTTTCTTTATTTGTTGAAGCACAGCAGACAGGCTGACGGCCCAACTGTGGTGGAAGTGGTTACCGTCGCCTGTAGACATCAGCAACAGCAAAGGCGCTGCCAATGTGCTGATGGCTTTGAAGGTAAAACTGAATCATGGCCACCGAAGCCGGAACACAATGCAAAGTTGTTATGGCAGCATAATTAAGACCAGGGGTAGCATTACTAAAGTGGAGACAGGTAACCGGGGTGACGTGCGACAAACTAATGCCACTGAAACTAAAAGGTCTAATATATAAATCTGTAATACGACCAGTCATGCTTTACGGGTCCGAATGCTGGGCCACTAAAGTGATAAACCACAAATGTCTCCACTCAGCTGAGATGACAATGTTGAGATGGATGTGTGGTGTTACGAGAATGGATAAGGTGTGAAATTAGTACATAAGGAGATGTTTGAAAGTTGCATCCGTGACTAAAAATTGAGAGGAAGAAGACTAAGTTGGTATGGGCATATAATGAAGAGGGATCAAAGTCACGTGTCAAAAAGAATGTTAAACTACAAGATGGATGGGTACAGATGTAAAGGTCCGACCAAAAAAAAGATGTAGGACTCCGTGAAGGATGATTTGATGATTTGTCGTGTGACAGAAGATTTATGTCAGAATAGAAGAGTGTGGAAGGAAAAGACATATTGTGCCGACCCCAAGTAATTGGGATATGGTGAAAGAAGAGAGAGATAGACTTAAGACCAGGAGTGGTAGGCTACCACTGGTAGCCATCCAGTCGGGCAAATGCTCTACCACGCGGCTGCTGCTTTAATTAAAATATTTAAAAATAAAGTATCAACTTAAAAATAAATTAGCGAATTTGGAGACTTTTATAGAAGATAACACGTTTATAATAAGTGCCTGCGTTCGCCTCGGAGCGGCTTGTGTTGTCCCGCACCGCTGTCAGTGTAGAAATAAGGTGGAGCGTCTGTCACGTCTGTCTGGCAGAATTCCAAGTCATGCAATACTTAATGACATAATACGTCGGGCTCTTCTCACTGTCGGGATACCTTCCGTTCTAGAACCGACCGGCTTGTCCTGCGACGATGGTAAACGACCCGATGGAATATCAAAGGTGTCCTGTAAGATGGGTTGCCGTTAGTATGGGACGCGTCTTGTGTCGATACTATAGCATCCCATCTTCCAACCACTATCATGTCAGCCGGCACAGCCACTGCACAACCGGAGGTCCTAAAATTCAAGTGGGTTCCGCGATGGTATAGATTCACGATTAGACCCGGAAGGTGGCGCCGTTGAGCACCTTTATTACGATGGGACCAATTTTGATGTTTTTTTTGTGTACTTTGAAGTGAGAATGGCTTATATTAACAATTGGTCCCGGTTGATGGCGCTGCGATCGGTTTCTAGATTTTTATTTTTTAAAGGCAAGACCACGTCTGCCGGCTACACCTAGTTATAGATAAAAATGGATTCCAGGTGACTTGAATCCTATAAAGCATACATATATATATATGTAACATATAAATATCAGTTGGACAGTCTCAAAAATCTTTGTTGTTTCTAATATGAATATGGCGCGCATTTGTAATACGCATGGAAATAATTAGAATTACATCGGTCGTCTCATTTTCTCTATAGTGTTAAAGTGAGACAAATCTATTTATCAAAAGCGCTTCTAACGACGTTCGATTATTCAGCTTATTTATTTTAATAATGCGTTAAACTCCTTGGTGGAATTGTTATATATTTCTTATGAAATTAAAAAAATCATAAAGGGTACGCACACGGCGAGCGGTACAATAGGCACTTATGTTAGAGTATCTATTTTATGTATGTTCCGTTGTATGATGCGTAATTTTTAACTTTCGAACAACGTATACAGGCTTCGTAAACGCATCTTTTGAGCAAGTGTTTTGCTGACGCCATCCGTGATTGGAGCGTTTGAAAGAAAGAAAGAAAACAGGTTTATTTTTAGGACATACACAAGTAAACTAAACACACTAAAAGTAATAAACAAAGCATAATAAATAAAAACAGAACACAACCACAAAGTATCAGGAGATATACATAAGTCCTAAAAATTGGATCACGCTCAGCAATAAAGTCGATCTACTAGATTAACGCTGATCTTCCGCTTGAACCGAGAGCAACGTCACGGCAAACTATACATTATATTAAAATAAATAAATAATTACTAATAAATAATTATATTAATCTGGTAATAAAAACAATTAATTCAATATAATATGACCAGATATTTATAACATAAAATTGGAATACAGCACACGTCCCGGCAGACGTCGTCCTGCCCGGTAAAAAATAGGGGTTGATCGTAGAGGGTTGAAAATCTAGGGTTGTATGTATTTTTGTATGTTGTATCATAAAAAAATAGAAATTAAAAATTTTGTCTAAAAAATAAAAATAAAAATTTAGGGGTGGACTACCCCTAACATTTAAGGGGATGAAAAATAGATGTTGGCCGATTCTCATAGATACCGGATAAGCACAAAAAATTTCATCAAAATCGGTCAAGCCGTTTCGGAGGAGTATGGCAACGAAAACTGTGACACGAGAATTTTATATATTAGATATACCTTACAATAAATTACACACACATCCATATATATTAGGGTGGTCGTTAAAAAATATTTTTTTTGCGACGCCCCCTAACAAGCTTCCTTTTAATGAAAAAACACTGGGATTTTTTGTATAATTTTTTCAAGTCAAGACAACACGTGCCTCAAGACGATTCAAGTTAATTTTTGGGTAATATCATGTTTTTTCAGGAAACTTCTTCATACTTAGAAGTAATAATTATTTTAAGATTGGAAAAGTTTTAACAATGAAATACCTTCCGTATTATCATTCTCAGTGATGAATTTCAAATTATAGTTTCAGAAAAAGTTTAAAATTCTTCGTGATTCAAGCTTATCTTTCAAATTTTTCTTATATTTTTAGTTTTAACTTGAATCGTCTTGAGGCACGTGATGACTTGACTTGAAAAAATTATAAAAAAAATCCCAGTGTTTTTTCATTAAAAGGAAGCTTTTTACGGGGCGTCGCAAGAAATTTAATTTTTAACGACCACCCTAATATATATGCTCGTAATAAATATATATATATTTATTACGAGCTACTTTTTTTACCAGGCAAATTCAACTCTTTAGCATTCTTCTTTTGTGTCAACACTTACGTGTACAACTTGTCGTCCGTAACATTGGCTGAAGAGTTACGCTTTTGAATGGTCTGGCGGGAGTCGCCGCGGGCCGCAGCTATGATGTAGGCCCACATAACAGCTGCTGTTCCACTCAGCCGACAACATTAGGCCCTGTCCAAAAAAACAGTAAAACCAACAGTGAGAATCAATTATAATTTATCATAAGCGACTTTTTTCAATTAATACAATGTTTTAAGTTTTTTCGGAGTTTTCTCCTTAGGATTGATTTCGATACGAAACCCCGTATAGAAATTTCGGAATGGAAATTTGAAGTCGTGGTAGCTTAATCGCAAGCGCACGCGTCCCCAACGCAAAGGGAGCGGGTTCGAATCCTGGCCGGAACGAATGCAGTACTACAACACTACTTCGGAAGTATTTCCGAAGTAGTGTAGTACACGTATAAACAAAAAACATTAAAGATTAAAATCATTTCATATAAGTAATATCATCGCCGAACAGAAATGTAATACTGGTGGTGTGCATCGACATTTAACCGGTGGTTAAAATAAAATAATCAATGTTTAGCAATTATTTCATTTTAATCATTGGTTGAATGTCGGTGCACACCAGACTTAGTAGTTTTGCTAAAACGTATCTTGGAAATCAAGCTTAATATAGTAGAGGTGAACATTACTATGGCATACAGATTAACACCTAAATTACATTACTTTGAAAACACGGCTCGATTTATTTGAATATATTCTGTTTTGTTTACTGTGACGAAGGTGGTTTAAAAGAAAAAAAGAAATGATACGATACGTTTAACGATTAGGTTTTGAGTTACAATTGTATTATATCACTCCTTTATGAGGAGTGATATAATACAATTGAAATTTAAAATTGCATGAATTTTCATAATAATATCAACCAATTAACGTCCCTCTGCGGGACTCGGGCCTCCCATTATAGGGGCATGGACAGTATACCGTCACGCTTATCCAAGGTAGGTTGGCAGTTGCGACACACCTGTTATCTCAACGTGCACATTTTGGTTGTATCACGATGTTTTCCTTCACCGTTGCTAGCACGTGGTAATTGTGACAATTTGTACATTAGGTCAGGAACTGCCTAAGTTGTGCATGCCAGGATCGAACCCGCGTCCCCGACTCAACTTTGTATATGGAGTGTAGTAAACATTTGAAGTGATGACGTCAGAGACTCGTCCTTCATATAACCTACCTATTTTGCAAACATCAATCTTTTAAACCAAATATAAAAAATATCAAGCATCGTTGACTGTACTGTGTAGTATGTATGGCTATGTGGTTTTATCAATTAGTTGGAGGGTGTCCAGCGCGTTATCAGTCCGATTCTACAAATCAATCGGTCTATCTCATAAAATACATACATATATGTATGTGCATACACACAATACGTGGACAAGTTGGCATGACCTTGTTCAATGGCAGAAATGATTGTTTGCTTGCTATAAATTAGAGCTACATGTCTGTAACCGCAATAATTTAGGGTTAAGCAGCGATTTTTGTTATAAAACAACCCTTTTGCCGATTTTTCATATCTTCAAAAATTTGGAGCGATCTCTTAAATTTTTTTATGAACTGTCCTTGGGAGTTCTTAAGACATCAAAATCTTTTTACACTCGAGACTCGACAATCTCGTTTTATTGCGCCACACTAATATATTCTATATATCTTAGTTACAAAATAATTTCTGAGAAAAGTGATTGTTCGATACCTTGATTTTTGTTACAAGATTTTTTTTATAAAATTTTAGTTAAATTGTGTATTTAGATGATAGTGTAATATCTGTAATATAATATATATAATTTTAGGTTTGGCTTAGGTAAGTAACATTATTCATTAGTGTAATTAATGGCAAAATCCTGTTTGTAATGTACGAAAATTCAGCCATGAACACTTTTCGATTGGCAAGCTATCATAGGCGTGTTCACAAATACAATTTGATAAAAATATGTCTCATCTGGTTATCAGATGGAGGAAGGACGATCTTCAGCGTCTCTTAGACTGAAATTTAGCATTACATTTGGTATAAAGTTATTGCAATTACACTTAATAGGCATAGACATCATTTTATTGTTCACCAAAACCAAAACATGCAAAAATGCACAATACTTTGTAAAACAAAAGGTGCCCTCATCGTTAAAAGCGATCTCTTCCAGGCAACCTGACTCATAGGTAATTCTTAACTTATCTATAATGATTATGCAACAAAGAAAAAGTAAAAAATATATAAATAAAATGAATATTATTATTGTTACGACCTGAACGCCGACAAAAGACAAATTCACACCTGCATACCTGTAGACATCTTATACCTTTTCGGCATTTGTACTTCTTTTGTGTTTAAAATTTGTAATTAGAAAAGCAGCCCATTGTGTATTGTAATATTTAATGGTATTCATTAGCTTGTGTATATTCGGTAATCTATTTAGTGACAGACTTTGCGCGTGTTATTGAACCGTGCTTTACGTTTGGACTGGTTGTGTTCAGTTATATTTAATTATATAACTGAACACAAGATAATAATTCAAACAGCATTTTAATTCGAATCCTGTAACTCGTAACAGTATTGTTAAGTAGCGCATACATTATTGCGTAAGACCAACATAATGACTCCTAGGTGAATTTTTAAATAAGGCAATAGATTTAGCTCTTCTGACGTCAATGTCAGTGTAAGTTATATACATTGTCAAATTGTACAAGAGTCAAAGGTAAGGTGAGAAGAAGAAAAGTTCTTCCTGTGTTGTTATATTAATCTCCTACTAACAGTATGCATTTTTATGGAGGTTCCTTGTAAATACCATAATTTCATTTTCCGTTTTCCAATATCCCGTATTGCAATGGTGAAAACAGAATTATAATTTCGTTATGCCCATCCGTCTGTCCGTGTACGTCACAGCAATTTTACCCGAATTGTCGAGTAAAATTTGGCGGAAGGATATTTTGATCAAAAATCAATACACACTTTGACTTCGGTGACGTGCGTTCGTTAATGGAGGTTCGGGGGTCGAGTTGAATCTCGTCTAATCTTACCTTAAGAGGTTCTTGGCGAATATCACGTAATTTTTTCCCGGAAGAAACTTTTGTTACAACTTAGGTTCTGACAAACATAAATTTCGCTCCAAATCTGTAATAAGCTTTTTTTAAAAAGGTTTTTAAATAAAAACCTTTTGAGATCCTGGATGTCATGTAGCAGCAGAGTGCTAGCCAAGACAAGTGAAACGAGCCCAAACATAAAGGGTCTATCTTGTTTAGTACAGGAGTTCCTATAGCCACCTTGCGACACCATCATCAGATCAGCTCCATGGTACCATGTTATTGTATTGTCACGCGGTATACATATGCGTGCAAAAGTTCAGCTCAATCAGTAACCGGGAACTTGGTCAAATTTAACTTGCATGATTCCACCCGAACTTACATACATTGCAAGTTAAATAAAAGATTGTAAAAACACATTTTATTATCTGTCGGCATTGGAGCCAATTGGGATTGTTCACTTTTTTCAATCTAGCTATTTGAAAAACCATTTCGAGGAATAGTGTCCCTAATCATTTCTGTCTAGTTAAAATTCCAAAAAACGTACGATCTTCTTGTATTTAGTAAGAAATGCGTTTGACCTTTATTTGACCTTACTAAATCCAATCAGGTGGGCCGTCTTCCTGTTTGCCTGCTTCAGGTGTAAAAAATTCTAGCTGTACATTATTTAATTTAAGTTCTACAATATGGATTTTTCCCTAAAGATCACTTTAAAAATTTAACGACAGCTATAGAAAATAATAAACACTAAATGATCACCATATGTAATGAGTAATGACAGTGACATTTAAATAGTAGCACAGATTATTATGATTACATATGGATAAAACTTACTTTTATTATTTTTGTTTTCTAGGCAAAGAAATAAATGTAAACTTGTCCCTTATGACGTCATCGGAGAAATAATTTTAAAACCGAATTATAAAAAAACTAACGCTTAAAATACAAAAATATTCAAATTAGTATCTTAAAATACCCTATTTTACGCAATAAAAATACAAAATGAGAGGGTATTTTTTTGTGAACAATCCCCATTGTAATTCTTTTATGATCGTTTTTTTTGTTTACTTATTTATTGGCATACGTTTCTAGAGAGCAGCCTATTGTTTTATTGTTTACGGCCGCTTGCGGCTGAATCATTAGCCAGGTGTTGCTGATTACGTCAACTACGATACGGGCACATTTGTATTTGTGAAGTATAAAACGACGGCCTAATGGAGAGAGAGGAGCAGTACAGCGACAACTACGATCAAGGCGTGACGTGTGTACAATCGGGAATCTAATAGTGACGGACTTTGCGCGTTTTATTGAACTAAGATCTTCTGAATTACGAATTAAGAGAAAATTGAGTTTCATTAAAACCCTTTCCTTTCTTTTCCCAATTCTTTGGGGTCGGCACAATATATCTTTTCCTTCCATACTCCTCTATTCTGGCATACGTCTTCTGTCACACCTCAAATCATTATATCCTTCACAAAATTCACATTTATTGGTTTAACTGTATATTAATTTGTAAACAATCTTACACCTCCTACATCTCCTTTAACAGTAACTAAAATTGCCTTGGAAGCGGTGGTAGAGTCATGACTTTCAATAAGTAATCTGTAAGATTCCATTTTGAAATAAATAAATTCATTTTCATTTTCATCTTTCATTTACAATTTAACATTATTTTTGTCATGTGACTTTCATTTTTCCTCAAATAAAAGTTAGATAATAGTAATTAACGTGTTTTCTCGAACGTCGTAAAGTAGCAAAGTACCTTAAATTTTTTAGGTGTGACTCGATGAATGTTGCAGCGTATTCTGTATTCATTCATTTACATTACCAATACACATTTAAAAAAATTTGATTGATGACCTCATGATAATAATTTCTTTCGAGTTTCGGAAAATCGCCAAAAACGCTTCACGTTAATTAATGGACACCCCCAATATAAGTTAAGGTTTCTTTTACTGTAAGTTTATAATGTCTTACTGTAATCCAAACTATAAGAATCGCGCAGAACGTTTGACGATGACTACATAGCATTATTGTATTGTATTACTTACTATTGTTGTATATGTATATACTTATGTAAAGTACGAGCGGCCCCGGCAGACGTTGCCTTTCTCTGAAAAAATAAATTCTAGGACCCGATTCCAGCGCCACCTACCAGTTTCAATTGTGGATTTAAACCATCCGGTAACCCACTCAAACACACAAAACAAAATCACCAAAATTGGTCCAGGTGATAAGGAGGATTCTAGAACCCTATCTCAGCGCCACCTACTGGTTCTAATTGCGAATCTAAACCATCCGGTAACCAACTCAAACACACAAAACAAAATCACCAAAATTGGTCCAGGTGATAAGGAGAATTCTAGAACCGTATCTCAGCCCCACCTACCGGTTCTAATTGCGAATCTAAACTATCCAGTAACCAACTCAAACACACAAAAACAAAATCACCAAAATCGGTCCAGGTGATTAGGACGATTCTACAACCCGATCTCAGCGCCACCTATCGTGTCTAATTGTGAATATTAACCATTCGGTAACCCATTCAAACACGCAAAAACAAAATCAGCAAAGTTGGTCCGGGTAATTAGGATGATTCTAGAACCCGATCTCAGCGCCACCTACCGGTTAAAACGGGATCATATTCCTATGTCCGTCTCCTGGTTCTAAGGTACCTCCCAACCAGTTAAGTGCCAAATCGGTACAGCCGTTCTTGAGTTATAAATACTTAGTGTAACTAACACGACTTCTTATTAATTATACATACAATAATAAATTTATTGCAAAAACTATTCATGTAACCTTTTGTCAACTCTACTGACCATCGACGCGTGACTCCACGAGTATATGAAATACGTTATATTTCTCATCTTAGAAGTCCCGCGAGAATATTTCCTTTTTTTGTAGTTGTTTGGGTGCTTAAAAATGATCTTATTCCCTTTTCACTAAAACGATAATTTACATTATTTTTTTAAGTACTGCAATACTTTGTCTCCCGGGAGTCCCGCTGGAATTTCAAATCAAGCGTGGACTAAATCACAGGCATATCCTAGTTAATAAACAGTAGTCCTGGACTGCCGGCAAACTCATTATAATAAATCTCTTGGAAGTGTCAAGTTCAATGAATTTTAAAATGAGCACAACGCTGATAGCGTTGCTAATCCGGACCAATGACTTTTAGAATTATTGTCTGTCTGTTGAAGCATCACGTGGAAACGAATGAGCGGATTTATGGCAGGTTCTTATATCTTACTCACTCACAATCACACTTCATAGGTATCAGGTACCTCTGTTCAGGAACGGAAAATGAATACTAATTCCTGCGGCCCGGCGGTCCTTCCTTAGGACGACAAAACAATCCATAGCCCGGTTGTAGGGCATTTGTCCGACTGGATGGCTAGCACCCCTGATTTAGCGTATTTTAATGCTGAAGTACAGAAAACAGGCTGACGGCTCAAATGTGATGGAAAGTGGTTACCGTCGCCTATGGACATTAGTAATACCAGAGGTGATGTCAGTGTGCTTCCAGTTTTGAAGGAGAAACTGAAACCTAGCCACTGATGCCAGAACACAACTCACAGTTGTTACTGGCGTCTAGTGAGGAGAGAGAGAGAAGTAACGCGACCTGTCTAACATCACGCTAGTCCCAGCGGATGAGGTCAGGTGCTGTCTTTGTAATTAATTAACAAATACGTTGACGTTATGCTAACGCGGACGAAGTTACGCTGGCACATGCTGTTAGTTCGGGATTCACGTAAGAACGACTGTGCCAAATTCGATGCATTTGTTGCTGATCAATAGCAAATTTCTGACATAAAATCTGTAGTCCTACTATACTACTAATATTATAAACGCGAAATTTTGTAAGAATGTATGCATGTATGATTGTTACTCTTTCACGCAAAAACTACTGAATGTATTTTGATGAAACTTTACAATAATATAGCTTACACATCAGAATAACATATATGCTACATACATACATACATAACTTCACGCCAGGTCCCTTGCGGGGTAGGCACGTAAAACAGAGCGCCATTCAGGCTTATTTTTACACACCTCACTTGCTTCTTTGACTTTCATAGCTCTTGTCATGCACGCTCGTCTGTTCTTAAGGCTCCTGACATCACCTTTACAACAGTTTATATAAAAAGAAGATAGATAGAAGAGAGTGTGAATTATCCAAAATATAATGATTTTTCATCACCATACACGCGGGTGAGACCGCAGGGCTGGTCCTTTGTATACAGGGAACACTGAGGGATTTTTTCCGGGAGTGATTTCAAGTTGGTAGAACATGTATAAATAAGCTTATTTAGTCCAACGTGGACGAAGTCATAAATAAAGTTATTTATCAGTGCAGAGCATTTAAAAATATCTATAAAATACGTTAGCGAATTCAAGGGTATTGGATCCGGCAAACAAGGCGGATATTGAATCAAGCTAGCTGTTTATTGAGTTTACAGTTTGCCGGGTCCTATTAAGTTCCTCTGGTAACAGAATAGAAAGAAAGAATACTTGTAATGATATCAATGTAAGAGATACTTGGGTAAGATTTAAATCGTAGAGTAGAAGCAGTTTAACTAGTAGTTATTTCTTTGCAGCCAAACACACATTATGTATCCCGAAGCTAAGCAAGTTACGCTTGTGTTATAGGTAATATACAGCGGACCACTCTGGGGCCGATCCCAGACACCGAGACCATAGTAAATAACAGAAAGTTCGATTCCGAAATTTCTCATGCCAGGAGTCGAACCCGGAGCCTTTGCGTTCCAACGGGTTAGGCCTGCTATGACTTAGCCAGAGTGGCTATGCTACGGCTAAAGGCCAAGAATGCCGCCCCCGGCCTTGACGGCATTCCAGGGCGTGCGTGGGTTCTGTCCTACGACTCCCTCGAGACCCGACTGGTGAGGCTTTTCAGCGCATGTTTGGAGCAGGGCCAGTTCCCGCAACGGTGGAAGATCGGAAAGCTGGTGCTGCTGCGTAAGGAGGGGCGGACTCACCGTCCGCCTACCGGCCCATTGTGTTTCTGGACGAGGTCGGAAAGCTCTTTGAGCGCATCATCGTCGACCGCCTCGTTCAGCACTTATCGACGACGGGGCCGGACTTGGCGGACAACCAGTTCGGCTTCCACACGGGGCGCTCTACAATCGACGCAGTTATGCGCTTGAGAAGCCTGGCGGCAGAAGCAGTTTCCGGGGGCGAGGTATTATTGGCGGTGTCTCTTGACATCGCCAACGCCTTTAATTCCTTGCCCTGACCCTGCATCATGAAGGCACTCCGGTATTTTGGGGTGCCTCCCTACCTCCACCGAATAGTCGGGGACTACTTAAATGAAAGAGCCGTCATTTACCCGGTCCACGAGGGATGGAATCGGCGAGCCATGGTGTGCAGTGTTCCACAGGTGTCGGTTCTCGGTCTCCTCCTGTTGAACATCGCATACGATTGGACGTTACGCAGCAGGGTCCTCCCCGGCGTCAGCATCATATGCTACGCAGATGACACAATGATCGCAGCACGAGGGAGGACCCACAGGCAGGCGTGTCTTCTAGGCACGGCTGGGGTGTTCTTAGTTGTAGGCAGGATCCAGCGTCTTGGACTGGAGGTGGCGCTTCAGAAGACCGAGGCCGTATTCTTTCACGGTCCTCGAAATCATCCACCTCCAGACACCGCTATAATAGTAGATTGGTCCTCGACAGCCGGTGGGATTTTTCGGCACACTTTCGGCAGCTGCTTCCCAGACTCAAGGGGGTAGCGGGTGTGCTGTCGCGCTTGCTCCCCAACGTTGGGGGGCCGAACGCCACGTGCCGAAAACTCTTCGAAGGCATCGTACGGTCGATGGCCCTTTATGGGGCCCCAGTGTGGGCAGACCGCCTGACGGCCCGCAACGCTCCGCTGTTGCATCAAGCTCAGCGTATAATGGCCGTCAGGGTGATAAGAGGGTACCTTACGGTGTCCTTCGAAGTGGCTTCTCTACTAGCCGGATCCCTCCCATGGGACCTGGAGGCCAGGGTGCTGGCGTCACTGTATGTATGGCGCAAAGAAGCCCTAGCCAGGGGCACCAGACCCGCGCCTCGCGAAATCGAGCCGTGCAGGTCGGAACTGCGGCAGGTCGCCGTGGGAGTTTGGGAAGATTGCCTCAGACGCCTCAGCGCGGGCCCCACCACCATCGAGGCGGTGAGACCCGTCCTGCAAGAATGGATAGGATGAGACTACCCTGACATTCAGGCTGACGCAGGTCCTCTTGGGGCAGGGCTGCTGCGGGAGGTACCATGGTCGGGAGCCGCACCGGATGGGACGCCGTCTCCTCCTTCTGCGAGCACGTAATGTTTGCGAAGGAGGAGGCGGAACGGGAGCGTGAGCGCACTTCTCTGCTCCGCTCCCGACAAAGGAGGACGCGCCGACGCCGGAGGTCTGATTTAGACCTTCGGCCACCGTAAGCGGGCGGCGTGGGTGGGGCCTCTAGGGGTTTAGAGGTTCTCACTCACCCGCATATGCCGTCGAGATGAGAGCGCGAGTGTTGCGCACGCGCTCATCTCTCTTCCCGTAGGGCGCGTTACAGACCGCCCCACGCCCGGAAAAGACCGAGAAGTCGCCTGGGGAGTAGCTCCCCCAGCATTGGAAGAGGCCCAGTGAGCGGGGCCCACATCTGCCAGGGATTGCGGAGCCAGGTAGCCCATTCCCGTAACCCTGGCAGAAGGCGCAGGACGGAACACCCAGGGGTTTTAGTGTGTATCCCTAACTGGGGAGTGGCAATAGCGTGGCACCGGTTTTGACCGGACACGCTAGTGCCTCCCCCGATCTGGCGAATCCCACACCATCTCACCGGGTCGCGAGCATCCCCCAGGCTTCTGTGCCTGTCGCGGCTTAGTCCTCAAACGGATTTCCCCTGGCCAAAAAAAAAAATGCTATGACTGAGCCCGCTGAACCACAGAAGCAGTGTAAAAGATTAGTTTGAATAAATTCATATATGTTCATAGAAGTTTTTGCAGAGGCGGCGAATGTTCACTATTTTTGTTAAAATGTAATCAAAAATACCCCATCTCTTTATATCGAGGGCTTCATAACAAATGGGCGTACAGACAAAAGTGCAGTTTTACACAAGGGACAATGTTGTGAATAAAACAATGTATAAGGCAGATATGGAATACACTTCTCTTTAGGTACACTGGCATACTGGTAAGACTTTCTCAATTATGACATGCATAATTATTAGTAAACAACAAAAAATTGCGTTTTTGCGTTTACGCCTTTATGTATGAAGCTCTCGATATGTATTTTTTTCTGTTCGTTTGCATGTCACTGAACTCCCAAATTTCTAGACCAATGATAATATTATTTTTGAGTGTGTTGAAGTCGATTCAAGAAAGTTTTAGATTCCGCTTAAATAAAAATAGTTAAAAAAACTTCGTTTAAAAAAACCGACTTCAAAAACAAAAAGTATAAAATAACTTATTTCTAAAGCTATTATTTTTAATATATATTATCTTAAACATCTTACCGTCGGTGCTTAGTAATATTGAAAATATAATAATTTTTATGTTTTACTTTGCACTGACTTCAAGATGTTTTAAATAATATATATTAAAAATAAGACATTATACATAAAAATAGCTTTAGAAATAAGTTATTTTATACTTTTTAGTTTCTGAAGTCGGTTTTTTTAAACGAAGTTTTTTTTATTTGTTACTTTTTACTGTCAAACTGTGTATGGGTTAGTAGACCTACGAAAGGTGCCATGCTCCTTAAAAAATATAGGTCCCAAGAAACGGGAACAAAAAAATGATCGTAAAATGAAAACTACTGTGCTAAACTATGTTAAATATTTAGGGGACCAAATGGCAACTATTCCGCATCAAACTAAACAATAAATAAATCGGATCATAAATCTCAGCGTAATCGGGGAACATACATAAAAAAAGATTCCAACGAATTGAGAACATCCTCCTTTTTTGAAGTCGGTTAAAAATAGGTTAAAAAATTGAATCTCTTTAGATTTTGAATAACAAGGGCTTCCTGCAGGAGTTCGTGACCTTCGACGAATATTTATTTTGTTTTTTTTTTAAATTGAAATCTAAATAATAATAGTTAAGAATGATAGCAGTAATATAATTCGGCACAATGGAAGGCAATAGATATAAAATTCTTTCGTTCGCGTGTATGTCACTGAAATACTCCAAAACCTCTAGACTGATTATGATGATATTTTTTGTGTTAATGTGTCCCCGGATGGTTAAGATTCATAATAGGAACTGGTGAATGGCGCTGCAATCGGGTTATAGGATCCTCTTAAAGCCCTAGAACAATATTAATGAAAAAAATGTGTGTTTGAGCGAGTCTACGGATTTGTTAGGTTCATAATTGAAATCGGTCGGTGGCGCTAAAATCGGGTTCTAGATTTTTGTTATTTCAGAGGAGGACAACGTCTGCCGGGTGGATTTTTTATTTTAAATATGTTTGAGTTTGACCACGATCACGTCCCATGCTGACCATGATGCGGTCGAAGATGGATCCCGCTTACCTAGATAGAACCTATTCACACGAGACTTGAAGATACCCAAATTGTACTTTTCGGGAAACACGGTCTCTGGTAGTGCATTCCACAATTCTGCCGTACGTAGAGGGAACGTGGAGGCGAAGCGTTTAGTACGCAGTGTTAGCGTTTCCAGTGAATTTTTTATTTTTTGTTGTAGGAGTTCAGCAGACAGGCAGACGGCCCACTTGATAGAAAGGGGTTACCATCTCTTAAGGACATGTGCAACACTTTGGTGCTACAAATGCGCTGCTGCTCTCTTAAGGGAGACTGGAAACTAGTCACTAATACCGGAACACAGTTCAAGGTTGTTATGGCGACATAATTTAAACCAGGGGTGGTAGCAATCCAGTTGAGCAAATGCCCTACCACTTGGCTGTGGGTTGTTTTGTCACCTTTTACGACAGGCCGCCCGGCCGCAGGAAATTGTATTCTTTCTCCGTTCCTGCACGGATAAAAAGGCGTAAACCAGAGCGTCTTGTGGTCTGAAAATGGAATGGTGTAGGGGGAATTAGATCGAACAGTTCCGCCGCACACTCTCCAAAATGAATCCTATAAAATAGGAGCAGGCTTGTAGATTTATAATCTAAATGCATGGTTTCAGGACAGCATCATCAAGATGTAAATGCAATCTGCAGGGCGCGTGGAATTAAACACGCCTCGTGTACTGCATGCATAATTTCAAAGGGATATACATGGCTCGTGTTTCCAATTAACTATAATCGAAAACTGCATATTGAGTAGATATAGTTTTGCAGTTATGTTGTTATTTCAATCACCAGTTAATAAAACTACGTTTTAACGGTTTTAAGCGCGGTATTATTTGATTTTTCTTACTCCGACGTTTCGGCCATTTTTCAGTGGCCGTGATCACGGAAGGCAAAAATGACAACTTTCAATGAGTATTGTTAAAGTTTCTCTGTTTAGCCTACCGCCACCTTGATCATTTTAAATATTTAGTTTTAATTTTCAATCTTGGTTATTTTACTCTTTGGGAGCCTAATCTAATTTACCACCGGTCCGCAACATGTTGTGGCTTGAAGAGAAGAAGCGGCGCAAGAAACTCTTCATCAAACATGCCTAATTTTAATAATTTTATATAATACTAGCAGTGCCCGCGACGTCGTCCGTGTGGGATTTTTTTTAAACCCCAATATTTTTAAAGATTCTTCACTGGTGCTCCGCTCCTATTGGTCTTAGCGCAATAATATGTAGCCTATAGCCTTCCTCTATAAATGGGCTATCTAAGACTTAAAGAATGTTTGTAATCAGACCAGAAGTTCCTGAGATCAGCGCGTTCAAGCAAATAAACAAACTCTTCAGCTTTATATATTGAAATGAAATAAAATTTATTTGCATATGACATGGTACATAAAAATACAGGTCTTAAGTTTTACATATATGAGATCATATGCCATTACCCATAGGGTGTACAAATATTACATAGTCTTAAATTATAATATTATTTACGTTGACCATGGAAAATTAAATTAAAGTATTGATGTCAAAAGATAATAATGTCAAATTATTAAATTCATATAAATGTCATACAGCCTCATCTAGGTCTTGTTCCAATTTAAATATTCATGCACCGAGTAAAAACATCTCTCCAATAACCAATTGTAAAGACTGACTTTAATCAAATTAAAATTAGCATTTTTTATGGCAACAGGCAAATTATTAAATATTTTAACACCCATAAAATTAGAATTTCTTTGTAAGGACAGGTTGTACGACGGATATAGAAGTCGATTTTTTATGGAGGGCCTCAGTAGTCTCTGACTTGATTCTCCGTACGTAGGGAAGAAATCTGAATTCTGTTTTATGAAAATTGCTAATTCCATAATGTAGACAGAGGGTACCGTAAGTAGTAGTAAGGTAATCTTGTATATATAAATCTCGTGTCACGATGTTTGTCCGCGATGGACTCCTAAACTACTCAACCGATTTTAATCAAATTTGCACACCGTGTGCAGTTTGATCCAACTTGAAAGATAGGATAGTTTTTATACCGTTGGAACCGGTAGGTGGCGCTGAGATCGGGTTGTAGAATCCTCTTGACAACGGGGAGCGATTTTGTTTTTGTGTGTTTGAGTGGGTCCCCGGATGGTTTAAATCCACAATTGGAACCGGTAGGTGGCGCTAGGATCGGGTCATAGATTTTTATTTTTTCAGAGCAGGACAACGTCTGCTGGGGCCGCTAGTATTATATATATTAGTATATAGGATATGTACACATTAAAGATAGCTAAATACTTATCCGATGATTCAAAAATAGGCCCAATATCTACTAAGCCCTGACCTACATATTAGTTAGGCTAAATATCACGCTTCCCCCAGGGGGTGCCGCCCTGGACTCCCCTCCGTCCAGGAAGCGGTACAAGGGGATGCGTCCCCGGGGCCCCGAGCGGCCACTGTCACACTCCCCCCTTCACTCCGTGACAGTGGTGTCCCACCTTTCCGCCTCCTCATCCTAAAAGCCTTCCCTTCCTTCCAAACCTCCTCCCAAAACACTCTTCCCTGGGCTCCCCTGACTCCGACCGATGACGCTGCTGTAAGCGCGAGGCGGCGGGGAAAAGGAGAGAAAGGAGAGGGAGGGGTGATGGTGCAGGAGCAATCCTCGCAGCCTCCCCCTCCCCCTATTGCGAAGCCCCCCCCGCCACTGACGCTGCTGAGAGCGCGAGGTGGCGAGGGGGGGGGAGGAAGGAGAGGGAGGGGTGAAGGCACAGGAGCAACCCTCGCAGCCTCCCCCTCCCCCACCGAAGGAGGATAACGCCCGTGACTCCTGGCAGCCACGGGCGGGCGGCAGCGGGCGTCGAGGTCTGGGGGATCAGAAAGACCTCCGCCCGCACTAATGCCGCGAGAGGGCGCGAGAGGCAGCCGCGCGTCCCTCTCAGGGCCGGGGAAACGTCACTCCCCGGCCCGCACACAGGAGAGGCCACCTCTGTTTACGAGGCGGCCAGCCGCTGCGGGGTTGCGGGTTAAGCTCGCGCATGTACCGTGACCCCGGCACTAGGCGGAAAGAAGGCTCCCATGGGGTTTTAGTGAGTATACCGGCGCCGGTCGTATTGATTAATCGGCGTCGGGGAGCCCCACATACCGGCCGCGCATGATCCCCCGCGCGGCTGACGATGCGACTACGCATTTCTCCATGTAAAAAAAAATTAATATATCACGCTAAGACCAAAAGGAGCGAAGCACCAATGAAGAATGTTTCATAATCGAGGGTGTTTTAACTTACTTTTTTAACCTTTTCCACGAGGATGAAGTCGCGGGAAGAAGCTAGTTAGTTAAATAGTTAGTATATCCGTGCAGGATTGGTGAAATAATACAGTATCCTGCAGCCTGTCGTAAGAGGCGACAAAACAACCAACAGCCAGTTGGTAGGATATTTGCTTGTCCCATTGGCAACCACCCTGGATGTAGAGTATGCCACTATAACAATAAGCTAAATAAATGATTTGGAGGGAACTTCCTGCTCAGGTTTTCCCACTGGGCTTCTACATGGAGTCGTTTAAGAAGGGCGTTATAAAATTTCTTAGAGGTCAGCAGACTCCCATAAGCGACGGTAACCACCTTACATCAAGTGGGCTGTCTTCCTGTTTGCTTGCTTCAGGCCATAAAGGAAGCAGGAAATTATTAAACCTTTATTCAAGAAGCCCATATCATTGGGAGTTCACTCCAAATCGCCACAGGGCGAAAGGGAAACATACTTAAAGTTTATATTTGGTTATATCATAAGTTTATTTAGCATGTCCATGTAAATGTATTTTTCCGAAGTTTTGATACATTAATCTTCCTGTTATACAATATTGTTACGTGCGAGCGGGGGTACGCACTTATGGAATGGAAGAAAACACCTGTTTTTAGTTAAACGCTTTATTAACTTACTTAGCCGCACGCAATACCTCTTTGCAGGGTTGCCCGCAAACCAACGATGTACAGTCCCGACGATAAAGTGCTCGCTCACAATATCGTCGCCGATATTGCGTAGATCACCTCCAGCTACCGCAGTGCTCAACTCCGATATTACCGCGTGTAGCTCGCTTCTGGTTCTTCCCTCGAACTACGCTACACACCTCCTTCACTTAAACTTCGACTAAACTTGTCACTAAATTCACCATTGAGCTCGTCACAGTCTTCTATTAACCTTTTCTTACAACTCTTTAGTATCGCACTTGTCGCTTCGCTGTCTTGAACTCAACTCTAAAAATGCCCGGTAAATTATATACCTGCAAGAATTTTCTGGAACCCATCTATCTATCTCTGTCTCTCCCTTCCCGAAGCTTCTGTTCGGGAGCTTTCGTTTATACATCTATCCCTTTCTAAAATCTATCTATCTTTGTCTTTCGTTCATCGTCCATCCCTTTCTAAACTATATCCGTCCTTGTCTTTTCCTTCTAGAATGTTCTAGTATTTTCCAAAAATTCTAAAACCAACTAGACGGTTCCACCATAATTCGCTACAATATATTTAATATATCAGCCCAGAAATGTGACTATTGAGCTCGGGCCTCCAATTATAGGCGAATAGACGGTATACCCGCCACGCTTGTCTGAGGCGGCTTGGCAGGTTTGACATATCGGTTATTCCGATATGTAGGTTGTGTCACGATGTTTTCCTTCACCGTTACTAGCACGTGGCAAGTGTAACAATATGCACATTAGATTAGAAAACTGACTAAGTGGTACATGCGTTCAGGCCAGGATCGCACCCGCGTCATTTGAGTTTGGGACGCGTGTGCTAGCCATTACGACTTTCCTGTTATATTATAAGATTTTCTGCAATTCTTAATCAATCGTGTCTAAAAATAAAAACCTCATAAACTTAACACACAACGAAAACAATATATTTACAAGCATATATATATGAGATTCTGAAAAGCTTCAATTATAAAAGTTTTGAGTACGTTGAGTCGTTGATATATTTCCGCGTACTACGAACTTTTCTATCACAATAAAATCTGTTACGGAGTAAATAAATCAACTCTCGACATATTTCTATTGGCGGGATAAATAACTACACCAATAAAATGAATCTCTATTAATAATAAATGCGAAAGTAACTGTCTGTTCCGTTTCCACGGAAAAATTACTGGACCTATTTGGCTGAAATTCACTATATATATTTTTTTTCGATGGCGATGAGGAACATAGGATACTTTTTATCCCAAAAAATGGGATAGTTTTCGGTATGAAAATATACTTGTCTTTTTGTTTATTATGCTTTTACGGAAAAACTAATTGACCCATTTGGCTGAAATTCGGTATATAATTATGTAAATTTCATACCGAGAGTAGACAAAGGATACTTTCATCCCGGATTATAGGATAGATTTATGTAAAGGATATCTCAGAAAAATTGATTTGTTCTGTATTTGTGGCTTGCCATTTTCGTCGTTTTGGTCATTTAAACAAAGGGGAAACTATGGATCCTGAATATTTGTACTCATGCTATATAATAATAATAATTTGAATTAATCTGAATTTTAACGTTAGCTTCTCTATGCATTTAGTTTAATTTATTTATCGAAACGCAGGCCGTCTTCGCCTAATCTCTTATCCTTATATAAGTAAAAATTTAGTCTTTCTTGGCATGTATAGTGTCAATACAAATTTATTTATTATTTATAATATTAATGCTGACACTATGGCAATATGCACCACTATATATCTGTGGGAATGAATGTATCTTGAACGCATGATTTGATGAATGTAAGATGATTTTACTGAACGAAGCCATAGTGTGAAAGAGATAACGAGTGAAAGAGAGAGGGAAGATTTTGACGAATGGACGAAGTACGCACGACACAAGACGGAAGACGCTCTGATAATTTAATTTTAAATTGAAATTAAGTTATATAAAATAAACGCACGCGCAACGATAACTCGTAAAAGTGTTGTTTTACTTGCCAGCCGACCATCCTACATATCTATAGTATCAATTATTCCATGCTTTATATTATCTTATACTAATATATAAAGTTGGAGAGTTTGTAACGCGCTAACTTCAGGAACTACTGGTCTGATTCGAAAAAAAAGTTAGATAGCCCTTTTAGGAAGGCTATTATTATAGGTTATGTATTATCTCGCTAAAACCAAAAGTAGCAGAGCACCGATGAAGAATGTTTCAAAAATGGGGGGTTTTGAAAAGCGGGCACAGCTAGTTTGCAGACCGCCCTTTGTACATAACTAGATAGTTCATGTTTATATTGGTGTACAATAAAGTGTTATCTATCTATCTTGTTACTTATATTACTAATACTAGCTGTCCCGGCAGACGTCGTCCTGTCCGGTAAAAATAGGGGTTTGTCGCAGAGGGTTAATAATTTAGGGTTGTATGTATTTTTGTATGTTGTATCATAAAAAAATAGAAATTAAAAATTTTGTCTAATAAATAAATAAAAAAATTTAGGGGTGGACTACCCCTAACATTTAGGGGGATGAAAAATAGATGTTGGCCGATTCTCATAGATACCGGATAAGCACAAAAAATTTCATCAAAATCGGTCAAGCCGTTTCGGAGGAGTATGGCAACGAAAACTGACACGAGAATTTTATATATTACTAATATTTAATTTGTATTTACTCGCTACTTATTTGTTGTTTCAATATTCAATCACTAATCTGTCTGTCTTTTCCAGTTATCCTATAAGGGCTTCGCCAACATTTCTCCGTGTGAGTAAAGGACGATAATTTTCCTGCGTATAACTTAGAACAGTCGACTGACACTCCCATAAAATGCAACACAATAAAATAGAGCTTTACGCAATAATCAATACCCACATAGGCCCTTACCATTAGAAGTGGACGAACGCGGAATATTAATAAGGGTCGCAAGTCGAGTTTTGTTTTGCACAAAAGATTTATATCAGCGTTATTTATTTATTTAGGTTTATGGCTTGGCAGCTAGGCTCTTAAGCCAGATCTTGTTTACAATAGTTTCTTCATTTCTTTAAGCCTATGTGTAGCACAGCTGATGTGTAAGTAATCAGCTAGTGCCATTCAACGGAGTTCTTGTAACAACTCCAAAGGCCACATTTGACTATACAGTTCACATTTCTCACAAAACACATAATTATTACTACTCAAAAACTATCAATATCCTACAACTATTGTTCATTTTAGAGTAATTTAACACATTTTTATAAAATAAAACTGCACAGCACAACATCTCCTTTCAGTTCCCGCCAACAACTCATATCAGCGTTATGTTTTGGAATGTCCTCTCGTAAGGAGCATTTGTACAGCTATATTGTCAATAAGTTTTTATTATTTTAATATCGTATTAAGATGTGTGCTGACCAGTTTAATAGCGCTTATCCTTTATGAGAGATCGTATTATGGCGTCATTAGCATATCCATTACCTATTGTATGAATGAATTCTGGAAAAAGACACACACAGACAAGACTAACGATGTATATGCGTACGTGATTTATATTCTACAAATACAAATTAAAAAAATGGCCAAGTGCGTGTCGGTCTACACAGAATAAAGGAGATGAAAAATTGGCAAAAATCAAACAGATTAGGTAGGTACAAACACGGAACGAAAATGTTCGTCATCTTAATGGCTTTTGCTTTCACGAGTACAAGAAACAATACTGGCAACATTTTAATAAATTTTTCGTTTGTAAAATATAAAACGTGAAAAATGAAATTTGCAATGTACATAATGAGAGACGCTGAGATTAATAATTAGAAAAAAAAACAGGATCATCACTACGCTTAACATAAATGGTAAAAACAATAAAAGGCTTTACATCAGATCTTCTTAGAAAAGATAAAAAATCAAGCAACTTTGATCTAAGTAACTATATTACCAAATAGTTAAACTAAATTTTGGTTGGAACAGTCTGTTCCGTGACTTAGTTTGAATAGGTAATACGTGCTCGCGGAACGTAAAATGATCAATATGAAAACTCGCGAACATTTTCATTCCCCTATTGTACATAGGTTCTCACACTAGGACAGGATTACGTAGAGATAACAAACACCCCCTTTTTTTAACGAGGGGGGAAATCCGTATGAGGACTATCCGCCACGGAGGAAGCCGCGGTGGGGGGCGGGTGTGGAATTTGCCACCTTACCGCTTCACCACATCCAAGGTTTAGTGCGTATCCTTAGCTGTGGATTGGTAATAGCATAATTAGTTCTGTAGTAGTTCCATAGAGGTGCTAGTGCCACACCGACCTGGAGAATCCCACACACGAGTCGCGAATTATTTTCTTCGCGCAGTCTATGGTCCTCAATCGAATTTCCCCTGGTTAAAAAAAAATGCCGCAGTAGATCTCCCATAGGGTTTCCGCAAAATTACCGACACCCTACTCATGGCACACGCTGCGTCATTCGCTGCGGACCTGCACCTGGCTAGCGCCCGGTCGGCGACCGTGGTCCAACGTATAGGTGGGCTTGAGAGTCCTAATCTCCCACGCAAAGGCAGAGGCTCTTATCTTCCGTAGGTGTTTCCGGAATCCCTCTGCGGACTTCGGCAATCTTCTGCGAGGGAGTAATGTCACGTAAGGAGGCCACTGAACGAGAAAGGGGGAGTGCATGTGACTCATGGGTTACGAGTGTCTGAAGACGTAGATATGTGCAAAATCTCCTCCCGTGATTCCGCTATAGGGTTCCACGTGCATCTGGGGATGCGGTAGATCTAAACCTCTGTTGACGAAGTGAGTTTATCCTGCTTTTCGGGGCACTCTCAGGCCTTAATGTGCAGATGAGTATAAGGGTAACTACATTCTAGTCTCATGCTTTTCCTACCACAAGCGAGGGCACGCTGGAGTCGGGTTTAGGTTTGGTGGAGTGCTATTGGGAACTGCTTCACCACCTGAGTCTCCAAACATACCGGCGGCGCTTAATCTCGCCGTCTCACCCCCACAAAGGATCCCGGTAGTGTACGAAAGGTATTCCCCTGCTTCAACAAAAAAAGGCTTTGCGCAACCTGGAAATGGACAAAGAAGGAATAGGATCATTAACTTAACTAAAAATATTCAATGATTTCGCCAAATCCCGGTTTTCGTCATTTCTCCGCGATATATACATATGAATTATAATTAGGGGAGCTAATTATAATAGATGGAAGGTAGTGATGAATAATAGTGTATCAGTGGGGAGGCGAGGTCTTGTTAATTGCCTGGTGTAATCTATACGTGTCTAAAAAATTAAGTATTCATACATCATTTTACTAGCATGAAAGTTGAATATTATAGAATGTAAATAACCCAATAAAAACGCAACTTGTGATTGGTGTCCCGATTTTTAGGGATATGGGTACCTACGCGTCGCGATTTTAACTTGTTGCACTTGATTAAATGTCCCGATAAATCAATTAAAAAGCATTATGAGAAAATGTTGTGATTACAAAATAAAACCTCAATTTTAAAAGCAATCGATCCAATGGAATCAGCTGATTTTGAAAAAATTAACACATCCAGTATTATTACAATTACTTTCTGTGAAGAAATGTTAAACGGAAAATTAAGGCAAAGGGTTGTTTTTGAACAAAATGTTCTATTGATGAGAACACTCACTTCATTTTATTCAATATGAAAATCAGGAAAATTATTTTATTTTTAATGGACATCCTCATCATTATCATCATCATAAATTAATATTCAAAATGCACGCTACTTTACCCCAATCAATCAAATCAGCCGATTGTTTGCGTTACAATGAAGTACAGTCAAATCACCGGCGCATTTTGATGTTTATTTAATTAGTGTATGGAAATTAGAACGTTTTGTTCAAAAACAACCATATCCCTTGGTTTTTCTTTTGACATTTCTTCTCAGATTTCGATCTTATTATCTAGCTATCTGTACTACAGTAAATCTGACGGCCTAAGGGGTTGTTTTCGCTGATTCATATGAGAAACATGACAATTATCAATAGAAAGTGAAACTTTATGCTATGTCTTACAACTGTCAGTACGAGTATATCTAGATATGTGTCGATTTCACTAAGCGAGACGAGCGAGCTAAGACGACCGCTTCAGGCGGCTGTTGGCGGTGGCGGGTTTCAGAAATGAATTTAAAAATGAGAAGAAAACCAGACTTAAATACAAGTTTTGGAATTTTTGTCATCATGTGAAAACTAATCAACGAATGACATAGATCTATCACATATGCCGGCTCAACACTTGGATATATATACACATATATGTATATAAATAACAGTGCAACATCCGTCCGTCCTAGGGCGCAGTTGAAAACCAGTGTCAGGCACCTGTTGCCTGCATATGCTGAACTGGTACAAACTTCTTTGTGTATATCTGTTGTTGTTTTTATCTAGAAAATTTACTTTATTTCTGTAGAATAGATGGATATACCCAAAAAGATGACATTGCGGTCGCGTTTATTGCTATGTACACACATTAGTACTAATCGCTTAGTACTAAAATTCATGGCCACTAAGCATTTTAGTACTAAGCGATTAGTGGGAAGAGAAGTGAGAAGTAGCCGTTTATACGTTGGAGTTAGTAGTAAGGTATTATAGTTACCAAAAGAAGATGATTAAAATACGTAAACAAACAACGACTCGTATTTACACTTTCCGATACAACTTGTCACTAAGTCACTTGTTCTAGCTGACCGTATATGAACATTATACGGTCAGCAAGTGCTTACTAAATTGTAGTCTTGTCGCGAAATTGTATCCAATGTGGAAACATGCTGTTTGGTATTGTTGTTTGTGTTTATGTACAGTGCAAGTGAACAGAATTCGATCCTATTTACTTAGAGAAAATGCTTAGTACTTGCCACATAGACTAATAAGTGTATGTGGCAAGTATTAAGCATTAGTTACTAAGCCAGTGTAAGTAAGCATACAAGTATTACGAAGTAATAAACCTATTAACAAATTGCACAGGGACTTCTGAGGCGTCATGGACCTTGTTCTACCCGTGATCTATTCGGAGATAAATCTACCCTATCTAGTTGGAATAACCGTCGACCGATTGACGATAAGCTTGTCAAGACAAGGTGAGTTGGGGTAGCAGTTTAATTCTGTTAAAACGCCCCAGCTGAAGTAATTTTCATTAATTGTCGGCTCAATTCTTTCGCCGGGAGAGGCTGGGGGAACTATTAACTAATTAACCGAACGAAATTAAAGAGATGTCTCTCCCATATTATTTTCTAGTTAATTGCCCACCTGTCGCACTCAAAGTCTGATAATGAAACATTAATCTTAACGATAATTAAATTCCTACATTTACTTTTAAGAATATAATATGCACAATATTAAATTCTACCTTTCGTGTTGGCAAGCTTCTCAGTAAAGTTTTTTTTATTGCTGAAGCACAGCACTGTGATGGAAAGTGGTTACCTTCGCCTATGGACATTAGTAATACCAGAGGTGCTGCGAATGTGCCGTCGGCCTTGAAGAAGAAACTGGAACCTTGATCATGGTACCGGAACAGAAATCAAGATTGTTATGGCGGCGTACTCTAGACCAGGGTGGTAGCCATCCATTCGGGAAAATGCCCTACTCTGCTATGGGTTGTTTTATCGCTTCTTACGACAGGCCACCCGGCAGCAGGTTATTCAAACAATTAGTATTCTTTTTCTATTTCTGCACGGAGGAAATTAGACAGCAACAGCACCTTTAGTGTTACGAATGCCTAGAGGCGGCGGTACCTAGCCGCTTTCCATCAGGTCTGCTTGTCTGCTGAACTCACCTAAAAAAAAAAGAAAACGAGACGTTGGCTTCAGACTCAATTGAACAACTCGGAGCAGTCCCCTTTATACAGCCTGTCGTTCAATAAAAGTTATTTGTGTAACATCTTTATTTTTTAGTAATGTTTATATAAGTGTTACAACTCTGGTTCAGACAACAAAGCATATTTCTTACCCGTCGGCATTTGAACTAATAACATTTAGTTTATTTTATGGTCGTCTCTTTTTGTTTACTTTGTGTTTAAAATTTGTGATTAGAAAACAGCCTATTGTTGTATTGTAATCTTTCATGGCAGTCATTAGCCAGGTGTGTCGGGTTAATTCGACTTAGATACGGGGACATTGCAGTTGCGCAATATAAAACGATGACCTGATGGAGGGGGAGTCAGTCGAGCGAGAACCTTGAGCGTAGCGAGACATGTGTACTACATTCAGGAATCCAATTAGTGACGGACTTTGTGCGTTTTATGGAATTACAACATTTTGAATTATGTTTGGACTTATTGTGTTCGGTTATATTTGTACCTGTGTTATGTGTTTGTAAAGTTCTAATAAACTCTATAGTAATTCGAACGGCATTTTGATTCGAGTCTCACAGCTCGTAACATTATAATAGTCTTATTTGATGTGATTTAAACAGGGATGGAAGGTACACCGCTGATATAGAAAGAAGAGTGAATTTGGGGAATAGTGTGAATGGAGCGTTAGGTAAACTTCTAGGCGCTAAGAACCTCAGTCAGAAGGCCCAGCTTGCCATACACAACGCGGTGCTGGTACCTACGCTCACGTATGGAAGCGAGACTTGGGTATGGAAGAGAGAGCATTAAAGTAGAGTAAACGCGGTTGAGATGCGAGCACTGCGCAAAATCTGCGGAGTGACGCTCGCGGACCGCATACGTAATACCGAAGTAAGAAAGAGAGTGTCGGGGTGAAGGTAAGGAAAGGAAGGCTCCGGTGGTTCGGGCATGCGGAAGGAATGAATAATAGAAGAATGACTAAAAAGATATACAATGCAAAAGTGGATGGATGCAGAAGTCGCGGAAGGCCACGACACACCTTCCATGATCAAATTGATCATGTACTAGCAGAAGGTGATGTCAGGAGCCTTAAGAACAGATGAGCGTGCATGACAAGAGCTTTGAATGTCAAAGAAGCAAGTGAGGTGTGTAAGAATAAGTCTAAATGGCGCTCTGTTGTTCGTGCCTACCCCGCAAGGGACCTGGCGTGAAATTATGTATGTATAGGTATGTAAATAAATTTCAGGACTGACCATTGAATTTGGCACTCATTTAAATCTCACTTCTTTTGTCTTTGAAGTCAACAATCAAGGCATATATCATAATATTAAACTTGGCTTTGATTTCACATTTATATGTTTAGTGGGATAATTTATACAAAAAGCCGCAGTCTCTTTGAAGGCTAAGCGATTCGAAGAACTCCTGTTAGAATGGGATGAACGAGATAATAATAACGTTGTGGTGGATTTAGTTCATAAATTATTTATTATTTCACAAAAGTTTCTATTCAAACTAAGCTTTATGGAGAGCATTTATTGAAGTTTATATTATATATACATATAGATAACTTTTCTGGTGAGACGTAGGCAGCCACCAGTGTTCGCAGTACCATACGGCAGGACCAACTTACTTAATAAGGCGTCGATATACAAATTGACATTTTCATTTGTACTGTGACTTCTACTCCTTCTCATCTCCAGGAGTCCAAAGTTGGGGCCGGTCGCACTGCCGCTTCTGTCGAAAACTCCAAACGGTTCCAATATGTTACCCTTGGAACAGGTTACACAATTCAGCCATTTGGGGTGGAGACTTTGGGCCCATGGGAGCCAAGTGCCCACAAATTATGTCAAAAATTAAAAAAACACCTAGTCAACACGACAGGAGACCGGAAGGCTGGAGCTTACCTCGCTCAAAGGCTTCGTCTCCAGCGAAGTAATGCTGCCAGCCTTCTAGGTACAATGCCCAGCGACAGCGGTCTGGTGGGGCTGGACGGGCTTTGATGTAGGCTTGTATTTTAATTTTAGCTTTACTACTATTGTATATATATATATTTAAGTTAGCTGTAAACCTAACTTTTAGATATTTTAGTTTATGTTATGACGACTGAATATGTATATTATGGATGTGTGTATGTATATATATATATGCATATATACAGAGCGTTCCATTAGTACGTCACAACGCCCAAAATGCTCCGTAGGCCGTTCCACAAGGCAACCGCGGTCGTTGTGGTCGTGGCGTCACTAATGACGTCATCATTTTCGCTCACACAACGCTCACAACGACCCATGTTAAGAGGTGTGTCTAATAACTGTTCCACTTGGGTTTACGATTGTAATCGCGGTCGTGAACGTGGTCGTTGTGAGTTCCTAATGGAACGTACCTATAATGTATACTGTATATCACGATATCGTATTGGTGACAACTGTAATGATAGCGATGATTGTATGTCAATAAATATTAAATAAATAAATGAAATTGAAGTATCTGTTTGTTATTTCAAAGTAACTGCTTTTTACTAAATGCATATGAAAGTGAACAAATGTCCGTCTATCTGGATGTTCCAGCTAACTCTGAAACGGGTAGACCGATTTTGATAGGACTTACACTGACAGATTGCAGATGTTAAGAAGTAACTTAGGATACTATCAAAATTAGCGTTCCGTGTAAAAAACCCATGCCGACGTAGTCGCGGGAGCACCTAGTGTAATTATATGCTAGATCTGCCTTTCACTAAGTTATAAATCAAATTAAAAAGTATCTTGCTAAAAGAGGGAAACTATTTAAGAATAGAATAGAAGAATACTTAAATGACAAAACTTCATTTACATAGCAGCTCGCTCCAACCTCGTATACTTTATTTTGTATAACGTTTTTATCTTGCCAAGCTAGTAAGGAATTTATGGAGATATGTTGCGATATAAAATTTTGGCATATCATATCATTATTACAAGTATAATAATATTTTTCTATCCTTTTATTGTGTCTCTGTCTTATTGATTATGCACTGTTTGCTACAACTCTATTAATTCTTCAAAAGTCATTCTGTAACATACTTCTGTATAAAATTTATAAAAAAGAACACGATATAAAAAGAATAATAAATATAAAGAAACACAATTTTCAGCCGGACGTATTGCTGGGGAGTTTCTTGCCTCTTCTTTTCCTTAACAGTAATAACATGTTGCGAAGCTGTGTAAGACCTTCAAGAAATGTTCTCCAGTGTAACTTATTTTGAATAAGAACTTGAATAAATGAACTAAATAATTTTTTTGTGTGTTGCAAAAGTCTTTAATATAACTGATAAGTCTTACAACTGGCCACATTGTGAAATTATTGAATTACGAATTTTGTGTTTTATTAAGTAATTTTTTTTTAAACTAGAATAGAAATCTGGGCATAATCTTTTTATCCCTTCGAATGGATGTCAAAATTAAACGGTAGTAAGGTAAACACATTTATAGTAGCAGTGTAGATATACAAGTAAAAAGCTGGTATTATTAAATGTAGTTTTCTACATAAACAACTGCCGACGCCTGATTGACGATTTACGAAAGTGGCGAGGCAATGAGTGTATCAAAGCTCATTTAGCAGATGTCCTGAAGTGGATTTCAATAGGTTGATGATTAAGGGGCTATACATATAGAAGAAAGTAAATCTCGCAATCAGTGGTACGTTTAAGCAGAGGCTTATGTCCAAAGGTGGATATATAGATTGGCGATGTGGCAGTACTCGACAATTTTTTTTATATACTTATAATATTGTATCTTTTACGACAGGATTAGTGTTTGTTGTGTTCGGTATTACTAAATTAATTTGAACATAATGGTGCCAACCGTACTATCTAATATATAAAATTCTCGTGTCACAGTTTTCGTTGCCATACTCCTCCGAAACGGCTTGACCGATTTTGATGAAATTTTTTGTGCTTATCCGGTATCTATGAGAATCGGCCAACATCTATTTTTCATCCCCCTAAATGTTAGGGGTAGTCCACACCTAAATTTTTTTTTACCGGGCAGGACGTCGTCTGCCGGGACAGCTAGTAATATATAGAATCGTGCTATATTTTCATCGCGAATTCAATTGTCGATCTTTTTGTTCAAACACTCATGATTATTCAAAAAACAATACATCCTTGCAACCCAAAGCATAAAGTATTAATAAATGAACATGGAAAATGCAATAATGAAATAAATAATCTATATAGTAAAACATGAACTGTTTTTTAATGTAGCCCAAAATTGCTATATATTTAGAGCTTAAATACAAAAATTAGTATAACTTATATAATTACTTAAATAAAAAATATATATACTGTAGTATTACTTACCTTTGAATTCGCCCAAGTTCGTACCGTTCAAGGTTTACTAATTGAAAGAGATTTGCTAATACGTCAACAGATCATAAGTTATTTGGAAATTAGTCTGCACATCAACATGTTACACGTGGCACGCGGTGTTTGTATGAAACAACGAGATGTGTGACGCCGGGCGGCCGCGTCCGACTCTCACCGAGGGCGGGAACAATCTGCCTGGCTCGAAGTGCCTCTTTATGGGCTTAGAGCTTTACAGCCCGGCCACGAGCTTTCGCTTATCGTCGGGCGATGCGACAAGCGGCACATCCGCGAGCAAGTCAACTCGTGGTGTTATCACACAATGTGTTGTAGTCGTTGAATAGAGATATCGTAGTTGTGAGATATTGTTGTTGATTTTTATATAGAAATGTCCTACTTTTTGTCTTATTTCAACTATATAAACGTAATTAACACTGGAATGGATATTTATACGTATGTATTCCTTTCAATAATTATCACTCGACAAAACAAACAAAAAAATTGGCATAAAAAATAAAAGTTACATTCTAAATTCTATTCTATAAGGAAAATGGGTTTTACGTTAATGAGATTGCAGCACGACGTATTTTATGCATATTGTTTTTCACAACCGTCGCTCAAAGAGACATGTTCGTGGCCGAGCCATGAAGCAAGCGGTGGAATTTAGTTAGGATGCCAACGACTTCGAATCGAAATTCTGGGATGTGATATTTCGCTGTGCAATCTTTGTAATACAAGAAATATTAATGTAGTATCTATCAAAATTAGTCATTGATTCTTCAGACAGTCAGAGGGCTGGTTCCTACCTCGGACAAAGGATAAGTATAGTGATCCAGACAGGAGACACCCCGACGTTCCACCAGACACAGTTACTGGCTGGGCAAGGCTGCCTCGGTCGGTACCAGCGTGAGACATTGTTAGGGTGCAATGAAGAAGAAACGACGCTGCACACTCTCCAGGGCTGTTCAGCCTGTTTTAGATACGCAGGCCCCGTGGTCTCGGTGGTATCAAAGGATCTGACTTCTGCGGACTGTTGCTTCGGGCTGTGGTCTAGACGTCATCCGTCATCATTATCCGACTCCGATGGGATGACGTCACCTGCTTTTGCGGGGCTCACCCGCTTACAACGCCGCCGAGTAAGTGACGCCGCATCGTTTCTCCACGTTAGCCCTTATCATTCCTGAGTCAGGACATGCCTGCCCGGTGGCGAGCCCACTCCAGTTAGAGTCGCGGAAGGAAAGCTCACGCATATCCCGTGGCCCCGGCATATGTCATCAGGTGGATACCAAGAGCTTTTAGTGGGTATTCCGGCATCCCATCTGACCGGCGAGTTCCATACTACCACACCAAAGTCTCTGTCTCCGGCGGGGTGGTCGCAAAAGGATTTCACTTCGTAAAAAAAGGTATGACGACCCAGCGCGGAAACGTAGCCAGCCTTCTGGGAACCTTATCCATTGACTACGTCGACCTAGGCTCAATATTCTTCTACATATAGGCTCAAGGAAGTATTATTATTATATACTAGCTGCGCCCCGCAGTTTCACCCTCGTGTTGATGGAAAGTCGTTATATTTTGGACTATTCGCACTATATCTTTATATTATAGCCTATATGTTATTATAAATATATATTATTATTATAAAATTTCATCAAAATCCATTCAGTAGTTTTTGTGTGAAAGAGTACCTAACGAACATACATCCATATATTCTCACAAACTTTCGCGTTTATAAATCGATACGCCGACAGCAGCGTCACCTACCGGGTCCAATTGTGAACCAACTCAGAAACCTTCTCTGGCTCATGCACAACCACTTTGCTAAAGATCATCACACGATCAAATAGTTTACGTTTCTATAAAGGACACGCAGACAAACATTCATTTTCATATAAAATAAAAGATATAGATAGTATAACTCGTATAAAAATAATTCAATATCCGATATCAAATCAAGTACCAATATCTAGATTTGGTATACGAGACTGTAGGGAAAGTGATATTACTCACTAATATAAGTGGTCAATGCAGTTGACCCTTATGCTCACGTTTTAAATGCCGTACGTTCGAATCCTAGTTGGGAGGTATATATCACTTGGCGATTTCTTACATAATGTGTATTTTGTGGTTACTCTTGTTAAATATCTAAGCAGTGTGATTTATTAAAAAATATTGATAAAAATAAAATACACCAATAACCAGTTTTACAAGGAAGCATTTAATACAGAAAAAATGCCTATAAACTACCCGAGTACTTTCACAGAATATTTAGAGAGCGTACAATATTTACCACATGAATTAAAATAACGTAAGTTTCCACATCTTTTTGGCCCGCAGGAAGTGTCTGGCAACTGTATGTCTTTGTTTATAATAATATCATATATGACATGTAAAAACTAGCCTTGCTACTTTGACGTAAGTTAGCATGGTTTTTTCTACCTTCGATACCTGCTACCTACCCACAAACTGCAGGAAAAAGTGACACGGTAGTGCACACCTGAACAGCTGCTAGTATTGTACACAACACAAGTACGAGCATGTATAGAGTAGTGCTCTCACCTTTGGGATGGCCCAGCCAAATATCAACTAAAAGCACTAGACTCGATTGAGCGGAGATCCAGGGGGGGCTGGTTGGCAAGCTTTTCGATGACAAAACACAAAGTCTCGAACATCGACGCAGGTTTCCCAGCTTATCGGTTTTCTATCGGATTCAGTTTGGAGAGTGTGCAGCTGAGTTATTCGAGGTAATCCCGCCATCTCCCTTCCATCATCGGCCAACCAGACGCATCGGCATGCGGCATCGATATATGGTGGATATTCCACATATAACAACGAAGCGCTTTGCATCTAGCTTCATCATACGCACTGCAAAGGAGTGGAACTCATTGCCGGAGTGTCTTTCCCGATAGTTATAACCTGGGTGTCTTCAAGACCCGTGTGAATAGGTAACTTCTAGGTAAGCGTGCTACATCCTAGACCACAACTTTGCTCCACATATTTTGCTATACTACAATAAAAAAACCTGAATTACGGCTCCGTTTTCAGGTTAGCGAGTATCCATTGCTACCTAACATCCCTTAAGTCTGGGGTGACTGAGATCTCACTCTAGTAGTAATCTTGCAGCCGGATCTCGGTCTATAGCGAAGATTGAAGTTTCATTGTGACAAGGACGGGTGAGGGGTCAAAAATCATGAAATTCACGTATAATATGTGGATGGTCCCAAATATGTTTACCTACATTGTTTACTCCAAAAGTAAGTACTTTTATATCATGGAGGAGAATATTTGTTGACGACAACATGTATGATAGAAACTCACCGTCTACACAGGTGATAAGAGCATAGGTGTAATTTGCTAAGCCTCGTAGATCACATGTATACGGCCGTTAAACGTAAGAAAGAGACGGGTCGGACAGAGATGCATATAGTCTTATAATATTTCATATAACCGTGTATATTGTTTTATTTTGTTTAAACTTAATTTAATTAATTAGTGATATTATAGTATATCATAGTATTGTCATAATAGCCTTAAGCTTACTGGAAAATAAATGTGTAAATGTTTTGAGTTTCATTAGGACCCAAATAGATCCTGGTAAATGAGACCGGGCTACGGGCGTGCAGAACGCCGCCTGGAGACCGGGACTCAAAAGGGTAGCGGAAACAGGGCTTCGGGAATGCAGAACGCAACCGGAGCCCTGGATCCGTGAGGTATGCCTGCACTACTGCCTACTCCATAGCGAGTAAGCCATAATGTTAGTGCAGGCAGAGGTCCGCGCGCAACGGCGCATGGTTATGCATTGAGGTAATCGCCCGCGCGCTCGACGCTTTATATTTATACTCATGAAGCGGGGGGCGAAGAATGTGCCCATAACAATGTCCCGCGTTTCGAAACTATTGGTCATATGTATGTGAGAACCCACAGGATAGGCTAGGATCTATGATATTGTGAATATTGTAATAGCAATAAGGCTTATGTAAAGAGAAATTAAACAAATAAACTAAAGGGGGTGTTACAACGAAGCGGGAGGTCGGCGAAGGCGGCATTGTATAAATATGGGGCGCCTTGCGAGGCCCGATTGTAGTTCGTGATAAGCAGCAGTTCGCGCTAAGCAACCAACAAAGAAACTCCCTCCCGCCGACCATGCCGCCGTTGGAAGCCACCCGTAACACCATTTTCATCGTTTTATTTCGGCATCCACTCCATCACCAAAAATATTTATCTACGGTATTGTTTATATGGAAGTTACGTTATTTGGCCTTCGGAGGATGTTTTAAAAACACACTGTATTTTAATTCGCTTATTAATCAATTAATTAATATCTAATACGTCTGGGCTTCTCCTGAGGTCCAAAAGACGACGCTGGTACATCGCGAGGACCCTTAATGGGTTTGCGCGATATTTCGACATCATGTGATCTTGGAAGATCGATGAGTCGTGTCGTGTGAAGCAAACGAAGAAAATTAAGGGTTCGTCCAAACGAACATGTAACATGGATAAATACGGGCAATAAATTAAACCAAACTTTGTTAAAAAAACATTGTCTTTTATTAAAAATAACAAGTTTCATAAGTTCATAGTGATTTCTTTAATTTATTATACATTACACGTTAAAACTACAAAATATTATGATAAATCAATAAAATGTTTCCGACGCACAATACAAACTTTTTATATATTACTTAGTAATTAAGAGGCCACCTTATTACATCATATTGATTTTTATTCATCTACAGATTTCAATGTATAAAACTCGTGCAAAACTTTATATATAAAACTAGCCGTCCCGGCAGACGTCGTCCTGCCCGGTAAAAAATAGGGGTTTATCGTAGAAGGGTGAAAATTGAGGATTATATGTATTTTTGTATGTTGTATCATAAAAAAATAGAAATTAAAAATTTTGTCTAAATAATAAAAAATTAAATTTAGGGGTGGACTACCCCTAACATTTAGGGGGATGAAAAATAGATGTTGGCTGATTCTAAGACCTACCCAATATGCATACAAAATTTCATGAGAATCGGTCAAGCCGTTTCGGAGGAGTATGGCAACGAAAACTGTGACACGAGAATTTTATATATTAGATAAACTTGAGTTTGCCGAATACTAGATCATTGCAGTGTGGCGTCAATACATAATTATAATGTAATTGAAATATATAAAATTGGTATCGTATAGAAAGCATGAATGATATGATATGGAATAGTGTAATACAGTACATCGAAATTTATGAATATGTGTAAGTACTTTTATCATTTTTATCTAAATATTAATTTAAAAATTAACAACTATTGACAAATTTAATAATTATAGTTAAGTGATGTTCACTTTAATCACAAGTAAATATATTTTGCTCTTTTACATAGACGAATAAAATAGATAGACCAAGCCCCGAGCTCTTAGAGTGAAGTCGGACAAAGGAAGCCAAACGTGGCATAGTGCTTTACAAGAACTTATTATTAAATAGAATCAGTATGGATAAAGGTGGAATTATCCAAACAGTCAACAACCACATGTTGACATTGTATTTACATAACCCCTTAATAAGTCTGAACTCAATATACTGTCTGTGATTACTGTATAATTTTAGAAAAATAAGTAAAATTAATGTCTGTAGATTTAGTGGACTACACTGTTTTTGTTAATTAGTTGATTTTCAATTTGATTGCTATTTGCATGCCTGAAAGGGCAAAAACATGTGAAACATTACACAATATGTTGTCATCTAATATTTATATAATACTAACCATGTTTTTGAGCAAATAAATGATTTGATTTGATTTGATTTACAGTATAATTCATAAGTTTACGCATACAAGTATTAAAAAATACTTTACTTGACGCTTTTATGCACGTAGGCTCCGTCTATACTTTTATTAGTCTGAGTGATTATTTTTTAATCCCTCGATACAACGCATATCAAAAAAATTATATAATAATGTTATAGTTTTATCACCGCCGTCGTCAGCATATTAAATTTCATATAAAATCATTTTTATTCTTAAACATGGTTTTCTATGAATCAATTAAAACATAGACAATACTTCTTCAGAAGTAGCACTGTCTCTGAATAATATATATAACTAGTAAGTATATAAGATGTAAAAAATATAAGCATGTAAAATATAATAAATGATAAGTTAGTAGATTATTAGAATAGTAATAGATAAATGTATTATAATAGAATAAGCAAAATAGCATTATATAGATAACTAGCTGTCCCGTCAGACGTCGTCCTGCCCGGTAAAAAATAGGGGTTGATCGTAGAGGGTTGAAAATCTAGGGTTGTATGTATTTTTGTATGTTGTATCATAAAAAAATAGAAATTAAAAATTTTGTCTAAAAAGTAAAATACAAAATTTAGGGGTGGACTACCCCTAACATTTAGGGGGATGAAAAATAGATGTTGGCCGATTCTCATAGATACCGGATAAGCCCAAAAAATTTCATCAAAATCGGTCAAGCCGTTTCGGAGGAGTATGGCAACGAAAACTGTGACACGAGAATTTTATATATTAAGAGATAAGAAAGTAGAATGTTTAAGACTTAAAATTGTATTATGGATATTTGTAATGAAAAATAATAAATTTGGCAATAAAAGAGAAAAAAAATAATTAAATACACAAAAACATGCATAGAATATCCTGACAAGCGTGAGTGTTAGAAGAAAAAATACATAGACAGTGTCAAGATTACCTAAATGAAATTCTCTAATTATAATTTTCAAAATATATATTAATAGAATTGAAGACGTGAGTGGATGAAGGTGATATGTCGCATATTCGGTTTTTTGCTTTTTTTGCGTAGATGAATGTTATAAGTCGATACCAAATGACTACAAACCTTAGACCATAGATATAAGGCATATTTAAAAAATAAAAAGTTGCTAAAGGTGTTAAGTTCAGTTCAGTTTCAAATAAAAGTAAAAGTTTTATCTCAATTTACTCAGAATTGGAATTATGCGACTTATCCACCTTTATCCACTCATGTCTTCAATTTACACACGACAAATCGATTTTAAACAAATCTTAACAATTAAAATACAAATGTTTCATAAATTATAAATTTAATATTTTAAACAAGGTCTCATAAAATATAATAAAACTACGTTTTAACAGTTTTAAGTGAGTTAATTAATTTGATTATTATTATTCCAACGTTTTGGTCATTTTCAATAGCCGCGATCACCGTTTTTATCCGTGCAGGAACGGAGAAAGAATACAAATTCCTGCGGCCGGGCGGCCTGTCGTAAGAGGCGACAAAACAACCCACAGCCAGGTGGTAGGGCATTTGCCCGACTGGATGGCTACCACCCCTGGTCTAAAGTATGTCGCCGTAACAACCCTAGTTGTGTTCCGGCATTAGTGACCAGGCTCCAGTCTCCTTCAAGAGAGCAGCAGCGCATTAGTAGTACCTTTGGTGTTACAAATGTCCATAGGCGATAGTAACTGCTATCCATCAAGTGGGCCGTCTGCCTGTCTGCTGAACTCCTGCAATAAAAAATAAAAAAAATCACGGGAGACAAAGATATCAAGTGGCTACTGAAAAATGCCCGAAACGTCGGAATAATGAAAATCAAATAAAATACCGCGCTTGTAACCGTTAAACGTACTTTTATTGTGTACAAGCCGCGAAAACTTAAAAAAAATATTTCATACAATATTTTTTCACAAGAATTGAGTTTTAATTTGTAGGAATGTATAAGTGTTCGAAAACTAGATCTTTGACTGACACCAAACGATTCGCTTCTCTAAGCTTGAAAAGGCACATTTCATCAAACAGTTCAAACTGTTATCATAAATAAAATTCCTCCATATAAACAATACCCTATAACTATTGTAGCTCGAAAGCTATATTTTATTGAAAATAAAATTACACAGCGATATATCACTCCATAAGTTCAAGTTAAAACTTTAATCTTATTTTAAAATTAAATGGAAATTAAAAGCTAAAGACATGAATGAATGAAGGAGTTATTTAATATTTTAATGACATTTCTTTAAAAAAAATGCACGTCGATGAAAATGTAATGTACAATCGAATTAACTGAACTATGGCCCACTTTCCTAATTTTTTTTTTTTTTTTTTTATTGCAGGAGGTCAGCAGACAGGCAGACGGCCCACTTGATGGACAGCGGTTACCATCGCCTATGGACATTTGCAACACCAAAGGTGCTACGAATGCGCTGCTGCTCTCTTTAGGGAGCCTGGAACCTGGCTAATAACTCCTTTCAAACCGTCAAAATAGTTAGTGTGTGTTGTACTTAGGACGTTTTAAACATTAATAAAAATGAGTCACTAGGCTCAGAGAATTACGCAATTTTAGACTTTGTTATCATTGTACTAGATAAGTTTTTGATAAAACAGTAATGATTTAAAAATTGAAGCGCGAACTGAAATCTGTCTTATAATTCTAACTCTTCATTACAGATTGAAAAATTGTGTGTGTGTTGTACTTATGTACACGCGTTAGAAGTTATACTTCTTTGGCGTATCAAGATAAAAATCTTTTCAAAAATTTTATCTTTTGCTTTATTCTACGTTTGTAGAAAAAACGACACTAACAATCGAAAAACTAAAATGTTGACTATAGCTAACTTCAGGGTGTCGGTTGACTATAGCTAACTTCATGGTGTAGCTTTTTCGTGTGACGGTGTGCGCGCGCATCGTAAAAATTTACTCTCGTCATTTTTCCCTAACGCGCCTAAAGAAGTATAACTTCAAAAAGTATAACAATTTTAAAAATAAATGTCATTCTGAAAGTACATCACGAGTCAAGTCAATCAGAAAAAAGAAACCAATACACTAGCACGTAATAGCATTTTTCAGATGTCACACACTAGTACAGTCTACGATCCATTTAATACAACGTAATCAGTAACTGTCAATGTCTTTTTTTTTTATTGCAGGAGATCAGCAGACAGGCAGACGGCCCACTTGATGGACAGCGGTTACCATCGCCTATGGACATTTGCAACACCAAAGGTGCTACGAATGCGCTGCTGCTCTCTTTAGGGAGCCTGGAACCTGGTCACTAATGCCGGAACACAACACATGGTTGTTATGGCGACATACTCTAGACCAGGGGTGGTAGCCATCCAGTCGGGCAAATGCCCTACCACCTGGCAAAATTTGTTTAATAAAATGACAACCAATTAGTTACCAAGGAAATGTAAGTTCAGGCGAATTTCAACCTAATTCTGTTTCACAATTGTAGGAAACTGATCTTATGATGCTGGGTCATGATTCAGTTGGTTCGATTGTATATACAAACATACAAACCATATTAAATCTTAAAATCATAGTTTTAGATATAGGAAATGATGAAAAAGTCAAAAATATAGCTAAAGTTATAATTCGAGAACATTGTTACCGTTTTTCTCAGTGTTACCAATTGTAACACGTCCCCTTCATCCATTCACGCATTCAGACGTTTTCATTATCTTAAACTAGCTTATGATGTTGGAAAATAACAATGGAATGTATTCTTATATGTTAAAACAATAATAACTTCTTAAAAATCGATTAATAATAATGTGCTGATTCGCAAACACCTCCCCAGGTATTTGTTATTAATACTTAAGGTTACACATGAGGACTGATTTTCATACTAAACCACATCGATTTTAATATCAGGAATATTATAATTTAAAACAATTAAACGTCGCCTATAAAATGTTTAATTAAGTAAAAAAAATCTTTATTAGTTCTTTAAAGAAAAAATCGAAGTACAAAATACAATAATCAGAATTTCCTGACGCCCATTGGCAGTGTTAAAAATAATAATTTGTATTTAAGCATGTGGTCATACTCTTGTACAGTTGCGGAGAGAAAGCGTTCGTCACCTTGAAGTTGACTCTTGCTTGCACGGGTACAAGAAACAATGCAGCCAACATTTTAATAAATGTTACGTTAATACAATATACAAACGTGAAAAAAGAAAATTGCAATGTTGACAGTTGATATTGACAGACGCTGAGATTACCAATAAGAAACAAAGAGCTAAAATCACGACGCTTAACATAAATATTAAAACCAATAAAAGGTTTTACGTCTTTAGATAATCTTCTTAGATTAGATAAAAATCGAACAAGCGATGTTCACTCGGCTTTCACGTCACAATAATTATTTAATTTATAGGTCTTCTTGGTTCTTAAGAGGTGAGATGGACCATATGTAAAATCATCTGGGTTGTATGCTTGATGTTACTAAGCTGTCTTCAATGATTAGTGGACTGTTTTTAATATATGCTTTATTACAATATAATTATAACACATATGATAATGTATGCGTCGCCGGACGGTGTGTGTCGGACTGCTCGCACGCGGCGCTCCCCTCTCTCCCCGACGTAACCGGTTGGCGTTAACAAGTTTGATCTTAGTAATTTCAAACTTTATTCTCAAAAATAATTTTCTGTGGAGCAGTCTGTTTTGTGACTTAGTTTGAAAAGGTAACTAGTGCTCGCGAAACGTTAAATGAATCAATATGAAAACTGGCGAACATTTTCATGCCACGACTGTACATATAATATATAAATGTGTGTGTGTGTGTGCTCGCGTGTGGGCGTTTGTGTTTCTGTAGAGATGAAGGATGAATAAAGTAAGGTGAAAGTTTAAAAGTTTCAATTAATATGAACTTGATCACTTATTTTTTTATAAAATATAAAATTAATTATATTGTAAAAATGTGTTTCTGTTAACTGTATCTTTAAAACACAATAAAGCATATTCATTCAATTATATTAGTTCTTTTAAAGACAAGTCTGTAATATATGTGACGTCATAAATCCTTATTGCTATTGTTTGTATTTCATACAAATAATTGGAAGCCATTAAGTTGATAAGTAAATAAATAATAAGGTCGGTCAGCCGGGGAATGAGTCAGTTGTGTTTCAACTGCGATCAAGGCGTTACCAATTATACTTTCGGAGAGAGTATCTTATAACGATGGATTTTGCACGATTTATGTGATTACGATTTTCTGTAGCTCTATTAAACTTTGATTCCGACGGCATTTTGAATTTGCATCCCGCAAATACGTAACAATATTATACAATTATTTATTATTCGAATTATTCGGATCTTATGTGAGGCATCTTAAATAATTGTAATACTCAAATCGACGCGGTTTTTTATGAAAATCAGAAATGACACTTCACGTAAATTGATTATTTGAGACATTTTTAAGTACAATGCGACGCCCTCTGTTGTCGCCACGCCGAATGGAAACCGGCCGCAGAATCGGAATCTGAATCCCCCTCTTCGCTCGCACCGATTTGAGCTCTTGGCTGTAAGAGGACATAGATGTTAATGAAAGTAGATGAGGATTATGTATATATATTTTTTTTTATTTGTTTTGATAAAGCGTATAGCAAAAACGTAATCTATAGGTGATTCTGAGAAATTTTGCTCAAGAGACCATAGCTCTAAGTCGGATTTGGAGCCCCCCAAAATTTCAAAATAGATATTTTTCCATATATACATAGAATAATTTAATTAAATTAGTCATAAAATCGGATAGAATTATAGTAAATTTCTCAATCTGGGCTTGTTTGAAAGGTATTTATATTACCTTTCAGAATCTGTATATATATATATATATATATATATATATATATATATATATATATATATATATATATATATATATATATATATATATATATAGGTATAGACATCAGGCACACACTACACATGCACTCTGTCACAACACCAGCATGTAACAAATACACTCTACACTAGTATAAGTTTAATATAAATGAGATTAAATTAATGTAACACACAAGAACCAATAAGCGTGTTTAAATTAAATCTAAACGTCTAAAAATTAAATCTAGAAAATAAGTAAGTACAGACTGCGCAGCTCGTAACACTTATAATATTGTGTTTTACGCTGAAGCGATATCCTGGTCGATGTAGTATAGAAGTTAAACACTGTTAGTGGTGGAAACTTATAATAAATCACTTTTCCAAATCAATAAGTATGCATTCGGCTACAACCAGAATGGAAGAAGAAACAAAAATCAACGACAGTGTTGCAAGTTTAAAAACAATATTGCCTTATGTTGGTATTGCCAACACAGACTACTTCATTTTTGGTCTAGAATTTTTAACCAGACCCATCTAGGTCTGGTTAAAAAGTACAGACCACTTTTCTGTTTTCAGTGTATTTATTGTATGTTAGCAAAAATAAATTACATATTTTAGTTGAATTTAATTGAAAAGCTGTGGAGCCCTAATAATTACCTGATCAGGTGTTGACGGGGTGCTTCGGCTGTGCGCGGCTGCAACGCCCCTCCTCCCGGTTGCCCCGCGCCGCCTCACTTTGCTGCTCATGGGTGGGGGCATTAGTTTGTCGTCCTTCTGGAGACCATATATTCATTTTAATAGCATTTATTATTGCTTTTTTCTGCTAAGCAAAATAATTTTTTCAAGGGAAAATTCGTTTGTGACCACCCTGCCGCTCGCAGACTACGACCGGCCAGTTCATTTATTTTACTATCGTTTATTTGACATACAAAGTTCTATTAGACACATTGTCAAGTGTTTACCGATGGGAAGCCAAGTGAATTAATAGAAAATGTAGAAACCGGCCATAATTACTCGAGTTAAGTCGTAGGCTGCGTACGGCGTAATGCTGTACGCGACCAATTTTATTCTCTAAGTCTGACAAACACATTGAATTTTTTTAAACATTTAAGTACATGTAGTTCGCAGTTTCACTTGCATCACCATCTAACACCATATTTTATATACACCGCATCTTCCTATCAAACTTCATCCATTATAGACAAACGGACAAAAAGACTGACTGACACAGTGCAGCGATGGACTTACGGAGAGTTATAAAAAAAATATAAAACAGAATCATTGTGTATTGTATAGTATTTGCCAAATATAATAATAATAATATCAGCCCATAAATGTCCCACTGCTGGACTTGGGCCTCCCATTATAGGAGAAATGGACAGTATACCCGCCCCGCCTGTCCAAGGCGGCTTGGCAGGTTTGACACATCGGTTATCTCGATGTGCGGGTGGCATCACGACGTTTTCCTTCACCGTTGTTAGCACGTGGTAATTGTAACAATATGCACATTAGGCTAGAAAACTTCCCGAGTCACCACTTGCTTTCCGGCTAGGATTCAAACCCGCGCCGTTTGCGAGTTTGGGACGCGTGTGAGTATGTAATATACATTATCTCACTTGTATATTATCTGCGGAACCCCAAGATTTGTGGAGTTGGTTGCCATCTTCGCTCGACCGCCGTTCGTCCCGGTCGCGTGTCGTCTTCGGCACGTACGCCGAAGATCTCGTCGCTCCGACCCCCAAGAAATTGCTGAACGCCTCTGTTGTTTTCTTTACGCGAACATTTAGCGAACCGATGCGGAGGAAACTCTCTTTTTCTGAAAATAAAATTGGTCACATGATAGATTCGTACATAATATTATAAACACATATAGTAGGAACAAAACTCAAATGCCACTGTGAAGTTCGTACAAGTCACGGCACAGTTCAGACGAGTGTTGTGTTCTCGCTCACTCGCTCTGCGAATTTGCATGCCATCTCTTTCACAAACCATCGAATGTAGTAAACGTAATTCCGATGCATGTGTTTACACGACATTTTGCCTATTCCACGAGCACATAACTATATAAAGTAAAACACTATATAGATTCAAATCTTGGTAGGTGACACCACTAGAATGAAATTTAAGTATATTTGCCATTAAGCTACCAAACTTTGGAATTATTGAACTTCACTTCACTTTTTTGGTTTATGGCTCCAACGCACTTGGCATCGATTTTGCCAATATCAGAGTACAATATGAGCGACAAGTGATTATAAACAATTAAATTATTGAACAAAAAAATTACACACGCAAGGTGAAAATAGTTTTGATATTGCTTAAAGAGAGAAATTTATTTGGACTTTTTTTTCTCTTTACTACATTTACCTGTCTATATTTTAATATGGTACAATATTTTACTAATAGAATTATAGAATACTTACTATATGGTTATTCAGCATTACGCTCATCTGTACATTAACATAATAGTAAAAGACCCAAATGAAAGCCCCCAATATTGATTAACAATAAAAAGCACAGAACATTCACTTGGTACAAATGATTGAAACACATGCGACATTATAACTGTGAAAATCATTACATATTCGTTAAATTTCACAACGACTGATTCACTTATCATTTCACTTTATTATTCATGTTTCATGTCAAAACGTAATATATCTCGTACTCAGTTAAAATTTTTATAAAATTTAGTAAGAATAAGAACTGTCAATATTGCGTGTCTAGTTGTATACGGCTTGCATTTGTGTATCAACATTGTTTACTAAATGAACCTTTTGTTTATTTTGTGCAAAATATTCTTCTTGTTAATTACGAACACATACAAAAGTCAATAACACAAAATTCGGAACATATTTTATGTTTAATACTGTGCATATATTATATTCTGAAAGGACATAAGGTGTATATATGTGACAAAAATGGTAATTGTGAATAAAAGTGCAGAGTTTTCAAAACAATTAACAAATAAAGACTAACGTGTATTTGTGTAGACATACAGCAAGCATTAAAGTTAGGACTTTCGCATACGTAGCGATAATCTTACTTGAATATGGGTATAAGGTATTCGGGTTGACTCTTAATGTTGGTGGGGAGGTGTCTTTTCGATGCAAATCATATGTTTCGGCCTCTGGAACATGCAGTCTAAGTAACTATATAATTATATTAAAGCACTATTTATTACCCATTACCAAATACTAAAACTAAAAACTATTTTTTCGTGTTGTTAAAGAAATATTAACCTTATTTTGTTAGAAAATAGTATCATTTTACAAAACTAAGTACACAATATTTATATCATTTTATTTTAAAATACACAGTTTGTTTATAACTGCGGTTTGTTTTAATTAGATAACTTAGTTCACATTTAAGGGTACTATTTAAAAAATTAAAAATAATAATACTTTATGAGTTTTTAATTATTTACATTAATGGACTCATAAGAAATAAGATTTTTCAAAATAATTATATTAACTCTAGAGGACAATTAACTTAAAACATAATATTAAGTTAATGTTTTCAAAATTTTAAGTATGTCCACAACTTATTCTTCACTCTGTAACTGAACGAATATTTAAATAAAAAAGCAAAACTAAACAATCAAACTCCGGTAATTAAGGTTAATATAACTTTTTTAGAGTTTGAGTACGGCAGTTAAAACGGCACTATAGCCCGACAGCCCATCATTTTTTTAGCTGCGTATTCATAAACTGAACCATTGAAGAATACTGCCATTTTCACTGGCGCTACAAGCATTCTCTAGTTTTTAGACATATTATTATTAAAACCGTATATTATTGTAAAGCAAATCAGTTGCATATTTATTAAACTATAATATTATAAAATGAAGAAAATTTAATTTAGTTATATTGCATTGTACCTATAGTCTTAAGGGATGGATTCTTATCTAATAAAGTAGAATAGGTACTAAGTGTAGGCCACTAAGTAAATCGGTAAAAATATATCGAAAAAAAAACTTATTATGAATTTAGAGTTAATTTAGAGTGCGTATGTTGTTGTGTTTTCTTGATCGACTTAGTTTAAGGAGTTGTTTTGAGTTTATTCGTTACAACCATACAAAAATACAAATATTTCCTGTTTATTATATTAAAATAGATAATAATTGTAATAGTGCAATCATATACTTCGGTAAGATCCTGGTGATAATGATGTGTCCATGTGGACCAAGTACTGCCTGGGCTTTCTTCCTGACCAGTCACGAATGTTGGGATCAGCATCTGATAGAAAAAGAGAAAACACTTGAATAGATAACCACGTATACAATTAAAATAATCAAAAATGTTATTCCAGAAAATTAACACGTCGTTAAGCGACATCTATGTTTTATACATAAAAACTTGTGCGTTCTAGGGACTAGTTCTATGCATTTTGTTATAATTTACTGGTTCAATAAGAGATGGCGCTTTTCAGCATTCGAATCTATTTATTTTTTATAAGTTCGAACTGGAGATGACGCTGTCGGCAGTAGACCAACATTTATGTAAAAGGCTTATCGGTAATTTTACCGTTATAGCTATGTTTTGTTTTCTTGGTCGTTCTCTTTCACTCGCAAAGATAATCAAACAGCAAAAGCACGCTTAAATTTTAGAGCTGTGTTTGTCGATTATTTCGGTAATGCAGTCGTAATAAAGCCAATTTGAAATAACGAAAATTTAACGATACGTATAACGTTATACATACGATTTAAACGTATACTATAATAAGCCTGTAAATTGTTAGAGTTTGTACATTACGTTTGAATGTGAGGCTAATTCGGTACTGCAGATTCCAAAAATGCAAGTTTTAGAATTTTCGTCTGTCTCTTAGAGCATCACGTGAAAACTACTGAACGGATTTAAATGAAACTGAACACAGAGCTAGCTCATATCCCGGGTAAATTAGGATATTGTTATCCCAATAAATGACGTCGTTTCCATGGGATAGACGAAAATTGCTAAAAAGAGGGCGCTACGACAGCATCTTTTTTGTAAACTACTGAACGTATAGTTACATACCGACAAAGAAACGCGCACCTGGTTTATTATCCTTATTATTATTATATATATTTTATAGTTATTGTTTTTATTTATGGCCGTTCGCAGGAATAATTGACCAGGTGTGCAGATTACGTTTTCTTGGAAAAACTCAGTCCATGCAGTCGATTGTTGTATTGACAGTTTACTTGAAAACAAGGCCTGAACGGAGAAGTGGGGCAGTCAAGCGACGATTACGATACTAGCAAGACGTGTGCAGTACATTCGACAAGCGATATAGTGATGGACTTTGCGCGTGTTATGGGATCGTGCAGTTTGTGCTAGTAGTGTCTAGTTATATTTGTAACTATGTTATACGTGTTTGTATAATTCTAATAAATTCTAAAGTAATTCCAACTTCTTTTTAATTCGAGTCCTGTAGCTCGTAGCAGTATATATATGAATAAAAGTCGACATTGCGGTGGCTTATAACATTTTATCCTGATAAAGAACGTCGATTCCTCAAAATGGACGGATTAGCTGCAATTACGTTTTTAAATTCGATATCACATACCTACGTTGTCATAAACAACATGTCATTAACAGCCTAGTCAAATTAGCCTGTGATTATAGAAGTATAGTCTTTGACAACAAATTATTATGGTCGAATTTTGACCACGGGCGACCACTAGTTATTATTATCTAATATATAAAATTCTCGTGTCACAGTTTTCGTTACCATACTCCTCCGAAACGGCTTGACCGATTTTGATGAAATTTTTTGTGCTTATCCGGTATCTATGAGAATCGGCCAACATCTATTTTTCATCCCCCTAAATGTTAGGGGTAGTCCACCCCTAAATTTTTTATTTTATTTTTTAGACAAAATTTTTAATTTCTATTTTTTTATGATACAACATACAAAAATACATACAACCCTAAATTATTAACCCTCTGCGACAAACCCCTATTTTTACCGGGCAGGACGACGTCTGCCGGGACAGCTAGTTATATATAGAAAACCAAATTAAGTATTTATGTAAAACATAACTGCCTAGTATGCATATAAAATACAAGTCCCAAAGAAAGAAAGTAACTTACTAGTAAATAAATAATTGTCGGTTTTAAAATGATACTTACCGTATACTTCAACTAAAAGCCGATAAACATTTTCGTGTCGAAATTGCATCGCGATGTGCAGCGGAGTATACCCCTGGAAACATAATAATCACTAAAACTATATTCCATTTACAGAGTAAAGAAACATACTTTGAGAAGTACTGAAATTATCATCTAAGGAAAAATCTCTCTTTTCTTTCACCATGTCCCAATTATTTGGAGTCGGCACAATATGTATTTTCTTTCCACACTCCTTTATTCTGACATACATCTGCTGCATCTTCTTTGGAAGCCTTAATATTTTGTCGGGAATTTCTCCAAGAAATAAAGAAAGCAGCTATCGTGTAGCTTTAGTCATACAAACTCTGAAATGTGTGGGAAGTCCTATGTTATACTTATGAGTTATTTTGTAATTGTTGGTAAGAACTCGAAGAGAAAATTTATTTTCAAGTATATTAGTGAAAAAAGAACTTCTAAGGAAAAATAAGGTATAGAAATTCTGCATTATACCCATCGGTTGGGAGTTCTGCGATTCAAACACGAGGGGTCTTGCATCTGCTTGGATTCCTTCAAATATAGCGCCCCCTATCACGTTGCGAGCACCCCAAGCCGTCGATATTAAACTCGATTCAATATCACCGAATACATAACACGACAGCTGTACCTAAACTATATGTGAATATTCGACGAGTGTCTATAAATTCGCCTCTATCGTCTCTTGGTGAATATTCGTTTGGTTTTTTTAATTCCATAATGGCTATGGTGGTTCGAATGTTAGCCAATTACTTAGTTAAAACAGTTTTTCTGATATAATGTGCATATTCTTTAAATTATCTAAATCGAGATTATTCATTTTTTTAATTATAAATGGTGACCACCGTCAACTATGGACATTTGTAACTCCAGAGAGCTACCAAACATATTACCGGCCTTGAAGAAAAATGACTCCATCCGGGAACCCACTCAAACACACAAAAACAAAATCACCAAAATCGGTTCAGGTGATTAGGATTCTAGAACCCGATCTCAGCGCCACCTACCGGTTCCAATTATGGCTATAGACCATCCCGGGACCCACTCAAACACACACATACAATTTCATCAAAATCGGATGTATAGTTTACGATTCTATAAAAAACATACAGACAGACATTTATTTTCATATATCAAGATATACTTTACATCACGCGTCTGTGAGCCACTACTACAGAATATTTGAATAATAACCAGTTTTCAGTCGCGTACAGCATTACGCCGTAAGTAGCCTACGACCTAACTCAGATAATTATGACCGGTTCCTACATTTCACTTGCCTTCCCATCGGTAAACACTTTGACAATGATTGTTATGGAACTTATGTACGTCAAATAACCGATAGCAAAGCAAATTAACTGCTGCTAAGATATAGGAACCAGCCATTAATCAGTAACTTGGCGTTGTCTGTAAATATAAAAAGGGAAACACGAAACATGTTGTACTCAAGTTGTACGTGCTCAGTTCATTCCGCGAAGCGACAAGTACTGCGCCAATAAAATAGCAGAAAAAGCACTTACCCCATTCTGCTCCGTCGCCGTCGATGACGCCAGACACATGAAAAAGATTGAAACGACTCTTTAACGACACGTAAACAGGTAAAGTAGCCCCTGGGAGTGAGTAAATTTGATTGATCATTAAACTTTCCGAGTAGTCGAGCGTTTATACTTTGTGAGAAATACAGTCGCTCACGTCGTCGTGCTAGATTGTTGACAAATATACAGGTAGCTGAGACTAACAAAATAGGCAGAACCCCGAGCTATCGGAATGAAGGCGGCTGAAGCCGATTTTAGTAAAGAACGTCGATCGCGTCGCAATGCGTTTACAAGAACTTAATGTTATTGTTACGTGCTAGCCCGTACGCACTTAGGATTGGAAGGAGACACCAGCTTTTAACTAAACGCTTTTATTAACTTACACAACATGAGAGCGGTCCTATATTTCGTGACGTCACATTCTCAAATCTGATATATTGTTACACGCCGACAAAATTGAATGCAAACCTGCAGTTTATTACCTTTTTAGGCTTTTGGACTTCTTTTGCTCACTTAATGTTTAAAATGTGGAATTAGAAAAGCCGCCTATTGTGTATTGTAATTCTTTATGACGGTCGTTAGCTAGGTATAATTCTTGGAAAATTCAGTCCACGCGGTCGAGTACTGTAATGTATAGTTTTGTATTGTGGAGGGGTGAGGCAGTCAAGCGACGATTACGATATGAGCAAGATGTGTGCACGTTCGATAAGCTATATAGTGACGGACTTTGCGCGTGTTATTGAATCGTGCAGTTTGTACTGGTTGCATCCAGTTATATTTGTACCTGTGTTATAGGTGTTTGTATAGTTCTAATAAACTGTATAATAATTCGAGTCCCACGCTTGTAACAATACAAAGCACGCAGCCAACCCAGTTAAAAAAAGTGGTTAATGCCGCCTATAAATGCTTGCAAAGCTCGGGGCGAAGCCAACGCGATTGTCGTATTCGATACCCGTTGCAAATCACTCAATCATATTCGCCGATACAATTAGTGTTGAAATAAAATTAAAACCCATCGGTTCAAAACATTCTCACGGACTTGTTTAGAAAGTGATGTCCATAATTTCCTAAATAATTGGCTATCGGTATATTGGGGATAAACGACGTGATATAGCTCGACGCAACTCACCGATCGTTCGTTGACAACCTGCCTGGCGACACCGCCCAATAGCTTAACCAAGTTTTCATCTCCCCGTTTGCAGGCCCAGTGCATCGCAGTCTGTGGAAAATATAAATCGGGTAAGTGCTTCGCTGTATCGTAGATGTGACAAAAGAACAGTTTTCATTATTTATGCTATAATTACTAGCGTTTTATCCAAGTTAACTCGCATCTCAAAAACTTAAATGGTCTTAAAAGATTTTCGTTTGAAGATATTTTTAATATGTTTTTATTGCTGGAGTAATACGCAGGGTTGCCAGCTTGTCGGTTTTATATCGGATACATTTTGGAGAGTGCATTGGAGCTTTTCAATCTTATCTCGTCGTCTCCCTTCCACCATCGGACAGCCAGACGCACTGGCATGCGGCACCGCTATATGGTGGACATACCACCTATACGAACAAATCGCTCTGAGTCCATCTTCATTATGCGCACCGCAAAGGAGTGGAACACGCTGCCGGAGTCTGTTTTTCCCGAAACCTAAAACCTGGGTATCTTCAAGTCTCTTGTGAATAGGTAGGTACCTTATAGGTAAGCGTGCTCGATCTTAGACCATGTCTCCGCTCAAATCGAGCGAGATGATGATCAAACACGAACCTATACGTCATATAAAAAAAAGAAAAAAAGTTTTTATGTACCGTGTTTCTCTGGGTAAGAAATGATTTGGTTGATTGTTACTGTTTTGCGTCGTGTCTCTCTATTAGAAATAAATAATTTTCTTTCATTCTTTCTTTAATACATGGTGCAAACAAGTCGCACAGTCTCCAAAATCGACGCTTAAATTATAAAACGAAGCGATTCCAAACCCGATACAATCACGAAAAGAGTTTAGCAGAGAAACAAATTACTTGATTGGCAGCCTTTTATTTTTATATATGTAAAACACTTTGATGGACAATATAATGTCGAAATTATAGCTGTTCATAATCGGAACGTATTAGCATGATTTGCATTCAGATTAAAGATTATATTTTCCTTCGGGATAGGTGTTATTAGCATAGGTATAGGGATTAGACCGCGATCATCGATGGTCATTTTAATGTTTAAAACGTTATGGTAACCATAGTATAATTTTGGGAGCCGTGTTTTAGATAAACGTTGGTTTTAACCGTCGGTAATGGTTAGCAATTTTGTCTTGTTCGACTAGATGTTTCGATTATAATTATAATTTGAAATTGAGACACTACCTGCTGTTTATGTATGCATTTTGATCGAAACCATTAACTTTTGAAATTAAAAGATAATGACAATTTAAAGCTCTTAGAAGCTGCAAACTGAAGGTTGTTTTTTTTTAAATTTAAGAGTAGGTAATTTATAACGAAATGCGACAAGAAAAAAACAAATAAATGTCGTTATTTGAATACTGCTATTTATATAAAGCAAAAGCTTGTACCCATTTTAACGAAAATTGCGCGGACGGAAGTTTTAAATTACGCACATTTATGGTTTATATAGGAAAGAAGCGACGAATGCTAATATTTATTTTAATTATGCGTAAAAAATATATTAAATCAATAAAAAAACATTATACACACTATCATGTATATGACACAAACACGCATATAAACTCCTGTTTATTGTTCAAGTAAAATTAGCCAGTGTAGCCTTGGCGAAATCTATGATTATAGAAGTATATAGTCTTTGATATTAATTATTATGGTTGAATTTCGACCACGGGCGAACTCTAGTCATAATAAAACTACGCTTTAACGGTATTAAACGCGGTATTTTATTTTAATTTTATTTCGACGTTTCGCCACTTTTAAGTAGCCGTGATCACGTGAAAAATAGCTGAAACGTCGGAATAAAAATCAAAACAACTAAAGAAAATTCTAAAAAGTTTTTTTGACTGAATATTTTAAATATGCCCCGAAATGGATTAACACGCAACAGATTTCAATGAAATTTTTATATATAAATAAAACACAGGAATATGTGTGTGTGTAAATAAAATATTCGCATTTGTCGCTTCTTCTCTCTATATACTACAAGCGTGCAAAGTTTCATACTCCACCGCCCGCGCAATTTTCTTAAAAAGAGATACAAAGTTTTTACGTCGTTTTAAAATAATGATAACATTTTCACAGCATTACATTTCCCCCAATTCTAACCGAAACATTATGGACATTTCTTACATCCTTACAAGCACGTAAAACGTACTCTGCAGGCGAGACGAGAATTTCAGTCAACATTTAATTCTGCCCGATAAATATTACTTTATCCGAGGCTAGGGTACGAGGTGCGGTACCAATCGGCGTTGGTACAAGATGTAGGCGTGATCAGAGCTGATTCAGTGGGGTACTTAGTGGCGGGCGGTCCTAGGTGCGACGTCGCCCGAAGAAATATTGGCCCCGGGGGAAACGCTGTTAATTTGCTGCGCGCATTCGATATACCAGCCACGATTTCCCACGTACGCACAACGTCTGTCTGCCAACGGATTGTATTTATGCACGTGTGCTGCCATTTAGTGTTCCGTACTCATTTTGGCAAACGTAAAAAAACCCAAAATTCTATTCAAACTCCGATTTATCAGTTTAAGTACCTTATATTTAAGCACATTTTTATTATTGTTTCTTTGTATAATTTTCTTTTTAATTTTACTGTTATCTGTGGAGGCTTATTAATAGCTTCTCTAAATCTATCTTATGTTTAGTTATTATTAAAGATAGCTGTTAGCCCCCAAATAAAATAAAATAAAAATAAACTCTATTGAAATGAAATCATAATGTGAAATTGTTTTCATAACTATTCTAATATATAAAGCTGAAGAGTTTGTTTGTTTGCTAAAACGCGCTAATCTCAGGAACTACTTGTCTGATTTGAGAAATTCATTCAGTTAGATAGTCCATTTATCGAGGCTGTAGGCTATAATCATCACGCTAGGAACGGAGCAACAATGAAGAATGTTTCCAAATCGGGGTTTTTTTCCCACTTGAGAACTTCCGCTGCGTGCGCTGCGTAAACGGATAAAGTTTCGCAAAAATCATGTGTGGCAGAAGTTAGCGTTGGCCTAAACTATTCCATGTGGACGATGTCGCGGCCGGAAGCTAGTCTGACATAAAAAACAATTTCACAACATGGATAATAAAGATGTTACAAGTGAATGTTTCATGACATACGAAATGTTAATACTTAAAATAATATTTATTCACTATGCTGCGACCACACTTGCGTTAGTCTTTGGCCGAATGCGTCTTATTTAAAGTGTTTAAAAATTACCCCGTTAACGCATAGCCACGTTACGTGATGAATATATATATGTTCTGTCAATATTTATCATTCACAATAGCGCAGATGAAGCCACCCTCATAGATACTTATTGTAGATATGTTTTTCTATCATGGCACGAAAAATATTTTAAAATATGAAAATACTTACATACTGTGCTCCGCGTATTGTCGCGCCCAATATGCAGATGATGTTATGGTGGTGTCGAAGTGTAACATGTGAAAACAAAAATATTATTTGTAATTATTAAGCACATTTTAATGAGACTAGAGAGCCTAAAGTAGCTGCTTTTGGAGAAATTGACACGAATTTATATATACTGCAATTTGTAAGATATATCATAAAGTCTACTTTATTTTGATACTGTTATATATATATATATATATATATATATATATATATATATATATATATATATATATATATATATATATATATATATATATATATATATATATATGTATATGTATATAGTTATATAGTAAAATATGTAGCTCAAAAAAAAAGTTAGATCTCTAGAGTAAATCATAAACCTCCAGAGAGCACCATGTACAAATCTTGAATTTGTAGTAGTGAAATATCTCTAGCCTTTTTTGTATTGCAAACCGATTTAAAAAAAAATCATTTAGGTCCAATTCATGAAGAAATTTATTTAAAAAACCCTTTCAATTTTGAAACTATTATTATTATATATTTATGTCGAAAAAATACATTTTTGGCCGATTGTGAGTCTTTAGAATTATTCTTTCATAGTAAATAAATACGAGTAAATAAATAAAGAAATAGTCTTAAAAACATGACTAATAAAATACATATTATTTCTTTTAACATTATAAGGCAGGGGTCGGTAAGTCTTTAAAAAAACTCATTAGAACGACGTTTCCGGGTCAGCGGACTACAGAATTTACGAATTTATTGTCGGCTAACCTAATAAATTTAAAACGGGATTATGTGGCCTGCGCACAAAGCGTGGCCTTATAATTTGCCCGGTATAAATCTCTTGTCTGTGTCAAACGAGTGACTTTGTCATTGAAGACGAGAGGGCTTAAGCCGCGATCGCAGACAGAGAATCGTATAGAGTCACCATTCGCTTCCTTAAAAAAAAACTACGCAATCAAATGCACACACATAAAATATAAGGAGGGCTCATTACAAACAGACCTTACAGTACAACCAACGCCTATCGTCGTTCGTTTTACGATCAGCAGGAATTTTAGATAGACGAAATATTGAATAAAGATGTCTTTAAAAATACAATAATATAACCTATATTATACAAAAAAAGGAAAACACAACGGAAAATGCATTTAAATTAGGGATGGGAAGAAATTCGTTTCACATTTGGTATGACCGAATTTCGCCAGCTTGAGCCGAACTTCGGCATTCGGCCGAAATTCGGTGCAAGGAAAAAGTAAAATACCCACTTGCACTATTTTGATTGAAGTTAATACAAATCATATCTATTATAACCGTAATATAAACATTGGCATCTATATACTCATGGTCATTTATTTTAGTTAGGAACACGTAAATCTTAACATGGTGAAATCGCGTGAATGATGATAGTGCAGTCTTTAATGTTGCACCGTACATACCCAACAAAGATAAAAATTCCTAAAGCAATGTTTATTATACTTGAGAAAAGTTACATAAATATAGGTTTGAGTATTCACATCAACTGAGGTACTTTATTAAGAACAGAAAGAATAGTAAAATTGATATAATAGATTTAAGTATAAAATAGCAGCAGATAGATATAAAAAATATATAACTGTAGAAGACAAAAGAAGTTTGTACTATTAGTATAAGGGGTAAATGTATAGCTTTCTAATACAGGAATTTTAAGTAGTGGGGTGGTGAAGTGGGCAGGGGGGAGGCACATTTGCCTTTACAACAACGCTAAGGTCCGGCGATCGCGAATTTTTTTTTTAATAAACGTAACCTCACTTATTTTCATTGATTTTTTCGCTAATATTGCACTTCTATCATAGGTCCAAAGCTGAAAACTTCTTTCAAAGTAAAAAAAAAGCCAGTAATCAACATAAAAAGAGCCAAAATAACCAAAAACCAGCTTAATTGGATAAAAATGAAGAAAAAACACAATAGAGCACATTCATATACACTACAAGAGTAACCATTCAAAATGGCGACCAATAAAGACGATGTTTTTTTACGTAATCGCATTAATTTATGTTTAACCTATAATAAAAAAAATGTTCAGCAATGTATTTAAAAATTTATATAATTTATATATTGATTCATTGGCATATTAAAAACCACTTTGCTAGTCGTCCACTAAATGGATAAATAAAACAAATGTTTCATGCGAGACTTTTAAGGCGTCGTAACTGTTACCAGTCGGTTCTGGCACTCGCCGGCCGTTGCCGCGGCACTCTCACTACGCTTGCTCGGCTCTATTATCAGGTAAAGGATCTCTTTAAATAAAACATGGTTTCTATATATATTAATTAACTTTATGAATATATTTTATTGCGACAATTAATTCTAAAAAGCCATCATTTCGATGATTTAATCATTCGTCACTTTAATCAATTGCTTATATGTCTAGCACGTAATTTGTAATTATGCGTCAATTAAATTTGAAATTAGATTAGATAGATTATAATTTGAATGGTTACTCTTGTAGTGTATATGAATGTGCTCTATTGTGTTTTTACTTCATTTTTATCCAATTAAGCTGGTTTTTGGTTATTTGGGCTCTTTTTATGTTGATTACTGGCTTTTTTTTTTTAAACTTTGAAAGAAGTTTTCAGCTTTGGACCTATGATAGAAGTGCAATATTAGTGAAAAAATCAGTGAAAATAAGTAAGGATATGTTTATTAAAAAAAAAAAAATCACGGTCGCCGGACCTTAGGGGTTGTTGTAAAGGCAAATGTGCCTTCCCCCCTCCCCACTTCACCACCCCACTACTTAAAATTCCTGTATTAGATTGTTAAGTCGCAGCCGTATAAGGATTCAATGTATACGTTTTTGAAAAGAATAAATAAATAAAGAAACAAAAAGGAATAAAAACAATACAAAAAGAACTGTATAGAACTCTAAAAAAGATATGCAAGGCCAGATAACCCTGTTAGTCGAGTGGAAGGGAAAACAAAAAAAAACTGAGATACTTTTTATCATAATACGAAACGGCACAGCCTCTTCATTTTGTCCGGCGTACTGTGGTCTGACGTTGTAATTCCAAAGTGTCAAATAGCTTATTGATTATTGTTTAAATAGTTTTAAAATAAGATAAAAGTAAAGTATTTAAACGCAAAATTTTACTTGGAAGTATTGATTCATCCTGTTTAATGTCTTTAATTAACATCAGTACCTAATTATCGACATAGTAAACCAGCAATTTAACTCTTCAAGTGTATCGTAATAATACTTCTTATTTCAAGCCTTCGAATGTGTCACCTTTACTGGTATAATGAACTCACCAAATTAAACGCGAACATTGATATTGATATTTTTAATTATTTAAGTTTATGAATAAACGCAAAAAACTTCTCTCACACAATCGGTATCTATTGTTAATTTTTCACCCACTTTTGTTATATTATTTCTAAAATGAACTATGATGCACAACTTTCTTAATATCCATTTTGTCGTTCGTCTAATTAGCAAATAGTTTGGGTTATAACCTGGCCCTGTATATTACATTGTTATTAATTATTTTTTAATTATTGTAATCTGTTGCTTAAATAAATAAACGCATGTCTGTATAAGTAAGTCAAATACCTATTTTTATTCAATTATTTTTTTGAAAACTGGCACAAAACACCAAAATCTTAACCTGTTTCCAACCAAGAATTTATTTATTGTATCACCAACCAAGATTTATTACGGTAGCTAGACGCATAATATATAAGGTGTCTCTTTCAAACTAAGACAATTCATATAACTCCCCGCTATTTTCGCATATTTTTTTTACCGTGCTACCTCTATGTAATATTCCCTCTACTGCCGTAATATCTGAATATTTTGAGAGGGTGCTAGCAAATTTGTGAGCTAAATAATTGAACGGGGTTTTGCGCTTACGTATGTTTCAGCTTGAAAGCCAACATTTACATTGTTTTTACGTACAGGTTTAAAAGCTTGCAATATTTAAAGTAACTTATAATAAACTAGTTGACGCGTGCACAGTTCGCTGGGCGTCATATAAAAAAATACACATGCATGAATTAATTTATAAACGCAGAAAGCTATCGCTGTGCCTCGTACGAGAACATGCGCAATTCTTGCGTGGACCGTTATTGCTGTAACATTTTGACAGGCGTTCCCATGCCCACTTCACTGGGCGTAACCAAATTTTATTTTTTTGATTTATTAATCACAATCAAATATAGCCTATGCCACTCGGGAGCGATGTAGCTTACTACTGGTGAAAAAATTCCCAAAATCGTACCAGTAGTACTGGGGATTACCCCGAACATCCAAAATTGCAAACTTTACTTCTTTATTTCTTTATATCAATATAGGTGTATACTGAACATCCATTTAAACACTTGACTCAAACAACATTACAAGCCGATAACTTTCTAATTTATATAATACTAGCTGTTCCAGTAGACGTTTTCCTGCCTTGAAAAAATTAAAATCTAGAACTCGATACCTGCGTCACCTACCGGGTCTAATTGTGAATCTACACCATCCGGGACCCACTCAAACAAACAAAATTTTATTACACCTTGCGTTACATTAGTCCTATTTTTTTTTCTAGTTATAAATATAGCCTATATTAATCTGGGATAATGTAGCATTCTAATGCTTAAAGAATTTTTGAAATCGGTCCAGTCGTTTTTGAGTTTATTCATTACAACCAAATAAAAATAAAACGCTTTCCTCTTTATAAATTAGCATAGACATCAAGTCAGACCATTAATATATAGACGGAGACTCGGACTCTTAAAATAAAACCGGCTGAAGCCGTAGAACAGAAAGCCGAAAATAATGTTTTAAAATGGCCAGATTACAAAAAAATTAATTCCAATGGATTTTTTACCGCACCGCAAATGTTATGTAATAAAATATGTGTTATTTTTTATTCCGGGAATCCCGCGGGAAAGTTCCCGCGAGTCGATAAAAGTTGTACGGATGCGGTAAATTTGCGTAGTCCAACACAGTTTCCCCTAAAATCACCTATGTTTGTTTAAAATCTACCTAATAATCTGCACCACCTATATTGCCAGATTAGGTTAAACTGTTCCTTAAGTTAAGTTGCCTGGAAGAGATTGGCAATTCTGTAATTGTAAATTTTTGACATTCTATATTTCGTGAGCGATAAAGTGGTATCTATTTATCTAATCTATTCTAAAACGATAGCTATAACAACATGCTTGTTTCAAATGCTGCATTACTTTGTGTCCCGGGATTCTCGCGGGAATTTATAAGTTAAGCGTAGATGAAATCGCGGACATTGACGGCCTCTGTGGTTGAGCGGGCTAAGCCTTTGCCGGCCTACCTCACTGCAACGCGGAGGCTCCGGGTTCGATTCCCGGTATAGTAAATTTCGGAAACGTATTTTCTCCGTTATTTACCATGGTCTGGGTGTCTGGGATCGGCCCCAGAGTGGTCCGTTGTATATTACCCATAACACAAGCGTAACTTGCTTAATTTGGGGATATACAATGTGTGTGTGTTTGTCTGCCGATTTAATTATGTCTGCCGACATATTTTATTTATTTGATTTATCAACAATTACTTGCACTAATACCAAGAATGTACATAGTTATAGCGTAGCTTTATAAAACAAGACATGATTTATAAAACACTACATGCAATTTGATAGTTTGTAGTTTGAAAAAACCACAATATAATTTAATTTGACGATAAAAAATTATAAGGCTTTAATAGCTATTAAGTTTCAAACATATAAAAAAAATAAAAAAGAGAAGTTAATAAGTAATACATATCGATTATACCCTAGCTTACACGGACACGGACAAATGAAAAAAAGGAGATATCAAGTTAATATATAAAAATTGAGATTGAAATAGGGAGAAGACAACCATATTATACCATATATATTATTGTATGCTCTTGAATAAATCTATAACTTGATGTTCAAATGAAAATAGTTTGCTATCTACACATGACGGTGCTTGATGACTTAAATAGCTACAATCAGTATACAAACACCTTGTACTGGTTTAGGCACTAAATGAGAAACACTCCACACGACAACGCTTCTTCGAGGCTAATAAAATTATTCGACTTCCGTCCCTTTCAAAGTGTAAATTGTTATAGTCCACTTTATTTTGAGCATTTAAAAAGCATAGTTGTGTTTCGTGGCTGGGTGTCCGGAGGCGACGCTATGTGTTAACTCCGTTTCATTTTTGCCTACCTACCAAATTTATACAGTTGGGCGACTTTCTTTTCACTTATTTTCTACTTTTTAGTTCTTATTGCCATTTGATTTACTATTGTTACATGCCGACAAAGGTAAACGCACCACTGCCTGTCGTAAAGCGCAGTTTATTTTTTTTATTTAGGAATTCTTTTGTTTACTTTATGTTTAGAAGTTGTAAGGAACAAAAACATTCTATTGTCATTGTACTTGTTTTATGGACGTGATTAGTGTCGAACTAATCCTTGTTGTTATTGTATTGCGTCCAAGCTTGTCAGGTACGTATCGGTGCATTATAAAGCAATGGCCCAAGGCAGAGAGGGGCAGTCAAGGGACAATTACGACACGAGTAAGAAATATATTCGATGAGCGATATAGTGACGGAAATTTGCGCGTGTCATTGAATTGTGCAGTATGTACTGGTTGGATCCAGTTATATTTGTATCTGTTTTATATGTGTTTGTACAGTTCTAATAAACTCTATAGTAAAGCAATTTAAACGGCATTTTAATTGGAGTCCTATGTAGCTTGTAACACTATACAGTTTATTAAAATTATACAAAACGTATAACATAAGTACAAATATAATCGAAAACAGGTCCCAACGTAATGCAGAAGGTTGTGAATGCAGGCGAAACTTCGCCTCGATAGTGGTTATCGCACGACTGCCTCGTCCCTCAAGCGGGGCATTGCTTTATACTGCACAAATTCAATGTCCTCGTATTCTGTTTCTACAGGTATGCAGGTGTGTATTTGTTATTGGCGGCGTCAAGGTCATTACATTATTTTAAATACATACAATACATATATTCAGACACTCACATGGCCGGCGAAACTTCGTAGCTTTGTCATGACGACGACATATTTTTGTTACCCAAATATAAAGTGCTGCCTTTATGTTTGGCTATTATATTCGTCTATCGGGACCACACATTAAAAGGGAGGGGGGAGTGTGACGTCACATTTCAAAATCGAATATATTTATGTAAGGGTTAAAACACGACATTTGAACTATTAACGAAAAAATTCAACATATTTCTAACCCTATCTGTATGAGCAGTGTTTAAATTTAAATGGAAATAAAACCAGTTACAGAACTGCTGTTTTAATTTGATAATTCCTTGATGTGAATTTGCACAATATGCAATGTCACACTATGTAGGGACAAGTCTCAAGAATTTCACAAGAACGAGGGTTGTTATTTGTGGATGGTCACTTATATACGCAAGCCGACATATTTCACTTTTTTTTATTCATCTTAAGGTTGAATAGGTTTTAAAAAAACCCACTGGTTCTGCACACAGGCAGATGGCCCACCTGATGATAAGCGGTTACCATCGCCTATGGACATTTGTAACACCAAAAGTGCTACAAATGCGTTGCTACTACCTAAGCTTCTAAAGGGAGACTGAAACCTGACCACTAATACCGGAACACAGTTTAAATTTATTATGGTGACATACTCTAGAGCAGGGGTGATAGCCAAACAGGCGAGCAAATACCCTACCACCAGACTGTGGGCTGTTTTGGAACAGCAGGAAATTGTGCACGGATAGAACGTTGTGACCGACTTCGGTTTGTCTTATAACAGAATCAACTTTCAAATTAATGATACTCAACTTTTATGCTAATCGTCATTTTATTTTATTAGTTCTCTGAAGTAGGTAAAGTGAACGTAATGTGTCGAATGTTAAATGTCTGATCTTTTTCTATTAAGATGTTCGTAAAAATAAAGTTTTATTGCAAGTTGCTTTAGATACGACACAAGTGTCGCTGTAATTCCATCCTCTTTTTTATTTAGTTCTAATATTTTATTTTAGGTTTCCTATTCATAGTGCAGTTTAATTTTTTAAACAATTTTAGAATATACTGTTACGACAGACAAAGTCCAATTTACACCTGCAGTTTATACCTTTTTGGGCATTTGAATTTCTTTTGTTTACTTTGTTTTTAAAATTTGTTATGAGAAAAACAGCCCATTGTGTATTGTAATCTATTATGGTAGTCATTAGCCAGGTGTGATCTAAAAAAATCAGCCGACAGACATTGTAATTGTGCAATGCCCCAATGGTGAGATTGTCAGTCAAGCGGTAACCACAAGCGAGGCAATACGTGTGTTCATTCGGTAATTTAAATAGTGACAGACTTTGCGCGTGTTATTGAATCTTGCATTATTTTGTACTGGTTGTGTTCAGTTATATTTTTACCTGTGTTATACGTGTTTGTATAGTTCTAATAAATTCTATAGTAATTCCAATGGCATTTTAATTCGAGTCCTGCAACTCGTAACAATATGGTAATAAGTTTTGTGTAATACAAAGTGAAACATTCAACTTTAGTTCACACGAAATTGACATTTTAATTTTTCGTGTTATATACTGTTATAACTTTTATTTGGAGATTGAATAATCTTCAACGGCCTTATTGGTTATTAGTAGCCTGTGCGCAGTTTCGAAAGGTGGAGTTGAAACCTAGCTACTAATGCCGGAACAGCTCTTAGGGCTGGCTCGATCGGTATAATACCACACTCTCACAGAATATCGATCTTAAACGGTTACTCTTGTGCTAATCGTGTTTCATGCGATGAGTGAAAGATCCGACGACCCACTTTTTCCACCCTCCCAATTCCAGTTTCACCCCGTCTATCCTATTATTTGATCCCGCTTGCTCATCCCTATCCTCTCTTTTACGCTAAAGATTGGCAACGCGTTGCTTTCGTCTATGCTATTGCAAACGTCTACAGGAGTTGGAACGACTGGGTGACCACTTCACCTATAGAGCTTGAGCCCGCTGTATCTCCTAGTTACAGCGGAGCTGTTACAGCTGTATCACGGGAGAAGATTTTTTGCATATCTACATCTCCGGGGACTCTCTCTCGGTGGTGGTTTGTCTTAACTCTAACAGGTTCCCGCAGTCTGCAATTTTATTTTTATTGGGTATTATCATAGTCTGCGGAGTGACGCTCGCGGACCGTGTTCGTAATACCGAAGTAAGAAACAGAGTTGGTCTGAAAGAGAGTGTCGGGGTGAAGGTAAGGAAAGGAATACTCCGGTGGTTCGGGCATGTGGAACGAATGTATGATAAAAGAATGACTAAACAGATACACAATGCAAAAGTGGATGGATGCAGAAGTCGCGTAAGGCCACGGCACACCTTCCATGATCAAATTGACCGTGTATTAGCAGAAGGTGATGTCAGGAGCCTTAATAACAGACGAGCGTGCCTGACAAGAGCTATGAATGTCAAAGAAGCAAGTGAGGTGTGTAAGAATAAGCCTGAATGGCGCTCTGTTGTTCGTGCCTACCCCGCAAAGGACCTGGCGTGAAGTTACGTATGTATGTATGTAACATAGAGGCTCCCCACTGCCTCACCGCTTCCCCTGGTGAGAACTGGGTATATAAGATTTTTTACCCCATAACAAAAAAAAGTACGCTCGAACTTTGTAATATGATAAAAAGTATCTCAGATGGTATGACTGATCACAGCTAGGGGTGTGTACGGAATAGGTTCCGTGGCAGCCCTGCCCACGCTGCTCTGTCCGCTTATGTCGCCGTGTCTGGGTGTCGGCGACATAAACCACTGCGTCATATTGATTGCGTTTGCATGTACATCAATTAGGATCCGCGGAACGATGCGTCTTCCACACCACTAATTATCGTCTTGTCAACCCGCTTACGTGCGCAATTACCCATATATAAGTACGACAATGCATAATATATAAATTAGAGTGTACATACGAGACGAGCGATATAAAACACGCTATCATGGAGGAAGAATACTAATGGTGCCGCTTCATCTGCTTTAATGTGATAGATTTATACTGTTGCCGAATGTGTCTCATTTAAAGTGTTAAAAAGTGTTATTTTTGATGTTTTAACAACGCCCACAAAAGAAAGTACAAAAAAAAAATTAAGATGTCGCTCGAAATTTTGTAAGATTTCTAAAATAGCAAAAAAAAACAAAGAGAGCAGCAGCGCATTTGTAGCACCTTTGGTGTTGCAAATGTCCATAGGCGATGGTAACCGCTTTCCATCAAGTGGGCCTGTCTGCTGAACTCCTGCAATAAATAAAATAAAAAAACCGTTCTTTTCTCTTTACGGTATAATTAAATTGACCTAAAAATAAAACGTTTCTGAAAGGTTCAGTTCAAAATTTGAATTTCAAAACGTCGCTAATTTTTTTTAAAATTTACTAGTGCATTACTCGCTCGAAAAAATCTGAAGTAACGCACCAGTACATAACTCGAGACAATTTTTTTTTGCGCTACCCGAGTATACGTTACTGTATAATACACGTTATCTGTCATTTTAACGTCATTAACAATGACGCATCTAAAAATAAAGCATCAAAACAATCTGCCTGTATCTGTAACATTATCCCAGATGAAATCGCACCATAAGCTATGACAATCGCCGAGTGAAAATGATAACGCGTAACACATTGCAACAAAAGGTGGCACCACCAACAAATTACAATTTTGCCCATAAATTTCTTTTTTGCGATCAGAATATATAAAACTTATATTGGGTTGGTATAAAACTCTTAATATGTTTCCCGAAAACTTTTTGTTTAGGGTCAGTTTATCCTGTGAAAATTCAAAACATGCACAAATTCAACACATTTATATATTTTGTAGATATGTATTTGTATGGTATGTATATTAAGTATATACCTATGTAATATATAAAATGCTATATAATTTATTATTAAAATGTAAGTAGTTCGTACTATATGTTACGTGTACCACCATCGCCATTATCATCTCAATTAATTCCTGGGGTTGTCTGGAAGAGATCGCTTTTTAGCGATAAGACCGCCCTTTAAATATAAATAGATATAATTTTAGTCTTTAAATTCATTTTTGTATTGGTGTATAAGTGTTATTTATCTATCTATCTATCACATTTGGAACTTTACAGAACTCATTCCGGAGACTCCGGAGGCAATCAAAAATTAAAGAAAAAAATTATAAAGCATTCTATTCTACAGCCTATTCAAAAATTAATTAAATTAATGATTAAAAATCAATTAATACTTACACCCTGTTGTACAATGTCCATGTGATGATGAAGCGCCCAAAAAAGATAGTCATGAAAATTAATAAAAATTATAATATAATAATACTAGAAAAACCTTGAACTCGTAAGCTGATGCTCTCTAGATATTAATACAATTGATATTTGTAATCAATTTATTTTATTCACAATATTTAAAAATGCATATCCACGCTTTAATTAGCAAACCAGGCCACTTTTAAATATATTTTGAAACAAGAAAAAGTATATACCGAGAGCTTCATAACATATAGGCGTATACGCAAAAAAGACATTTTATTGTTGTTTATTAAAATCTATGCATGTTACAATTTAGAAAATCTTACCAGTATGCAAGTGTACCTAAATAGAAGGGTAATCCAAATTTCAGCCTTATACAATAAAATAGTTTTGTTTTATTCACAATTTTCTCCCTTGTGTAAAACTGCACTTTTGTCTGTACGCCCATTTGTTATGAAGCCCTCGATATGTATTAGTCGTAATAAAAACGTATGAATATGGTAGGTACATTTTCAAAAATAAGAGCTCACGACATTATCTACTAACAGTATTTTGAATTTTTGTCTTCACCTTCCACCTTCATCATGTGAATCGCAAAAGAGTGAACCTTGACCACTCAACATCAGCCGAGAACCCATAAAAATTGTCTCCCTATAGATCTACTGTAACGGAGTTAGCTGGTTTGCAAATTATGATGTAGACAGAATTAAGATAATGAATTTCTCTATTAATAAATAAATTTATTTAAAATCTATAAATATTATATAAATTACATACTATTGAATACAATGTAAGAAAACTTAACTTATTTGTATTGTATTCTACCCATAGTCCCTCAAGACTATAAGTAGAATACTGAGCCCAGATCACCGTCTTCTATGGGTAAGGTGCCCAGAAGGCTGGCTACGTTTCCTCGCTGGATCGCCATACTGATCCGTTGGCCGAGGTAGGCACCAGCCCTCTGATCACCTGAAGAGTCGATGAGTCGTTTTGATAAATTTTGGTAGAGGCTCATGGCCTCAGGACCCCATGGTCCAAGCGTCTCAACAGCAAACGGCACAAACATATAACTCTCACTGAGGGTTGCATATTTCCGCCGCTTCAGTGATTCCGCTGTTTCCGCCGCCGAACCGGCCGATCTAGAAGTGTTTGGTAAATGGGATGCGGCCAACGTGTCTACGCAAGTCGCATCCCACACCAAAGGCTTGCCACGCTGCCAATGAATTTCTTAATGAAATTTTATATTTCGCATGTCAATGATAGAAAATATTAATCTATCTATTCCAATAACAAGGTTAAGAAATATTTTAGCGCTTTCAATGTATAAAAATTGATTGTGCTTACCGTGAAGGGATCCTGAAACAAAATAAAAAATAGCATTAATAAGGGAAATTTCGATTCATAATAAATGGACCAAGTGAATTACGACCCCACACAATGGAAGGTTCGGTAGTAGTCGCAATAAGAATTTATAATACGTGGGACACTCTGAAAATTTTAAGAAAATAAAAAGAAATATGTGAATAAAAAGAAGTTACACGGTGCTAGATCAGGACTGCAAGGAGGTTGACCCAGGAGTTCCCGATCCAATCTGGAGTACGTACTGAATCCCTTAATACGTAACTCGCCTATTGTCATGGACCTCGCCTATTATTTTCACTGCTAGCACATTTTCTTCCATAACAGCTGTCAAAGGCCAACTTCTTTTTTCATCCACTAAAGTTAACCGACTGCGCTTGAATTCTTTGTACCCAGGATACACGGTTGCCTTAGAAGGGCCTTCAGCCATGAATGCCATTTGAAGTCTATCTTACGCTTCGTCCCGTTTCTGGCGACACTTGAAATCGTAAAATCAAAAAAATGTGGAGGGAAATTTTAAAATTGGCACGTACCAATTTTTAGTTCTAAATAATCACATTTTTAACGCAGATTATAACTGGACTCTCATACATAAAAACTTTTTCTGAGTGCCTGGTATTATCTATGGTTTGCATAATTGTCTCCATTTTTTGACAGCAAGGAGAATCGTTTCCCAGGGACGAATTAAAACAAACCTCTATTTTTTTATTGCGATTTCTGTATCGTTATATAAAAGCATATACAGGTATAATGAATGTTTCTGCTAAATTTCACCCTTATGGGCATGGCAGTTTTTAACTTACTATGGCACAGAAGGAAGGACGGATGATTGATTAAAGCTAACTTTCTCTTAGCATAAATGAATTGTAAACTATTATTGTTTATTGCTTTTTAAAGGGTATTATCCGATATTTTGATCTGGTTTCGATCTCACGCAAATCTAAAAAGGGCAAGAAGAATTCAAATTAACCATTAACTTTGGGAGCGGCGCCCATAATGTACGCCGCTGTAGCCGCTATCAAGAGCACCGAATTACCTACTGAACTGTAAAAAAACGTAGATAGGAGCAAGGGCTGTGCATATTCCCATGATCGGGAGACGCTCCGTCGGCCGTCTTAATGCACCCATAATCGTCGACCGAACGCGGACCATATGTAATACCGCTAATAGGGCCTCGGTGAGCAGCTTCCTCAGCGGTCGACCAATTTCGCCTTTGGTAATAACCTTAATATCCCATCAGTGTACCCCATGCGTGTACAAAGATGAAGACCCAATAATGACGGCTCGTACAGGCCGTTGCTAATAATTTACTTAAAATCTTTAAAAAAAATCAAAACTGACTCTAAAAATAGAAAATTTTCTTCAACAAAATTATACGAATAGTATCTATTCATTTTGCAAGAAAAAATGGGTCTTATTAAGTTTTCTTGACAAGAATGCAATCGAGATATTAAGCCGATACTAGACGATATATTTCTGTATTTCAATTCAGATGAAGCAACCATAGTGATACATGTACACATATAAATTGAATCAATCAATATAGAAAAAAGAATAATCTAAGTAATTCAGAGAGAACGAGCAATTAGATTTTGTAATAGCTTTGTTATAAGAATGGCATTTACTTCTTTTTTTTGCATGAGTTCAGCAGACAGGCAGACAGCCCACTTGATGGAAAGCGATTACCATCGCATATAGACATTTGCAACACCAAAAGTACTACAAATGCGCTGTTGCTCTTTTAAGGAAGACTGCAACCTGGTCATTAATGCTGGAACATAACTCAAGGTTGTTATAGCGACATACTCTAGAACAGGTGGTAGCCATCCAGACGGGCAAATACCCTACCACCTGGCTGTGGGTTGTTTTGTCGCCTCATACGACAGGTCCCCCCGGCCGCGGGAAATTGTATTTTCTCCGTTCCTGCACGGATCTTAACAATTAGGTATGTCATCAATTTTTCTACTAATATTATTGAAGTTTAATGAAAATTTAAATGAAAACTACATCTATATGATGCCCAATAAAAAAGGATTTATAAGTTGGTTTGAAATTTGTTTACAGAGATTATTCTGTAAGATTGTGTCGAAAACGATCCAAAATGGTTAAACACATTTCAAATAAGGTTTTAAAGATTAAAACACACTTTCAGGTTCATCAGGTTCGGAAGATATAGATATATAGTCCGTCACATACGAAGTGGCAACAACTAGTTCAATAATAAGAGCAAAGCAACAATAAATTGACAGGCAATTAAAAACCGCACCAATAAATCACAGGCGTCTCTCCAGCGATACACAATCAGTCGTCGAATGTCATTTTGGAAAAATGTACGCCTCCGTTGTAGACGATACGTTCGCATGGATGTGCGTGGTGAATGAGGATTTCTAAAATAAGAGGCAATTTATTATCATAAGCATTGCAGACGCAGTGACGCAAACGCGCGTCGACAGTTATTAAGCGTCACCGCATCGGGCTGAAGGGATCGAATACGATCCGCATTCAAATAGATATCATAATTAGGTAATTACTAATATCCTGTACAGGATGAAAGTATGTATTTATTTCAAAACTGAATCTTAACCAGTTAGCCTGGAAGAGATCGCTATAAGCGATAAGGCCGCCCATTGTTCTAATGGATATGTGTTTCTATAATAAAAAGTTATCATTCTTTCATTCTTACAGATCACTTATTGAAAGTCATAGGTCTTTCACAGCCTCCAAGGCAATCTTTGTTACTATTACTTGAAAACGAACTCCCCAGCAACATATTTTTTATATTCTTGTCGATACCAATATGGAAAAGTCATTCATTCTCTTTGACAGAAATTGCAAGTTTTTCTTTTTTATTACAAATCAATTGTTTTGATAATAAAACTATGTTTTAAAGGTTTTAAGGGCAGTAATTTATTTGAAAAGTGGCCGAAACGTCGGAATTATAAATATCAAATAAATTACCGCGATTAAAACCGTTACAAGTTTTATTGAAATTGTCCTTGGATTAGTATATTACTGCAATTACTTAATGTTATTTATTTTACATTCTATAATTGTATAATAATGTACTTTAGAATTGTATAATATCTGTCTACACTCTGTAAAAAAAGTTACTATATTGACTATTTTATTACATAATATCCTGTATATTCGTGTCCTTTTTTATGTATGTTTTAAACTAAAACAAGGTTGAACAAAGTAATTTGTACATACAATTAATTGAGAGAGCGTGATAGCAATTGAATTATTTCCATTCGGTGCAGTCGTCTAGAAAATCTTTCGTTGTAAGCTTTCTTTAATAAACGTTGCTTTACTACGTTTTTAAACTTGTTTTGTAAAAGATACTTATTTTAATTTAGAAATATCAATAAATGTCAACAAATTAAAATATCTGCCATTGATAATCAGGCAACGCTTCAACAAATCAATAGTCAATGTATTCATTAAACAGTTATGTATGGACGCAAGGGGGATAGTTAGTTAATTTCGGATGTGAATTTAGCGTGTACATTGTGAATGCTCATAATTGTGAAGTTGTTAGCGGTTGCACCCTGAGGGTATGTCGTTAATAGTGCGTTGTGTCTCTTCGTTTTGTTTGGACGTCCGCTGACTCCGTTATTTTGGGGCGGCTAATAAATTGCGTGATGACAGGTGTCAGCTGCTTCGCCGCCTCTGCGCTCTTGCGTCGACATCTCATTCCTAACGTTCTACTCTCATATTCTCTTATTTTATCAACGCTCCGTTCAATTTTCGTTGCGTTCCTTCGCCCGTTTATTTGTTTATGTTGTTATAAGCTTTATTTGTGCTAATACGCTTTACGATACGTCATGTGTGTGCACGTGTACCCACAGTGTTGTTTACGTGTTTATAAGTTTCCAACAAATCAATCAATCTTTATTTGCAAGAATGTAGTTTACACATATGTTATGCAATCGTAGAGGCACTGTCAACCATTTACAAAATAAATTAAATAATAAATATTAATTTACATTAATATTCTAAGTCGTGGTAATCGTGGAACTCAAAGGGCGTGGATTCGATCCTGGCCGGAACACATGTACCGCAAAGGCAGTTTTCTGACCTAATGTGCATATTGTTACAATTACCACGTGCTAACAACGGTGATGGAAAACATCGTGATGCAACCTGCACATCGAGATATCCGATGTCTCAAACCTGCCAAGGCGCCTTGGACAAACGTGGCGGGTATGCTGTCCATATCCCTATAATGGAAGGCTCGAGCCTAGCAGTGAGCTTTACATTTATGGACTGTTATTATTATAATTCTAAATTAGGAACCTATCAACTTAGCTTTATCAATAAATAAAAAAATAAGATATTTATTAGATTTAACAAATAATTATTATTTAATAATAATTATCGTTATTTAAAAAAAGACTGTAATATACAAAAGAAAACTGACCGGCGGGCAAGGCGATTGTATAAGAGTTCCATTTTCGTCAAACTCTATAGAAGAAAGAAATAAGCGAATATTTATTTCCAATGCGACACACACATTACAAACAGATTAGAAAATATACATATAAAAAATTATGCAGCTATCTAAGAAATGAGGTAGGCACACAGTGTTTTGCTGTGCCGAAGCGTGTTTTTCTACACAGCACTGGTTTTCAGTGCCTACCTCCAAAATCTCATGCAGTCCAAAATCTCATAAGACCCGTATGTAGGTAACCTTAAACTATTACATGAATAACAAAAATAAAATACAAGATTTATACAGTTATATACCCTAACAAAACAATGAGAAAAGTCTATTCTTAAAGCACTCTTTCTGTTAATATTATCTGTATATAGCAAAAACACAGTAACAACTTTGATTGCGGCGTTAAATAGACAGACATGTAAGAAATAATATGGCGGCCACCCTCAACAGTGTTCTTTATTGTTTGAATGATTGATTGGTCTGATCTGGTTTCAAGATATGTGTAATATATATACTTTTTCGATCCGCAACAAGAACTCCTTGTTTTGCGCCAGTCAAACACCAACAATTTGACTAAGGATCTGGCTACGGATCCAAGATTAGTGACGAGCCAGACGGAGAATGGTTGGTGCATAACGATTCATAAAATACTTCATACACCTTTTGTTCTACTCCTTCATCTCGAAGGCTACAGTTATTGACTGTTTCATGCAGATTAGCGATGGTTGGGTTTGATACAGTATTGTTCTATCTATCGTAGAAGAGCTATATATACTCTTGTCGGTGGAGCCTCTTCCAATCTTCTCTATTATGGTCCAGTTGTATTACTTCTATGTAAGACACGACACCCACTTTTTCTTTTATTTGATCCATGAATGCTCGCCTTGGTATTCCCTTCCCTTCGATTAACGTGCATAAGGTGTGGTGTCGTAGCAAATGGCCAAACATCTTCCCCCATCTTTCCCCAAGAGTTTAAAGTTGTGCGTTTCTCCTTTATCATATCCAGTACTTCTTCATTAGTCTTCTGTCTTTCCAAATTATTGTCTCCAAGACAGCACAGCACAGTATCCAGCAGTATTGCTATTAACGTTTAATATGACAGATAAGGTATGTGTTTATACTCTTTTGAGTATTCGTTAACGGTATTATTTTTTACGCTATAAATAAGACGTACTACTTACTTCGCCACAGTGAATATAGTATTATTCCAAATGGAGCCCGAGCATCACAGTGACAAGTCCGTGGCTAGCCCAGAGTAAATTATTATAATAGGAGTGGCCGGCCATAATGCCGAATATAGACGGTTTATTTCTGTCTTTCAATTTTGATAGAATTTGAAGACATTTGACATTTGAAAGAAAGAATCAATGCCAATCGCGTTGAAACTTCAATCCTCCAAAAAAAGAACTCTTAAAAATAAACGAATTAATTTGTTGTTATACAAGGTCTCATGTGTAAATTTTAAACAGACTATCTGCAAGAAGGAAGAGAGAAAAGAATTCCGGCGGCCGAGCGGCCTGTCGTAAGAGGCGACAAAACAATCCAGGTGGTAGGTAGTCTTTACCCGACTGGATGGCGACCACCCCTGGTCTAGAGTATGCCACCATAATAATTTGAGTTGGGTTCTGGCATTAGTTACCAGGTTCCAGTCCTTTGGTGTTGCAAATGTCCACAGGCAATGGTAAACGCTTTCATCAAGGGCATTATTTCTTAAAGAAAATTTCTTAAGAATGGTATAACATAAATAAATCATTTGATGTTTATATGGAATTTCTTTCTAATACCATTGAATATAAAAGCTTGGTTATAAATAAAAAGGCACGCCCGCACCGAGACGGTGCGGTGCGCCCGTGGCCCGGCACAGCGCTCGCCGCTGCGCGCCTTGTCACTACAAGCAAATGCACTTATCTCACCGGGACGTGAAAAACTGTTCTACGCCCGCTGTCGTCGGTTAGTTGCACCAACAACACCCAAAGCGACCGGTGTCAATGCCTCCAAAGGTTACGCACCGACAGGATTTGGGAAAAAATAAAAAATCACAAATCAGTCGCCACAGAAACAATAGGTAACACTCCGTTTTTATTTTGTTCCATTGTATTGTTTTCCGCACCATATATGTTAATATACAGTGCAAGAGGGGTTAACCTTCCGCGCAACAGCCTTTTTAAGGCCGATTAGAGTATACGTCTCAACTTATTAATAACAATGTAATTATATATGTACAACGCGAAATCATAAACCACTTTAGATATGAGCCCAAAAGTCGTAAACCCGTCAACAGAACAGCGAGGAAATAAACAGAAGTATTTTGATGCATTATCGATTAAAATAAATTAACCGACGAAGAATGAATATCAATAAATTGAATATGTAACCAGTAAAAACATATCATCGATTATTGTTAACAGCTGGCGGGCATTTTTATGCAAAATAACCGGCTCATTGGAACAATTCAACAGCGGTAGCGAATGTACTTAAAATAAGGATCTTAGTATACAGTTTTTTAGGAGATTATTTTCATACATTACAAACAGACAGATTTTTGCAATGATTTACTCTATTCAATCATTATATTAATACGTGAAACAAAAATTTTCTACCCCTTTTTACGAAAATTGCGTGGCCGGAGGAGTATGAAATTTCCTAACACTTTTAGTTTATATAGAGAAAGGGTGCAGAATGATAATTAAAAAACATTCCGCGCACTACCATGTACTTGAAACACACAGGCATATATAATCTTTTGTTTATTATTAAAGTCAAATTAACAGTGAAGCATTGTTGAAATCAGTGACTATAGAAGTATAGTCTTTGACAACAGAACCTTAATAATGTTCAAACTTATAATTTAAATTACTTATGGTCGAATTTCGACCACTGGGCGACCGATAGTGATGTTTAAATCTATCACACAAGGCCTACGAAGTCTGCGATCAATGAACACACGCTGGACAAATCCAGCCACTATCAGATTCGATAAACCACAAATCCCCGCGAAAGAGAATCGTCTCGTACCTAGAATGATGCGTGAGGCTATTGAAATCAAAAAACATCCAAATTTCCATAGAGAACATGGTTGGCACATACCACCTTTTTGGGATTCGATCATCAAAACTGTTAAGAGCCAAACCCCAGCTAAAACAACTGCCAGACCTCAAGACACTACGAGCTCTTTCTGCGTGCAACGGAACACAAACCAACCTGTTTGATAATTTCTTTTTAATTGTCCTCCTACCCATTTTAATATTATGTATATAAAATTATTAGAGCTAGGCATGTTTGCTGAAGAGTTCTTGGCGTCACTTCTTCACTTCAAGCCACAAAATGTTGCGAAGCTGTAATAAATTAGATTAGGCTCCCGAACAGTATATAATAACCATAAACAAAATTAAAACTAAATAATTAAAATAACAGTTTGGTGGTGGGCTAAATAAAACTTTAACAATACTCATTGATACTTGAAATGTTTGTCTTGCGTGATAACGGCTACTGAAAAGTGGCCGAAACGTCAGAATAATAAAAATCAAATACATTACCGCGCTTGAAACCGTTAAAACGTAGATTTATTATGTTTAACATGACATGTACGACTGACAAGTAAAATGAGGTGACCGAGGCCGATCACAACGAAACATTTCCGAACTAGAAGTTTTGTATCGGACAAATGAGGGAGTGACGCTCACCGCCTCATCGGCCTCATCGATTCGAATGTACTGCCGCGGTACAAAGCATACAAATCTCCTTGCCTCATTTGAGGTGGTACATTGGACTGGTACAGTACAAAATGTCATGTTACTCTTACAAACTCTATATTAAACTACGAGAAAACAAAATTCTCAAATATTAAATCACATTATGAAACTGACGCTTAACTATTCAAAAATTAATCAACACTGTCAACAACTTGTTTATAAACTTATCAATCTACACGAAATTAAAACTTTAAGCTCGACAAAGGCCTTATTAAAATCTCGAAGAGAACTTTCATTTGCGATGACAGCGAGTTCATTAATCTTATCACGGTTCACATACAACCGCCCCAATTTCTCTAATAGCTGGAGGAAAAACTCATTGAAGGTTATTTGATAGGAAATATAGTAAGGCCGTTCATTGCACTGGGCGGAAGGGGTAACATTGTTGCAACGAGTGTTAGTATAAACAAAACATATAGCCGGTTTCAGTGCAAATCAAATCAAATCAAATTTATTTCTTCAAAACATGGTTAAGCAGTTGGTATATATGTTATAACTAGCTTCTGCACGCGACTTCGTACGCGTGGATTTTTTTTCATAAAAAGTATCCTATGTTACTTCTAATACCTCCAAGAATATGTGTACAAAGTTTCATGATGATCGGTTGAGTAGTTTTCGCGTGAAAGCGTGACAAACAAACTTCCATTCACATTTATAATATTAAGTAGTGATGTACACATGTTTTGCTCACTTTGGAGCATACAAATATTTATGATAAATTTTATTAAATTATATAATGTCAAATGAAACATGAAAAAAAACTGATAAATGTCAAAAAATAATAGTAATAATCATAACATTCATAATCAAGGAACTTGGGTTATGTTATAACATAAACTTTAAAGTACATTTATTTATTTCTTTATTAATGAGCATCGGCGTCTTCTCCTAGCTTAGTTGGGCCCAGAAACCCTCAAAATTTTAATGTATAAATCAAACTAGCCCCGATTGGGATTTAGCGCATATAATACATCTATTAATACGTATTATATTATATTATCACGTATTATATTAATACGTGAAACTAAAACTTTGTACCCCTTTTTACAAAATTCCGCGGGCCGGAGTATGAAGTTTCGCACACTTATAGTTTATATAGAGAAGCGAAGAATGCTAATATTTTAAAAAATGATGCATAAAAATACAGTGATTGAATAAAAAAAACATTATACACACACACGCATATATACTCTTCTGTTTATTCTTCAAGTCAAATTAACAGTGTAGCCTTGGCGAAATCAGTGACTATAGAAGTTATAGTCTTCGACAACAGAACCTTAATAATGTTCAAACTTATAATTTACATTAATAATATGCGCGACCACTAGTATTATAACGAAATAAGGCAATAAGATGGATGTAACGACCTAGATAGAGATTTAGATCCATGATGAAATACAGTGTGATGGATGTGAATGGAGCGTTAGGTAAACTTCTAGGCGCTAAGAACCTCAGCCAGAAGGCCCAGCTTGCCATACACAACGCGGTGCTGGTACTTACGCTCACGTATGGAAGCGAGAGTTGGGTATGGAGAGCACGAAAGTAGAGTAAACGCGGTCGAGATGCGAGCACTGCGCAAAATCTGCGGAGTGACGCTCGCGGACCGCGTTCATAATACCGAAGTAAGAAAGAGAGTTGGTATGAAAGAGAGTGTCGGGGTGAAGGTAAGGAAAGGAATGCTCTGGTGGTTCGGGCATGTGGAAAGAATGTATGATGAAAGAATGACTAAACAGATATACAATGCAAAAGTGGATGGATGCAGCAATCGCGGAAGGCCACGACACACCTTCCATGATCAAATTGATCGTGTACTAGCAGAAGGTGATGTCAGGAGCCTTAAGAACAGGCGAGCGTGCATGACAAGAACTATGAATGTCAAAGAAGCAAGTGAGGTGTGTAAGAATAAGCCTAAATGGCGCTCTGTTGTTCGTGCCTACCCCGCAAGGGACCTGGCGTGAAGTTATGTATGTATGTATGAAATACAGCAATCGTTAAAAGAACAGCAGCGCATTTGTAGCACCTTTGGTGTTGCAAATGTCCATAGGTGATGGTAAACGCTTTCCATAAGCGGGCCGTCTGCCTGTCTGCTAAACTCATGCAATAAAAAAATTATATATACAAATTATGATCCAAGCATATAGGCAATTTTTATAGACATGCGAAGTTACTTGTATTTAAACAATAAATAAGTTTTATCCCCCTACTGTTAGGTAGAGCAATAAAATAATCCAGGGATGAATTTAATTAAGGTGGCTCACTTAAAATCGTTCTAACCCCGCTGCGGTTGATTCTGTTTACTCAATTGATTGCGGCCCCACAGCCCGTTCCGTCGGAAGAGCGTAAATCTCCGTAACAGATCTTTCACAAATAAAACCACAAGTCGAGCATTCATGATACCCGTTGTCGGTTCATGTTGTTCAATTGGGTATTTGACATATAGTTCATTTTTTTTATTGAGGGAGTTCAGCAGATAGGCAGACGGCCCACTTGATGGAAAGTGGCGCAAAAAGCGTATTTGCAATACCAAACCCTCATAAATTTTGTATGAGAACAGCACTCACTAGCGATGTCAATGAAATTTCAGTCAGTTTACAATACAAGTTAGGAAGGTTAAATCAGCGATTTCACTATGGTGTGCGAGTTTCAGAAGTGATCATTAAATCTTTTAATTTTGGAGTACGTCTTAAAATTTAAGTATTTAATCAGATTCACTTGTATTTGTTCAATGCGTTTAACGTATAATTCATATCTTAGATCTATCTCTTATACTGCTACCTTTTTGACACGTGTTCTTTCCAAGCATCCTACAGACAAAGGGACCTTAAGTTGTCATTGTCATCCTACTGTGACATCACAACGCCGCAATGCACGTCACGTTGCACAACACAATTGGAATAAGCTTTTTTTTAAAGTTTTTTAAATACAAGCTTTTGAGATCCTGGATATTATGTAACAGCAGAGTGCTAGCTATGACAAGTAAAACGAGCCCAAACACGACGGGTCTATCTTGTTTATTACGGGAGGGACCTCCCGTCCAGTCATCTGAGGAGGACTCCTCAGATGACTCCATCATCAGATCAGCTCCACGGTACCCTATAATGGCATTGTCACGCGATATACATATATGTGCAAAATTTCAGCTCAATCGAAAACCGGGAAGTTGGTCCAATTTAACTTGCAAGATTCCAACCGAACTTACATACATACATGGGTACATCCATTGCAAGTTAAAAGCTAAAAAAGCTTGTAAAATATATCATTTCGTTCATAAACAACCCTTTACTTTGGTTTTCCGTTTGATGATCCTTCACAGAAACTGATCCAACACTATGATCTGGTATAATACAGATGTGTTTTTTTTTCAAAATCAGCTGATACCTGATTTAGACAAATTTGGCCTCAACGACTCCTATGAGTGTTTTCCGCTATTTAACACAGCTTAGCATTTAGGCCTGAAGGCCGACTCAAAGATTGTACCCTGTATATAATATAGTAAGTATTGTGTAGATCTCTAGCACATGACACCTAACTCGAATAAAAGTGATAATTTGTAAGCATAAATCCCATTTGCATTATATTTCTAATAAAACAATTACGTTTATCTTGAATAAATAAAACAAATCACAAAAAATCTTAATTGGTTATGTTAACAATCGCCGAACAAAACAATCATAATAAAAAAACTTTCTTAATCATGATTCATTCAAAAATAACACACACGAATAATCAGAACGCCATTCAGAGCACACCACCTCGACCACTTTATAATCAGAAGTCAATTAAATAACAAATTACAAATAAAAGCAAACATCCCGAGATAATTACAAACAATATCGAATTGAATGTTTGATCAAACCGTAATTAGAAACAATTGTAAACACAGAACGTATGCGAGAGAGGAGAGACGGCGTCTGCTGGGAGCAGGCCGGACTCTCGTTTATAAGACGGCCAGCCCACATCGTCTGCACTAAAAATCTGATCTTATCTCCCATATTTTAATAAGTTCCCGTGGCGGCACCTTCGCGCTGACTTATAATTGTATAACGTATCTCTGGAGGAATAAATTCAATATTGTTAAGGAGCGAGCGTCCACACTTAGCGTAATAAAACTTAAATCAATGTACGAAGGAATTATAATCTAGATACAATACATCGCACGGATGCCATGTGATTCACTATCAATGGTCTTTAACTTTATGCGGAGTAATATTATATTACTTATCCGCTTTTTCTTGTGTAACTTTTGAAATGAAACATCTTTAGACAAAGCCACACTAAAAGAGATAAACACACAAATGTATAGGACTAACACTGCGAGAGAATGAGACAGAATACATTATATTTAATCATTCAAACACTATTTTCAGAAAGCAATAGTTGGAAATGTTTTGAAGTTTTTCGTTAATCCTTCGAATTTCATATTTTAAAACTTAAATATATTATCATTATATTAACAAGTGAAGCAAAAACTTTGTACCCCTTTTTGCGGACGGAAGAGTATGAAATTTCGCACACTTATAGTTTACATAGAGAAGGATTGCAGAATTCTATTGTTTTGTAAAAAATATGCATAAAAATACATACATACATAACTTCACGCCAGGTCCCTTGCGGGGTAGGCACGAACAACAGAGCGCCACACAGGCCCATTCTTACACACCTCACTTGCTTCTTTGACATTCATAGCTCTTGTCATAAAAATACATTAAATCAATAAAAAAATATCACACACTACCATGTATTTGACACACACACGCATGCATACATACTCCTTTGTTTATTCTTAAAGTCAAATTAACGGTGTGTCTTGGCGAAATCTGTAATTACAGAAATATAGTCTGTGACAACAGAACCTTAATAATGTTCAAACATACAATTTAAATTAATTATGGTCGAATTTCGACTACTATATGACCACTTGTAACGATATAATATATTAAATATGTCGTCACGAAATTTAGAATCCGTCCCACCCCTTGTCACAATTTCTTTCACTTTTTATTGCGTGTGAGATGCGTGGCAGTCGAGCGACAACCACGATCGAAGCGAGACTTGTGTACTACATACGGGACATAGTGACGGACTTTGCGCATTTTATTGAATTACGACCTCCTGCATTACGTTTGCATATGTTGTGTTCGTTTATATTTTTACCTGTATTATACGTGTTTGTATAGTTTTAATAAACTCTATAATAATTCCAACGGCATTATAATTCGTGTCCCGTAAATCGCAACAATAAAATATTTTGTCCTGTGTAGAATGTGCTCTTTTATATGAAGACACAGCTTGCCTTAAGCACTAAATCATAAAAACTAATACATATCGTGCTAAGACGTCTACATGCACGTGTGCACGCTTGCACTCGGCATAAAATCAAATAAAACATAATTGTATGGATTTTAAATTTTAAACAGTACTAAGACGAATGGTTATTAAGATATAAGAACCCGGCGCATATTTGACATCTGCGTTGGACAGAGATTTGGTTGTTAGGGAACATATTTAAATGTATGCCGGCAGTAAAGCCCCGGAAGGGTTTATTAATTTAGATTCGGGAGAATTGTCACCGACCTGACACAATTGCATCTTTAATTCTGTCAAATGTACTAAGGCGCAATATCACTATTGAGTTTGTGGGAAAAGATTCAAATTCAAAATTGTTTTTTTTTGTGAAATAATATGTTATACATACACAGCCGTGACATGTCGCAAATATGAGTTACAGTTATTTAGTAGCCTAGTTGTTCTTGTCTTGTTGTTGTGAAGTTGATAATTAATTTTGTTAGGTACCCCCTTATTTCTAAACGATACAATCGGCCATTTCCTTAATTGAATAATAATGTTATATTTTTATTTATTTTGTGATTAGCGCCTGTTTTGCATTTTATTAACCGATTTCCATAAGGAAGAGGTTCTCAACTTAGCCGATATGGTTTTTTATGTATGTACATCGATAACTCTGAGATTTATGATCCGATTTACGTGATTCTTCTTTAGTTTGATGCGGAATAGTTGCCATTTGGTCCCCTAAAAATTTAACATACTTTGACCCAGTAGTTTTCATTTTATGATTTTTTTTATGATTTTTTTATAACAATAATATACTGTGTCAATTGTGTAGGTTAAATTGTATTCTTTCTCCGTTCCCGCACGGATTAAGATATGAAAGACTTAATAAGCATTGAATCCCAAATAAACAGTTAAGTGTAAGCAGGTTTCTTTTAAGGAGGGAGTAAAGTATGAAGCGTCCCTTTGAATTTTGATTAATTAAAAGTTTTACTTAGAAAAGAGTAATCCCAACGCAAGGGTTCTCAATGAACTTCTTTTGTATTTTATCCTATAAAGAGAAGTTTTTCGGTAAAACAACGCTCAATCTGCAACAAAATATAAAAGTTTCACAATAACGTACACGCCTCGGGCGGGGATCATCAAAGACGAGAATAAATTCCATCTTTTCTAAACTCGCTATTTACTGGCCGTGTTTAAAATGATATAATTCAAAAGAATTTGTTCAAAAGGAGAAACGAAGATGCCTTGTCTTTCCTTGGAAGATAATTTTATTAGCTCGCAAACCACATTTTTACACACAATCTCATCATTTAACTGTTTTATTCAAAAGTAACATATAATGTACCTAATATCAAAATATAAATAATAATAGATATAGAATACATAGGATAAAGAATTTTTAAATAGTGCCTATGCGTACAAATGAATAAATAAATACAGGTCGCTCGTAGTCGAAATTCGACCTTAATAATTTGTGGTCAAAGTAGGGTTGCCAGATTTTTTTTCAGCTTATAAGGGGCAAATGTTTAAATAGGCAAAAAAATACGGGCATTTAGTGTTTTACGCGGGACAAATAAACAAAATTATGTAGTGACATTCTTTGTTTTTTTTTTTTGATAAAATGTTCATTGCTACTATTGAAAGTAGTGTGAACATTTTGAAAGTATGTTATCGGACATTTTTTTTTTAATTATTAACAATTTAAGTGTATAATTAAACCATAAATTCTCTCGAACTTTCTTAATTCGAGTTTATATGTATGTGAAGTTGCGAACATTGCGTGCGTGAGTATTTTTGTCTCGTGTAGATCGATCGATTTAATAATAAAAAACGAAGCACGGTTCGAATACGGGACAGAGTCAGTCCCGCCGGGACATTTTAAACTAAGCCTAAAATACGGGACGTCCCGGGAAATACGGGACGTCTGGCAACCCTAGGTCAAAAACTTCTATAATCACAGATTTCGCCAAGGCTACACTGTTAATTTGACTTGAACAATAAACAAAACAGTATATATGCGTGTGTGTGTCAAATACATGGTAGTGTGTGTAATGTTTTTTTTTATTGATTTGATGTATTTTTTGTGCATAATTAAAAAAAATAGCATTCGTCGATTCTTCTTTATTTCTTTATATAAAATATAAGTGTGCGAAATTTCATACTCCTCCGTGCGCGCAATTTTCGTAACAAGGGGTACAAAGTATTTTCTTCACGTATTAATATATAGATATATAAAATTATATACGTATACATATAAAATACATTGTAATTTTATCAATAATAGTAAAATGTTGCATACGTGTAAAAGCGACCATGTAATAGACAAAAGGTTTACTTATTATAAATGGCTCGTTATTAAATAACAAAGAAGCATTAGATTCGGGCATAACATATTCGCCCGACCCAAAATTGATAAAAAATCATAACAATGTTACACACTAAAACGGTCTTAAAATAAAAGTATTGGAGAGGGAATAAAATAGCAAATTAATGAACAAATAAAAGTTCCTGTTAAAATGAGGTCGTGTAACTTGGCACTGGCACCTCGGAAGTCATGTTACATTTGAATTTTTTTGACACCATGTTTGATATATTCTTCTGTCCTCTTATATCTTAATTTTTTCAATCGTGTATTAATGACTAAATTACTAATACATTATAGTATAACAATATCCTTGTTTGTGCTTTTAATATTCCAGTACGTATTTACTATTAACCAATTTAATCCATGTATATTGTTGAAATAAACCTCTCATTTTAACAGGAACCTTTTTATATGGCGAGTTCTATATTTAAATGACATTATAATATAGTAACGTCTTAGCGTCGCTTGCTATTAGGTTTCCAAGTATCGGCTACGCGTATATGCATGTTGAAATAAAACTGCCATTATTTATAATATGTGCCGTATTATTTCCCGGTCCATAACCAACATATATATTAGTATATAAGTTTATGCAAACAAGTTTAAAACAGTGTTTCACTTTATTTGAATCTGTTCACGTACGCTCCGTAACTTTCGTCTATTCTTATTGTAGATGAACTAGCACACCTGCTACATTTATTGATATGACGTACCGCGAAGTATAATAGGGAATAAGTCGCACGCGTGTACCGCTAAACACATCTTAATATATACTTCGGGTTAATGCAGAAACAGTGTCTATACATTGGCATTTGTACCATAACGAGGCTGTAACGCGAGGCCCAAATTGTGTAGGTACTGCCGTGGGCGGGCTCGCACCTATTTCGCTGCAAGCGACCTCCCCCAATTAGCCTTAAAATAATGAACATGTTTTATATTTCCAAGGGAGGGCGGCGTATATTCATCCCCACTTGCCCCGGGAGGTCGCAAGGCCGAGACCCTCGACACGCAGTGTCTTTCTTTAAGCTACCTATCTAATAAAGGCAGGATGAGTCCGAAAACAAGCCTGCTAATACGGTAAGGTATTGTGTATAGAATCATTTTTCATTGTATTGTAATAGATGGGAAATTTCCGCTACAAATATTCATTAGTCATATTTTTTTGGATGCGTTCCACTTATGCCGCGGTACACGGCTCAAAGTTGTTACAGCAGGCCTAGAGCAGGGGTGGTTACCAGCGAGACGTGCACATGAACAACATGCAGACTGGAGGTTGTTTTGTCTTCTTATACAACAGGTCATCAGGCTACAGAAATTGATATCCGTTCTTGAACATAATCTCTCTTTTTGCTTTCACTTCCTATAATAATTTGGGGTCGGTACAATGTCTTCTCCTTCCATATTTGTCTAATCTAGCAGACGTCTTCTATCACACCACACTCACAATTTCTCTCTTTGGTCAATTACTTTTTACAGCGTGACTTTCATTACTCCTCATTAGATGAACTTTAGTCTTCTTCCTCTAAATTATTCAGTCACGATTGCAACTTTAGAAGATCTCGTATATTCATTTCTCACGTTACCTATTCTCGTAACATGGTGCATGGTATGTTTGGATAAATATTCTAATCGAAACTATGACAACAATAATGAAAAAGTAAACAAACAAGAATTATTATTAAAATGTAGCTTAATGTGTTTGATATGGATGTCAAAATGTATAATAGAGGATGCAATAAAAGAGCGCACCTTAACACAGTCGACCGATATGTAATAAATTGCCTGGATGACAAACGAGAAGCGGCGGCAAATCACACTTACTATTTAAATAAGCATTTAACCGCTTCCTGTCTGTTTAGTCCACAAATAACGCGGCCGCTTAGAGATTTAACTGAGCCAGAATAAATAATCAATTTAGTCGGGCCCCGGGCTCCTGATCGATGTCCACAATACAGGCTGGATGATATAGTCGACGAGCGAGCGCGATAAATATCCCGAGACAAATGTTTGGAGCGTCTCCGGAGACTTGCGGTGACACTAAATTTAAAAGCATCAATTGTACAGAAATAACCAAAACACGGTTAAGATCTTTAGAAAACAAATCGTGTATCGGTCGGCCGCCGACAATCGTGATTGACTGCGCAAGTGAATGTCACTAATATAAACAAATTAATAGGCAGCCAACGACGTCGGAGCGAGCTGGAGTTGCGCCGTGGGGCAGACTCGCACGCGGTTACGGCTACCGAGGAACGCTTCCTATTCCCTTCAGTAGTGATCATAAAGAATATCTTACGTATCTTATAATATTGCACGTCCTTGCCTAGACTAGTCCAATTGCAAGAATAAAAAATTGTAACTTATAAATATATATATTAACACGTGAAGCCAAAACTTAGTAGCCCTTTTTACGAAAATTGCGCGGACGGAGGAATATGAAATTTTATACACTTACCGTTTATGAACAGAAGAAGCGACGAATGCTAATATTTTTTTAAAATTACACATAGAAAAAACATAAATTCAATAAAACAGACATTACACACTACCATGTATTTGACACAGACATACTCTTTTGTAAATTGTTAAAGAACAAATTAACAGTGTGGGCTTGGCAACATCTGTGATTAAAGTATAGTCTTTGAAAACAAATTATTACAGTCGAATTTCGAGCACAGGAGGCCACTGGTGTATGTAAATACTATTAGTAAAATAGCATACAACACGTAATAGATATAGAATATAGAAGTAAAATGTAGTAACAAATAGAATTAAATAAAGCAAAAGATAAAAATATAAAGAGGCAAAAACCATAAAAAATATATATAAACTCTGGCTAACCAAAGACAGAGGAGGACGGCAATTAAAAAATAAAAAACAATTTGTAATTTTGTAGCAAAATCTCAAAAATTCTAATGCCATGGTTGGTCCCAAACGATGGTTGTCATTACTTCAACTTTAAAACCAAAATGGTGGTAAAAATCCCTCTTTATTTTTGGTCATAGATAAGATAATTTGTTTATTATTGTAGATCTTAGTAGATGGACCCATCATAGTCGGCTGCGTCCAGTGCGAATTACCAAAACGCATTAGAATACTCAGACGCCTGAAGTGACTCAAATATGTCAGGCAATTTAAAGAAGCAACTACAATACATTTTCATGATAAGCATTGGTTTGTCACGTACATCGTTTCGCCAGAGGCAACCTATGCAATTTATAGCATGGCACCGTCTGATGTATTCAATATTCAAGACACATTAAATTTTAGTGAAATGCCTTCGTCGTCGTTAGCCATTCGCAGTCCACGGCGCCACTCATCCCTGTCTTCTGACTTCCTCATCCAGCGTCTACCTTGCACATGTTGTCAGTCCATCGGACTGGAGGGCGTCCGACTCTACGTTTACCCAGACACGGTCTCCACTCCAGAACTCATCTGCTGCATCGGCCATCGGTCCTGCGGCAGACGTGACCGGCCCACTGCCACTTGAACTTGCTAATTTTGCAAGCTATGTCGGTTACCTTGGTTCTCTTACGGATGTTCTCTATTCTAATTTTATCCATAAGAGAAACACCCAACATAGCTCGCTCCATAGCCCGTTGAGCGACTTAGAACTTCTGGACCACTGCCGGTCAGTGCCCAAGTGTCGGCCCCGTCAGGACGGGCAGGACGCAATGCTCGAGCTCGAAGACTTTTGTCTTCAAGCATTGCGGAATGGTCGACGAGAAGACTTCGAAGCTTACCGAATGCCGCACAGCCCAAATGCATCCTCCTATTGGAGGTGCTTTTAACGTTCTACAATTTTGATCTTTTGCAGAATTTTCTTGTTTTCAGTTATAATATCTCTTATTACTTAGCAAGCAAATTTATATCTTCACGATAAGGGCGTAACTGGCCGGTTTCGCAAGTTTACTAGTTAACTAATACAAATTAGTCGCCTTTGGAGAATACTTTAGTTAAATTGACACGTGTGTTGTAGTTGTAAGACATGGGATAATGTTCCATATTATGTTAATACTTATCAGTTATCATAAGGACTTCTTGGATTCATTTAATGCATGCAGTTATTATTATTTTTTGTATAACAAAACACGAATGACAAAATGAATAATTAATTTGATGCTTTGTTATCAAATTAAGGGCTATCCCATAAAAAAGACAACGAAGAAGCAACGACACTTTTAGAGCTCGAAATCCAACTTAAGTCCCATTATCTTCACCCATTAACATGTTACATGTGTTAATCACATCCTCTTAGGGCCGCCTTATCAAAACGGGAGCAATTTTAAGAATGACTGCGCCTATAAATAAAGGAGTCCTTACATTCATTATGAGCTTCATTATGTTGAATCCCTTTGATTTACAAGCCGCTCATTGCCGCCGCAAACGAATTGTAGTGGCTTAGCGGTGTGCCGCTGGCTTTGCCTAGCGACTCCCGGTTTATAATTATTTTTGTTGAGCGATCACTACTTAGATGAATTTACATCGAGATGAAAGCGAATCGGACGAGTGGACGCTTGAACGCCACTAGGGATTATCTTATTACAACACTTGCACATTGGCGGTGTCATATATTAATTGACGAATTCTCCTTAACAGCAATAACACGAAAAAGCGAAGCCCCTTTAGGGGAAAGGGGCTTCGCTACCACACTACCCACAAGTTGAAAAACACTGCGCTAGAGCATTGTTTCTCAACGATTTTTGTGTCGCGACCAACGAAAAAACAAAAAGTTACGTAGTGTTGCGACCGCTTTACTACGAGGTTATAATTATATATGTATTTTTAAATAATAGCTTATTTGTTATTTATATGGGTCTTCTTTTTTTAACAATCGCGACCCCCACAGCGGTCGCGACCTTTAAGTTTAGAAACGATGCCTTAGAATATGCTAATGAAGTAAATTTAACAAAAAAATAAATTTGAACATTAATAATAAATAAAATATTGTCCCATATTCCCAGAACCCCAGTACCACTAGCAGTTCACCCCAATAGCCCGGTACTTTTTGTCCTCATTTTCCGCAATAGTCCTACACTGGCCGGGGCTTGTCCCTGGGTGCATTATTATATGGTGTAGACAGGGATAATCGCCGGTCAGTGTCACGCCACATTTACATTAAATTTGTCAAAAGGCTTCTACGTGTTGGCCTTTCCATGGCCCCGCGCAAGCTCTCCAAAAGTCCGGGCCATTTTTATGGCCCGTGGTCTTGAAAGACATACATTGAAATAAAATATTGTATGGTTACAAAATAAAAAATATAAAAATTCTTAATATAAACACAATTTCAATCATTTTATTTGCCAAGAATGGTATTGTTAAAGTCGTATTTACAACCTTTTATCTCAACATTATTGGTGAGATAAAGAACTAACATGTATTTAAATATATTATCATTAATATAGTAAGTATTAATGACATTATACATACATATTAGTAGATTAGTAAAGATGCTGTAAAAAATAACTAGAAAAATTATCGTGTTTAACAGGTCATCCAGAGTTTTCTTGAGTAGTAATAAAAAACAATAACTACCGGACTGCCCACCAGTTCTTTCAGGTCAGGCAGCTTCCAGGTCTATCAGCCCATAAATGTCCCACTGCTGGGCGCGGGCCTCCCACTATAGTGGGAACGGATAGTGTTCAGTTAATTTCCGAACATATAATTTAAGTTTTTGTGTGCTGGCAATTTTTGTTATATTAAGTTTTTTCTACTATCGTAACATTCTCTTCTGAAATTATCCTTCTGCTGTTAAGCTTGTTGTTCATGTAAAATATTTCATTTAATAAATTTAATTAGTTTTCCTGACCACGTTTTTAATTATACAGATAGTATACTTCGCAGGTTGGCCACATCGGTTATCTTAATTATCTTAATGTGCAGGTTGCATCACGATGTTTTCCTTCTCTGTTGTTAGCACGTGGTAATTGTGACATGCACATTTGATAAGAAAACTGACTAAGTGGTGCAGGCGTTCCCGCCAGGATCTAACCTATGCCCTTTACGTTTGGGACGCGTGCGCGAGCCACTACGCTACCACGACACGAAACGGTATGGTATAACCAATATGAATTTGTAGATAAGTTCGAAAACGACGGAAAAGTAACTTTATATAAAAATAGACGGGATGGTGCACATTAAATTGATGTTCATAAAATATCAATAGCGACAAAGGCCAGGGATAAACGGCTGACGCCATCGGCACCGAGTGTGCGGCTTGTTCGCCGCTGGCGGTGAGCATGCAACCCTGTCCCGGAGAAAGCGCTCTACTTGTTCCGAATACATTGTATACTACATACACATCGTCGTGTATACTATATTAAAACTAGGGTGCATGTTTATCAGGGACAGAAAGTATGATAGAGACATCAAGAGGAATTGGAGGTAATAAGGTGAATGGAGTGCTAAATTCTTTTATGAAAAGCCAAAAACTGTTTGTAAAGGCACACTTGGCTGTCCGTGAAGGGGTGTTGGTGCCAACAGTAATCTACTCAGGGAAAGTTGGGTCTGGCAGAAAAAGAATTAAACTAGAATAAATGCACTTGAAATGAGTTTGAGAAGTTTTGAGAAGTATATATAAGTGAAGTAAGCATGAATGATATGATACGGAATAGTGTAGTAATGGAACGTTGTGAATTGAAGGAAGATGTAATAACAAGAGTTGAAAAAGGAATGTTAAGGTGGTTTGGGAATTTAGAGATGATGGATGAGAATAGAATCACAAAACAAGTGTACGACACTATTGTGAAAGGTAGAGTTGGTACCGTAGACCACGACATATACATCATGATCAAATGACAAGTGTTAAGACGAGATCAGGTAAAAAGCAAACAAATAAACGTGCATGTATGAAGAGGTTAATGAAAGTAGATGAAGCGAAAGTTGTTCGTCAGGATCGTCGCAAGTGGAGATCTATAGTCTCTGCCTACCCCCATGGGGAAAAGGCGTGATAATATGTATGTATCTACTATATTAAAGAAACCACCATATTATCTTGAAATAGTTAATGCATTTATTTTAATATGGAATCGAAAAGATTATTTACTGAAAGTCATGATTCTATCACCGCTTCTAAAGCAATTTTAGGTATTATTAAAGAAGAAGCAACGCAAAAACTGCCCAGCAATAAATCTTTACCTCATTACATTAAAGTAAATTCGTGACCATTTTTATGTACATTTGAAAATTTGATTTAATATTCAAATTGTAAAACACATAATTCTCTATATATTAATACGTGAAGAAAAACTTTGTACCCCTGTTTACAAAAAATGCGCCGACGGAAGAGTATGAAATTTCGCACACTTATAGTTTATACAGAGAAAGAGAGCAGAACGCTATTTTTTTTTTAAATTATGCATATAGAAAACATTATATTATACACTACCATGTATTTGACACACACACGCATATATAGGTATAGTCTTTTGTTTATTGTTAAAGTCAAATTAACAGTGTAGCCTTGGTGAAATCTGTATTTATAGAAGTAATCTTTGACATTAATTACTTTGATCGAATTTCGACCACGGGCGACCACTAGTATGTATAAATTCACAAACATCCTTGAGTATACATACAACCCAATCGCTTGTCGTAGATCGTTTACAACCAATAATCGTAGGCAATTCCGTGTGCTCTATTTCCACTGCGGCAGTACTAGTGTTTGGAAACAATAGCTCTGTACTGCAATTAGTTTATCCGATAGATGGTGGTCGAACGAGTCGTAAATCTACGCTCTTGCCACCAGAGCGGGCGGCGTACGTAGCTGTGGCGCCGTATGTAGATTTCGCTCGGTTAATTAATGTGGCATGGTAAAGTGCGAGGCCTCCCCCTTGCACAGCATCCCCAGCCAGGGCCCGTAAATTGCGCACCCATGTACAATAGCTACAATTTTGGCAAATTAAAACTCGACGCCCGAAGAGATCTTCTGTTTATGAATACGTTGTTTTCATTACATGCTTCTATTTTATTAGTCTGTTAGAACCTTTATCCGTGCAGAAATGGAGCAACGATACAATTTCTTGCGGCCGAGCGGCCTGTCGTAAGATGCGACACAACAACCCACAGCCAGGTGATAGGGTATTTGCCCGTCTGGAACATGCTGCCATAACAACCTTGACTTTTGTTCCGGTATTATTGGCAGGTTTTTTGGTGTTACAAATGTCCATAGGCGATGGTAACCACTTTCGCTCAGATGTCTGCCTGTCTGCTAATCTCATGCAATAAAAAAACCTATAGATGTACATCTTTGTGTTTTGGTATGCGTGTGCAGTCCTGATGATAATACACAACAATTGAAGAAAATTTAAAAAGCTAATCAACATACATATAGCAAAAACTTAAATAAATAAGGTTTTAAAAACAATTATTTAAATTCTCTAATAGTACATCAAATCCAATATTTTATACATCATCATTAATCATACAATTAGATAAGCTAGAAAGCTTTCAAAATTTTTGTATCCGGTTCATATTTGGTTTGCGTAAATACGACCATGTCACCGAATTTCGTGATAAGCTCAAATAGTTACCTATTCAATTCGCCGGAATGTTCACTTACTCTCACTTTTGCACAATATCCTTTACAATCCCTGTACTCCCCCATATTTAAAGGAAATCTTTAATTTTCTCTATCAATCTAATTCCTGTAATCTGCACTCAAATGAAAATCTTTTGTTAACAATACCTGGACACATTTCTTCTTTTGTAGGAAATAGTTTTGCCATACAATCTGTTCGACTGTGGAACTCCCTCCACTTACCAATCAGATAAGCTACATCAATGACTACATTTAAATGTATGGTCACTGACCATTATTGGTCTATTAAATAAAAATTGTTACATTTAATGAATTTATATGTTGTTCGTATTTAGATATACCACCAAAAATTGTGTATTAAACTTTTCTTAAAATCCTTTACCCAGTGTGGGTTGCTTGGAAGAGATCGCTATGAGCGATAAGGCCGCCTATTGTTCTAATGGAAATGAATTCCATATCAATTGTCTAGATTTATTTATGGTGAACAATAAAGAGTTTTCATTCATTCATTCATCATTTTATTGTATTACACACGATAGAATTTTATTATTCCTGAAAAAGAGATTTTCCTGCGTAAAAGTAATATCGCTAAACTTTTACAGTATATAAATTGTGTAACGTAACAAAATGATGGATTTGATATACTTCAACAAAGTATATTCTACGTCTGCTTATGCTGATACTTGCTTATACGGATGGATATCTACTGTTATTAATTTAACAAACGTCAGAGTTTACAATATTACAAGCCTGTGGCTGTCGCTCTGCGGAATGATATTCGCGAGAGCGCGAATAAATTTTCAACACGTATAAAGCGCCGTCATTTGTCACCTGGAGCGCTGAATGCTGAAGCAAGGGCGTACTGGCAGTATTAAAACTTTTTTTATGTTCGTATAGGGTCACGTTTGACCACTGTCTCACCTGATGAGTGATGGCATGGTCTAATATGAAGTACTCACCAGTCACTGACGCTTGACTTGATCAAGCTTAACGAAGTCACGAGCATATCCTAGTATTATTACATTGTTACACACCGACAAAGTGAATGCACACCTGGTTTATTACCTTTCCCGCATTTGGACTTCTTTGTTTACTTTGTGTTTAAAAAATTTAATTAGGGAAAAAACATCCTATTGTTATGTCAGGTGTGCAGATTACGTCTTCTTGGAAACTCAGTCTACGCGGTCGTATTATTGTATTGTAAAGTTTAGTATAAAACAATGCCCGAACGGAGGGGTGAGACAGTCGAGCGAGGATTACGATACGAGCAAGACGTGTACATTCGATAAGCTTAAGTGACGGACTTTGTGCGTGTTATTGAATCGTACCTGTACCTGTGTTATACGTGTTTGTACAGTTCTAATAAATTCTATAGTAATTCCAACGACATTTAATTCGAGTCCCGCACTCGTAACAATATGATTAAAATTTGATTGTTAAATTCTTATGCGTGTCACTGACATCACGAAACATTCCAACCTATAAATATAATAGCTATGGAACTAAAGAGATTAACGATGCGCTTTGTCCTGACTGGTAGTGTTTCCACCACGTAACGGTAGAGCAAACCAATTCATCTTGTACGATAGTAAGTATTATAGATACTATAACACTTATATATATATGTACATTGTTTAAGATTCGACCTTTATGCTTTGCCATGATGTAATTTCTGCCGTGACAGTACCTTATGGGCTCAGCGGAAGACCAGCGCTCGTTTTAAAAGACCAGCATTATGCTGAGTCTGATGCCCCTTTCAATGTAATTTGGCCTGAATAAAATTATTTTCTTTCTTTCTTCTTTATAAAACACGCAGTTCCGAGGAACACTCGTCTAAGTGTCTCCGGTAGAAGACCGATAGTATGTGCTTAAGAATCTGAAGTCTGAATGACCGAACTACCAATGAAACCTGTTATTCCTGTGTGATGAGGCTCGTCTTCATTTCTTGCGCAATAATCGTTTGAATGTATACATTTTTAAGCTTATCAAATTTACGAGGCACTTATTTTATTAGTCTTGTGTGCTTATGCATCGTCTGACAAGCACTTTATCACTTTCTTCACTATTTTTTCTAATTATTAATTAGGAGTCATTATAATTGAAGCCGTTTTCTACGGACTCGACTTTGTAATTCAAATTAGCTGGTGATGTTTTCGTTTCTATTTAATTACGACGATGATTTTATTTTAATGCAATTATATTGTGCTTTTTGGATAGGAGAATTTCTTGTTTTCAAATGCAAGTTATCAAGGACTACAATACATCTGTTATGGTTGCAGAGATTGTAAAATGGATATAAGAATGAGAAATCAATTGATAAGGCTAATTCTGGCCAGCAGATTAGGGTTTCACTTGAACCTCGATACAGACCTAGTTAATAATCCTGGGTCCATATTTGGAATCATTTTTGTCTCGATAAATAATATTTTACGAGTCGCAGGAATTGAATTTGAATTCCGTTAGAATTACTATAGAGTTTCATAGAACTATACAAACACGTATAACACAGGTACAAATATAACTGAACACAACCAGTCCAAATGTAATGCACGATTCAATACCACGCGCCAAGTCCGGCCCCTAATGTACACAAGTCTTGCTCCGCTCGTGCTTATCGCTTGACTGCCTCATCTCTCAATTGAGGCATTGATTTATACTGTACAAATGCAATATGTCTGCTCGTCCGCATCGACTGAATTTCCTAGAGTCACACCTGGCTATAATGTCTACCATAAAATATTACAATACACAATGTGTTGTTTTTCTAATCTCAAATTTTAAACACAAAGTAAACAAAAGAAGTCAAAATGCCGAAAAGGTAATAAAATGTGTTTCTACGGGGATGCAGGTGTGAATTTTTCTTTTGTCTACGTTCAGGTCATAACAATATCATGTCCTTGGGATCTACGCCTACTCTCTCTGCAAAAGCTGCCAAGCTTAGAAAGTACTTAAGTGTGAGGTATAAACTTAAATTGCCTTTCCCCTTTTGCCAGCAGCCCTCTGAGCAAGGCACAGATTAAAAACCACTGGCCTAAGGCACAGCAGGCTTGCCTAGAAGGTACCCATATTCACACCCGTCTTAAAGACACCCAGGCTGTAAATACCTGGACAAACAGACTGCGAAAATAGGTTCCACTCTTCTGCGGTGCGCGTAATAAAACAGGGATATGAAGCTCCGTCACCGTAATGGAAACTATCGGATATATCCGAAATAAAATTCTATCCGAATCTGATATAAAAGTTTTAAATAGTTTCGGATATATTCGCATATTTTTACTATCGGTTAATTTGCTGATGTAATAGTCGGGTTTTCAGGGACAATTTTGTCGTGGATGCACTTACCACGTTTAGTCGTAGATAATTTTATATTATATTTGCTTGAAATGTACCACAATCCTGGTTACCACACGCTCAGGCTTTCAACTCATTTATTTGCTTACATTTTATAGTATTTCAATTTATTTCTATTGGAAGCTTTTGTAATAAATAAAACTTGTATTTTAACCTAATTCTCATTTGTAAACAAAAGCCGGTCAAGTTCAAGGTCAGCCTTTTGGCATTTGAGTTTGACGTTTGACAAGTGCTATCGTACAAAATACATAGCAACAACATTCTGTCAATCTACGGCATGTTTTCCGTTCATGTTTAAATCATAATTTCTAATCATAAAACAAATTACATATAAATATCTATTTCAATTTCCTTATTTTATTTTAATTTAATTTATCAACTACATAATTATATGCTGGAACAAGTGAATGAGTTTGTATATCTCGGATGTGCTTTTAGCAGGGATGGAAGGTACACCGCTGATATAGAAAGACGAGTGAATTTGGGGAATAGTGTGAATGGAGCGTTAGGTAAACTTCTAGGCGCTAAGAACCTCAGCCAGAAGGCCCAGCTTGCCATACACAACGCGGTGCTGGTACCTACGCTCACGTATGGAAGCGAGAGTTGGGTATGGAGAGCACGAAAGTACAGTAAACGCGGTCGAGATGCGAGCACTGCGCAAAATCTGCGGAGTGACGCTCGCGGACCGCGTTCGTAATACCGAAGTAAGAAAGAGAGTTGGTCTGAAAGAGAGTGTCGGGGTGAAGGTAAGGAAAGGAATGCTCCGGTGGTTCGGGCATGTGGAAAGAATGTATGATGAAAGAATGACTAAACAGATATACAATGCAAAAGTGGATGGATGCAGAAGTCGCGGAAGGCCACGACACACCTTCCATGATCAAATTGATCGTGTACTAGCAGAAGGTGATGTCAGGAGCCTTAAAAACAGACGAGCGTGCATGACAAGAACTATGAATGTCAAAGAAGCAAGTGAGGTGTGTAAGCCTAATAAGCCTAAATGGCGCTCTGTTTTTCGTGCCTACCCCGCAAGGGACCTGGCGTGAAGTTATGTATGTATGTATAATTATATTCTATTTTGTTACTCAATGCCTATATGTCTATGTTAGCCAGGTCGTAAGGATTTGACCAACCAATGAGAGACGAGTATAAAAGTCGCTCTCATTGGTGGAAATTCAAAAATGAAAAAAGGACACCGTTTTTAAATTGAGTTAGCAAGAGACCATTTTGTACGACAAAAAAGATACTGACAAAAAGTGAAAATAAAAAGCCAGTTTAAGATTGAAGTTATATTTATTCAAGAACCTTACATCACAATAATAATATAGCACAGTCTTCAATGTTATTTATTTCTTGTTACTTTTGTTGGTTTTCTTAAGTTTCTCCTTTGGTTACGTTTATAGTTATATGTTTTGGCATTGTTACATGCCGACAAAAAGCGAATGCACTTCTGTCTGCGATTAACCTGGTTTATTACCTTTCCCGCATTTGAACTTACTTACTTTGTGTTTAAAATTTGTAATTACGAAAAACATTATATTGTTATTGTACTTGTTTTATGGCAGTCACTAGGCAGGTGTGTCGAACTGAATTCTAAGAAATCCGATCTATGCGGGCTGGCGGCCATATTGTATCGGTGTAGTAATGGCCGAATGGACAGATCGACAGTCAGGCGAGGAGTACGATACGAGCAAGACGTACATTCGATTAGCTATATAGTGACGGACTTTGCGCATGTTATTGAAGTTTGTACTGGTTACGTCCAGTTATATTTGTCTTTTTTTGTTATACGTGTTTGTATAGTTCTAATAAATTCTATAGCAATTCCAACGGTATTTTAATTCGAGTCCTGTAGCTCGTAACAATATGTAAGAAATAAATGAGAGATTAATTCACATCCTACATTTAATATAATAAAGCTTGAGAAACACTGTGTTCTTTGTTTATACTTTGTCAAATTCTAAAATGAATATGGCATAGTTGACAATAAAATGATCATGGACATGTCGATATTGAGATAAAACGGCAGATGAGAAGCTCTTGGTTACGTCTGGTGACAGATTGCCAACAGAGGGTACTGAGACTCCGCCCTTATTATCCCTTCTATGCTGAATTTCAATTGCCGTGCTTTTGCAATAACAAAACATACGCCATTTTGCGACATAACCACAAACAGTGTTATGTTGATAACTGAAAGAAAATATAGTAACTATATTGTTTTCGCGATAATTTCATACTACTTTGGCGCGTGAATTTGTAGATAAATTAGGATCGGAAGTGGTCTGTTATCTGTTATTAAAATAAGCACAATAAGGATATTAATATACTATAATGTAAGTAATACACGACTGGAAAAATTAAGACATAAGAGGACAGAAGAATATCTATCAAACACATGGTGTCAAAACAATTCAAATGTAACATGACTTCTGAGGTGCCAGTGCCAAGTTACACGACCTCATTTTAACAGAATTCATTCAGTCTGGATAAGGACTTGATATACCGGTAAAAATAAATGTAGTATCGGTATTTATGCTAATTTCAGATAACAGTAAAAAATAAATATCGATATAAAACTTGTCGTTATTTCTAGCTATTTTATCGTTAAAAACGTTAATACTATCTCTATCGGTAATATTATCGTTATAACTATGATTTGTTACCATCGTCGCTCTTTTTCACTCGCCAAGATTGTCAAACAGCACTGTTCTAAGAGCGAGAGTAATAGCTAAACAGTGTGTCGATTGTTTAGGTAACATGCAGTCCAAATAAAGCCAATTATTAAAAATGGCAACGTCGCTTGAAATAACGGAAAAATTACCGATACGTATGACGTTGTACATACGATTTTTAACGATAAAGTCATATATATCGGTATGGCAGTTCCTTTTCGAAAATACATGTAATTAACTACATTTTTTAAGGTAATTAATGAGATTTTTAAATTTGCTCTGGATTACAAATGCATCTATCTACTACTAGGTACTACATAATCTTTCCTTAGAAGATTATGTGCCTTGTAAGATTATGTAAACACGTACACACGCTTGGCAATCAATTATACTATTTAACTAGCAAAAAGCCGTGCTTTAAGAGGGGTCGCGAAGTTACCTAACGAGTATTAATTAATTAATTACTGATTTTTTTTGCTTCACCAAAAAATCAGGCGTATTTTTAACTAAACAACATTTTGTTTACATCGATATTCGTCGTTCAGTTTTCGAAAAGATGGCGTTAGTAATAACAATTCAATTGATTCACACGTGTCATTTTGGTTTTCAGTCGTGGTAGCGTAAAGGCTAGCGCACGCGTCCCAAACTCAAAGGGAGCGGCTTCGATCCTGGCCGGAACGTATGCACCATTTGGGAAGATTTCTGACCTAATGTGCATATTGTTATAATTACCACGTCCTAATAACGGTGAAGTAAAATATCGTGATGTAACCGAGCAAATATCAAAGTGCGATAGTTGTGATGATGTTTAAATTTCTTAGGCAACTTAAACAAAGCCTGTTATAGACAATTATAAAGTAACAGAATTTTAGCCTTAAGCAGTAATGACATGCTGCGAAGCGGTGTTCGTAGAATAGGAAGTAGACTTTATCTTTGTATATGATATTCAAAACTGTTCTTCGGTGGATCTTAGATCGACTAAAACCTTGATTTATAACGTGTTACGGGTTCTTATTCATGTACAGTCGTGGAATGAAAATGTTCTTCACCTTAACGTCGACTTTGCCTTGCACGAGTACGAGATACAGTACCGCCAACATTTTAATAAACGTTACCTTATAAGATGTAGAAAAGTGAAAAATGATAACTTCTATGTTGACAATGACAGACAGTGGGATTAGACTCGCGGAACGTTACATAAATCTATTTGAAAACTGGCGAATATATTCATGCCACGACTGTAAAAGTTAACTAGTAAATCGTATATATCGTTCTACAATTGATTTTTTAAAACTTAATTTACGTTCCTGGATTCAAAGTATATGTTTCTTCGTTTAAAAAGGTAGAAGTAAGTAAGGTTATGCAACTAAAATATATTATTCATGAAGCAAGTCTTATCAGTTGAAGAAATAATTACATTAAGATAACAAGCAGCAGCGCGCTTACCAATATTACGAGTTGTCAACCATCTCTATTTAGGAATACTTTTTGTTAACATAAAAATAAGAGCAATTTAAAGGGAGGCCCTAAAGTTTTATAAGCCATTTATTTTATGTTATGCTTTATCTGCCGATAAATATCAATATAACATCAAAGGAAGCGATTACATTTAACAACTGCTCGGTATTTGTGTTAAAAATATTTTTACGATTCAGTAGGTAACTAATTAAGGGTTAGTTAGTATACTTTACATACAAGGGACGCATTTATAAAATGTACTAAAAACCTTTTATGCACATCTATAGATATACCTTATTGCCTGATTATTACCTTGGGCTTTAAAGTCAATTGTCATATCTTTATCTCTCCAATATTTACGTAATTCTATATTATTATTTATATATATGTCTACTAGAGTTTACCCCGCGGCTATGCCGCAAGTCAACTTCTAATCCTTATCTCTTGTTTAAAAAGCAGGCAGTACAAGTTACATGGTATTAAAATTTAATGTATTTGCCCCCGGAAGATACACTCAATTTATATCGCTAACTATATATACCTTTCCCCGTCCGTTTATATGTAAATTACATAACATGGACCAAGTGTACAAAGTGAACCAAGTGGACCCAGCAGACATAATGAACCCAGGAGCCAGAGGACCCTGTACCCAGTAAACCCAACCTAGTGGACGAAATGGACAAAACCACATAACCTATCCTAGTTTCCGGGATAACCTTTGCTTAAATCTATCCCATAATCGGGGATAAAAGTTTACCGATAACTTTTACTTCAGACCGCTCGCAGTGCTCGCGAGCCTCTTCCACGCTAGGATTTTTGGTTGCAGTAACAGCTGGTTCCCACTTGTCGGGTATCAGTCGCCGTATTTTAATCGGGTATCGGTGCCCTCTATTAATGCTTGTCAATTATCAGACCCGATTGAAGCTGGAGCTAGAGTGTGGACAGCGTCATTCTCCCAGGCCAGCTAGCTCCGACACGATTTTTTACGTACGTAGATGGTTGGCGAAAACACAACATTTCTTGTCAGCGCTGCATCTGGGGAGCGGATGACGAAGTGAGTTTGCCCTGCTTCCCAGTGCGTTCTCAAGCACTGATGCGCGAGATCAGCTTGGTCGTAACTACGTTCTAAGTCTAACGCTTTTCCCACCATAAGCGCGGGGCACATGGGAGGAAGGGAGTTTTAGTGGAGAATTAGACCATGGGTTACCTCTCTAAGAGGGTACCTTGATGAGTCTCCACACAAGCCGATAAACGACTCTGTTATCTGCACTATCTTCAGTAGATAACTCTCATTGCTTTGGTCTAATTCCAGTAAAGGACCAGGGAGTGTACGAAATGTATTTCCCTGCTCCAAAAAAATAAAAAAATCTTGTCAGCGCCGTCACAAACAACGGTTAAAATGTTCTTTAGAGTTACAGTTACGGCTTGTAGATGAGTACGCGGCTTTAGGTTCAATTTCTGTGAAAGAATGTCAAAAGTAATCAAGATAGTGATTCCTGCCTAGCTATACAACGTATTTTTGGGCGATTCTCATTCTTTCATGCACTTCAACTAGGATTCAAAATTTGGTTAAACAATAAAGAGCTGTCATCGCTAGTTGCGTTATATCGAATGACGGTGTCCCTAGTCGAACGATGCCAACACCTCCTGGCGCCATAACCAAATTATCAAACCGGCACAGGCGAACGACCAGCGCGAACCCTGTCTCCTTTCAAATTTGATTGCGCTCAACATCACACGCCCATGAACTCTATAATGAAACGGACGTATAAAAACAAAACTATGGGCATATATGATTAGGCCGATACACGAGTAAGGTAGAACCACTAAACAAACAACAATTACAATAACGCAGCGTCACCGTGTTGGAAATCACTTATTGTGGGAGTGACTTGCACTCGTGCGCAAGTGCCTTATGCTGCGCGCCTTGCCCGTGTTGCCCCCCGCCATTCTTAACGGTTACTTACCCACCAACCTACATACATATATTATGATAATTCTTCGGATCCAGAGTTCTTTGTTTCATATTATATTTGCAAGGTTGCAAAAGTTTGTCACGGGTAGAACATTAAAAAAATATACATATATTAAAACTGTAGAGGTCGAATCTCTGTACAATGAAAAATATAGTGCTAAAAACCGACTCAGGGGAATTTAAGAAGTGAAATAGAATTAATTTAGATTTTTTCGATTTTTTGTTTCTCTGTTTGTACGGGATAATCGAAACGACTGGTCCGATTTAAATGAAATTTTGTAAGGTAGCTTATACCCCTGGTCAACATATAGGATACTTTTGATCCCGAAAAATTAAAGAGTTCCCATGGGATAGTTAAACAAACTTTTATTACTTAAACAGCTTTTTATACAACTTACGCAGCTAATTAAGTATTGATCATACTAAGCAAAATTTATACATGAAAAAGACGTGATACCGCGAAAAAGTAAAACCTTACGAAAACAGTGTCTGTAATAGAATTATTTTGTCCGTGCAGTTTGGGTTATAAATCAAGCTCGGCCTACAGCCCGGCTAAGGCGGTGAGCTTGTTGCGCGGGCGCAACGCCATTATCGATAGAAACTCATTCTTATCAAAGAAAGATTATCAATCTTATAAAAATCATGATTATCTTTTTGGCTGTTAATTTTAAACTTAGATATAAGTATTTATATTTATTTTTTATATAACTTGTTACATTCTAAACTTTTTTACTTATAGTTTCTTTTTATATACATATCTAATTAATAATTTATTATAAGTCATTATTATTCTTATTTTAATAAATACGTTGTTGTATCTATTTTTTTTCATTTTTATAACTAACTCACAAAATGACAAAACTAAATACACTATCGATAACGCTTATCGACAACAATAATGCGCATCACTATGCCCGCCCATAAGGCCCGTGAGTCGAAGAGAGAGCGAAATACTCGCTTTATTTTATGACCCAAACTGCACGGACAAAATATATCTACTATAGTATAGCATATTTTTTTAATAATAATAATAATAATAAGGTTGTGCAATTCGTGTGGCTCAGAACTGGAAAAGTCCTGGACCAGACGGATTGCACAACTTTTGGATTAAATGGTTCAAGAGTTCGCACGCCTGTTTGGCCGTCCAATTCCAGGAGGCTATAAACATGGGTTCGCTTCCTTCCTTTATGACTACTGGAGTCACTCATCTGCTCCATAAGTCAGGCAGTACCACGGAGGCAAAAAACTATAGACCCATCACTTGTTTACCAACTATATACAAGCTACTTACATCTGTTTTGAGATCTAAATTAATGAAACATTTGACAAATAATAACATTTTGGCCAATACTCAAAACGGATGTAAGGATGGGTCCCGTGGTACTAAGGAGCTCCTCCTCATTGATATGACCATTAGTCATCAGGTGCGGCGAAACAGAAAAAATCTGTCTGTAGCCTGGATTGACTATAAAAAAGCCTATGATTCGGTGCCCCATACATGGCTGGAAAAAGTCCTAGAGCTGTATAAAGTAAATGCAACTCTCCGTGCTTTTCTCAGTTCATGTATGAGGCAGTGGACCACGGTGCTTAGGCATCCAGGGGACAGAGGGAATCTTTCTGCTTTGCACGACCCAATAAGGATCAAGCGGGGCATTTTCCAGGGTGACAGTCTGAGTCCACTGTGGTTCTGTCTAGCTTTGAATCCACTAAGTACACTACTTAGGGAGTCAAAGTTAGGCTTTCAACTTCGGAGAGGGGGTGAGATTATATCACACCTTATGTACATGGATGACGTGAAACTATTTGCATCGAAAAAGCCAGATCTTTTGCAGTTACTAAAGATTACTGAAAGCTTTAGCAACTCCATTAGTATGGAATTCGGTGTAGATAAGTGTGCCGTCATGCATGTACAACGAGGGAGAGTTGTAAATTCAGAAAATTTACAACTATCTGAAAATATATCCCTCAAGACCCTCTCTGAAGGTGAAACCTACAAGTATCTTGGTATATCAGAGTCGTTGGGTATTCCTGATGCTGATGTGAAGCAGGCGATGAAGGATCGTTTCTTTTCCCGCCTGAGAAAGGTCTTAACGAGCCTTCTCTCAGGTGGAAATAAGGTTCGAGCCTTCAACGCTTGGGTCATGCCAGCATTAGCATACTCCTTTGGCATACTAAGATGGACTCAAACTGAATTAGACGCCCTGGATAGACGGGTTCGTTGTTTACTGACAACACATAGGATGCACCACCCACGTTCGTCTGTGATGAGACTGTACATCCCACGGAAGTGTGGAGGTAGGGGGTTTTTAAATACCAAAGACCTCCACAACCGTGAGGTGTACAATCTCAGAGAATATTTTCTCAAAGTAGGCGAAACAGCGGGTATGCATCACGATATGGTGTCAGTAGACAAGGGGTTCACCCCGCTATCCCTAGCAAAACAGAACTGGCAGAAACCGTTGGTAATGAGTGCTTCTGATCGTATGGACGTATGGAAGAGCAAGGAGCTGCATGGCAGGTTCTATCAGGCTTTAACAGGGCCTGATGTGGACCTACCAGCCTCGGTGAACTGGCTACGTTTCGGTGACCTATTTGGGGAAACCGAAGGGTTTGTCTGTGCAATTATGGACGAGGTTATCAAGACGAACAACTACCGAAGGTACATTCTGAAGGACGGCACGCTTGACATATGTCGGGCGTGTCACCACCCTGGTAAGTCTCTCAGACATGTCACCTCCGGTTGTTCTCGTCTTGCTAACAGCGAGTACTTGCACAGGCATAACCTAGTAGCCAGGATCATCCATCAGCAACTTGCTCTTAAATACGGACTTGTCTCGTTGGAGGTACCTTATTACCAATACAAGCCCGAGCCAGTTCTTGACAATGGTCAATATCTGCTCTACTGGGACCGATCAATTATTACAGATAGGACTATTGTCGCCAATAAGCCTGATATTGTGATAGTTGATCGGTCTGCGAGACGTGCTATAATTGTAGATGTCGCGATTCCCCATGATGGTAACCTCATGAAAGCCGAGAAAGAAAAACAAATAAAGTATATTGATCTCGCTCACGAGGTTGCTGCCATGTGGAACTTGGACTCTACAATCATAGTACCGATAGTTGTGTCAGTGAATGGATTAATAGCGAAGAGCCTTGACCGACACCTTGAAAGGCTCTCGCTTGGTACCTGGGTGAAGGGTCGGATGCAGAAAGCAGCCCTGCTGGACACGACCCGTATCGTGAGGAGGTTCCTATCTCTGGAACCTTAACCACCGGTAGCTTGGACCCTAGGCCCTGCTGCCGGCGGACATCGGTTTTTTACATTTTTTTTTAAATATATTTTTTTTTATGTATGTATAAAGAAAAATGTAAATAATTTGAAAACAAATAAATATGTGATAATAATAATAATAATCTTTATTGCCAAAAAATATTTCATCATCATATTAAATAAACTAGATGGCATTGATATTATTCTACATCGCGATCGCGACGCGGACGAAGCCGCATGCATCAGTTAGTAAACAATATATACACTTTGTAATCTTTATTTTTTCACTTTGACATTTTTGATTGACAAACCCAGCAAAAACCAACTGCCAGACCTCAAGACACTGAGCTCTTTCTGCGTGCAACGGAACTAAATCCAACTTGACTGATAATTTATTTTATTATCCTTCCACCCATTTTAATATTATATAAAAAATTTAGAACTAGGCATGTTTGCTGAAGAGTTTCTTGCGCCGCTTCTTCTCTTCAAGCTATAACATGTTCTGAAGCGGTGGTAAAATAGATTAAGCTCTCGTAGAGTAAATAATAACCATAAACAAAATTAAATAATTAAAATGAACAAGTTGGAGGTAGGCTAAATAAAACTTTAACAATATTCGTTGGACAAATGTCACCTTTGTCATCCGTGACCACGGCCACTGAAAAGCGGCCGAAACCTTCGGACAAACCAAAACCTAGTAAATTACTGCGCTTAAAACCGTTAAAACGTAGTTTTATTATTGTTATTTTTTGACAATTTAGTAGTTGCGGAGCTGTTCAATGTACGATGTCACTGCGATAGTGTCAATCCGTATTCTACTAAACCCACAATATCGATATCATCGCGGCAGAATAGTAGACAAAATTGGTAATGCCATTAGCAGAAATTGCATTAGCCGAAATTAATATTGAAAACTAATTAATTAATTAATTCCCAACTATGATTTGTATATAACAGGTACCTCACTGATTTTACGAATAAACTCAATGACCAGTATCTTGAATTTTATGGCCTTACTTATAACCCTTCTTATAACGAAAATCTTACCCATAAACTCCTCTAAAGGATAAGAGGGGGTGGTAAAGCAACTCATAACCAACTGTCAAAAATAACCAGCATCGAGAGGTAGTTTGAGTGACTGTTAAGAGGCAAGATGGCAAGTTTTATTTGAAACAGCCATTGATTAGAAGATTAAGCGTCTCTTATTTAAGAGACAGCTAACCCTTTCTTAACGAAATTATTATAAGTAAGGCCCTTAGTGTGTAATGAGCAAGTTTTCTTAGGCTGGTGTGCACCAACATTTAACTGACGCGACGGTTAAAATAAAATAATCAATGCCTTTTTATATATTTTTAGCGGTTATTTAAATTTAAACCGTTGGCTAAATGTCGGTGCACACCAGCCTTAGTATGTTAGGTACATTTTTCATGTTAAAATTACAATTTATTTTATCTATGTTTTTAGTTCCCTGATCGCTGATTAGATATCTTAATTTATTTCTATCTGTGGTGGCTTGTTAATAGCTCACTATCATTAATGTGTTATTATTATAATGTGAATCGTATAGTAGTGATAGTCATCCAAAAACTGTAAAATAAAATTTATTTATTTCAAAAAAATTCGCTTATAAATATTTAGAAAGACGGAGTTGAGTGCCACGGGACGCCATTGGATTTGACAGAAGGCCGAAATCAGACAAACTTACTATTAAGACGATAGCGAGATGACTATTTCGATGAGACAGTAATATTATGACGTAGACGCCGACAAAAAACAATTCACACCTGCGTATCTGTAAAAACTCTTTTTTTTCCTTTTGGAATTTGGACTTCTTTTCTTTACTTTGTGTTTAAAAGTTGTGATTAGAAAACAGCCCATTGTTGTATTGTAATCTGTTATGGCAGTCATGAGCCAGGTGTTACGGATTTAGTACAAACTGATTCTAGGAAATTCAGTCCACGCGGCCGGACGGACATATTGCATCTGTGCAGTAGAAAGCAATGACCCGATGGAGGGACGAGGCAGTCCAGCGAAAACCACGAGCGAAGCGAGGCTTGTGTTCTACAATCGGGAAACTATTTAGTGACAGACTTTACGCGTATTATTGAATTACGACCTTCTGCATTACGTTTGGACTTGTTGTATTCGGTTATATTTGTATACGTGTTTGTATAGTTCTAATAAACTCTATACTCATTCTAACGGCATTTTAATTCGATTCTCGCGACTCGTAACAGTAATAACAGAATTCGCTATTTTTCACTTCAAGACGTGTAGTTTTTTTGTAGGGAATTTTTATTTCTTAACTTTTAAGTTGCGTATATGTTATCCAATAGCAACGAAACTATCCTGAAGCTGTACTGAATCCAACTTAAAAATAATGATTTAAATAGGTTCAAAAACTAAAAATGTATGGTTATAAAACCGCAAAAATTACACGTTTTCCGTATGATTTTAGTGAATTTTCTATATCTTCGAAATCCAAAGTTCAGTTGTAATAAATAAACACCAATATTGGAGCACTTTGAAGCTTTACTGAATCCAACGCAAAAAAAGTCATCAAAATCGAATCAGAAACAAAAACGTTATGATTTAATGTTTAGAACATATCAATATGGTGACTACAATCAGTGAGGAGGATGCAAGAAATGGTACACTATACCCTATTTATGTATTACTAAAAAAGAGATGGATGAATGATGAATGAAAAAAAATAGACAGATTCTAAGTTTCTGGAACCTCCTTACAAATCCCATATTCAAAAGATTTTATTAAAAATAGGTTCCACTGGAGAACACTTTTTAAAGGGCATACATCTAAGTTAAAATTTAATTTTACTTCCTATTCTATGTACACAGCTTCGAAACGTGTTATGGCTAACGAGAAGAAGCGGCAAGAAACTCCCCAGCATCAGGTCTAGCTAAAAATTGGTTTTGTTTATATTTCTTATTCTATTTATATCTCAAGTTCTTTTTTTATAAGTTTCAGAAATATATTACAGAATTACTTTTCGAAGAATTAATGGAGTTGTAGCAAACAGTGCATGCTCAGTAAGACCCCAGTAAGAGGAAAGAAAAATACTATTATTGTAATATTAATGACGGGACCTACTAAAAGTTTGTACTGCAACATATCTCCATATATCCCTTACATGTTTGGCAAAATTAAAACGTTATACAAACGATACACCCTAGACGAGTAGTATTGGCGCTAAACGAATATAATGAACTTGTATGGGAATGACAATACTTACTTAGCCTAACAATATTATTCTTATATATTTACTGTTCTAATTCCCTTAGGCTGAAATGAACAAGACACCTAGATTTTTTAAATTAATTATACAGAATCGACACCCCCAACAGATCTATTATAGTAATAGACTTAGCCGTGCAGGAACGGAGAAAGTATAAAATTTCCTGCGGCCGGGCGGCCTCTCATAAGAGGTGACCAAACAACCCACAGCCAGGTGGTAGGGTTACCCGTTTGGATGGCTACCACCTCTGGTCGAGAGTATGCCGCCATAACTACCTTGTTGTGTTCCGGCATTAATGGCCAGGTTCCAGTATCCCTTAAGAGAGTAGCAGCGCATTTATAGCACCTCTGGTGTTGCAAATTTCCATAGGCGATGGTAACCGCTTTCCATTAGGTGGGTCGTCTGCCTGTCTGTTGAATTCATGCAATATAAAAAAGACATTAATACAAATGCCTAACAACAAGAAATGTGGAGAAAACGATCCAGTCGACACGACGTGTGTTCGTCTGTCCGACATGCATAGCTAAACAATGGCGCGCGTCTCGGCGGACGCGGTTGGGTCAAACGAGGCGCGGCGCGACGTCAAATCTCGGGTTGCACCGGCTTGGCGCCGCCCGACACATCCGAGAAGTTAGCACACTCATTCAAACGACCAAAAAAACAAACAATACACCAAAAGTTCTCGGTGTCGTGCATCACTTCACAAAGTAATAAGAGAGCGTGGCAAACGACTTCGCACTCGGGCTATTGAGTCCCTTCACTGCCAAGGACTGTGGTGTAACCAGCGTTTTTTCATTGCATATATTGCAACAAGATAAATAAGCTATGTCATATTTATGACGTGCTCAACAATGAGCCAAAACATTTAATTTGTAAATTGCTTTATTCCCAAATTGATAACAGTTTCTGAATGAAAATTAGTTTTTACTTAACCTCCCACACCCAGACACATTTCTAATCATAATTACACACTCTCCCAAACACAGACGCACGCACGCAAGCAAGCACGCACATATAAACACACACACCTCTTTATTTGTCTTTGATTATAGTGCTCATTGGTGGCGGTTATTATTGAAATAATCATACAAGTTAGGGCTCCTGTCTTTCCCATTTTATTTAGTTTCTCAATTTTTTGTACTCTACTTATTTTGTTCGTTTTTATTGGGAAGTAAAGAAATAAATAATTATTATATGCGTTAAAATGACTTGTGATAATATATTTTGGTCAATAAGAGAAATATTTCAAGAAGCCGATATTGGACGGTTCATCTCATGTCAAATCAAATCAATTTATTTGCAGGAAACATGGATACAAGATGTTCGAAGTTAGAAATTTAACATGGTATATTATTACATCTTACACCGAATAAAAGTATGCAAATTTCTTCTTTTATGTGATGACTAAATACATTTAACTAATTTATCCTGTATACATTATAATTTCTGTCTTTTAACTGGAATTAATAATAAAAAGTGATTCCTATAAACATAAACTGGAATAATGAAATGTCAATTGTTTAAAATACATAAAGATTTAAGGGCCGCTTGCATAACGATCGCCTTTAAATAAAATTAGTTAATCATATGCTAAATACGTTTTACACAAAACGTATTGACAGTTCTTTAAACATATTTACGGGAAAATTTTGCATTGTGCAAGACGTTGATTGTAGTCAGGTATTAAATACGTTTTGTGTTTTTTAAATAAATTTAAGCAACCTTATGCAAGCGGCCCTAGGTCTAGAATATGCCGCAGGTATTAAAAAATGCAAAATAAATATTATGCCATAAAACAGGTAGGTACATAGTAATCTAAGGCCCGCTTGCATAAAGATCGCCTGTAAATAAAATTAGTTAATCTAATTAAATACGTTTTACACAAAATGTGTTAACAGTTGTTTAAAAAGATATTTAGCAGCAAATTGTGCGTTTTGCAAGACGCTAATTCTATTTAAGGGTGTTAAAAGCGTTTTGTGTTTCTTAAATAAATTTAAGTAATATTATGCAAGCGGCCCAAAACTTCTGTTCTTAACCAATTAAACGCTATCAACCATTATAAGAAGCATCCAGTTTTAAATGCAGATAAATCATTCTGAAAATCACTGTCTTAATTAGAGTGAGAGATGTCAGCGGAGCCGATGGCTTGCAGCGGAATAAATCAGGGCTTAAATTACTTTCCGTAACGCCACTCCCACCGTCGAGTTAGCTTTAATAGCCCGTGCAAACGTTAGTAACGCCAAAAATCTTAGACGAATATTTGGGAGTCTTTTTTACAGTGAAACATTACACTCGGTCTGCGACAAGGCGCCAGGTACAAAAAAGGACCTCTCTGATATAATTGCACCCGAGTAAAATCCTCCAATTAGGGCACGCCAATCTCCCCGATTTATTGTAGAACATCTTTAATGATCATTTAACAAATAAAAGACCGTAAGTAGCCATTCAAATTAAAAGACGACGATATAAATTTCTACATAAATAACCCGATATAAATGTGATTAACAACAATACCATTACGGATCGTATCAATATAACTGTTGGTATGGCCTCTAACATCGTATGATTTGGATTTAATTACTTGGATCAGGGGCCCCGCCCGCCCGAGACTGAACGCTCGTAAATCAACAATAAAAATACTGAGATTTCCTCTTTTTATTGACCAAACAAATCTTTATCCACACAATTACACGATCGTTAGTGGAATGTTTAATATTAACGCATTGATTTCAGATCACCAACATAGCTCTTTGTAAGATCAACAAAGGTCGTCGGTAAACTATTTATTTCAAAAACTTGAAATAAACAAAACTTTTAAAGATTATCGGCTATGTCTGACAAAAACAATATTAACTGATATAGCGTTATCTCAGTTTGTAATACGAGAAGGTTAGTTTGTTACTTTAAAGCCTTATCCCGTCGGGAATCAGCAAAAAATATTCACGCAAAGATATCTGTGCGATAGAAAAAAGTTTTGTTAACTAAGAATGTTTAATACAGTTTTTGAAACAGACAAATATTGTTGTTTTAATTTATTACTCTAGTAAAGAAAGTTCAGCGAACGCTCTTAAAAAACATTTTACAAAATTCCAGATCCCAATGAACTGTATTCATTTAAAATATCTTCCGCAGATAATTATTCAACATTAATATAGTGTAAATGGGAAAGTCATGAAGTGTTAAGGAATCCACTAATTTATCACAACTAATCATCGTCGAGGTTATTAATGGACGATGTTTACGGTACACTCCTTTGGATAGGAAGCAACGATGATATTTAAATATCTCATTTCAAAGAGATACAAGCGAGATCCACAATAAAAAATATCATAAGAACCCACACACAAAGTTATTTCCACAAATATATAATTCTATCAGCAAGACAGGCAAACACGAAAATAAGCATCAAAGTGTTTTTTAGAGGGAAGACGACAAATGTTGAGTAGCAAGGCACAGTGGCGAACACGTGTTACATATTGTCTGACAATATTTACCGTGGCTTTATTAGCTCGAGAAGCGGGCAGAAGAAAATGAAAATAGTCGTTCTACATTTTGAGCATGTGTTATGGCAAAGCTCAACGACGGAGATTAATGAGAGAGACATGTAGAAACGCTAGAAAAAAATCTTATAGACATTAAGGTAGGAACTGATGTCGAATAATTCTCATTAGATTCTGGTAACAACTATTAACATGCCTTACGAGAGAATGCCAATAAAATTCAAATCAAATTGAGTCGACCCTTGATTTACAACGAATCAATAAAAGGAAGGCTATCATTACCTCTTTTATGGCGTATTCAATAAAAGTAATGTACGTTGTAATCAATGTGATGACAGAATGACTCTTCGAGTTATAAAGGCTTGATGAAGTAAAACAAGTAAGTGCTCTACAAAAGAATCTTTGTAAACTTTTCACACGTTCTGTAGTGGTATAAATATCTTCAACACATCTTAATAATATTTATTCATCTTGTTAAGACAATCAAACTAACATTCGATTTGAATTATATGGCGTTTTTGGCAAATGTTCATATTATAATACCTGGTCTAGTTTCTTCTACAGGACCAATAACTTTAGTATAATTCTGGTTACAGGTGGTTTTATGGATTTAATGTACACAATAATCCGTGGTGAAATTATTAAAGGCATATCAATCTTTAATTTGATTTCACAAGTTTGACACTCGAAGTGAGTAGACCCAATATTGTATCTTATATGGCTTTTAGGCGAACTAATTTGTACTAACTTAAACTTGAATTAGGGTAAAAAAATTCTAACGACGAATCTAGAAGACTAAAATATTTATCATCATCATGTTATAGTGTAATTTGATAAAAGCTAAAGTTGACTCGCCACGTAATGTTTCTAGAGCATGAAATTATTTAATTTTATTGCTTATAAGAATCATTATGTAAACTAGAAATGTTGTACATGTAGCATTAGGTGCATTATTGTATTGAAAGATCATGGAAAGTTGCCAAACAAAAGATGGATTTGAAACATTCCCTCAAATTAAACCGAACAATGCACAGCCCATTGTAATTTACCAACCGTATTCATCAAAGGAAGAACACATCAGAATTAGCGATCCCTTCACATTATATGACGTCTATATATCAAGTGCGCGAGTCGAAACACCGTAAACACAATAGTAGGATTGAAAAAAGACGGGCTTGAGAGATGGCTCGTAAAATAAAACAAGAGACCACGTCCGGAGATATGTCAAGATAGCAATGCGGCGGGGGGGCGCAGGCCGGCGCCGGCCGCGCTCCCCGAGACCCAATTAGAAGCACACCTTTTGGACATGTGCCCTCACTTGGCGCTAACTAACGCAACGCCCAAAAACCAAGGATACGGGACAACCACATCCGTTACCGTTTATCACTTTTTTTCATAGGAATTCTTTGAAATATTAGTTGGACATGTTTTGCGAATAACCTTTTTAAGCGTCAATTAATGTTTGACCGATGTTTTGCCAGCTAATCCAGTTTTGACATAAGGACTCGGCCGTAAATAATTGCTTGTTTGTTTACACTTGTTGAATAAACATGATACATTTTAAAGCATTATTACCAATTTACATCTATTTATATATCTTGTCAAGGGTTTATTTGCCTTATCATCTATTAAAATTTGACGTGCGATTCATAGAAGTAATGTAAAAATTCCACCGAATGTAAGGCATGTGTGAAGAGTATTGAAGTTGCCCATTAAACAATTAAGGCTTCTGTCACTTTTAATCTTCAGTGTATAATATACCGTATGGGTTTTTCATAGTTAGATTGTGTAGCGATTGTAATTATAATCGATAAATACCTTAGTCCTGACAAGTTTGGAGTTTTCTTTGCACATTTTGGCCAGAGCGTGATACTCCCCCCGGGCTGCACACAATATCCATTGCTTTTGTTTGGAGTCCAAAGGATCCGTCTCACTCTTCTGATCTAACTGAAATTTGAAAAGAAACTCAGCTTGTTGTATATGTTGATATGTAATTGTTTTATCTGTCAACGGTTTTACTTACCGACACACGATCTTCTTCGTCGACACCCTGAAAATAAAATATGATATTAATGGAAGAACTAACATTAATAAGAGTTAGTTGACATAGCTCGAAATATATTAAAGCAGCTAGATGTTCCCATTGATGATACATTTATTAAACATCGTATATGAAAGTACTTAATGTCTTTTAAACAAAAGATTAGGATTATAAATTAAGACAATATTCACATACATAATAAATATCTTAACGACACATATAAATTAATCGGAACCTAATATTTCAAAATTAATAAATGAGTACTTATATTGTGAAAATAATATTTTGAATTAATGGTCAATAAATTCGAATTCTCCCGTCTTCAGGCTTGCGCTGCAAATGTTTACAGATATCGAGGACGTATGATCATTGAATGTTGGAGTATGTTTTTAAACTTTATGTGATGAGAAATACGGTATATATTTGCGAGATGCTCTGATTGAGTTGGGATGTTCGGGGTCCGGAAACGGGGCGTGCGCTGCCCAGCATGATCACTTTACCACCTGTCGTTACATATTTATGTCTACACTATTGGCCTCACTGTTAGGGACTTCGATATTGACAAGATAACATCCTTAATGTGATGTGTTTGATTTAATAATAAGATTAAGTTTGTACGTTGCTGGTTTTTCAGTTCTGTGGTAATAACAATTAAAAGTAGACCTAATATGGCGTTGGGTAGTTAGTGTCATTAATTGCTGGACTTAGTCATAAACTGTCAACGTTATTGCTGACGTAGCTGAAGTGTCCACTTATAATTCAAATTATCGATAATAAAATGTTCTGGCTAGTAGAAGTGTCAACTTTAAGAGGAAACGAAGTACTACTATTACACGAGAAAATTGGAAGCTTCACTTGTCTTTCCTCTTGAATTGAAATCATATTTTGAAGAACTGCTTGATACTAATTAATTTGTTGCAACAGTAAATTCAGCATTTCCAAATCTGTCTCCTTTATACATAATGCTAATAATTAATTTGCAATCTGACCTACATAATTGCCTTATACAGAGTTCACATATCGATGAACTTAAAAGATCATTTCAGTTTATTGCTAAACTAGCTTCTGCCCGCGACTTCGTCCGCGTGGAATAGTAATAAAGTAAGTTCAAAGAAACCCCCCGATTTTGAAACATTCTTCATTGGTGCTCCGCTCTTATTGATCATAGCATGATGATATAGCCTATAATAGCCTTCCTCGATAAATTGGCTATCTAATACTGAAATAATTTTTCAAATCAGACCAGTAGTCCCTGAGATTAGCGCGTTGAAGCAAACAAACAAACTCTTCAGCTTTATATATTAGTATAAGATAAGTATATAAGAGTGAAATAGACATTTTTCACTTTACAAGTAACCAATGCAAAACTTGAATAGAAAGTGATAAAAGAAACTCATCAGTTACTATTCAACGATTACGAACCTATTCAATATCAGAACGGCACTAACAGAGATATTGTCAAAGCAAAAAGAACATAGTACAAATCTTATACAAAGTAGATTATATTGAAGTATTATACCTCGCACATCTTAAGCGACATTAAAATAAATTGATATGTATTTATTTATAACTAACACGACTACTATAATACACTCATTCAAAGACTTGCAAACGAATAGACCTTCTAAAATTAAATAAACATCAAATTGACCAAAGCGATATCGATTTTTAATAAAAATATGTTAGCTATGAAACTGAATATTAGTCACGTGAGACAATATATATAAAATTAAGAATAAAAAACACGTATGAAGGATAAACGTGCGTTAGTCGATCTCCAGGCGCGCAAGCTCTCTGCTCTCTACAGGATGCCTTACGCAAGTGGTCACGCTGGGAGTATACTTGCGTCAACGAGGGCATAGCAACACTGAGTAACCTTCTACTTTTGAACTTTTGCAACATTAAATAAATATATCTGAATACCGCTTTTATATTATACCCTAAAAATTCAGCGGTATTAAAAAACTTGCAATCTCTAATGCTGATGATATTAGACGGATCAAGCAAATCGAATCAATATGAATGAATGAAAGAGAAATGAAAAGAAATGATGGTATTCAATGATATTGAATGATTCAACTTTATGTTAACTTGAATCTATGGAAAGGAAATGTGTAATATCAGCTCAATGCGTACAATTTCACGAGAAAATGATAATTATGATAAGTAGTTCAAGTACAAATTTTCAAAACTCAATTTTTTATACTTTTAAATGATAAAATACGCAAGCAATGTAAGTGCGTCGTTATTCCTTCAAATAAAGTCTTTCTCATGCTTTATTTAAGTATTCCGCTTTTCTAAAATAACTACGACAATCTAAAATGCTTATACTGATGAGTCAACCAACTATTGAACTGCCATATTTTAGGTGATTATAACTGAATATAGACTACAAAACTTGCTGGAAATAAACTCTACTCTAATTAATTAAACGAGGCAATACGTTTATTGCCCTTGTTTGGTTTGTTAACAAACATAAAGAATTAGCAGTCTTAAAAGCCTATTGTATAGATAGTAGATAAGATGTTATCTTAAGTCTGGCGCCTACGATCGACCGCGTTTCGTATACGATATGATTATACTGATAAAAGTATGACTTTTAAGTATACCTTTATAGAAATATACGAAATTTGGAAGTTTTTTGTTTTTTTTTTTATTGCAGGAGATCAGCAGACAGGCAGACGGCCCACTTGATGGACAGCGGTTACCATCGCCTATGGACATTTGCAACACCAAAGATGCTACGAATGCGCTGCTGCTCTCTTTAGGAAGCCTGGAACGTGGTCACTAATGTCGGAACACAACACAAGGCTGTTATGGCGGCATACTGTAGACCAGGAGTGGTCGCCATCCAGTCGGGCAAATGCCCTATCACCTGGCTGTGGGTTGTTTTGTCACCTCTTAAGACAGGCCGCCGGGCCGCAGGAAATTGTATTCTTTCTCCGTTCCTGCACGGATAAAAGTACGAAGAAAGTAAAACACGGAAGTATTGTAAAACCAGTCAAGTGCGTGCCAGACCATTCACGGAGAAGGATTCTATACTGTCAATGACGTGCATTCGAAGACTGTAAATCCTAAACAATAGAGAATACCTCATATTACAAAACTAGCTCCTCAACATATCTTTTACAAACCAAAAAAATATTTTTCTTTTGGATAAAATTAGGCATCCGTGCAGGAACGGAGAAAGTATACAATTTCCTGCGGCCAGGCGGCCTGTCGTAAGAGGCGACAAAACCACCCGCAGCTGCAGCAGGTGGTAGGGTCTTTGCCCGTTTGGATGGCTATCACCCCTGGTCTAGAGTATGTCACAATAACAACTTTGTGGCGAGTCTCCCTTTAGAGAGCGGCAGCATATTAGGAGTACCTTAGGTGTTACAAATGTCCGTAGGCGATGATAACCGCTTTACGTCAGGTGAGCCGTCTGACTGTCTACTAAATTCCTACAATAAATAAATAAAAATTAAAGTAACTTAGAAATTTTAACTGATTTCGTCTAGAAAAGGTTACGAGTAATAAAAAAATCTGAAAGTGAGAAAAAATGACCGCCCCGTCTACTCTTTATAGCTGTGGTAAAGTCTAATTTCGCTCACTGGCACTTTAAAGTCCGGTATCGCTGAAACAGCCATCTGCGGATATTCAGCTGGCTGCTGCTAAAAAAAACGTTCACTGAGATGTCGGTCTTTTACGTCCATTGCGATTTGATTTGACGGCCTCTGTGGTTGAGCGGGCCAAGCTTTTGCCGATACCTTATTGCAATGCAGAGGCTCTGGGTTCGATTCCTAATGTAGTAAATTTCAGAAACGTATTTTCTCCGTTATTTATACGATCTGGGTGTCTGGGATGGGCCCCAGAACAATCCATTGTATATTATAAAATTAAATTAAATAAAAAATAAATAAACAGAAAAACATAAAAAAGCGTACTATATCTAGTTCCATAAAACTTTTTTAATAACCAAAAGTGCAATTGTTTGCCATTTTTTCCGGTGCAATTTATTCAATATTTTGGGGGTGTAGGGACTGAACTGAATTTGAATAGATGGGTTTGGTCAATAGTATACATCATTCTATTTTTGTGAGCCAGTGTATACCTTATCCTTTAGATCAGTGTTTTTCAACGTGTGGGTCGCGACCCCCTAGGGAGTCACAAAGCCTCTTTAGGGGGGTCGCGAAGCTTCAAAAGCGGAGTTGCAAAAGGTTGGGAAAGCTACGGCAGTAAAGTCTGCAATATCCGTAGATTCATCAAATTGCAAGGACACAAAAGTACTATATTTTATTTTTTCTATTACTTGATCACGAACATCAGTCAACATATCGCTTATCCTGCCTTGAACGGTACTGTCAGACAGAGGTACACGTTTGAGTTTTTCGACCTCTTGTTTGCCAAACGTAATCTCCGCCATATCTAAAGCCGCTGGTAAAATCAAAAACTTTCGGCAGTAGTATTAGGTTTATCTGCTTTAGATACACGAAGAGCTACTCGATAGCAACACTTTCTCATTTATGCGGGGCGGGGGCGGGGCGGCAGGCATCGGTAGTGGTCGTACGTATGCGCTTAAATTGTGTTATCTATTGGCGACGCATTCGATGTAAAAAAAATGAGTTTTACGGACTTAGTTATGTATTTAATCGAATCCTAACTATGAAAATTAATAAATATGTTGGATTAAATATTTGTCACAAAACAAAATACATGAAAAAAAAGCAACGGGTAGGGGGTCGCGAAATATTTTTTCATACTAAAGGGGTAGTGTCATGAAAAAGGTTGAAAAACACTGCTTTAGATAATGTATATGAAGGTCAAAATTTTATGAATATTTTCCTAAACGACCCTTTATAGGATTTAGTAATTACTAAGTTACTTGCTTCAACTGCTTTCTTTTTTATTTAATATTTATAAGCTTTTGTTTCATTTAAAATGTTTGTTTGTTTAGGTCAAATCTTGCAAACTGAATTAGAACCAACTCCTTCCTTATGACTTTGCAATTTTGGATACTTCTTGTTATTGAAGTAAAATATACTCTCGCACAATAGAAATAAAACTACATGTTTGTACGTACACTTTAAATAAGACCAGGTGTTAAAACAGTTAATTTTAATCACCAGTTATAAAAATATAAATTAATAGATATCGTATTATTAGCGTACCATGAATTTATAAACCACATAAATGAATCCAATTTAAATTTAACAATAGCCATTTAAGAACAACAAGAACAAAATACGCTACGTATCATAGCAGCGTCTGTTTTTGCAGCAATTTGCTAGATAGCGAACACCGGCTCAATTATGCATTCTTCGCTATTTTCCGTCACTCGGACAAGGCTCATTAAGTGTTGCAGCCGCGCTGTTGATGGCTGCAAGTGATTCTCAGACTCGGATAGCACAGAGAGAACAATGAAATCGGTCATATTTTCCAGCAAACCGGCATCGGACCATACCATCTCTCGCATCGTATAACGCAACAACTGTTCATTTATTCACAACTTACCTGTACTTAAAACGAAGCTTATTTTCGCTACCTCTCTGAAGGATTTATTGCGGCCCACAGAAAAGAAACCATAAAACAATAGCACTGCAGCCAGACATCATAAAAATACGATTGTAAACGCAAGTTAATTGTTTAAATAATTAAATAGAGATAAAACACAAATAATAGCTAATTTATTTGTCTGTCTGTCTTTGAGTGGTAACTAACCTTTGAGAACTAAATGACATAGTATCAATTAACAGATCAATTGAACGTGAGTAAATCAAATAAATACAATACAGGTATAGTAATAATCGGCAGACATAGAAACATATAGTATATATTCTCAAGCTAAGCCAGTTACGCTTGAGTAATATAAAATGGTCTCTCTGGGGCCGTAGCCAGACATCCAGACTATAAAGTAAATAACAGAAAGTTTGTTAACGAAATTTACCATATCGGGGATCAAAACTAGGACCTGCGTACTAGCGAGTTGGCCAACAAAGGTTTAACTCTCAACCAAAGAGGTCTCGATACCTAACGGTAAAAACGAACCTTGACCATCTCTACGAAACCCTTTTTTTATGACATAGGGTTAATGGCATCTGTCACCGTCCTCGGGCCTGGTGGGAAGGCTCGCCGAGGGATGTGTGGGACTCTTGATCGGCCGTATACCTCCATGGCCTCCGAGCGGAGGATAGGGGGATGGTCGGCCGTCAAACTACCCACGAAACTTAACCAGCGCCCTTCTTAGCTTACACGCTTTTACGAGGCGCCGCAGGAACTAGAACAATAGGTACTGCGTCTGTAACACCCCAACGCTGTCGACGAACCCAGGGCGTCATACGTCGAAGGACACGCTCTACAATAACAGGGGGGAAGTCAGCGGGATCCCCTCACTCGTCCACGCGGTTCTCTCTGTTGGAATCATGGAGGAGACGCGTCCGACCCCGGAGCAGCATTCTGCGGACGGGGTATGCTTACTCACTCTCCTCCCTTTGCCTCTCCGACGCCTCCTTCTGGGTCATGACCGACTCCCAAGAGGTAACCTCGAACCAACACCTTTTACTGGCTGGCTTTCACCATGCTCTCCAGTGATCTCACCAGACCGACAATGTTTTCCATTACGGACCTCTATGGTCCCCAACCTCTACGAAACCCTACATTATCCCGTAACAATCCAACAACGCACTTGGCCGACTTTTAATACATAACTTAAACACCTATGACCGTTTTACACGTATTAGACACAGTTAATTGCGAGACTATTGAGTTAATCCCTTACCGTCGTTTGGACAACCGTTCACTGAATGGTTTCTATATCTTGCTAAACATTCATTTGCCTTATTACCTATTAAAATTTGACATAAGCTCCATAGAAGCAATGTTAGATAGAGACCGGCTATTAATCGAAAATGTATAAATTAACTGACGAAATTTCTACCCAAATGAGTTAGTATAACTTTTGGAGGACAATGCAAAACGACGAATGGAGGATATATTATAGTGTGAATGATGGACATATTGTTTTTTGGTGTGACAGAGGACGTGTGCCAAAAAAGAGGAGTATGGAAGATAAATACATTATTTCAACCTCAAATAGTTATAATACAGAATAGAGAGAGATAGATATGTGTCTGCGACGATTTGATGTGTAAGTTTTTTTTTTATTTTTTTTTTATTGAGACTTTTCGTCACTAGTGACGATATCAGCCTCATAGGTGATGGCAAATTTACATTTTTTTTTAAATATTAAATAAACTTAAGTATAACATTAAACTTAACTTTAACTCACTCTATTTTTAAATATTTTAGTAATGAACTTAAATAATAATCCAGCCTCCTTGCTCAAAGGGTTGCTTAGAATAATATTTATTCCTCCACTATGCAGTGACGAGTCTGGCAAGAATGTCCTTCTAATTGATTGGGTTTGGCCACATTCCAGAACAATATGCATGAGATCCTCTACAATGTTACAGTGCTCACAAAGAGGTGTAGATTTTTGCCCTATCATGTGATAAAACTTGTTAACTGGAATGTGGCCAGACCTTATCCTAAAAGCTGCAACAATAATTTCTCGAGAAAAGTGTGTGTCCTCAAACCATGGATTGTTTGGAAGCTTATTTTGCAAAGTTTTGTGTGTAAGTTGATATCCATCAATACCATTATAAAATTCTAAATATGTCGTGTCTTTGCATTAACACTATTAAAAAAACGAACTGGAATAGACTATAAACGATGGAGAAGACGATGCATTTTTTTTTACATTTCTTGTCTGTCCGTTCAGAATTCACGTAAAAACTACTGGGCCGATTTCGATGCAGTTTTCGCTGATCGACAGCAATTTTTTTGGACTTATAATCTACGCTACTCTTTATACTGGCTATTCCGCGGGAATTTTTCCGGGAATGATTGAAAAAATTTAAAAAAAAATACAAATTCCAATGCCATTTTTTGGACTGATCAATAGCAATAGAGCAATATTTAGTTTTCGGATGCATAATAATTAGCTTATTCCGACAGTTTTCACTTAAACTATAGCTGTGGTACTTTGTGTTTCGGGAATCCCGCGGGAATTTCAAGTTAAGCCTGTACGAAATCGCAGGCATACCCTTAATATGTATGAACCAGCCGATACAAGTATGTAAGTACGAGCAGTGATAATTAGCAGGCAACTCATATCTATGCGAGCAAAACTACAGACAACGTGGCCAACGCAAAGCACGAATAACCTTTTTCGAAGTTAACGGCGCGGCGCACGTGCGCTTTGGGCCAACACGACTGTAATTGTCACTGCGACAATCGACCACAAGTCACGCGGCACCATTCCATAAAGTGTGCCGTGAATAATGATGGTCAGAAATATTGATTTGTTAATTAACGACAGTACCTAGCAATAGGCTGAGTGCAAAACTTGCTTGCTGAAAATGCGACGGTCAAATTCTCAAAACTTAATATATCGAGCCTTTACCGCTATTTTATTTTAATCGACATTTGGACCTATGTATATTTTTTGTTGGAAAAGGTACCTACATTACTATTCTGTTATAGGACTTTATACAACCATCAGTTTTATCGAAGGAAACAGTTACAAATGTCTTGAATGCTTTTCAATATTAAGAGTACCCTTTTATAGCCCACCAGAGAACAGGACAAGACATTCATAAAAATCTTGTTAGACATTTTTTTATATATTCCAACTGACGAGCGGAAGTGCATGCGTACATCGCCGGTCTATTTCAGAGTTGATTTATGCCTCGAAAACTTACTCGAATGAGTGGCAATCTGGCATATCAGTGAGAAACGGATTCATTCATTATTTATTACGTTCAGGCAAAGTGAGCCATTATATTTAGGACTAGTGTCAATTCTGAGTGCAGCGCTAATTGCTGAAGCAGACCTTTTACGTATTCATAACAATTAATCAAATTCAAAAGTTTTAAATAAGTACCACTGGAGAACACTTTTTGCAGGTCATACATTATAGGTTAAAATTTAATTTTACTTCCTAGTCTATGTACACCGCTTCGCAACATGTTATTGCTGTTAAGGAGAAGAAGCGGCAAGAAACTCCCCAGCATCAGATCTAGCTGAAAATTGTTTTTCTTTATATTTCTCTTATTCTATTTATATCTCAAGTTCGTTTTTTTTATAATTATAAGTACAGAAGTATGTTACAGAATGACTTTTGAAGAATTAATGGAGTTGTACTTGTCTTATTTAATATGCACTGTGCATATTAAATAAGAGAAGTTTCAGACAATATATATTAAAAATAAGATACTATAATTAAAAATAACTTTAGAAATATGTTATTTTATACTTTTTGGTTTTTGAAGTCGGTTTTTTTAAACGAAGTGTTTTTGTAATATTTGTTTTGGTGAACAATAAAGTGTGGTCTATGTCTATAAAAATAAAACATATGGCTCAGTTTAAATTGACTGTCAAGTAGCCAATAATCAATGATACAGTATTTAAATTAAGACTAATAATGCAAAAGAATCTCACCCTGGTGTCGGGTTAAGAATACATGGCTTTAACACGAAGGTTAATGTGGCCCTCGTCCTTTTAGTAGGCTACAATGTAGAAGTATGCGTATAAAGCAATTGTAAAGTCCATTACGCGTGCGGAGGCGTACGGCGGCTAATATTTGTCATTAGGAGCTTTTGTTATGTCGTGTTGTTTCCCCCGCCAAGGGGTCCACCCGTTCGGATGAGCTCAAATTATTATTATATAAATTTTTGCACTCGGAGCGAACATCCCTCTCCGCTTGTTTCGTAACGTGCCCTTTGGGTACACTGATGTTGCGGCTGTATCATGTCAACGATCCACTGTGGAAAGTTACCTTTTGCATTGATAGGTGTGTAAAATCCAAAGCTAGCAACAGACATTGTTTTTAATGGTCGTGCATTCACGGTCTTACGTAATTCCCGATGTTCTTACATAAATGTAAGTAAAGAGGCGAGGGAAAATGACTAACCGATTTACGCACTCTCTGGGCCGTCACTAGGAAACGGCACGAATCCACGGGGGGCGGTAACGCTAGCAATTGTATGCTTTATTTTGCGTTCCGTCCGCTATGGACTACACAGAGGAGTGTGGAGACTCCGAGTGATGCCGCACGGGCGAGCAACCTCAATACCCACTAAAAACCCCCTCCTCCCTGACGACCCTGCGCTTTTGTGTGTTGGAAAGACTGAGATATAGAACATAGTTACGCAACAGTCGATCCAATGCAATAAAGTGCTTGAAGTGTGCCCGGGGAGAACACACTCCACTTCGAGACGGGGGTAGTTGTTAAATCCCTTGCTTTACCTAGTAGCTAAGGGCCCTCTCGTTCCGGAACCTAACTCAGAGAGGGAAGTAATGCGCGTACCTGCCTCTCCGGGTGCCGGCTGAAGGCCGGCGACCTCGAGAAGAGACCGTAGTACGCGCCGAAGGACTTCGCTCCCTATCCCTTTCTGCGGCCTCTTTAAGAGACATTACTGCCTCACAAAACGAAACCGCAGCATCCCAGCGGTCGTCGCCCTGCAACATGGCCGTTACCAAGTCGCCGAACGATCTGACGGCTCCTACGTTTGTCTCGAGTTCGAACCTCTGCGGCGCCCAGGCAGCGCACTCGACAAGCGTATGCAACGCCGTATCGGGTGCACCACACTGTCGGCAATCCGGAGAAGGCAAGCAGCCCACAATGCGAAACAGATACTGATCGAAACAACCGTGTCCGGTCAGTATCTGTGTCTTCCTGAAGGTCAGGGTTCCGCTGGTGCGGTTGACCCATTCCTCCAACTGTGGCCTGATTGCATCCACCGTAAAGCCGCCGGCCGCAGGGTGTTCGAGGTCACGAGACCAGTCGACGAGGCAGCAAGCGATTTCCCGCTTCCTGACCGTCTCTATCTCGACTTGACAGAAGGTCAGTCCTCTAGCTAGGGCATCCTGCTGGGTACGACGAACCCTGGACAGGACGTCTGCCTGGAGAGGCCAGGGCAGCTCGCCTGCCAAAAGTGTCGCCGCCGTCCAAGACACTGTACGATACCCCCGTATGGTTCTCACGGCCAGAACCCGCTGCGCCCGGTGCAGCAGGGTTCGGTTGTGGCGGTGAAGCGCATCGAACCAGATGGGAGCACCGTAAAGGGCCATACTCCTCAGGATGCCAGAATAAAGTTTCCGCGTCGCACCCCCCGGCCCCCCCACGTTGGGAAGAAGCCTTGAGAGTGCGCCCGCGGAATTCATCAGTTTGGGAACTAGCTGCTCAAAGTGCGCTTTGAACAGCCATTTCCCGTCTAGGACTAGCCCAAGATATTTCATCTTGGGCCCTACTCTGATCGCCACCCCCTGAACCGTAACGGACAGGTCCGGGGGAGGATTACGGAACTTCCTATGGAACATGATGGCCTCCATTTTCGCGGGGGAGACCTTCAAGCCCAGCCTAGCTATTCGATCTATGACTATCGCCAACCCGTCGTTGGCGACGTCCACGGACTCCGCGAATGACGCGGCGCGTGCCGTGAGTAGGGTGTCGTCCGCAAAGCAGATCAGCCCTACCCCGGGCCGGACCGTCACCCGAAGGATCCAGTCATAGCCTACGTTCCAAAGAATCGGCCCGAGGACCGACCCCTGTGGAACGCCGCACGCGACACGACGCCGACCTAACTCGTGATTGACAGACTCACCGCCCACCCAAAGGATGTGTCGATCTCGCAGGTACTCGCCCAACAGCCTCGTGAGGTACGGGGGGACTCCGTGTGCACGGAGCCCCTCCCTGATCGTCTCATGAGGGAGGCTGTTAAAGGCGTTCGCTATGTCTAGCGACACCGCAAGAACGACGTCCTTCGCTTGGACGGCTTCGTCCGTCACCGTTCGCAGCGTCTCGAAGGCGTCCATCGTGGAGCGCCTCCTCCGAAACCCGAACTGCGTATCTGATAGCCCCGGCTCCACAGTGTCTAGATGCTTCACGAGCCGCTCCGCCAAGATCTTTTCGAAGACCTTGGCGACCTCGTTCAGCAGCACTATGGGCCTGTAGGCGGACGGGTCGTCGGGAGGTCGAGCTCCCTTAGGAAGAAGGCACAAACGCCTCTCTGTCCATTGCGAAGTAAAAAAAAAAAAAACTACTTATACTAACCGTGCGCAGGTTTGCCGATAGCCTCATGATGTCAATGCATTATTTTACTTATACAATAGGGTGGCGCACATTAAAAGGTCGCTCAAAAAATCTAAAGTAATGCGCTAGAATAAAAAAATATATAAGCGACTTTTTAAAATTCAAATTTTGAAAAGATTTTTTTAAATTATTTTTTGGTCTATAAAATTACAACGTAACGAGGCTTTTGACATTTTTGAATACCTCATAAAAAAATTTTGAGCTGTCCTTTGGAAGGAGTTCTTTCTTAAACCATCAAAAACTATCATTTTATTCACTCGAGACTCAAAATAAAGTCGGTTTTTTGCCCCACCCTAATATACAATAATAGTCAGTAACACAACACAGTAATAGTACCTAAGTTGTCATCAGCAAACCTACGCGTGGCTTATACGCCGTGCTTGCCTTAGCCAGCCGGCACGGAGAGGAGATCGCTAGAGCTAAGACTCAAGCTCCAGGGGTGGAAGTGATAAATGGCCTAACGTCGGAAGTAGCTTCGGTGAACCTGCAGCCCACCTCTCTACACCCCTTAGCCACTCACACCCATGTTGCCCCTGCCTTTTATGGCATTTTTAGGGGCCCATGCAGGGAGTGGCGAGTCACCGTCTGCCCATTTTTCCATGTTCCCTGAACATTGCGACGGGCAGACGCCGTAGTCCCTATATTCCCAGAGCCCTAGTACCACTAACAGTTCACCCCAATAGCCCGGTACTTTCTCTTCTCATTTCCCACAATAGTCCTACACTGGCCGGGGCTTGTCCTTGGGTGCATTATTATATGGTGTAGACAGGGATAAGTGCCGGTCAGTGTCACGCCACATTTACATTAAATTTGTCAAGGGGCCTCTACGTGTTGGCCTCCCCATGGCCCCACGCAAGCCCTCCAAAAGTCCAGGCCATTTTTATGGCCCGTGGTCTTCCAAGACATAATAATAGCTTAATATTGTCTTCAACCAACGAAAGTCCACTGCTGTTCGTAAGAGTCCCCAAGTCCCGGTCCACTACCTTCTCATCCAGCGCCTACCAGTGACCTTATGCAGGTCGTCAGTCCATCGAGCGGGATTCAACACTACGATTGTAGAAAGCTTAATGACTAGGTTTAAAATGGCATGTCACTCAAAACCATGACATTTTTGGAGCCGTGTTGTAAAATGTATTAGGTACCACTTGCTAAACTTTGAAGTAGCGCAGCTGAATGGCATCGAGTGTATCGAGGGGTCAAAAGCGACATTTTGTAAAAGACCCGCCGTCGTATTTATTAGTGTATTAAAATGGAACAAAACCGCAACGACCTCCTTTTGGCTAAATACATCTATCCCGACCCGAGCCGAGATATAATCCAACTCCATTTTCAATTTCATTTAAATCCGTTCAATAGTTTCCACGTGATGCTTTAATAGATACACAAATTATTATTAGAGTACCCTACAAAATTGTAAAAGTGTTAGCTCGTAAGAGCTACAGGACTCGAATTAAAATGCCGTTGGAATTACTATAGAATTGATTAGAACTATACAAACACGTATAACACAGATACAAACATAACTGGACACAATCAGTACAAACTGCACGATTCAATAACACGCACAAAGTCCGTCACTATATAGCTTATCAATGCACACGTCTGGCTTGTACCGTAATCCTCACTAGACTGACCCACCCCTCCGTTCGGGTATTGTTTTATTATACAATACAAAAATCGACCGGGTGGGCTGGGATTTCCAAGAAACTGTAATCTGCACACTTGGTTAATTATTTTCTGCGAACGGCCAACTAAGTTGAAAACAATAACAATAGGCTATTGTCTAATTGCAAATTTTAAACACGAAGTAAACAATAGAACTCCGAATGCGGGAAGGTTAATAAACCAGGTCCGCATTTCTTTGTCGGTACGTAACAATTTAATAGTATAGATTTTGCAGGGTTCGGAACATACGAGTCCAAGATGTTCGTGTCTCCAAAAATATTTGATTTTTATTATTTCTCAAAATATGTGATAATAATATACGAGGTACTTGAAAACCGGTGCTAGAACTTCACTAGTGCTCTTGATATCCTGGCGCCACCTGCCGGGTCTAATTGTGAATCTAAACCATCCCCTGACCCACTCAAAAACTATTTTACACCTTTGATTACATTATTGAAGTTTCAACAAAGATCACTAATTTTATCTAGATACTAGCTGTACCGGCAGACGTCGTCCTTCCCGGTAAAAATAAAAATAAAAAATTTTAGGGGTGGACTACCCCTAACATTTAGGGGGATGAAAAATAGATGTTGGCCGATTCTCATAGATACCGGATAAGCACAAAAAATTTCATCAAAATCGGTCAAGCCGTTTAGGAGGAGTATGGCAACGAAAACTGTGACACGAGAATTTTATATATTAGATGAATATAGCCTATTTTAATCTGGGATAATGTAGCATTCTAGTGGTAAAAGAATATTTGAAATCGGTCCAGTAGTTTTTGAGTTTATTTGTAACAAACATACATAAATACAAATCGTTCCTCTTTATAATATTAGTTATCGATAAAAATAATTTTCGACATCTTTTCGACCGCCAAAGGGCTGTGAAGGTTTTACAATTCAATTAACTGCGCCAGGTGTCGTCCAGTGCGCAACTTTTACCCCACCATCCACAACACAACGTTTTAGTATTCAAAAGATATTAGTAGAGCAGATAACGAAGTCCATAGTTCCAGGTTAGTCTGCCTGTCAGTTATGAATGATTTATCTAATAATTATAATTTTAACATTTACATATTGGGGGTGAAACACACAATACTCAAAGAATTTTAAAGAAACGTTTATTTAATGAACAGCCCTTTATGATAGAAATATGATGTACATTGTTACGAGTCGCGAGACTCAAACTAAAATGTCGTTAGAATTACTATAGAGTTTATTAGATCTATATAAACACGTATAACACAGGTACAAATATAACCGAACACAACAAGTCCAAACGTAATGCAGAAGATCGTAATTCAATAACACGCGCAAAGTCCGTCACTTATTAGATTACCGATTGTAGTACACACGTCTCGCTTCGCTCATGGTTACCCATCGACTGTCTCGTCCCTCCATCAGGTCATCGTTTTATACTGCACAAATGCAATCTCCCCGTATCATAATCCGAAACACCTGGCTAATGAGTCGACCGCAACGGTCATAAACGAGTACAATAAAACAATCGACTGTTCTCTATTATAGTTAATAAACGCATGCCAATAAATAAGTAAACAAAAGAAGTCCAAATGCCGAAAAGTAATAAAATGCGTTTCTGCAGATATGCAGGTGTGTATTTGTTTTTTTCGGCGTCTAGGTCGTAACAATCTTGTGCATAGACAAACAAGTAAGGTGAATAAGGCAGACTTAGGACTAGAATATTTCTCACGTATTTCTGATACAAACAAATAGCAAAACGACACAGAAAAATAATGATTCCGTCTATAATATTTCCGTCAAAATAAGTTGAATCGAGGACCTACGAAGAGAGCTACTTCGAAAGCAAAATTTATCTGCGTGAGAGAATGCGATAGCATTCTGGCATATGCGTTATCGAGAGATGTCAAGATGTTTTTCAAACTATATGATTCTATTTATTGTTCAAATTCATTAAAGATTATATTAGATATAGATTTACTTCACTTAACGGGGTGACATGGCCGCTAAGCGGCAAAGCCCTTTCTAAATAAAAATAAAAGAAATAATCATAAATGTCCGAAACAAACTGTTAGCTTGTCAACATTTTTGGAAAACCAATATAAAAAGATCAAGGTGATAGCGATCACCAGCTAAAGCAATTTGCTTTAGTTTTGAAAAGGAACCAACGATAAATGATCGATGATTAAACTATACCTATAATTCAAGTTTAAAAGATTCCATTAAAACTAAATGCTGATTACGATCTTTTTAATGCGCCTACTCCACCTGCGTCGGTGTTAGTGTTAGTCATTGAGACCCAATTCGACTTAGTTATAACGTTAAAAATGACGCGTTAACGATTAGTTCATCAGTTATTAACAGTGTCGCATGTCATACGTCACGTGGCCTGTCCTAAGAGGCGACAAAAACTTAAAGCTAGGTATTTGCCAACTAGATAGCTACCATCCCTGGTCTAGAGTATGCCGCCATAACAACAACAGTCAGACGGCCCACTGATGAACAGCGGTTACCATCCCCTCTAAACATTTGCAACACCAAAGGTGCTAAAAATGCGCTGCTACTCTATTAAGGAAGACTGAAACCTGGTCACTAATGCCGGAACACAAATCAAGGTTGTTATAGCCATCCAGTCGAGCAAAAGCCCTACCACTTGGCTGTGGGTTGTTTTGTCGCCTCTTACGACAGACCGCCTGGCCGCAGAATATTGTATTCTTTCTCCGTTCCTGCACGGATGAAAGCGGATGAAATGAATTTAATACGTCACATATGAAGCGTCAAGTAAATTTCTTTTTCTGTGGCACTCTACCAGCCAGTATTATTTAGCACTGATGATAGTAAATTTTTAGCTGAAAATTAAAAAGTTAATAAAAAATTATTGAAAAGTAATTTTTAAGTATAAAATGATGTTATTATACAAAAATGTTGTAATTTTTTTTATTACGATATAGGCCGCGATTTAACAGTAACTGTAAAAAAGATGGGACATGGGTCGCATGTATTATCTACGGTTCGCATTTTTTTCTTTTGACAGCAGGAAGAATCGTTTCCCAGGGACGGAAAGTACTATTTTCATCCCTGTGATTAGGCAACTCTAAGCTTTCTTTCAGAATAGAGAAATTAAAATTATTTTGTGTTATCTATCTAATATCCATCGCTTCACAATGTGTTATTACTTAAAGATATTTTAAGGTGAAATCGACAAAATTTCACTTTAGTGTTTTCCGGTATAATAAACCAATCACACAAGTAGTCAAGACAAGTATTCGATAAATATATTACTATAATTACATTTTCCCAATGATATATTGCGATCAATAGTAATACAGCTGTGACACATGTTTTAATCTAAGATGTATAGGTTGATATTATTTCTTAACAACTGCGAAGGAGGGCCACTTAGTAACCAAATTAGGTGGAATTTGTCGAGTCGGCCCAAATCGGAGCTGCATCGCATAGTTATGAGTCAAAATATTTGTTAATGACTGTCCGCCGACAGGTGGAGCGAGCGCAGGCGGCGTAAAACGAACACCCGAAATTTTTATAATTATTTACTCTGTTTAAGGTAATAATTAGGTGTCTAAGTAAACAGCACACGTTGTTTGTACGTACAAAATGATACCCCCTCACTAGCATATTATTAAAATGCAATTAGTATTTAGGTCGTTGACTTCGAAAATGTGTTACATCGACGTTGTTGGCTTCTTTTTTAACAATTTCGGAATAGCTGATGGATACTTAACAACAGATAATTGTGATGACGTTCAAATCGAATGGGACATACCCACCTATACGATGTATGTACATATGTATTAGGGTGGCGCAAAAAAACCGACGTTTATTTTTTGGTCTATGAAATTATAACTTGATCAGGAAAAAAAATTGGGAGCGACCTCTTTATAATATTTTTTTGAGTTGTCCTTTGGAGGGAGTTCTGAAAACATCGAACACAAACATCTTATCAAGTCGAGATAAAAAAAATGTCGCTTTTTTGCGCCACTCTGGTACATATAAAGCTTTTCCAAGTAGTATAAGAAAGGAGACGATTTCTTACTAAAAATTCTGACATGTTACGAGTACCCAAATGTAAATATTTTTTTAACAGAAATAATACCAACTTCACTTAAAAATTAACAAATAATATTTAGCCGAGTTCTTTCTATAACATCTCGAAATCAAGTAAAAATCAAAGATTTAGAGAATAGAAGATGTAGAAAAAGAAAAAAAAATTAGAATATATTATAAATCGCCTATTATTACCTAAATTCTAAATTAAATGTATACTAGTGGTCGTCCAGTGGTCTAAAATCGACAATAGTTAATTTAAATTGTAAGTTTGAGCATTATTAAGGGTCTGTTGTTAAAGACTTATACTTCTACTAGCTGTCCCGGCAGACGTCGTCCTGCCCGGTAAAAAATAGGGGTTGATCGTAGAGGGTTGAAAATCTATGGGTTGTATGTATTTTTGTATGTTGTATCATAAAAAAATAGAAATTAAAAATTTTGTCTAAAAAATAAAGAAAAAAATTTAGGGGTGGACTACCCCTAACATTTAGGGAGATGAAAAATAGATGTTGGCCGATTCTCATAGATACCGGATAAGCACAAAAAATTTCATCAAAATCGGTCAAGCCGTTTCGGAGGAGTATGGCAACGAAAACTGTGACACGAGAATTTTATATATTAGATAATCACAGACGTCGGCAAGGCTACACTGTTAATTTGGTTTTAACAATAAACAAAAGAGGATACGTGTGTGTCTCAAATACATGGCAGTGTGGGTAATGTTTTTATTGATTTAATGTATTTTTAAGCTTATTTTTTTAAAATGATTACAAGTCTGCACTCCTCTATATATATATATATAAGCTACTAGCTTCTGCCCGCGACTTCGTCCGCGTGGAAAGTTCTTTTAAATATCCCACGGGAACTCTTAAATTTTTCGGGATCAAAAGTATCCTATGTTACTTCTAATACCTCCAAGAATATGTGTACAAAGTTTCATGATGATCGGTTGAGTAGTTTTCACATGAAAGCGTAACAAACAAACTTACATTCACATTTATAATATTAGTATAAGTGTGCGAAATTTCATACTCCTCCGTCCGCGTAATTTTCGTAGAAAGGGGTACAAAGTTTTTGCGTCACGTATTAATATAATTATAATCATTACTGAAATTTGGATGAAAATGATAATATTAAAAATGTAGGGTTATGCACTCGGCGTCTAGAATATCGTATTGAAGTACCATCCGCGAGTGTATTGTGATAACGGCCGGCGAATGTAAAAACCGACTCTTTATTGCTAATAATGAACCAAATAAGACTATTATCATAATAACGATATTCGATTTTATAGCAAATTATAGTCTGACTGGTTTTTTTTACTGCATGCACATATTCTATAATACCTACTAGCTTTCTATGTGCAGTAAAGAAAAACGTATATATAAAAATCTTTAAACATATTATTGAAGACGGCACTAAGTTCCTGATGTTATCATAGCATTAATCTTCCAATATCAACATGTGATAAGACATTTCATGACTCACAGAACGGGAAGGTGAGAACGCATTGTGCATGTAATTAGATAAACATTTCTTAGTATAGTAGCATTAGTAAAGCCTAGTAGCATTATGGTACGTTCATGACATCCATTAAAATCTTTTTAACTTTAAAGTGTGGTGTATTAGATTTTTATTATTCCGACGTTTCAGCCACTTTTCAGTAGCCGTCGTGGTAGCGTAATGACTATCGCACGCGCCCCTAAACCGGGCGCGGGTTCGATCCTGACCGGAACGCATGCACCTCTTAGTCAGTTTTCTGATCTAATGTGCATATTGTTACAATTACCACGTGCTATTGTTTATGATTATTATCTACTCTATGCCATGAAAATGGAATTCTCATAGGATTCCCGGAATACAAAATGCCGTAGATTTAAGTCCCGGGCTATCGATCAGTGAAAAACGTATCAAAATCGGCCTGGTTGATTTTACGTGAACTACTGACTACACTCTTATAATATTATAGATTACTAGCTGTCCCGGCAGACGTCGTCCTGCCCGGTAAAAATAGGGGTTTGTCGCAGAGGGTTAATAATTTAGGGCTGTATGTATTTTTGTATGTTGTATCATAAAAAAATAGAAATTAAAAATTTTGTCTAAAAAATTAATAAAAAAATTTAGGGGTGGACTACCCCTAACATTTAGGGGGATGAAAAATAGATGTTGGCGGATTCTCATAGATACCGGATAAGCACAAAAAATTTCATCAAAATGGGTCAAGCCGTTTCGGAGGAGTATGGCAACGAAAACTGTGACACGAGAATTTTATATATTACATTAATGTTTCATGTTAAAATCTTTAGAAAATATGAATTTAAAATCCAAGTCTTGTGTAAAATAACTGGAATGGTTACTAAGAGTATAATAGTAGCAATTATAATAATATTTATATTGCAACTAAACAATGGAATCATAGTTAGTACATTAGTATATACTTTCATAAAGAAAATTCTCAAGTTAGACTATTTATCAACTGATTAACTAAATACTAAGTGAGCCCTCGTGCAGAGCATGCTTGGAGGCGGAAGAAACAGCCACTCATGTCCTGCATGAATGCGGAGAGGTGGACCAATACAGGGCGAAGTATCTGGACACACCAGGTAGCCTCTGAGAAGTCTTCAGCAACATCAAGAAAGTGATGTGATGTGAAAGTAGTTCCTGGAGGAGCTGGGCAGGACAGAGTGAACCCTCATACACCCTCGCACGCAAAATTGGCGCTATGTCGTCGAGTTGCGGAAACCGTCCGCTCGTAAAAGAAGAAGAACTACTAACTGAATAGTTAACTAACTTAAAAATATTCCAAATTGCATTTATTGGGAAGCCATACAGTAGTATTGATGAATGTAAAGCCAATCGTTGTAACTATATTATGTGCAAGGCTTCTAGAGGCTTAATAGTGACAGCTGAATGCAGTAGAACTTCATTTAAATATTGATTTTCATGGTTTGTGGATCAATAAGTGTGGAGGTTCCAAGAATATACAACTTTTAGAATATACTAGCTGAGCTTATAATATCAGCTATCTACTAGTGAAAATTCCCTCAAAATCGGTCCAGCCGTTTCAGAGATTAGCTGGAACATCCAGACAGAGAAATAAAAAAAATTAACCTCACATTATATATATTATACAGTTATAATATATCTAAGCTTTGAGCAATGAAATTTCAAGTATTAACAAAAATCTTCAAAACATTTCCAACTCTATCTGCATGTCTGTGTTTCAATTATTAAATTTAATATTTTCTATCTCATTCTCTCAGGCTTAGTCCTATTAATAATATGTATATCTCTTTTTAGTGTCTATTTTCGTTTCATCGAGTTTCAAATCACAACGAATCAAAAGAAATCACACTCAGTGGCCACAAAATCATTTAAAGGAGATGGATAAACTTTCGTATATTCTTGGGCCTAGATTGTAAAAAAATGGAATGATTTAAGGATTTTATTTTTAATATGTTGATATTTTTTGTAAGTTTAGTGGTTTTGTTGTTTTGAATGAAATGTGTGGTGTGAGTGTATTCATATTATTAATAGTTGAAATTAATTCAAAATAATTGCTTATGGTAATCTTTTATTGAGATCTATCATCTCCTTTGATATAGAAGTCTCGCATGACAGTGTGGAAATGCAGCCAGGGTTTTGGGTATGTTCCCAAGAAACAGTGATTTAGGATGTATATTATTTTAATCTTTTTTAATAGGAATTTAAATAATATCTAACTTTTATAAAAAATAAATATGAATTATTATTATAGTAATCAATAACATATTTATTTGAGACCTTATTATTATTTAAGACTGAAAACAACATATTTTGTAATAGAATGTTAACTATGTTAATCCGTTATATTCTACAACTATGTTGTATGCCATACAGGCCACTCATAGAAGCTTCACGGACTGAGATTATGTATGTAGTAATACTAGACCATTAAAAAATATAAAAATAATTCAGGTTCTGATATACTGGTAAGGAAAAACATATATTTCAACATTATATGTTAACTATACTATACCATATTCAAGATGAGACAAATTGTAAACAATGAAAACAGGGTTTCTCAAACTTTTTATTTAATTTCATTCCATTCCGCGTTCCATTATCCATTATATTTATAATATTATCCATTATCATTTCAATTTATTACGGTCACCATTGCCTATGGACATTAGCAATACCAACCTACAAATGCGCTGCTGCTCTTTTAAGGGAGACTGGAACCTGGTCCCTAATGCCGGAACACAAATCAAGGTTATTACGGTCACATACTCTAGACCAGGGGTGGTAGCCATCTAGTCGGGCAAATGCCCTACCACCTGGCTATGGGTTCTTTTGTCGCCTCTTATGACAGGGTGCCCGGCCACAAGAAATTGTATTCTTTCTCCATTCCTACAAGGATAACTCCATTCCCCATGGATAATAATAATGTTTCTAATTTTTAATTTATCTTAAATTTCAAAGAATTAAATAAGTATGGCATCTATAGTACTAAATTGATATCATTTGAACTTTTACTAGTGCATTTCTTTATCAGTTTATCAAATAAATATAATTGCAAAATTAAAAGTGACATATGAAAAATCTTTTTTACTTATAGTCTGTTAACAGCTTATCTCACCTTTTCTCAATTACAGCATAAGTTATACAACTATAGATAATACATGAAATAGTATAGTTTAGATAGCATTGTTTTGTATGCTATACAAGGTCGAATTTTTGGTATAGTAATTATACAACAAAGTATTAAGTATATATAACTTATGCAGATATTAAATCAATAAGGAGACATTTTCATGGAAAAGTAAAAAATAACTTACTTGTGAATTGAAGTTACCACCCACTTTATTTGACTTCAGCACATCACTCTCTGATGCCATCCGATTGAACATTTGCTTCCTTTCCTTTACTGAAATCTTTTGTTCACTATCTACCAACATGCTTTCGCTCCTAGATGAGGATAGAGTGGATACAGTTTCATTAACTTCAGTGATTTCTTGGTTAGGTATAGAGGATCTTTGCATCTGGCCAGAAACACTTGACCTCTTTTCATTAGCTTTATCTGAGGACCTTCTTCTTGGATGCACTTTAGGGGGAATATCTTCACTGGGCGTTGATGACAAGCTCTCTTTAGACTCACTTAAATCGTCCTTGACATCGTTAGAAACGACAGGGGCGACCATTGTGTTGTCTTGTATTAAATTATTTAATATACTGAAGTCTTGGTTGAGTTGTACAGGCACAGGACGAGGCGCTGGAGACGCCTCAGGCTCTGGCTGGAGCTCAGGTACATTCACAGCAGATGACTCAGGTTTACTCTCAATAACATCCTGGTTATCTATACCGTTACTTGGCATATACTTCTTCTTAAGAATCAACCATTTCTCGTTGTTTTGGTTTTTTATTATCGCCAGGGCGTTTACGTGCTTCTTGAAAGTACTTCTTGCTTCGTCTAAAAAGCATTTAACAAGTGAGTAGAAGCTGATTTAGGACAAAAACAAGAGGGAAAAACAACACTTACTTCTCATGTCTGGATTCATAAGAAACACTTTAAAATGTTTAACTAACTCATGATTTGTCACTTTTCCGTTGTGGGCTATCATAAATTTTAAGATTTCATCACTACTTAATTCACTTGGTGGTGACATTTTGATAATTTTAAACGAATCAGTAAAGAATACAGTGTTTAGTCTCAAGCAATTATTTACGTCAACTTCCAAAACGTGACGTAGTTTTAAGTGAGTATTCCGTTTCACGCAGAAATTGTATAACAGAAATCAGAAACTTTACATTATTCAAAGTAAATATAAAAAAAAACATAAAATTAAGAAAAATGTCTTTATTATGTAAAAATAAAGCATATTTAAAGGGTTTTTGATTTGTATTTTGACTGTAATATGAATTGGACAAATACATTGGCCATATTATAAGGTGACAAAAGGAACGTGTTTAATGCTCTTTGCGAATGTATTAAAGTTTTTTTAGTTTTAGCGGGAATTTGAAGACATTTTACAATGGAATTCAATTTATTTATTTTTTTCATTAATCATCAAAAGTTCTTGGTTATTGTATATTTTTGTGTAAGAATTGTGATTATGTGTGAAAAATCTCAATAGATTGGTTAGATGTGACATTCGTGTTGTCCTAGTTGTCACAAAAGAATTGGTTGTGCTAGATATGAATAAATTAGTCACAGATCACTTATCAAACTGAATTTTCTGGTATGTATATACTATTTGGTATATATTTTAAGAATTATTACAAAATATAGATGAAATACTCATGCATGTACATGTCACTAAGAGATAAAAATGGAATGACATAAAAATAATACATCGACATTTAATTATAATTAATATGCTTAGTACTTTGTAATGATTATCAATTTCTATTCTACTTTTATATAATAATTATTCATATTCAAATACAAAAGTTTTTATTCAAATAACTCTTGCGTTGTTTTTAACCATCTTTTACAAAGAAGTTTTTAATTTGACTGTATGCTTGTTTTGTATGTTTGTTACGCGATAACTCCGTTAATTATAGACCGATTTTCAATATTTCCTTTATTAATAACTGTATACACCTGAGGTGGTTTCATTTACGTTCTTTTGACGGCCTCTGTGGTTGAGCGGGCTAAGCCTTTGACGGCCTACCTCACTGCAACTCAGAGGTTTCGGGTTCGATTCCCGGTATATTAGATTTCGGAAACGTATTTTCTCCGTTATTTACCATGGTCTGGTTGTCTGGGATCGGCCCCAGAGTAGTCCGTTGTATATTACCCATAACACAAGCTTAACTTGCTTAATTTGGGGATATACAATGGGTGTGTTTGTATGTTGATTATTATTATTAATATATAATGACACCAAGTCAGGGCTCGATGAGTGTGAGCCCAGGGAAATCGAGGGCAACCCTTGTGCTAAGTAGCAAAATATGTATACATGTGCTAGTAGGCCAAGTTCTACAGGCGCTTCAAATATTATTCCTATAGCTATTGAAGCAACTTAACAAAACCTTTTTTTAATTGCAAAGGTAGAGCAGATAGACAGACGGCCCACTTGATCGAACGTTACCATCGCCTATGGACATTTGCAACACCAAAGGTGCTACAAATGCGCTGCTGCTCTCTTAAGGGAGACTGGAACCTGGTCACTAATTCCGGAACACAACTCAAGAGTTGTTATAGTGACATACATACATATTATTAGGTAAATAATTAAATAAATATTAAGATAAATATAATTAATAATAAAGTGAGGTGTGTAAGAATGGACCTGTGTGGCGCTCTGTTTTTCGTGCCTACCCCGCAAGGGACCTGGCGGGAAGTTATGTATGTATGTATATAAGATAAATATATTATAAGAAAATATTGTAATATTGTAAGCAGGATACTTATATATATGCATGCCGAAAGGCGGAATTTGGAGAGCTTTACTATGTTAAATTTAACACCTTTTGTATACCCATTTTTGCATTGAATAAATTGAATTGAATTGAATTGAATACTTTAGACCAGGGGTGGCTGTGGGTTGTTTTATCGCCTCTTACGACAGGCCGCTCGGCCGCAGGAAATTGTATTCTTTCTCCGTTCCTGCACGCATAAAAATAATACTTATTAGTATAATATACTAGCGGCCCCAGCAGACGTTGTCCTGCTCTCAAAAAATATGACCCGATCCCAGCGCCACCTACCGGTTCCAATTGTGGATTTAAATTATCCGTAGACCCACTCAAACACACAAAAACAAAATCGCTCCCCTTTGTTAAGAGGATTCTAGAACCCGATCTCAGCGCCACCTACCGGTTCCAACGGAATAAAAACTATCCTATCTTTCAAGTTGGATCAAACTGCACACGGTGTGCAAATTTGATTAAAATCGGTTGAGTAGTTTAGGAGTCCATCGCGGACAAACATCGTGACACGAGATTTATATATATAAGATAATATTTTATAAAGACAAAAAAAATATTTTATATTTTTGTATATTTGTAACGAATAAACTCAAAAAATTCTGGACCGATTTCAAAAAGTATTACACCATTCGAATGATACATTATCCCGGATTTATATAGGTTATAAAAAAATTAGGGTTCCCTATAAAAACTTCAACAATATAACCACTAACCCATCAATGAAAATTAAATACTTTACGCTGGAATCGGGTTCTACGATTTTGATGAAATTATGTGTTTGCGTCTGCCTGTCTGCTAAGCTCCTGCCATAAAAAAAGTACAGATTTTCTTTTTAGTTTGAACTCGATTGTTCAAGCTATTAAAACGAGCAGAAGTTTCATCGTTATAGTGCTTATAAGCGGATGCTATTTATAAACTAATATATATGTATATCGGTGAAGAACTTTCAATTTAGCAGCATGCCCACTAGTTGTGGACTTCCCGCGTCCAACAAGAATTAGACATTTAACTTTTAATTGGCAGCTTGTACGGTCTTCAGAACTTCGGTGCCCGTAAGTGTTTAACTATGTTATAGGTACCTACTATGTGTTTTTAATAATGATCCAGCTCCTCTTCCGCGTGGAAACTGTTGGGTTTCGACATTTTCAACTATATTAATTGAATTATTGTGTTTGGAATTTCTTAATTAGATTTTAGGTGACTTTTAAGGTTTTATCACGATAAATTAAATTTACCAATATTTTATTTTACATACAAATTAACACGCCTTTTTCCCATGGAGGTAGGTAGAGACTATAGGTCACCACTTGCGACGATCCTGACAAACAACTTTATTTGATCATGGTGTGTACGTCGTGGTCTACCGCTACCTACTCTACCATTCACAATACTGTCATACACTTGTATAAATAAAGTTAATAAAAATAAATGTTTAGGTATCAGTATATATTTTGACTATCAAAATAGCAGGAAAAGGAACCAATTACCTTAATAAACTATATTACGCCCATTCCTCATGTGCATAGCAGTTCATCTAGGTAGCAGTCCGCCACGTAATGCAGGACTATAATGTAGTACAATAATGTTGTTGCAGCCTGCGATTCGTCTTTCAAAACTGAGCAGAATACGTCTTGAGTTCTGCAAGCTCCGCTCCATGCAGATTTTACTGCAGGATAGTAAATGGGGCTCTTAAGAACGATGATTTCTAATGAGATTTTAATACGATAAATAAACTTATTTGGTTAAAGGAGGTTCTATTCTGTAATATTTAAAATTAAAGTTTAATATTTCTTGTTGGTACATTTCACTACAATAACAATGAAATTAAGTACGTACATATAATAATAATAGACGGTAAATAATGCCAATCATGAGACAACTCAAAAATAGGTGCTTACACATTTCACATTTTCCTTACAATTACATAGGCTTTGTTTAAAAATTCAATTTTTCATTGACGGCACTGGAAGACACAGAGAAGAGTCGAAACCAACCAAGTTTGAAGTAATTCAATGGATGGCAGGTTGCCCATAGCAACACGTTTGTGAACTGCATCGGCGCGAAAGCGTCAAAAAGACATGGCCACTGTTGTTATAGCAGCATACTCTAAATCCGTCGTCGTGGGGTTATTCATAGAATAAAGTATAACATGTGACAATTAAAAATGTCAGCTACATGAATAAAACAGTTTATACTACTCACATTACAAATAATCGCTACATATGTATGAAGACAATTCTAATAATATTGGAATATCGAATCATATTCGAATATTATTTACATACTATTGAATACAATGTAAGAAAACTTAACTTATTTGTATTGTATTCTACCCATAGTCCCTCAAGACTATAAGTAGAATTCTGAGTCCGGCCGATCTTTGAGAAACGAACCAAGAAAGCTTTTCTTACAAATACAGTAGAGCTTGATGCTTGACAACACCGAAAAGTAGGCAAGCAAGACGTAGTATACGGCGATGCTACTTTTTTATTATTTAGCATCGGTTCATATATTTTTGAAGTGATGGCTTCTTATGGGAGGGTAAACCGCTTTGTTACGTAACGTGTTACGGTGCCAGTCTGTCTTAGCTTCCCTTTCTCTCACGCATACGGCAGCGGTAGGCAGGCTCCTACTCTCTCACTCCAACCCACAGCGCTAGCCGTTCTTCGGACAGACGCTTACTATCTAATATATAAAATTCTCGTGTCACAGTTTTCGTTGCCATACTCCTCCGAAACGGCTTGACCGATTTTGATGAAATTTTTTGTGCTTATCCGGTATCTATGAGAATCGGCCAACATCTATTTTTCATCCCCCTAAATGTTAAGGGTAGTCCACCCCTAAATTTTTTTTTTTAGACAAATTTTTTAATTTCTATTTTTTTATGATACAACATACAAAAATACATACAACCCTAGATTTTCAACCCTCTACGATCAACCCCTATTTTTTACCGGGCAGGACGACGTCTGCCGGGACAGCTAGTATGTTTATATAAATGTATAGTTATAAATTATTATAATATATAATTATGTATTTATGTATATATAAATTTAATTTATATTTTTATGTATGTTATAAGATATAATGTTAAGTAATAAATAACCGAAGCTTTTCTCAAGTTAAACAATTTCAATATTAGATATTTCAACTTAGATTAGTTTAGTTATCACTTCTGTCGGGCGTTCTGAGACGCATGTTTTTGAAGTGAAACTTCTTTATAGACGGGGGGGGTCTTACGATTTTTCGGCTCACGAAAAAGTGTCACAGTCACGTGGTCTGGGTGGTTAATACTTACATTTTTGAACTCGTGATATCTTTCGAATGGAATGTCCGAATTGAATAATTCAAAAAGTTATATAAAGGTATTGAAGGTATTGAAGCAGTCTTGAATAGAAGTAATTTATTTTGATAAGGATTAATACCAAAATACAAATAAAGAGCCTTTTCTAGCGGCGGCATTTTAATTAAATTTTTAAAATAAAAGAACACTTATTGTGGCATAACTATAATAGTTAGACATATGTCGTCGTGACACTTTTTGTAGATGATGATGTGTTCTGCAAAGTCGTAGTACATTATTTCATTCTATCATCAATAGTTTTGCAGTGCACGCGATTTTAGGTATTTTTTTACACCTTGCGTTACATTATTGGAGATTTAGTAAGGATCCCTAATTTTTTTTATAGCTGGAGTATAGCAGACACGCTAACGGCTGACCTAATGGAAATCGGTTACCGTCTCCTATGAACATTTGCAACACCAGAGATGTTACCAACGCACTGCCGGCCTCGAAGAAATTTTATGACACTCTTTTAAAAAAACTCCATATCGTAGCGCTATGGGAAAGCCTCGGCTGAGAGCTCATTCCAAATCCCCGCGGTACGCAAGAAAACGTTCTAAAGAACCGTTGCGTACATGAGCGAAGCGGCTTGAGGAAGTGGGGATGTACTCCCAATCGATGGCGAGCGGTGCGATGGTAGAAATAAGACGAAGGCACCATTTTAAACAGTTTTCAGTCGGTAGAATGCGCAGAGAGACGCGAAATCTCTCCTAAGGCCAGGCGTATCTAGACCGTCTGTGAGTATTGGATCATCAACAACACGAACGGCTCGACGTTGAATACAGTCGTGGGATTACAAAAGATGTCACATGATTTCTAAAATAATGTTAAAAGCGTGTACATGCGTACAGTAGGAGAAGACCAAAAACTATATCGGAATAGTCAAACTGGGACAGGAGCAGTAACTCAACTAGTTTATTCTTAGACTCTCATTTAAATACGGCCAATCCTACACGAATAGTTTAAGTTTATAAAAACTGCGCATAAGTCCTTATCATTGATTGGATAGACATATACTTATGGCCGGTAACTACGCCTTATAGACCGTTCATCTGCCTTACTATCGGGTAAATCGGACTTAAGTTCCATATAAGCAATGTCAAAATTAAGACCAGTTTAAGTACTTGGGATCTATCTTTAGTGCGTCCGGAGATATCGACCTCGACGTCAAGGCCCGTATTACTGCAGCTTGGGTCAAGTGGCGTGAGGTGACAGGTGTCATTTGTGACCCCAAAATGGCGGTCAAATTAAAAGGGCAGGTCTATAAATCTATCATTAGACCTGTCCTTTTGTATGGCAGTGAAGCGTGGCCTGTACTTGAGCGACACAAGCAAGAACTGCGTGTCACGGAGATGAAAATGCTGCGTTGGATGTGTGGAGTGACGCGGAAAGACCGTGTCAGAAACTCCCGCATCCGTGGCAGTCTTTATGTCCGTGACATAGCAGACAAATTGCAAGAGTGTCGCTTAAGTTGGTACGGCCACGTTTTACGGAGACCGGCTAATTATGTGGGGAACAAATGTCTAGCCATGCCACCTCCGCCAGGTCCCGGTCGAAGGGGAAGGCCCAAGAAATGTTGGCTTGACGTCGTGAAGGATGGCATGCGTGCCAATGGTCTCAAAACGGGGGATGCCGAAGACCGCGCGAAATGGAGTAGAAAAAGCAGGAAAGCGGACCTTGGGCGTCGGAGTGAACGCTCCGAACGCAACCGGGATTTAACGCTCGGATGATGATGATGAAGCAATGTCAAAATTCAATGAAAAGTAAATTTGACATTCTTTATTTCCTTTATTATTTTAATTAATCGATTTCAAAAAGGAAACTAATTCATTAGTATGTTTTTGAAGTGGAACTTCTTTAGAATCGTTGTGATTTGAAAGTCGATGAAACGAAAAAGCGACACTAAAAAGAGATAAACACATAAATCTATAGGACCAATAGAGAATGAGATACGAGTACATTATGCAGCGACTTTCTACACTAAGACCGATGATTACACATAGGCCCAATTTGGACCGAAATAAAAGTGATAAAAATATTTTTTAAACTTAAACAGTGAAAAATTTAAAGTGATACTTAAGAAGTTTGTTTTGAATTATATATAATATGCTGAAGGATTTAAGGATAGGATTATAGGAAGGAGGATTTATATTAAAAAAAGTTAGAGATGAATTATCTGTGAGTATATTCTTTAAAGTATCACTTCTACTGCGTGTAAACTTCGCACACAAACTTCTTTTTTGTATGTTCGTTACTCGATTTCTCTGTCAATTGTGAACCGATTTTTCTTTTAATCCAAAGGGTATACTCCAGAATTGGCCCCATTGTCACTATGTCAAGGTCTGAAAAGTGGATCCCAAGGATATCGAGGGAAACCCTCGAGATTTGTCTACCGATATCTTCGTCAATTGTGAAACGATTTTCAATTTTTTTTTCTTTGTTCGTAAGCCTATACTCCCAAGGTGGTGCCATTGTCAACAACTCAGGATCTGATAAATAAATCCTAGGGAAATTAAGAGCAACCCATCTTGACAAGCGTGTACATCGAAGACTGAGATAGCAACCTTGTACACGCGTGCCAGTACTACAATTTTCATAGGCGTTAATATATTATTTCTAAACCTATTTAAGTATTTGCAGAACTAAAAAGTATTTTTTTAACAAACACCAAACCGACCGACAGATTTAAATATAATATCGACTTCTTTCTACAACATCTTGAAGTCGGTGCGAAGTAAAACATAAAAATTAACTATATTTTTTCGAAGTTGTTGTTTTATCATTTTTTACTTGGCACCAACTTTAAGATATTGTAGAAAAAGTCGGCTAAACATTTATTTTTTGCTTTTCAGTTTGAAGTCGGCTTTGTTTTTGTTCGAAAAATTATGATGTTTCAAATAATAATATTTTTTTTACGCAGGACTATCATTTCATTATTATTCAGTAGTTCGCAGTAGTTTGAATTAATAATGCTTTTTAGCGTCTAGGAAAATTATAGTTTCTAAGAAATTATAAAAAAAATAAGTTTCTCATAGCTATCAAAAGGGTATACTCCAGAATTGGCCCCATTGTCACTATGTCAAGGTCTGAAAAGTGGATCCCAAGGATATCGTTCTCTTAACATAAACTTTTTAAGAGTTCAATCATTTTGTAGGTATAATCTTTAAATGGAACAGATTGCTTGATGTACACATTGCTCAACAAAATGAATGTCCAAGAAAATTGTTTGTTACTGAAAGCTAGTGTCAGTGAAGCGTTGACTTTTTGCATAGGCCGACGTTGTGGTTTCAGTGTGGCGTGGGCCATTGGTGGTTTATAGCAAGAGGTGGTAAGCGATGGCCTGCAGAGGTACGGCCATGTTGCGGCCTCGGCCGGACGGCGGGAAATCGCGGCCGCCCATGGAGGGCGTGCGGCGGCGGGCCGTGCAAGAGGGACGGCGCGAGGCGCTGCGGCGGCGTCCGACAGAGAGCGGCGGCGCGGAGGGCGTGCGGCCTCACCGGCCGGCACGCACTCCTGTTCCGGTCGCGTCGACGGGCGGCCGGGAAACCGCACTTCGGCATACTGACTCCGCACCGACTTTTCTTCTAGTACGTTTTTCGAATGCGCGCCGGTAACAGCGGGCACGTGATACGCCCGGGGCCGCACCTGTTTTTTTCTCGCTCGCTCGAGTTTGTGACAGCCGATTGTCGCGTGCGATCTCGCCCGTTTCCCGCCACCAACGGTAGCCCACGGAAAAGTAAGAAGTGAGGCAAAGAAGTTTTTGGCGCGAAATGTGCAGCTTATCGCATTGGGCAAATGATGGATATTTGTGAGAGAGAATGGTAAAATGACTTCGTGGTTAATAGTTTGTGAAGGTTGTTAGGCTGTGATTGACGGTTCGCATTAGGAGCAAACTGTTTAGGGGAAGTTTTATAATAATGGATGACTGGGAGCGTCACGTGACGCCCCTGCTGCAGGACATGGGGTGCGCCAACGACGACGCCCAAGACGACTTCTTTAGCCAACAAGATGTAAGTGATCCTATAAGTCCGGACAAATTAACTGAGAACATATTATGATTGAAATGTTATATACCTTATCTCTTCATCAAACTTCAAATACACAATACAAACAAACACATTAAAATTTCAACAGGTTTCTTCGAATTTGATGTATAAAGCTGATTTTATGTTAATAACATTCTTATCAGATCGTTTTGATTGATTCAGTAGATAACTGTTAATTGCATCGAAAGGTACTACGTGAAATAAACAAAATTATTTGTTAATTTATTATATAGTTCATTACTATTAAGGTCATATGAATGTTATTTCTCTTTATAATTCAACCTTGTATTTGGTTTGCCGAAAAACATCGTCGACGTCGTTTTAATATAAAAAGTCCGTAAATAAAACATAAGACATTAGTTAAACTAATTCAGATTATATTCAAATTCTAAAGATTTTATTCAATAAAAATTCTACTTCGACTGGAGAACATTTTTAAATGTCATACATATAATCAACAGTTAACGGCCTGTTCCTACATCTTGCCGACCGTTCATTTGCGTTAAAACTTGACATAAGCTCCATAATGTAACATAAAAATTCAACCGATGTTAAGGCAAGTGAATGAATAGTATGATAATAAGTCTATTTCCCATTTTACGTCACCGTTTCGCAACGTGTTATACGAAGTTTTAAGTAGAAGAAACGCCAAGAAACTTCGCAGCAATATTACTAACTAAAACTTCTACTAAAGTATATGACCATTTTCAGATATATTTCTCACATTTATATTTGAAGCCCACTATGCTTAATTCATTACATCTATCCATTTTTGCATTTGTATCAAAAACAATTTAGTCAAGTTGGGAAAGTGAGACAATAGAGTAAGTTCATACACCTCTCGTTTTTAACCGTTTTTAACGGAAATTATTGCCAAGTACAATAATTTGAAGACAGAATTCAATGGTATAGCTTCATTGACTAATTTGCTGTCATCGCAAATATTCATACACAGAAATAACTAGAGGCTAGAGTTCCTTCACTGACGGACTTTCCTTCTTGACTAGGTGTTTTATGACCACGGGAAAATTTTAGCCTTGATAATTAGCTAACGATATTTTTCAAAAATCAAAATACGCTTATATAGAGGTCTCTACCTAACTCTATGAGAATGAGGATTGATGATGTATTACTCAAGTGTAAGTATAAAAAGCAGGTGCTTAACACATTAAATTGTTTAAATAAAATTTCTAAGCATTACATTGTATCATCACGGGTGGCTAAAGGTTACTAAAGCCACCCGCATAAAAGTGCAAGTAAAATATACCAGCGTTGTAAGCACCTGGGGCATCTTGTCGACCACACACGATTTGGTCTAGCACATACGGGATTCCTTATTAAGACACTTTTCACAATACTATATATATAATCATGGGTTAAAATAGACTCAGAAATGTATGCCAGGATATCCTGGTAATATATATACGGTCATGTTATATGGGTTCGAATATTGGGCCACTAAAGTGATAGACCTCAAACGTCTTCACTCAACTGAGATGAGAATGTTGAGAAGGATGTGTGGTGGAACATGAATGGATAAGGTGAGAAATGAATACATAAGGGGATCTTTCAAAGTTGCACTCGTGACTGTAAAATTGCGGGGAAAAAGTCTAACTGAGGCTCAAAGTAAGTGACAAAAATAAAGTTAAACTAAACTATAAGATTGATGGGTTTAAATGTAAGAGAAGATCAAAAACAGATGGATGTATTGTGTGAAGGATGATATTATAATGATTTGTGGTCTGAGAGAGCACTTACGTCAGAATCGAGGAGCATGAAGAAACACTACAAGAGCTAGAGAAAATATACATAAATGTGAATGATAAAGTTGCTAGTAGACTACAAAAACTTATTACAACCAAATCGTAAATATTCTGAACAAGACACAGGTAACGTGTACTTCCAGTGGACATGTACTACATAATTATACAGAGATTAATTTAAGTAGATGAAGTGAAATGTCTATACCAAGACTAAAGCAATTCAAGATCCATTATCCTTGTCAACCTTATCTTTAGTGAGTCAAGTATATGTCTGAAAGATTAGCTTATCCTTTAGACAACTGCTTTACTAATCGAAGATAAAAATGTGAAATTTCATATTTTTAATCCGAGATTGGATAGCTCATATAGTTTTGATAAGGTATTTAATTGTATTGTCAATGGTAGAGCTGTTGCCGGTAGACCGAGACGAACATACCATGAACAAATATCAGAACTGTTAAAAAAAGGTCAGGTAAAAAGCATTTCAAATAAACGCGCATGTATGAAGAGGTTAATGAAAGTAGGTGAAGCAAAAGTTGTTTGTCAGGATCGTCGCAAGTGGAGATCTATAGTCTCTGCCTACCCCCATGGGAAACAGGCGTGATTTTACGTATGTATGTATTTAAAATATAGCTTAGCGACTATGCACAAAAACGTATGTACTATATTTTTTTAAATTTGAATTTTCAACAAAATACCTATTGACCCAAAGTTGAATATATATAAAAAAAACAATCTTTTAAGCGTAACGTTAAAGCACTCCTTCTGAAACAAGCAGTAGTTGACGATTTATTGGTTCTTAAATTTTAATATGCTTAAACAAAAAATGCCTTCCTAGTGACATATCATAAAGCCGAAAAATCGAAAATCAGGTCGAGCACTACATTTGGTTTAAATCAAAGCGCACGGATCGCGTCGTGGCAGCAACCGGCGAGTGCCAGAACCATTTGTTCACTAATTACAGGACCGTAGTCCTCCTATTAGAATATCTGCAGAATATTCGATCTTTAGTATCATAATGACCATATTTTCGTGGAAAAAGTATTTTTATGTCTCTTCAGAATCTATTGACAATATACAATATCACTAAATTTGTTAAAAATTAACTGCTTCCAGCAACTTCGTTGGCGTATATTAAGAAAAGACACTTCTAATCGTCATCAAAGTGTAAAGGCCTTTTTTGAAGAAGCATATATAAAAACTCGTGCTTCTTTGAAAATGACGGTTTTTCATTCAAACTTAAATACCTATTTTCACCCCTTTAGGTAGAATTTCCAAAAACACAGATATATAACACAGGTATATAAAAATCGTGTTTTTTGCTTTGAAAATGACGGATTTTCACACAAATTTGATCCCCTTTTTTAACACCTTAGGGGTTGCATTTTCTAAAAAGCATTTCTTAGTGCGCGCCTACAGTATATAAAATCCGCATGCAATATTTCAGTCGTAGCCCCAGTAGTTTAGGCTGTGCGTTGATCTGTCAGTCAGTCAAGTTACTATACTATAAAATATAATTATGTATGTATACTTGGATATGCCCGCTATTTCGTCCACGCTTGACTTAAACTTGACTTGAAGGTGTCGCAGTGTTTAAAAAATAATGTAAGAACTATACCGAAATAAGCTAACTTTTTGCATCCGAACAACTTCAAACCGCTCCCGGGAAAATCGCCTCGGAATTCTCGGGTTAAACGATATCACATATTTTATTACATTAAATTTGCTATCAGTACAATTTCTTTAAATCTGGTCATTTCAAATTATTCCCAGAAAAAATCCGCGAGGTTACCAGGATATCTGTCTGTAACTACATCGAAATCGGTCCAGTAGTTTTTACCTCAATCCCGAACAAACAGACAAGAAATCTAAAAAAAATGCTACATTTTGTTCTCCATCGTTTAAATATGTTGCAGTTGTCTTTTAAATGGTTGTTTATTGTTTGCCCGATAAATACATACATACATACATAACTTCGCGCCAGGTCCCTTGCGGGGTAGGCACGAACAACAGAGCGCCACACAGGCCCATTCTTACACACCTCACTTGCTTCTTTGACATTCATAGTTCTTGTCATGCACGCTCGTCTGTTCTTAAGGCTCCTAACATCACCTTCTGCTAATACATGATCAATTTGATCATGGAAGGTGTGTCGTGGCCTTCCGCGTCTTCTGCATCCATCCACTTTTGCATTTTATATCTGTTTAGTCATTCTATCATCAAACATTCTTTCCACATGCCCGAACCACCGGAGCATTCCTTTCCTTACCTTCACCCCGACACTCTCTTTCAGACCAACTCTCTTTCTTACTTCGGTATTACGAACGCGGTCCGCGAGCGTCACTCCGCAGATTTTGCGAAAAATGTATGCAATAATACTCATATGCCATAATGTTACTTGCCCGTACATTACATTCCATAATGACACGAGTGCCATACGTATTGTTATCCATATTATAAATTGCAATAATATTATTTAACAGAATATTTCAACGCCATACTAAATTCATTTCGCCGTAAAAAATTAACCTACCGCCTTTGTCCTAAAAAGCGATTGGCTTTCTAGCACTTCGCCGGCCGCTGCCGCGGCACGCTCGCTACGCTCGCTCGGCTCGTGCATAGTTTTTCATGTTCTAACCTAACCAAACCTAAACCTATTGATCGTTTAGTTTAAACCAAGTTTAAGATTTTTTCTAGAAGCAATGCAGATGGCAAATGATGTTATGGCATATGATAATTACGCCATAAAATGATTATAACAAATGATTTTATTGAAATTGACTACATGGGAAACAAAGTTTCTAGTACGTAACTAATATAGTAAACAATGAGTATGACAGATAAATATTATCTGTTGACCAGTATAGCAGATGAAATTATGGTAAATGAAATTCTGGCAAGTGGGTGTATCCGCTTTTAATTAGCTCCAATGTACGACACGGCATGTTTAAAATTTTATAATATTGTAGAAAGATAAATATCAACGGTTTTCATAATATGATTTTTTTAAATTACTTAAACAATGCGTACTAAATCTTTTGTACTCCGCCTGTCCTTTGCCTGCGGCTTTTTCATGTATCGCATGGACTAGGCCCGTTGCGAACTTGTTCGTATAGGCAAACCCTCCGGCCATTTGTAAGTAAGATCAACCTTAAAACAAGTATTTAATGAGATGAACTCGTATATTTTCTTATTTGCTTTATTAGTCACATTCTAAGCTCCCTTTGAATTAGATAGAACCAGATAAGTCCTAACAACGGGATAGTTCGTATGTTTAATTAATTTTACTTAAAAATATGGAATGAAATGAAAAAGTGATGCTCATTACTAGCTTGTAAACTTTTAACTACTATTATTTTTATATAAGTATATTCCACCTATAGCAGGGGTTCCCAAGCTTTTTCAGTGCGTGGCGTATTTACAGGTTTAGTGCTTTGTCTCGGCTCCCTACCTAAGTGGAATTCCCAAATTATGTACAAAAATCGACACATCCATGTGTGTTTTAAAATGTATATACAAGAGAACATGTATTATATAAGAAAAATCCATATATATATATATATATATATATATATATATATATATATATATATATGTTAGTTACATTATTTATAACTCAAGAACGGCTGTACCTATTTGGCTGAAAATTGGTGGGGAGGTAGCTTAGAACCAGGAGACGGACATAGGATACTTTTATCCCGTCGAATCGGTAGGTGGCGCTGAGACTGGGTTCTAGAATCCTCCTAATCACCTGGATCGATTTTGGTGATTTTGTTATTGTGTGTTCAATTGGGTCCACGGATAATTTAAATCTACAATTGGAACCGGTAGGTGGCATTGGGTTTTCAGAGCAGGACAGTAGGTAATAAAATATAATGCTGCTTAGTTTAGGCCATTTTTATTGCCCGTGGTCTGCAGATATAAACACTGATCCTGCTTACGAAGCTGGTAGTTCTCAACGGCAACGGTCTTATAGTGAAGAGCCTCGACCGTTACCTAGATAGGCTTTCTCTAAGGGGTTGGATGAAGCGCTCGATACAGAAGTCAGCACTCTTGAACACGGCATGAATTGTGAGGAGGTTACTTTCTCTTGAGTCCTAACCACCGGTAGTTTGAACCCCAGGCCGGCGGCGTGCTCTAGTGTATTACATTTTTTCAATAAATGTTTATTTTGTAAGTTATATGTAAATATTTTTATTTTAGAAAAATGTAAAATATTGCGCCAAATAAAGAAACACAAAAGACACATCTAACTTAACAAAAAATTTGGAAAACTATTTTGTTTGTGGTTCAGAATGTAGATCAAGTTGACTCTTATGTGATATTTCTCAATCTAATAAATTCGGAGATAAGGAGGAACGATTATTTTAAAAGATTTTTAAAAACAAATTAGATTAGATAAATAATATATGCGTAAAAAATACAAAATATAAACGTCGCTCCAGAATTTTCTTGATAAAATTAATTAACATATTATTTACATATATTTTTATTTTTTTAAAAATGTGGTATCTGAACCAATAATTGATTTGAAGATTAAACTTTAAGTTAATTAAAATAAATAAAAATAAAATGTCATGTTAGGTTTAGGTTTAATGACATTATTTTTCCGCTATTTTATCTATATATATAAATCTTTATATATAGCTATATATAAAAATGAAATGCTGCTTGTTAGTCTCGCTAAAACTCGAGAACGGCTGGATTGATTTGTCTAATTTTGGTTTTGGATTATTTGAGGAAGTTTAAAAGGTGTTTAAATATGAAAAAAATGATTGGAATGTAGTAAAAACATTATTTCTACCTGTCAAACATTTGATGTTCGTCTCGAGCTTTATTAGAATATAATAAAATTAAATTTAAAAGTTGTTCAGAAATCAAATTGAATTTAAAAGTGAACTTATTTTTTTATATTTTTTTGGGTTTTGCACGTCAAACGTTTGATGTTTGTCCCGTCGTTCAGAAATCAACGTTTTCATTTATTGATTCTGAGGCGATATGAAGTTTTCCAGGTCAGTTTTTATATAAATATGAACTACTTACGTAAATATTACTTATTATTGTATTTCGCTTTAAGGATTTAATAAAATAGGTCTATATTACTCTGGTTATTTATCTCAGTGCTAATCCGCAAGCTTCACTAAAACTCTCAACTTGCAGGTTGGATTCCTGGAAGGGGAAATTTTGAAAATGTTCTTTATATTATTTAACTATTTTGAATATTACTAGAATCACATGTACAGTTGATTAATGTTGTGTTTAACATAACCGTAATTAGATTAATTTGAGCATATATAATATAAAATATGAACGTGTTTGTTTGCGTAAATATTTTTTTATATTTTAATTAGTATTACGTACCAAAAGGCAAGGTTATTGACCTCCACACAGTAGCGCTAATTATCATTATAAATTTCAAATAAATACGGCACGTATGTAAATATTTGAATTCTTGGTAATAATTGCTTGTGTATTTTCAAATTAGGTACATTTCTACTAACAAGTAATACGCGTATTTATTTTAGTTTATTTATACTAGTGGTCGCCCGTGGGCGAAATTCGACCAAAATAATTAATTTAAATTATAAGTCGTGAACATTATTTAGGTTCTGTTATCAAAGAATATACTTCTATAATCACAGATTTTGCCAAGGCTACACTGTTAATTTGATTTTAACAATAAACAAAATAGTATATAGGCGTGTGTGTCAAATACATGGTAGTTGTGTATAATGTTTTTTTCTTGATTTAATGTATTTTTATGCATAATTTAATAAACTATTAGTATTTTTATTCATGCATAGTTATGATTATGTTAGCTTTATTTTTTTTTATATTTAAAAATGCTATAATTCTTGTTTAAAATCTCCTTAGACACGGGATTGCATGGAAAATATCGCGATGAGCGATAAAGGCCGATCATATCCATATTGTTAGGGCACGCTTCCTTCTGCCTTATCCGGATATAGAGACAGACAGACAGAAAATACACGCACGGAAAGCGACATTGGTTTCTTAATATGTAAAGGTAAAGAATAAGAAGATAATGATCATCTAGATGTCATGACCCTTTTGGGGTGATAAATTAATTAAATTAGAGAAATGTCCACAACTCAATCTAGGGACTGAAAGCCAATCCTTACTTAATTATTTTGTACGAGAACCGTGAAATATATATAAAGCATTTTGAAAAATACTCTCAAAAATGATACATTGATCCGCATGTATAAAAATGAAACAGACACACGATGAAAAGTTGCTCAGGAAGTGTGACTAATTGATACGAGGCTCTAATTATGATTTAATTGATTCGGCTTAGAAGAGTTTCGTGTCAGACAGTTTCACTAAATTTCATTCGACAGATTTACAAGTCAAGTGCTTAGTGTCTGTTACATTTTTATGTATATATGCCCGCGACTTCGTCTATGCTCGACTCGAAGTTCCCGGTACATACAATACCAAAGCATTTAAAAAGTAATGTAAGCTATCGGTTTAGTGAAAACTGTTCCAGAATAAGCAAATTTTTGCATCTGAACAGCTACGAATCATTATGGAAAAATTTTCGTGAGATTCTCGAGATAAAAAAATATAATACATTTTATTACATAAAATTTGCTATCGATCAGTAAAAAAATCACATTGGAATCCGATTTTTTTATTTTTTATTAGTGCCAGAAAAATTCCCGCGGGATTTCTAAAATAAATAGTAGTGCATATTTTAAGTCAAATTAATCTTCTGTCGATTAAGTGAAAATCACATCGAAATTGACCCAGTAGTTTTTACGTGGATCCCGAACAAACAGACAGGAAGTCTATTCCCGTTGTTGTTATAAAAATAGCTTCAACGTACAGATACGGCGTTTAAAATTTTATAATATTATTGACATGGGATATGAGGATATGTATACATTAACTACTGGAACCGATCTGTAATTACAATTTTCAGCAGCCGGGTAAACTGTCGTATGACGCGACTAAACAACCCAAAGCCAGATGGTAAGGTATTTTTCCACCGGGATAGGCATCGTCGCTGCTCTAGTGTACGCCACCATCAAAGCCTTGAGTTCTGTTACGTCATTAGTAGCCAGGTTCTAGTCTTGCTATAGAGAGCAACAGCACATCGGTAGCTTCTTTGGCGTTGCAAGTGTCAATAGACGATGGTTACCACTTCCCAACCGGTGGGTCGACTGCTTATATATTGAACTCCTGCAAAAAAAATATCCCTGTAAGAACAGACAATAATCTCTGTCTTTCTTCTTGTCTTTTACCTTCTCCCAATTATTTAAGGTCGGCACAATATGCTCTTGCCTTTCATACAGCTCTATTCTGGCACCCTTCTTCTGCCACACGACAAATCTTTAGGTATATCATTATTCATACAATCCATCCATCCATATATGTTGGTCTACTTTTACCACTGCGCAAAATCTGCGGAGTGACGCTCGCGGACCGCGTTCGTAATACCGAAGTAAGTAAGAGAGTTGGTCTGAAAGAGAGTGTCGGGATGAAGGTAAGGAAAGGAATGCTCCGGTGGTTCGGGCATGTGGAAAGAATGTATGATGAAAGAATGACTAAACAAATATACAATGCAAAAGTGGATGGATGCAGAAGTCGCGGAAGGCCACGACACACCTTCCATGATCAAATTGATCGTGTACTAGCAGAAGGTGATGTCAGGAATCTTAAGAACAGACGAGCGTGCATGACAAGAACTATGAATGTCAAAGAAGCAAGTGAGGTGTGTAAGAATAAGCCTAAATGGCGCTCTGTTGTTCGTGCCTACCCCGCAAGGGACCTGGCGTGAAGTTATGTATGTATGTACTTTTACATATGTGATTGTTAAACTTCCAGCTTAATTTCTTTCGTCTTTATCTTTCTACCTATATAATAATAGCCCATGAACATCTTACTTCCGGGCCTGGCCCTCCAAGGGTAGTTTGCCTGCTAAGGCTGTTCGCTTGTCTAAGCCGGCTTAACGGATTTCTCACATCGGTTAACTCGATGTGCGAGTTTTATCCAGATCAAGATGTTTTCGTCCACTATTGAAAAAAATAAGGTGATAGAGCTCTTAAATCACTTTAAAAAAATTAGATAGAGTTCTTTGAACAGTTTTTGAGATATAGGGTAAAAACTTCTTTTGCGACTTCGTTGCCAATGGAAAACAACATAATTGCCGGCTATATGGATTCATTATAGTTCGTTAAACATTTGGCCAATATATTACAATATTCAAAAATATTGTCACAAATGTAGTACTAGGGAAACTAAGTCATTCAACATGTTGATGTACCTGCTGTTAACTCGGACATAATAAAGTTTTTATCACAGGGAATACTATACAGAGATGGCACAGTTAAGAATAATAATTGCGATAGAGCGGATTTTATGCGGTGCCAATAATTAGAAAGTCGCACCTTGCTCCGTGTATGTACTAACAGTGGTATGTAATCTGTACAATCAAACGTCATTGTCATTAAAGTCAAACAATAATAACAAGAGACTGATCATCGAGCTCCTCACCCCCTTCTAATGGATGAACCGCACGGTAAAATACTTAAAAATAAACATAATACGAGACTACAAATAATGTTTACATTAATAATAATAAAAGAACAATACTGTTTATGACGATTTTCGTAAAGGGGCACTAGCATTAACATTTGAAACCGAAATGACAGTTTTGAAAAGTTATAATTAATTTAAACTATAAATAACTGTTGTATAAATACGGTAAGCTGTAGTGATTTGTGTATTTAATAAAGAAGTAAAATTATCTTTTTTTGGAAGGTATATGCAAATTGTATTTTAATTTCTGGATTAAGGCATACAGGTAGATGGTCCATCTAAAGAAATTACCGTCACCTATAGATATCTGGAACAGCAGAGATGATAGTAACAAGCTGTCAACCTCAAAATAATTTTATGACACATTTTATAAAGATACCATATCCTGATTTTCTGAGAAAACTTGAGTTAGCAATTAATTTTATAACACCAGAGAGGGCAAGGAAAACGTTCTTGAGAATCGTTGCGAACTTGAGCGAAGCGGCTTTAAGGAATTTTAGGACATGAACGTCTAGCTTGTTGTATGTACATATAATAATGTGTGTTTCCCGAAAAGAACAATCAGGTTCTCTTCAAGTCTCTGTCTCTGTGAATAGGTATTTTCAAGCATGCTCCATTGTCGACTGCATCATCGTTTGACATTAAGCGTGATCGTGGTCAAAAACGAATCTATTTATCTTAAAAAACTGTTCTTTAAAACACTGCTCCTTATACGGTATACGACGTGAAGTGCCTACAAAGATTAAAAGTATTAAGACTAAGTGACTATGAGATTTTCGATAAGGTGAATAGTGTGTGTAGTGAAGTTGAATTTAATTCAGGTGATTGAGTTAGGAGAGGCATAGGCCTACTCTATATAATAATCCCTCTACAGTTTTGACTGAAATAAAAGCTTTCTACTTGAAAACTAGTGTAGCTATTCCTAATTGCTTAAGTCGTAAAACGTAGTATGTAGGTTCTGAACATTAATTTAATGAAATTTAATTTGCCTTTGTTATTTCTAAATTACACGTTACCTAGTTTCTTTTATTCATCAACTTCTACCTGCGACTTCGCTTATTATGAACTAGCTATGCCCGTGACGTCGTCCGCGTAGAATTGGTTTTCAAAACTCCCATTTTTTTATTTCTATTGATCTTAGCGTGATGATATATAACCTATAACATTCCTCAATATATGGGCTATCTAACACTGAAAGATTTTTAAAACATACCAGTAGTTCCTTAGATTAGCGCGTTCAATCAAACAAACAAACTCTTCAGCTTTATATGTTAGTATGAGTCAAAGATCAAATTCATTGTGTCACATCTAAAGCTTACGAGGCTAAGAACATATCATATTCAATTATTATATGACTATTAACAGACAAAATATATTAATTTCAAATAGAGCGGTATAGCTGACACATTCATAAAATGTAACTTGTAATATAATCGCAAACTTCCTGTGAAATAAATATTGAAATGAATTCAAAAATGCCGTTGGAATTATCACAAAGTTTATTAGAAGTACACACACGTAATGTTCAGTTCTTACAAGTATAGCTGAATACAACAATACCAAATTGTAGGGCTGAAAATCGTAATAAAAAAAAATACATAAATCGCGCAAAGTCCGTCGTCATTGAATATTTTCTCTAAAAGTACACTAGGTAACGCTTCGATCGCAGTCGGAAGACTACTGCGCATTTCCCGACTGACCGACCCTCATCCATTGGCCTTCTATCAACATACCGCACACTGGTTTTTGAAATCTTTAAATGATCAGCTTAATGGCTTCCAAGAATTCGCATGAAATACCAACAGAGGAAAGAAGGATTTATGATGTTTTATGGTGGCACAAACAAAGAGGTTAGCGCGAATAGAATAGATCACTCAAAATCAAAAGGGTAATAAGACACCGGCAAAGGATTAGTATTGCCTTGTAATAATATTAATATTTATTAAATACTAGCTTCTGCCCGCAACTTCGTCCGCGTGGTGTAGTTTTTAACTATCCCACGGGAACTCTTTCATTTTTCGGGATCAAAAGTATCCTATTTGTTGACCAGGGATATAAGCTACTATCATACAAAATTTCATTTAAATCGGTCCAGTAGTTTCGGAGATTAGCCGGTACAAACAGACAGACAAACAGAGAAACAAAAAATTCTAAAAAAATCTAAATTAGTTCTATTTCACTTCTTACATCCCCCTGACTCGGTTTTTAGCATTTTTTTCATTGTACACGAATTCGACCTCTACAATTTTATTATATGTACAGATAACTATGTTCTTTCCTATTACTACTAGGATATGCCCGCGATTTGGTCTACGCTTGACTTGAAATTACCGCGGGAATTCCAGGACACGAAGTATCACAGTATTTAAATAATGTAAAGCATCGTTATAGTGGAAACTGTGTCGGAAATAGGCAATTTTTTATGTACCTGACAACTTCGAACCGCTCCCGGGAAAATGCCCACGAGATTTGTGGGATAAAATGTTTCACAAATTTTAGTACATAAAATTTTTATCGATCAGTAAAAAAATCACCTTGGAATTTGACTTTTATAAAATCTGGTCAATTTAAATTATTCGCAAAAAAATAACGCACATTTTAAGTTTAAGAAAATAGACCAGCATAAACCATTTTCATGTCTATTAAACTTGCATTTAAAAATCTCATATATATACTTTTTTATTATATTTATATTGCGAAACCCACATGTTACACAATTTTTTTTCTAATCCTTCCAAAAGTTGTCTGGAAGAACTTGCTTTTAGTGATAAGACCGCCTATTGTCTTCTGTACTCAAATTTCTTGAATTGTATCATAAAGTTTATTCTATTCTATTCAAAAACCGCATCGAGATCGCCAACAAAACAGACAAACCGACAGACAAGAAATTTAAAAGAACTAGCATCGTCTTACTCCGTCGTATATACAGTCTATTCCAGTTGTTTTTTTTATACACGACACGTTTAGAATTTTATAATATTATAGACTAACATTATTTCTCCCTTACCGTTCTATCTGAGACAGACTTTAATAACCAGCCCTCGGTAGGTTATTCGTGTGCCTATAAACGGCCCATGTTTCACAAAAGACATCGTATCAGAGGAGCGAATGTTGCGGTGAGTGCCTAACCCTGGTAATTAAGCATTAGGTTGTATGGCGAATGGCACAGGATATCGGATGCCTGGGCACCTTGCCACACGCCACCTAAATTCACTTTACATCCTAAATTTAAGCGGTTGTGCATATCGTCTACAAAACCGCACTAGTTTAGTGATTAAGGAAAGCATGCAGCACCTAGGTTTTTTTCTCATCTATTGTGTAATAATAATAAATAGTGTTTGCTCAGTGGTCGAAATTAACTAAAATTATTAATTAAATTGCATTATAAGTTTGAACATTATTAAGGACAAAGACTATATACTGTTAATTTGACTTCAACAATGAACAAAAGAGTATATATTCGTGTGTGTGACAAATACATGGTAGTGTGTGTGATGTTTTCATTTATTGATTTAATGTTTTTTGTGCATATTTTTAAAAAAAATTAGCAATGTGCACCCTTTTTCTATATAAACTATGAGTGTGCGAAATTTCATACTCCTCCTTCCGCGCAGTTTTCGTATAACGGGGTACAAAGTTTTTGTTTTACGTATTAATTATTAAGAAAATAACAGCCCATAAATGTCCCACTGCTGGGCTCTTCCCCCCCTTCCCTCCTCTATTAGGGAATGGATATTACCTACATCAGCAACGCTCTTCTAAGGCGGATTAGCGGGTTTCACACATCCGTTATCTCGATGTGCAGGTTTCATCAAGTGGAAATTGGTACAATATGCACTTTAGGTCAGAAATCTGCGTAAGTGGTGCATACGTTCCGGCCGGGATTCGAACCAGCGCCCTTTGAGTATGGGATGCGTGCGCTAGCAATTACGCTACCACGACTTTTTTAAATCTAATACATAAATATGTATTACATTAGATCTACTGTGTATTAAATTTCTGTATAATTGCCATAAATATAAGTAGGTATTTTTTAAGTTAGTTCTGTAATTAGTATATTTTTAAATATAGTATATTTTTAAGAACAAGTCTCGTATGTTTATGTATGTACCATGTTTTAAACAAATAAATGAATTTGAATACAACCATAACATGCTGATGGTGATTGAAATCATTGTGATGAAACTTCCACATCGTGATAATCAATATGTGATAGTCACGGTTCTGTTCAAAAATTTGTAATCCTAACCCAGCAGTGAAGAGCCTAAAAACTAAAAACCCAGACACAGAAAGGAAAAACAACACACATGGCCCTAGATAGAATAATATATAAGTATAGACATAAGGTCCACACTGCACATGCACTTCCTCACAACACCAGCATGTAACAGATACACTCTACATTAGTATAAGTTTAGTATTAAAATTAGAATAAATTAATATAATAAGTTACTCGTAAGATAGGTACATACACTTCAACACAAATTAATTAATGTCACACACAAGAACTAAAATAATAAGGCTTTCGGGGTTGAAACCCTGGGGCCGTGGGGGCCTAGAGCTCATCACCTCTATCGAGACCTCTCAAAGCGACTAATTGAGGTCTCGCGTGACCAAAAGGCTGGCTTGCACTTAGGCCAACGCATCAGCGTTGCCATCCAACGCAGAAATGGGGCCAGCATTTTGGGCACTCTCCCCGCCGACAGCGACCTGGAGTCTATTTTTTACTTATAGATGGTATTTTTTTATTTTGTAAATATTTTAGTTTAATTTTAGTCAATATTTATTTATAATTAGTTTTATTTAAGTTAGTTTATATTTCAGTGCAATAATATATGATATATTTAGATTATGTACTTATATTAAATTATAAGCGTGTTAAATTTTAAAAATTAAATCTAGAAATAAAGCTTTAAAAAAGGGTACTGAACTCGAGTCCGTAGAGTAGCAAAAAAATAATCCGGCAGTGAAACGTTTAGGCAATAATTTCATATTATACCTATATATATCACGGGTAATCTTATTACGATAATAATATATACATACATATTATCAAGTCGGTGCCCATGGAGGGTCGGCAGAGGCGTTGTATCTCCAATTACAACGATCCTGACCATGATGATATGATCAGCACTCTCTTGGTATCAAGCCTTCCCAGGTTACGAATAGTGTACAAATACACCTTACGCTTAACCCGAGCAGATAGGTGAGTTTCACAATCCAGTCATCTCAGTGTGTGTGAGAATTCTCTAGATGTTTTCACACACAACAATATGCACACCTGATTTGTAGGAAATGCGGTGTAAAATATATATTATAATGTTATCATAAAAAATGTATATATAAATATTTCTGTATCATTGTATCGCTTTCCTAGCAAATAAATTATTTCTTTTTTTCTTTCACACTGGGGCTCCAAATCTGCTATTACAATATCGTCGAATGTTCGACCACTCGCGTCATAATGGTCATGACGCCAATGATCAACCATTCTGACGATATTATAAGCGATGCATGTTCCCTGGTCATAATTCGAATCTATATCATTGGAATGAGAGGCAGGTGTGTTAAACACTAAGCTACCAACACTGAATGAAATACGCCCCTGATATATATGTATGTATTGCATATATTCTGTTTAATTTTTATGGCGGTATATTCTAGGTAAGGGGTGGTTGTCATTCACCGGGGTTTTCAGGGGTCATGCGGTCATGCTCGTAGGCGACAGTAACCACTTTCCAGTAATAAAAAAGGGTAAATAAAATAATATAAACAAGATTGTATAGACACTTTAATTTTCACCAATAATACTAGGCGGCACGCAGACGTTGAATGAATATGTAGAACCCGATTCCAGCGCTATCTGCCTGGTTCAATTGAGAATCTTAACCTTTCCAGGACCTACTCTAATACCAACATCCATAGGTCGCTGGTACAAATCCGGCTCGAAGGACCAAAAAGATGTTATTGAAAGAAAATAATTGGTCCAACATCTTTATTTTCACTTATTACAGTATATTTTTGCTATTTGATACAAGTTGAATATGTTATTACATTGGATGCACAAATGGAAAGGGAAGTGAGAATTTAGTGCACCAAATACTTAACATTCAAAATCCTGGAACCCAATTCCAGCGCCACCTACCTCAATCAATTGTGAATCTAAAACGCTCTAACTGTCAGTAACGTACGAATAGAAGAATCTTCTCTTATAAATAAAAATTAATGTTTGTCTGTCTGTCTTTTATATAATCGTAAACTATATATTTGATCGTGTGATGATCTTTAGCAAAGTTGTTGTGAATGAGCCAAAGATGGGTTCTGAGTTGGTTCACAATTGGACCCGGTAGGTGGTCCTGATGTCAGCATATCGATTGAAGCTTTTCCGGGCAGGACGTCTGCCGGGACAGTTAGTTATTTAATTTTAAAAAAATGATGAAGTTTTATTTGCGGTGAAGTAGGTCCCGGGGTGGTTTAGATTCACAATTGGACCCGGTAGACGGCGCTTCGCGACCTGGATTTTTATTTTTTATTGGCTGGCCCATATATAAAGCTAGACATATCCGAATAAGGCTATGTTTGTCACCTGTGCGTGTGTAGTGAGCCTTAATGATTGCGTGATCGCGCTACACCGGCCGCTGTCGGCAAACACATCGGTATTACAACAAGGCATACATTAAAAAAAAACCCTAAAAGTTAAGAACCGAAATTAACAACATTACAAGTGTCGTTGCCGATAAAAATCAATGAAGTACAAACATCAGAAAGCTGATACGAAAGCGATAAGTATAGCCAAAAATTAGGCTGTTTTTATCAAACATGTGTCGTATTTTCCGTTATAGCTTATAGCACTGTTTAAAGAAATTAATTTCGTGTAATAAAATGATATGTGTAATGATATCTTAATGGAATATCGCATATGCCAAAAGTACTACATTATCAGCACACACTACAAGTCATGTTATATTCAAGTACAAGGTTCATTTTGGACTATAATAACTGGCAGTATAGGGTTGAAGATTTTAAACTTTATATTACACAGATGTTTATAGTTGTTCCAACATGGGTTACAGCATAATTATGTTACGGATTATATTCATTTATATTTTATTATTTCACAAAAATAGCATGTTTTGTGTGATGATAATTTTGCAGTAATTTTGATTCAGTTGTTTTTGTAAGAATAATTAAGGTGCGATTCCGACTGATGCGGTAGGTAGCAGACAGCAGCAACAAACGTAAGGCAGCAAAGTCTGCTGGTTACGATCGTATTTTCATTAAACAGTACGTAATGAATAATCAACTGTGAAAGTTTTATCGCTAGAAGAAGCAGACGATGACGACTTATTATTGTGTTATTACTCAAACAGAAAAACTAGTATGTAATTGTACTTAAACAGAATGGAAGAAAGGACTTTTAATCTTTGATACAATGACATTTGAATGATAATGAAGAGACTTTTGCCATGCCCTTGCCCTTCTAGAAGGCTTCCACCCTTGGTCTAGAGTGGCATACTCTAGATCTAGACTAAGGGTGGTAGCCCTCGCTCCCTTAAGAAAGCAACAGTTCATTTGTAGCACCTTTGGTGTTGCAAATGTCCATAGGCGGTGGTAACTGCGCTGCCTGTCTGCTGAACTCATGCAATAAAAAAAAACTTTCAAGAGTTATTACCGTTTAAATAAAAATAAGTTCAGTTTTGTAACCTCTTTAATTTATAATGATATTGCACCAAAAACATTGCGGAACGCAATTTCAGTGGAAGAATTATTTTTGTCATCATTCGTCTTCCAGCACGTCCATAACGTCAAACTTCAACAACGGCAGCAGTACCTACTGTGTTCGCGCGGATATGCCGTCTACCGCCGGGCGTCAAAACTATTTAGAACCTGAAGCGTAGCAATTGAAGGCGAATGTCGGAATCAGTTTCATACAAATTAATACTGCAAACTTATGCTGTCTGCCGTCGCGGCACTTGCTGTAGCTGTGTCCGCTTCCGTCGGAATTGCACCTTAGATTTAAATAATATTGGTTTGGATTGATCGCTGGCCTTGATAGCTGTTTTATTGCCGTGAGTATATAGATGTAGAAGAATAGTAAAGAATAACAATAGCCTAGTAAAGGGTAATCACCATGAATGTAAACTTTTTATTTTATTTCGTACGAGCGGTCCTGATAGACGTTGTCCTTCCTTGAAAATAGTTAGAACCCGACTGCAGCGCCACCTACTAAGTCCAATTGTGAATCTAAATTATCTTGGAACTTATTCGAACACATACACACACACAAATTATCCAACCTTTTAAGCTGGATCAAATTACACATAGTTACAAAATTTCATCAAGATCGGTTTAGTAGTTTCGGAGTGTGTCCCGGACATAAGTCGTGACACGAGTTTGTATAAGATGTAAATATTACTTTAAAAAAAGCTTAATAAAGGTCTGAATATTTCCTTTCGCGTATTTATCTATAATAGTATTGTAAATGCGAAAGTTTGGATGGATGTTTGTTGCCCAATCACGCCAGAACGGCTAAACGGATCTCCATGAAATTTGGCACAGTAATAGATTATAGTCTAGGAAAGTATATACACTACTTTTTAAACCTTTGGCAAAAGCTAGTCTTTGTGTAAACTATACTTTGAATATCATCGAAACACAAATGAACAAAATACTTATCACTAAAGCTATATGTATGTATACACAGGAAACTATATTGAAAACTGTTGCAGCATTATGTAGGTACGCATTTTAAGAGTGAATGGCCGGTACTAGCTATTCTTGAGTGGACAGCTAAGTGCTGTTACTGGTATTCCCCATTAGGTTCTAATGCGTCGTTTTAACAGCTTTGCCGTGAGAAAAGCAAGGCTCAGGTGGCTCGGTAGTGCCTCGGACACGTAAACAGTCCACTCGCCAACCGTTGTTCCGCCCGCATTATTTTTACTTAATACCGGTAATTTTAATGAAATTCTATACTATGCAGCTGTGGCCACGTCATTGCCTGCAGGCCGCACTAAAATTTATAAAAGTAAAATGTAGACATCATAAACTAAAATCGTTGAACTTTGTTATTTTTATATACAATAATTAATTTAACTTTGAACGGGAACTATACTTATTGACTTCGTCGACCTTGGCTTATTATGTATAACTAATTAATACGTGAAGTAAAAACTTTGTACCCCTTTTTACGAAAATTGCGCGGACGGAAAAACCGGGTTAGTAACTCTCGCATCCGCGGCAGTCTTCATGTCCCTGACATAGCAGACAAACTGCAAGAGTATCGCTTACGCTGGTACGGCCACGTTATACGGAGACCGGCTAATTATGTGGGGAACAAATGTGTAGCCATGCCGCCTCCGCCATGTCCCGGTCGAAGGGGAAGGCCCAAGAAATGTTGGCTTGACGTGGTAAAGGATATGCGTACCTACCAATAGCCTCAAGACGGGGGTTGTTGAAGCCCCAGCGAAGTGCAGTAGAAAAAGTAGGAAAGCGTACCTTGGGCGTCGGAGTGAACGCTCCGAACGCAACCGAGATTTGACGCTCGGAAGATGATGATATTTTCAAAAAATGTGACTTCCAAAAATAAACAAACATGTTGGTTTTATAGGTTTGTAGTTTTTTAGTTGCCACAAATAGGCTCACGACCCACCTATGAAAAGCGCTTAGCGTCGCTTATGAACATTTGCAACGCCAAGGTGCTGTCGCTCTCTAAAGGGAGAATGGAACCTAGCTACTAATGTCAGAACACAACTCAGTATGCTCGGTACAAAAATGAAATGTGGTAACTGATGTACAGTGGTGGAATGAAAATGTTAACCAGTTTTCAAATTGATTTACTAAACGTTTCGCGAGTACATGTTTACTTTTCAAACTAAGTCACAGAATAGATTGTTCCACAGAAAATTATATTTAACTATTTTATTTGTTGTTTTTATTTGTTTACACATGTAAAACCTTTTTATTAGTTTTAATATTTGTGATAAGCGTAGTGATTATGTCCTTTTTTTTCTTATTGCTTATCTCAGCGTATGTCATTGTGAAAAATACAATTTCTTTTTTCACGTTTTGACATATTTCATAAACGTAACATTTATTAAAATGTTGGTAGTAATGTATTTTATTTTTAATTTTGTGCTAGCAAAACTCAACCTTAAGGTGCGGAACATTTTATTACAATAAACACAATACAAATTAACACAGATATACAATTCAAAGTGTGCCTACTTATTTTTTTATAATTTTATTCACCTGTAATTTATGAACTTTTAGTTTAGTGATAATAGGATTGGAATTTCCATGTAGAAAAATCCCCCCAAAAATATATAAGCCATCTGCAAAATTCTGTTTAAACGCTGTCAGCGCTCGTTATCTCCTTATCGAGGTATAACCTTTCCATGGTGAGCGTTATTATATAACATTTAATATAATGACCAAAAATGATAATAAGGCAGCGGTCACATTATAATTACAATATTAAAAATATAAATAATTCAATCGCTATCGGCGCGGACGCACGCGACGTACTTCCGGACGCTAATTAATGCGCTTCAGCCGTTTGATAGACTACACGTTACAAGTTTTTGTCTTTAAGTGTTAAGTGCACTCAGAGAACCTTAAAGCTTGATTAATATTTGCATAACTTAAGTAATTAGCTTGCGAAACTGGCGTGTTAAGCCCCTATTGGTTGCGCCGAGAAACACCTTGTAAATTCTCCCTCCACACTTCGCCTTGAAGAAAAAGAATTTAACTTTTGGTACGGCTTTTTATTATAATATAGTTCTGCGTTTAATTCTAGAAGATATGTTCACGCGAGACTTGAAGACACGTAAATTACATGTTTCAGGAAAAATAGACGATGGTGAAGAGTTCCACTCGTCAGCGGTGGATATAAAAGTGAAAGCATTACGTCCGTTTAGTTATTATTTCCACCATATATGCGGTTTACGTTGTGGGGCTTTATCTGCGTTATTGTTAAAGATTAGCTGTGGCCGAATGCGTCTTATTTGAAGTGTTAAAGCGTAGTCACATTAGTGTATATGTTGTAGTCAAAGCTCGATAAGCAGTCTCTTCCCGGAATCACTGGTTTATCCTAGATTTGTCCAAGGCCTTTCCAAAAAACCCGAAATAAATTCCAATGGCGTTTGACTAAAGTATTTTTAGTCAAACATCGAACATAAAATAATCTGTTTCAGGCATTGCCTAGTCGATTATAGAAGCCACTAAAGCAGTCTCGGTCAAACGTCGATTCATACACACATGCACTTGTAACATCGTTTTACCTGATCACAGGGATGAAATACGGTACTTTTCGTCCCTGAGAATCGACTTTCCCTGATGTCTTTTTTTAAATTCTATGCGAGCTATGGATGAACTTTTTATAGACGTACTGTTAAATCTACTTAATTATCTACCATCAGTGACAAAAAATACTGGCTGGTAAAATAATTGCCACAGACAAAGAAATTTGCTTGACTATCATATGGGACATATTGTATGAGTTTATCAGTTGTAATAGTAATAAAAAATATTAACGATTTTGTAACATCATTTTATACTTATAAATTAGTTTTCACTAAATTATTATTTATATTATTATTTAATTTACATAAATTTGAGCAGCATATTTACTCTGATCAGTGAACAAAAAAATACTGACTGGTAGAGTGCCACTGACAAAATGTTGACGTTCCATGTGAACCAGTAAATGAGTCCATCCGATTTAGATATGGATTGAATACCTGATTTCAATACAGAACTTTACTTGTTTGATTAATCAGTTTTTATTTACTTTCCTAATATTCTAAATAAAAAGCAGTGTAAACCTCGGGTGAAAGGCCTATTTAGACATGCAAACTATTAGCGCTTTACGTTCGTGCGTCAAAGCTTCTCGTCCCTAAATAATTCGCTTTCATCCCTCGTGTAACAACCTATTAGGTATATGCGTATTGGTTAAATCATAGTGGTGTGTGAAGTCCGTGGCGCGGTAATTTCTCCGTCTCGCTTCTTCCACGTCCCTTTGGCTTCTTCTAGCTATCGCATCGCGGTCTCACTTATTCTCTTATGTCCTTTAAACATCCTAATCTTGTAAATTGGAAAGGGAGAACGTTTCTACCAGGACCTAGAATTAAGGTATGATAATCAGGGTATATAGGACAATTATGTCATGGCAGATTACTACTGGTCTTTACAAAGACTATTTACCCCAAAAACACAAAAGAAGTAATTAAAAAAGATATCGCTCTGAAGTATATGAAAGTTTTACCAATATTTCTTGCTTTATAGAACTATTTACAGTCACGGAATGAAAACGTTCGTCACCTTAAAGTCGACTTTTACTTGTACCAGTAGAAGAAACAGTACCGTCAATATTTTAATAAATAATACGTTTATAAAATACTAGCTGTATCCGCGACTTCATCTGCGTGGACTTTTTTTTTAGAATTTTAAAAAAGTAGCCATGTCACTACTTATAACATCAGCTATCTGCTAGTGAAAGTCAAAATCGGCCCAGCCATTTCAGAGATTAGCCGGAGCATCTAGACAAACAATTTTTTTCATTGTTTTTTTATGTATATAGTTGACGTATATATTTCCATACGCATTTAGTAAGCTGTTATTCTAACGTTACAAATATACACTTAATTTTATTTATCTTTATGTATAGATAGAAATGTGAAAAAAGAAAATTGCAATGTTGGCAATGACAGATGCTAAGGTTAACAATAAGAAACAAAGGAAATATAATCACTACGTTTATCATAATTTTTGAAACCAATAAAAAGGTTTAACATGTCTAAACAATCTTCTTAGACAAGATAAAAAATCCGACAACTTTGAACTAAATAGTTTCAAATTTTATTGTTAAACAATTAAGCATAACTTCGTTGTAAGAGGCGACAAAACAACCTACATCCAGGTGGTTGGGTATTTGTTCGACTGGATGGTGACCACCCCTGGTCTAAAGTATGTCGCCATAACAACCTTGAGTTGTGTTCCGGCATTTGTGACCAGGTTCCAGTCTCCTTTAAGAGAGCAGCGCATTTATAGAATCTTTGGTGTTGTGAATGTTCATAGGCGATGGTAACCGCTTTCCATCAAGTGGGCTTGGATTTGAGAATGGCTTAGATTCATAATCTCGACCCAGTAGATTGCGTTGGAATAGGGTTCTAGGATTATGATGATTTTTTTTATTTGAGTAGGTCCCTCGATGTTTTATGTTTACAGTTGGAGACAGTAGGTAGTGCTGGAATCGGGACCTAGATTTTTATTTTTTAGAGCAGGACAACATCTGCTGGGGGCTACTTGTATTTATACAAAGTGCCAACTTTGAGAACAAAATCAGAACAACTTGATGTAATTGTACCGCTTCTAGCAGTTTTTTGCCCATTTGACGTCAACGCAAATTTAATTCTGTTCAACGAAGCCTCATAAGAATTTAAAAATATAAACACGAGGACTCTAATGGCCATTTATAATGTGAAACAATTAATCCTCTTTCCGCCCGCTTATTTGTTTTCTAACCGATATCAAGATAGTGTGATGGTTTAATAATGAAATACGAACGACAGTGTGAATCGTTCGCCAACAAATTCATATTTTCTTGACGGCTTCTATCGGCGCGATGGTCGAGTTCAGATAACGTCCAATTAAAACAATTCCATCAAAACATTATGTGTCGGGTCATTCCACCTGCCGGTGCGTTGTAATTTATTCATAAGCAGCCGACGCTTAGCAGAGCCGCCGTCCTTTATTTAACACATTTACAGTCGCGGAGTTCGCGTGGCGTTGCATTAGACTGCGCTAATTTCTTGTACTCCAAAATGCCACAAAGAGTCGAATAATGAATCATTATTTTTAATATGATCCTTGTCTATCCAAAAGTTGCCTCGGAGATCGCTTTAAGCAATTGTATTCTTTAAGAAAATGTATTAATATTTTTATACTGTACAACAAACAATATTGTCGTTCTTGTTGATAATATATCATTCGTATTAAATCTTATTCATGTAGGATTTGATGATTTTTTTATGGTAGGAATTCAGCAGACAGGCAGACGGCCCACTTGATGGAAAGCGGTTGCCATTGCCTATGGACATTTGCAACACCAAAGGTTCTACAGATGCCCTGCTACTCTCTTAAGAGAGACTGGAACCGGAACATAACACAAGGTTGTTATGGCGGCATACTCTAGACCAGGTGTGGTAGCCATCCAGTCGAGCAAATACCCTACCACCCGGAAGTGGTTTTTTGGATTTGATTATATGTGTTTATTACTTAAAATATGCTTACGCCTAATCGCTGTTATTCCTAATTATATTATTATATTTGTTACTTTAAATTAAGAAACAAAAAGTGTTATTTGTAATTATTAAACAGTATTTGAATATATTATTAAAATTCAATATTCACGGTGGGCCAAATAATTTATGGCACTGAAAATCAGTGCTATGCTGGAGGAAGTTCCAGCACAGCTTTATGCTGAATTGAGAATACCCATTTGTTGAAATTCGTACGTACGTACAAAACCTATATAGAAATGTGTGAAGTATTTTTATGTCCTTGTATTGTCGCTTTACTATCAAATAAATATTATTATTATTGCAAAAAAAACTGTTCTAACGAGGCGATAAACCCCGTGTAACTATTATGAATAACGGGAAAAGCTAACATTTTTACGTGTCTAATATATGTAAAACAACATAACTATCCATCCATCTATCCAGCACGCATACCGCTTCGATCCGCCACTCAAACGTCTCTACCCTGTACAAATGTTCGCTTCGTACATACATTATTGTTGAACACGCAAAACTACAACAAATAATGACATGAAAGAAATAATATCGCATTACACGACTTTGAAAGACAAATAGTGCAATTATGTATGTAGTGATGTTCTAGCAAAAAATGACACACAAATACGAAAATGTTGCTGCTTTTATTTTAAAATTTATTTGCGGTGTTACCGTCTCTTGATTTATGGAAGTGAAATGTAATTATGTTCATTATTATATGATAATATAAATTAAATATTAATTCCACGCACAATGTGGGGTTTCATGGAGAAGACCAAAGTCAGTGGCGAAGTTGCCCTAAGGCCCAGGAGGCCTGGACCAAGGGCGGCCAGATATTAGGGGCGGCCAATCTTGACATAAAATTAACTGATGATAACAAGGAATAACTCAAAGTACGTAAATATTCTAAAGGCTCGCGCACATTATGGTGGGCCGCATTACACCGCATCGTATAACAATAACCTTCCTAAATCACTTTTGTTCTTTTGATAAATAAAATTTCAAGTAAATTCATTTTGTACTCAATATGATGGGTGCTGAGAAAGGGGTGGTTACTACATGGCCTGGGGTCCAGGGCGGCCAAGACTGAAAATCCGCCACTGACCAAAGTCAATTTGTATTGGTTATTTGACTGGCAATACGCTGAAACAAAGCGAGCAATCGAAAATACGCCATTGAAATAATCCCTTATGTACCAAATAGAGTATAAGATGTCTTTTCATTTGATAAAATTCTCACCCGGCTGTTCAGAGCTTCATTCACCTTATTACGTCTTTATTTTAATTACGTCATTACTCTCCTTTCAATATCACTTTCATGGTTTCCGTCTGTAGTAAACAAACACTTTAACTTGCTCTAGTCTTTCATTTCCTATCTGTACGTTACATTTTCATAATGTTTACCAAAATTTGTCACAACGACTCATTGACTCTTTAGGTGATCAGAAGACTGGTGCCTTCCTCGGGCAACGATCTATATCTCGGTATAGCGATCCAGCGAGGAAACGTAGCCAGCCCTCTCGGCACCTTAGCCATAGAAGACGTTGATCTAGGCTCAGTAATATATTTATCGTCTTGAGGGACTTTGGGTAGAAAGAAATTATTGATGTGTAAATAAAAATATCAAATAAGTTTCGTATTTTTTTCGGTATAATATTATAGAGATAATGTCTTACTTCATTATTGGATATAGCCTGCTTAGGGCAGTGCCACAAATCATGAAAAATCACAGACTATCGAATTTGAATACTGAATGTCAAAACTATCAAAGGATGATTAATGGATAATTAAAAAACTGGCAACACACAGCTATATTCATTACATATTTTAAATATTTTTTGCGATTATATCACATAATAATCAATACTTAATATTCCACGGAAACATAAACATTTAAGAACACTTATGCTCCCATAACTTAGATAATAAAATACAACATGTTCCACCTGCGGGTTAAGAGTCTTCATAACTGCCACATCTCATTAAACGACAATATAAAACAATAAAATAACGAACTTTAAGCGTCGAAAATTATTTATCTTGATTATCATAAAAGCTGTTTTATATTCAAAGTAATAAAAACCAATAATTATGCAAAATATAAAATAACTAGTTGGGTATTAGGGAATTAGTTGTCATCTGTCTAAAGAGATTGCTGATAGCGAGGTGTTAGCTTTTGGATGTTAAATGATTTATTTTTCTAATCTCAATAAAGATTTAATATGTAATACTTCACAGTAATGAGCTATTTATCTTGTCAATGTGATAATATTATATTATTTTAAACTAAATGCAGAAGTCGCGGAAGGCCACGACACACCTTCCATGATCAAATTGATCGTGTATTAGCAGAAGGTGATGTCAGGAGCCTTAAGAACAGACAAGCGTGCATGACAAGAGCTATGAATGTCAAAGAAGCAAGTGAGGTGTGTAAGAATAAGCCTGAATGGCGCTCTGTTATTCGTGCCTACCCCGCAAGGGACTTGGCGTGAAGTTATGTATGTGTATATGTATTTTAAACTAACTATTGCTTGCGGCTTACCGTGCATATTTTATATTGACAGTATATACATAGTCTGAGATGTCAAAAAAGTTAAATGGGTTAGAATGTAATCTTAGGTGGTGATCTAAATTCAACCCCTAAGGAGGCTACCTTAATGGTTAAATTTTTAAAACCGCCTATATACGTATGCATTTTTCCGAATCAGAAGCGGGTACATAAAATTTCGTGCTTCTTTGAAAAATGCATCACATTTTCATACCAAATTTTCATGCTTTTTTTACCCTTTTAGAGGTTGGATTTGCAAAAATACTTTCTCACTGGCTTCTTTCTATACTGCAAATCATGACCCTAGCCTCATTTAGGTTGTCTATTGATATGCCAGTCAGTGAGGTCAAATAATTATATATGTATAGAGGCGACTTAACTTATTTTCCTTGTAAGTTGGTATGGAAATCAAGGATATATGAAGGAAGCGGAAGTAACGGAAATTTTCTAAAACAAATTTTTTGAAATTTTTCATCTTAAATTGCCTAATATTTTTTTTAAATAAAAGGTTGAGAAATACATAGACAGTCTGACGAATGGGCATAAGTATTGTATTAGGAATGGTATTAAGATTCCGTTTACTAATAAAATCGCTCTGGAACCCTAATAAGTACTTGGTCACAACCCTGTCGCTGTACGCGATAGCTAAATGCGACGCGACGGGAACCAAAAAAAAACAATATGTCGCTCTAAGAATACATTTTCGTTTTGTGCTATAATAATTTATTTTATTGTGACGTGTTGATATGAATTTTAACTAAATATTGGATCAGTAAAATATTTTTCTTGTTGCGGAAGCACAGCATATCGGTTGACGGTCGAACTGTAATGTAAAGTGGTTACTGTCACCTCTGAACATTAGCAATACCAGAGGTGTTGAGTTGAGGAGAGTGTGCTGCGGGCCGAAGCAGAAATTGGAATCTGGCTACTGATGCCCAAACACAACTCAAAGTTGTTATGGCGACACACGCTAGAGCAGGGGTGGTAGCCATCCAGTGGCCGGTTTTAACATTTTTTTCGTTTCAACCGCTTTGTTGATGACAATAATTAACTAATCAGATAATTGTATTCAAACATGTATGATCTCGCACTATTTTTAAAAAGACCTAGTTGCAGCTAATGATTTGTGTTGGACAATCGTCCGCCAACAACCAGTACTGTCCAAGCAAGAAATACTATTGCCACGGTCGGAGAGCCTTTAGCCTAATGCAAGGGCCACGGATATATGTCCGTTCCACTCCGAGAAGCTATCGACGACTCATCGCGTCGCTCATCACTTCGCTCGTCGCTACGTCCATAGTCGTGGTCAGGCCGTTCACACTTACAAAACTCGCGCGTGTGGGAACACTCCACAACACTCTCAGTGCTTTTAACCCCTTGACTCAAACTTTCTCTCTTTCTAGAGATAATTGTTATTTATGTACTAATTGTTGTATTATTAAAAATGGGCATTATTTACATCGTATAGAATATTCTCAACCAAGCACGGAAAGGGGGAACACAAAACAGTTGTATTTGACGAAAACCATACATTAACATTTGTAATTGACTAATAAAGTATCCTGATAACTATCTTGGTTTAGAGTTGTTTCATATTTTTATGTTTTCGTATTAACTCATCAATAAACACATTCTGTTTAGAAATTATTAAGTTAGTAAAGAAAATATTTATGCATGTTTTTTGAATTGTTTATTTATGTTTTTATAGGTATTATTAACAAGGATGTAAACTTTATACTTGTTCCATTGTTTATATTAATGAATGCGAAAGTTTTGATGGATGTTTGTTGCTCAACCACGCCCGAACGGCTGAACAGATCTAGATGAAATTTGGCACAGAGATAGTTTATAGTCTGCAATAGTACATAGGCTAATTTTTATTCCGAAAAAATGTATGGTTCCAGTGGTATTCCACTGGAATACCACTACAGATACTACAGATATTTAAAAATCAGAGTATAAATTAAGCTTTCTTTAATTATATTCGTTTATAAAGTCGTTCTTATTGAGCTGAGTTGTAACAATATAAACAAAAACTAAATCCACCTGCATATCTGAAACAAAGCAAATTTATTACCCGTCGGCATTTAAACTAATTGGTCGTCAATCGTATTGGCATACGGCCTATATTGTATTGTAATCATTAGCCAAGTGTTACCGATTTTAAAGTACAAGTCGATTCCAGGAAAATCAGTCCACGCTGCCGAGCGGACATATTGCGTTTGTGTAGTGTAACGCAATAGCCCGATTGAGGTAGGAGTGAGTCGAGCGGTAGCCACGAGCGAAACGAGACGTGTGTGCTACAATCGGGAATCTAATAAGTGGCGGACTTTTCGCGTTTTATTGAACCGCATTATATTTGAATTTGTTGTGTTCGGTTATATTTGTACATGTGTTACACGTGTTTGTATAGTTCTTTAAACTCCATAATAATTCCAACGACATTTTAATTCGAGTCCCGCAACTCGTAACAACATGTTAGTATTATAAATAAAATGTTCTATATGATTAAAAAATATTATTTTAAATAATAATTGCTGGTTCCTAAATATGCGTGACAATATATTTATAAGTAATCATTTTACTCAATAAATGATTTTTTTGATTGAGTATGTATGTAAGCATGCTGCATCGTGCATAATTGACGATTGAAGTTTATTTTGAACAAGCTCTGTTGATAAATTTTGACAATGAAATTTGGTATACGTGTACTTACCATATTGGATATGTACGATGACCTAAAGACCTAGACCTTGAAGCTAAAGAGTGCAAAAGTGCATGGTCTATTTTTGGAATTTATACCCTATGTCTCATACCTTAAGTATAAAATCACAGTAAAGGATACGATATGTTACTTCTTCTTTAAATAAGTTTGGATGTTACGTTTTTGGTTCCGATAACACTAAGAATTAGAATTAATTTAGTGTGACTAACGGGTTAGTATGTTGATCAATGATATGAACAAAGTTATTACAAACATGTTAATGTTGCTTAAGACATATTTATATAATAACTGTAATTGAACAATAAACAGGATATAATTGTGTATATAGTATAAAACAAAGTAGCTTTCCGCTCTATCTCTGTGTGTACCCGCGAACTCTTCCTAAAACGCGCAACGGAATTTAAAGCAGTTTTCAACATCAATATTTTTCATTACAGATTTATATTAAAAAAAAAACTTAATTAAATTGTATGTAAGACTCAGCACATTAGAGCTACTTCTCATAATTTTACCTGCAGTGTTGACGACTCTCACATCTTTTGAACTTTTGGTGCACAGTAAAGTGTTTTCATTCATTTATTCAACCAGTCAATTTAATTAATTAAAGTATGTTCTAGCCAGTAAGCTAGCACGGCTTTAAGCTAAATATTACTAAGGTAAAAAAGCCTATTAAGGTAAAAAAGGCTACTAAGATAAATTGACGAATTTATCTTAAAATAATAATAAATTGACGAATAAAAAAAAAATGACATTTTCAAATTATTGTATGTTGTTATATGTTATGGACCAAATAAAAATGCTTTTTGTTTTATTTTATAAGGTAAAAACAGTATTTTTTTTATTGCTGGAGTACAGCAGACAGGTTGCAACTGTGATGGAAAGTGCTTACTGTCGCATATGAACATTTGCAACACTGAATATGTTACCAATGAGCTGCCGAACTAGTATATGGGAATGAAACTAATGCCAGAACACAAATCAAGGTTGTTATGGCGACACACTCTAGACCAGGGGTGGTGGTGGTAGCCATCCAGACGGGTAGGGTAAAGAAGGTTACTAAGGCAAAAATTCACCAGTATCCAGAATCATTTCGTGACGCTTTTCAATGCACGTCATTGACAATAAGAAATATTGAGGTTAACAAGGTTAATTTATTTTCAGTAGGTGTCGATGATGAAGGTACAAGAGGTGGTCGGTCACCTACTTGCCTGTCAAGATTAAGATCGGGTCGGTTTGATAACGTGGTAACGAGCCTAACGTTCTTAGTACAATCGTGCGCACACGTCTTACCAGGCTTACCAGCAATATGTATGTAATTTTTATTTAAATTAGACGGATAAAACTGCCATAAAGGAATTTTTAGCATGATGCGTTTCTGGGGAGTTTCTTGCCGCTTGATCTTATTAAGGCTCCTGTTGCCGCAAGAGATCGAAAGTGAGTGCATTTTTGAATGGTTTTATTTACTCATTAGCAAATTGACAGGATTTTCTTACTACAACAAATGTATATTCTATGAATCTTAACAATATTATCACAAATATTTCCAACTTTGTTTTAGATTCATTAACATTTCTATATCATTACATAAAAGAACAATTCTTGTGAAAAAGTAGATTATGTTATTACCTAGTAAATCTGGTTTAATTATTATTACATAATTATTATTTTTTATACAATTTGTGATGTCTAATTTATACAGTTTTCTTTCAACTAAATTCAGTCAAGATATATTTTCATAAATGTAGTAATGTGTAAACGAGATAGCATACTTCATTTGGATAGCTTCTCAAACAGCTATATCATTTTACAAAGCAGTGTATAAAGTAGGAAATAATCTTAATTTTTAACTTGATTCACCAAAACTTATCTATTTATTTAATATTACCTCGCAAAAAATAAAACAAGCATAAAAATTTAAAATTGTAATTAATACGATATCCATTAAAAACCCTTAAGATTCAAACAGACTGACGGCTTTTTTATAAATAGTAATTTATCATCAAGTACACTTTCAGTTAAATTTTGGCATTATAAATAGAAATAGATAAAAGACAAATTATCTATGTCTTATCTGCACAATGTATAATTATTTACATTTTTAATTGAGTTATATTTGTGTATAAAATACAATATAATACTATTTATTACACATTAACGTAATAAGAAGAAACACACATCGTGTGTTATAATATAAATATATAAGATTTTTATTACTTTATATACATAGTTATTTTCATCAACAGTGAATTAAGTTGTATTTAAGATGATAATATAAAGCCAATTTATTACAAATATTTGTTTGTATCAGTCTCCAGCAGAAGCAATTAATTACTAGACCTAATCGATTCGGCGCAGTAGCTTGAAAAAGTTTGCGTTTCCACTCTAAGTGCGCAACGTGGAAGCAATTTTTTAGATTTGCCCTTTCACCGTACAAACCCATTAATATAGTGTAAACAATTATAGTGCATTAAAAGTAATACTAAGATAAGATAGTTGATAATAAATGTCAATATATTATAGAATAACGAAGTTAATTGGAAAAAGGCAGTTATGCGTTGGGGAATAAATGTGTCGGCGCCTGTACCCCTCTACTTACGGCCGATTGTAAACAGCTTTTAAAAACTCCGTTGTCCCTCCTTTATCTTTGTAGCAGGTAGGTACTAATTATATATTATTATTTAATATAATGTTATTAACTAGTACACACAGCAGAGGGGCTTACAAACGAGTGACTTGATAAACACTGTTGAGAGAGTCGAACACAAATATGAAATCAAACGATACAATTAACAAGTGTATCGTTTTGTTATCGTTTCCAACTTTCGAAGTGAAGTGATGAGACCATCGTGGTAAAATTAGATAAATTGCTTTTTGGGAAATCGGCTTTATTAAATTTTCTTTAAGCTGAAGTTGTCACGTATCGTTAATAAATCTTGGATATCAACAGAAATAGACTAAATAAATGATTATATCAGAAATATTCTATAAGTGGTCGTACGTGTGGAAAATATAATTTGAAGATAATATATTAAATAGTCGCGGTGCCTTAATGGCTAGGCGCACGCGTTCCAATCTCAAAGGACGCGGGTTAGATCCTAGCCGGAACGCATGCACCACTTACGCAGTTTTCTGATTTAATGTGCGTATTGTGACGATTACCATGTGCTAACAACAGTGGAGGTAAACATCGAGATAACCGATGTGTCAAACCTTCCAAGCCGCCTTGGACAAGCGTGGCGGGTATACTATCCGTTCCCCATAATGGGAGGCCCGAACCCAGGATTGGGACATTTATGGGTTGATATTATTATTATATATAGTAAATAGTTATTAGCTTTCATTTAATTATGTAAATTTGTTTGTGGTACAATAATTTACGTGTAGTATTGATTAGAAAATAACTGACACACGTAATTTTGCCAGTTAACAACTGTACTACAAATAATATTTTATAATGTATTAATATAATAAAACTACGTTTAACGGTTTTAAGCGCGGTCATTTATTTGATTTTGGTTTACCCGACGTTTCGACCGTTTTCAGTGGCCGTGGTCACGGACGACAAAGATGACATTTGTCCGACGTGTATTGTTAAAGTTTTATTTAGCCTACCATCAACTTGTTCATTTTAATTATTTAGTTTTAATTTAGTTTATGGTTATTATTTACTCTATGGGAGCTTATCTAATTTACCACCGCATTCAACCCTCACAACATGTTTTGGCTTGAAGAGAAGAAGCGGCGCACAAACTCTTCAGGAAACATACCTACTTCTAAAAACTTCATATAATATTAAAATGGGTGGAAGAATTCAAGATAATTTACCGCGCTTAAAACCGTAAAAACGTAGTTTTATTATGTATACAAGTCGCGATAACTTAAGAATATATTAAATGTATTAATCATTTTTAGAGCAATCTCTACGCTGTAGCAGAAACACGTAGGTCTCTATAAAAACGTCTTAATACTGCCTATTCTATGTATCATATTTTGAAAGAACAATTATTGCCGTTGTAATATCACGTCTTTCTAGAAATATTAGAATTGTTAGTTATCTAATTTTACCATGCGAGGACGGTATTTAATTTTTCACTATAGTTTGACTGTTGAACGTTGAGAATAATGCATTCATTATTCATGAATACTAATTACGTAAGAACAGGATTGCCGCCGTGGCGTGCCGCGGCCGTGGCGCCCGGTCGAGGCCCTAATCATCATTATCTCGCCTATTATTAAGTGAATTGAAAAAGTTGTTTCATTGTTGTATAGTTGAGAACTGATATCGTTAGTTTTATTGATTGTTTTCTCAAAAAAGACGTTTTAACTTTAATTAATTGGCGCGGGCACGGAATCACTGTTCCTCCAATGTATAGCATCCGGGGCATCGCATTGATGATTTCAATATGCGACGAAAAGGCGAGAGATATCTTCTATTCCAGTCTTTCTATCCATCAGTCTTCAACCATCCTAAAGGCTGCCAATGCACTGGCTTCGCTAATGTTAGAAACTTATAAAGGTGACAGTATCCACTTTTCATCAGATGGGTCATCTGCATGTTTGCCATCTGCGCAATGATAAAGAAAGATATATGACAGATAAGATGTATCAGAGATAAGAGAATTTTATGCTCAGCCATATTTTTGTTGCCAATGCGCAAAACTGCACTAAAACATTCCTACTATTACAATTAAAACATACAACAAAATTTAATGCATCCATCAGAGAGCTTCCATTAAATCAATTTAAAAAAAGTTATATGGATGGCTGATAGAGAAATATTTTTACAATACTATAGAATTGTTTAAATGATTTTATGAATTTATTAATTATGCCTATTATTATAGGTATTACATATTCTGAGCGCAACTATGTAATTTTATATAATTATCTTCTTCTTCTTTGCTGTCGAGACGCTTGAAACGTGGGGTCCTGAGTCGATGAGCCTCTACCAAAATTTATCAAAACGACTCATCGACTCTTCAGGTGATCAGAGGGCTGGTGCCTACCTCGGCCAACGGATCAGTATGGCGATCCAGCGAGGAAACGTAGCCAGCCTTCTGGGCACCTTACCCATAGAAGACGGTGATTTAGGCTCAGTATTCTACTTATAGTCTTAAGCGACTATGGGTAGAATACAATACAAATAAGTTAAGTTTTCTTACATTGTATTCAATAGTATGTAATTTATAATTGTGTTAATTTATTGTATTATCTTCGTAATATATTTATATAAATTACGTGTCACGTTGTTTGTCCGCGATGGGCTCCTAAACTACTTGCCTGCAATGTACGTCCGAAAGGAAAAACTCTAGTTTCTATAAAGAAGACAGCTTGTATTGATGTGACAGTTTAAGCAATACCTAATTGTTATTCTATTCTATTGTAACCAAGAACGGTCATAGCGTTCAATATTGTACGCCGTGTCTGCATTCATTCAATTAATATGTTGAAAAAATTCTGTATAATTCTAAAGTGTTCATGGGAAAAATTCCGCACGTTTATATGTTGGTATATCGCCAATCCGACGCTGAAAGCAGCGTTCAACGTCATTTGACGCCTGACGCCGCTTTCAGCATTTGTTTATCAGCATGCCCTCATCGTTTCAAGTTAAAGTAATTCCAATTATTAAATATATATATATATATATATATATATGTGTGTGTGTGTGTGTGTGTGTGTGTGTGTGTGTGTGTGTCAAATACATGGTAGTGTGTGTAATGTTTTTTTGATCGAGGCATTACCTCGATATGACGTTTTTGTACGATATCATAAATTCTGTTATCGATTGTCCCGCTCTCACATCGTCTTTGAATATTAACGTACCACAGCGTTACCCTCGAAATTGTTCCTCATTCAAACTGTTTGCTACCCCTGTTTCGAAAACTAACTACGGACAAAATGAATATCTGCGTCGTTGTACAAATACCTTCAACAAATATTTTAGTGATTTAGACATTTTTAATACTTCAAAATTAATTTTTAAGTCATTAGTCGTTAGTAAACTTATTAATAAGATTGAAAAGGAAAGTAGTATTTGTATTTAGACCTAACAATTTTAGTTGTGTTTAGTTTCCCCGTCAGAATGTTTCACAGTATTAGATATATTAAGTAATTTATTTATTTTAGTGTAGTGTAACACACCATCTCCTATGTTCTTTTTTCTAGATTATAAGTATCCAGTTTTGGTTAAGATTTATTGTATGTATTGTTAAGCCTTCAAATTGTGGATATACTGTCGGATACTTTTAATAAATAAATAAAATAAATAAATTGATGTAATGTATTTTTTATATGTATAAGTACAAAAAACGCAATCATTCGTAAAAGGGGTACAAGTTTTTGCATCACGTATTGATATAATTATGTGAACATAGGCTTAGTGCCGCTACGCAGCTGCATAGCGATTTTAAATAAAATTAGTTAATCTTATAAAACTGCCTAAATACGTTTTACACAAAACGTATTGACAGTTCATTAATCATATTTAGTGGCAAATATTGCGTTTAGGCAAGACGCTAATTGTATTTAAGGGTGTTAAATACGTTTTGTGTTTCTTAAATAAATTTAAGCAACGTCATGCAAGTGGCCCTTAATGTATGTTGTTTATACAATTTCTATTTTAAAGACAACTCTTAGCAGCCACTGAGAAAAACATTAAATGAATATGCCCCAAGTAATTATTTTTATTAATGTTATCGGCAATACAGAAGCCAATCGAAATAACGGAGGTATTCGACTCCATTACAGCGTGCCCGGGGCTGGCAGCGGTCAAAGACAATCCACGAGCCCAAACAGGCGGACGCCGCGGGCGTTTTTTATTTGAGAATATTTTCCTAACTAATTAAAAGCGTTCAAATAAGATGAAAAAATGGGCTCGTTATCGAAGGCATCGACCCCCTTTTGTGTTGCGGCCACCGGGGCGCTGCGCCCGAGCCGGCGCTTAGCGCACCTTCGCAATTAACTAAAATCGAACGAATCGCATCGCGAATATGCGACGCGCAACATAACAAAGGATACACAACTCGACAAAAATTTACGGCTGGGCATAAATTTCGCTGCCCCGTTCGATGGACCAGCTTGTGTTACGCACCAAATTAAATCAGCCTTATCCTTTGCCCGAATTAAATTAAAAACAAATATTGTATAATAGATATACTGAGAGATAGATAACACTTTATTGTACACCATTACAGAAACCAACGAAGAAGAACTAACTAAGAACTTGTAGCCTAAAAATATTCTAAACATGCACAATAGGCGGTCTTATCGCTAAGAAGCGATCGCTTCCAGATAACCCGTGGCAGGAATAAAACCTATCATATTGGTCAAAGGTCGTATTCATAAATATACAGCTATTTACATGTATTTTATACTTAATAGACATATATAAATAAACCTATTGATATTACACACATACATGATTATCAAACATCACTATGTTACGGTAGTGCTTTTAGTATGTATAATCTTTTTGATATTGATAAAACTACGTTTTAACGGTTTTAAGCACGGTAATTTATTTAACTTTTATTATTCCGACGTTTAGGCCACTTTTCAGTGGTGGTTTTTTGAGTGCAACGGAACACAAACCAACTTGATTTATTATATTTTATTTTATTTTTCCATTCACCCATTTTAATATTTTATAAAATTATTAGAGCTAGGGATGTTTGCAGGAGAGTTTCAGGCGCCGCTTCTTCTCCAAGAAGAACACAACGTTGCCAAGCGGTGATAAATTAGATCAGGCTCTCACAAAGTAAATAATAACCATGAACAAAATTAAAACTAAATAATTAAATGAACAAGTTGGCGGTAGGCTAAATAAAACTTTAAGAATACTCATTGACACTTGACATCTCTGTCTTCCGTGATCATGGTCACTGAAAAGTAACCGAAACATCGGAATAATAAAAATCATATAATGACAGTCAAAGGCAAATCTATTCAATATTTTAAAAAATCTGGAGCCATTTTGGCAAACGCGAAACTCTATCCATGCAAGAACGGAGAGAATATAGTAAAACCTGCGACGAGGCCTATTGTAAGAGGTGTCAAAACAACCTACAGCCAGGTGGTATGAGGTGAAGTGTTTGTCCGCCTAGATGATACCTATTATAATGTCGTTAAAATGGTGGGTCATTGTTATGACGCGTTATGGATTTTAATTCATACAAAAACAACCAATGTGATGCCAATAGTTGACCATTCTGATGGTATTGTAGTAGCGAACTCGGTCGGTAGCGGTCCTAGTTTGCAGTATGCCGCCATAATAACTGAGTTGTTCAAGTTAATGGAAGTAGATGAAGCGCAAGTTCTTTGTCAGGATCGTCGCCAGTGGAGATATATAATCTCTGCCTACCCGCATGCGAAACAGGCGTGATAATATGTATGTATGTATGTATAACTGAGTTGTGTTCCTTCGACGCCTGCAGTACTTAGGTGTTGCAAATGTCCATAAGCGACGCTAAGCGCTTTTCATAAGTGGGCCTATTTGCGGCAACTAACAAACTAAAAACTTATAAAACCAACATGTTTGTTTGTTTTTGTAAGTCACATTTTTTTCAAAATATCATCATATTACGAGCGTTAAATCCCGGTTGCACTTGTAGGCGTTCACTCCGACGCCCAGGGTCCGCTTTCCTACTTTTTCTACTCCACTTCGCGCGGTATGCAGCATCCCCCGTTCTGAGACCATTGGCATGCATGTCATCCTTCACAATGTCAAGCCAAAATTTCTTGAGCCTTCCCCTTCGTCCGGGACTTGGCGGAAGCGGCATGGCTAAACATTTGTTTCCCACATAATTAACCGGTTTCCGTAAAAAGTGGCCGTACCAGCGTAAGCCACACTTGCAGTTTTTCTGCTATGTTACGGATATGAAAGCCGCCGCGGAATCGCGAGGTCTTTCTGCTTAATTCCACGCATCCATCGCAATATATTCATTCCCGTGATACGCAGTTGTTGCTTGTGTGGCTGAAGTACAGGCCACGATTCTCTGCCATAATAAACAACAAGTCTAATGATGGATTTCGTCCTTTTAATTTAATCGGATTTTTGGAGTCACAAACGACACTTCTCACTTCAAACCACTTGGCTCTATCTGCTCGCTTGCAGGTCTTGGCGTGATCGATATCCCTGGACGCGCTAAGTACAGATCCCAAGTAGTCAGTTATTTTCTAAAACTATCTGTTATATGAGGATAGTTGGCTTGGTCTACTTTATAAACTGCTAATCTAGTCAATATATCATGGCTTTAAACTGAACTATTTCCTTGTAATTTCCTTTTCCTAACGCGAATAAACCATCAATCAATCAAGTAATTAATATATACCAACATGCCTAGTAATTAGAAAGTTATATACATATGATAAATTTCATATCGTGTTTTATAAAATACACTTTACATTCTTTTGTTTAGTGCCGTCTTTTAGTAAATAGTATCTATTAGATCTCGTGCACACGGAAGTTTTATTATTATTTCCCAAAAACCGCAGCGTCAAAAATGTTCACACTCGTCAAGAGCCATTTCTTTGAAGTTTTAAATACGTTTTGGATTTTGAACAATATGTCGTTTCTATAAGTCAGTAGTGAATATTTTCTCTTGGCTAAGTACAGACTTAATTCTTTAGCATTACCATGTATTACTTACCACTAGAGCCATATAACGTATTTCCGCTTACGTTTTACAGATAAAAAAATGTCATCGGTGTAAGAACTATTTGCAAAATACAGCCTCACTGACACAGTGCCTAATCAGCAGCTTTAATGGTCCTATCAAAAATGTATAAGATAGAATTATTATAAAGAAAATTAACTAAACGGACAATAGTTAGCGTAACGGGTCAAATAGATAATAAATGCTTGCAAAGTTCAATTATCTATGCCTTGTATATTTGTAATGAAATAACTCAAAAACTGCTAAACCGATTTCAATTATTCTTTCGTCATTAGAATGCTAGATTATCCCTGAATAGGCTACTTTTATTACTAAAGAAAATTAGGAATCCAAGATATACAAAAATTAGCCATAAAATGTGATGCATGGAATCGGGTTCTAGATTTCTATTTTTTAGGGGAGGACAACGTCTTCCTTGAACGCTAGTATTTAATACTTTTGAGTAGATCTCTTTAGAGATAATGTTTCAATGAAAACAGCCATCTAATCAAAAGTAATTTTCTAAACATTAAGATCTGTACTATTTATTATGAAAACATTAAATCATCTGTGAAATAATAGTACTGTTCATGTTTTGAATAATTTATTATAAACCCATTTACAACGAATGTCTATATCAAAGATATTTTATATCGTGTGTTTGCAACATAGTTCTATTAAATTTAGAATAAATTAATGTATAAATTATTGAAGCAAGAAAAAAAATCCCGGGAGACGTCCTGTCTGGAAAAGCTTCAATCGATATGCCAACAGTAGCGCCACCTGCCGGGTACAATTGTGATGCAACTCAGAAACCTTCTTTGGCTCTTGCACAACAACTTTGCTAAAGACCATCACAAGATCAAATGTATAATTTACGATTATATAAAGGACATGTAGACAAGCATTCATTTTTATGTATAAGAAGAAGCAGATAATTACGTTAAAAAACTTCTCTAATAAAAAGGATCATAATTGTGACGACGTTTAAAAATCGCTCGTGTGAAATAAACTTTAGGACATGCAGCTATGTGGCAAAGTACGACGTATGAGGCTCATTGTCTTGTCAGTTCTGTTCATTATCGATATTGAGACCGTAATATTGCAACTATAGCGATTTATCAAGTAATTATTGCGTAAATATGGCCCATTCCTATAGTTGTGATAAATAATCTATTCTACAGACGTAACATATCTTTATTTCAGATTAATGATTCTTGTGTTTTAGTGGACATATGATTATTTTTAAATATATTATTTTAACATGTTATCACGCCTTTTTCCCATGGGGATAGGCAGAGACTATAGATCTCCACTTGCGACGATCCTGACAAACAACATTCGCTTCATCTACTTTCATTAACCTCTTCATACATGCACGTTTATTTACATACATAAATAACTTCACGCCAGGTCCTTGCGGCGTAGGCACGAACAACAGAGCGCCACATAGGCCCATTCTTACACACCTCACTTGCTTCTTTGACATTCATAGTTCTTGTCATGCACGCTCGTCTGTTCTTAAGGCTCCTAACATCACCTTCTGCTAATACATAATCAATTTGATCATGGAAGGTGTGTCGTGGCCTTCCGCGACTTATTGATATTTGATATCCTTTTTTGTCTTCTCATTATATCCTCGAGGAGCTGGATCACCTCGACATTCACATGATGGTGAAGCCGATGCTAGTCAGGTTCCGCGTACTTTCTGATAATGTTAGTCTCCTAACAAACCCCACTTTCAGGTCCCGATGGAGGTCACTCGATCTCATTAATATTATAACTACTCTATGCACTAATAATATTTTTATTTTTGTTTGTTTTTAAAGAATAAACTGAAGAACTACTGGGCCGATTTCAAAAATTCTTTCACCATAAGAATGCCACGGTATTCCAGATTAATATAGGCTGTGTTTATTACTAGAAAAATATTAAGGATCCATACTATAACTTCAATAATGTATCCCAAGGTGTAAAAAAATACTCTTTGAGTGGATCCGAGGATGGATTAGATTCACAGTTAGATCCGTTATCCGGGATCCGGCGTTAACGCTGGAATCGGGTTCTAGATTTTTATTTTTCGAAGTTGGACAACGTCAAGTAATAAATATATGTTAAAGGCATCTTTGTGCTTGTAATTTATTAGCGACATATCTATATTAATATTATAAAGGGGTAAAGTTTGTGACGTTGTAGGGGGGGGGGGGTATCCAGAGATTAGCCATCTCTGGATTTACTGAACCAATTTTGAAAATTCTTTCGCCAGCGGAAAGCTACGTTATTCCTGAGTACATACATACATACATAACTTCACGCCAGGTCCCTTGCGGGGTAGGCACGAACAACAGAGCGCCATTTAGGCTTATTCTTACACACCTCACATGCTTCTTTGACATTCATAGTTCTTGTCATGCACGCTCGTCTGTTATTAAGGCTCCTGACATCACCTTCTGCTAGTACACGATCAATTTGATCATGGAAGGTGTGTCGTGGCCTTCCGCGACTTCTGCATCCATCCACTTTTGCATTGTATATCTGTTTAGTCATTCTTTCATCATACATTCTTTCCACATTCCCGAACCACCGGAGCATTCCTTTCCTTACCTTCACCCCGACACTCTCTTTCAGACCAACTCTCTTTCTTACTTCGGTATTACGAACGCGGTCCGCGAGCGTCACTCCGCAGATTTTGCGCAGTGCTCGTGCAGTGCATTATTCCTGAGTGATATAGGATATATTTGATAGTGATTAATAATATGTATTTTTTAATTTTTTTTTGGTGCCCAGCGAAGTAGTTAGCTAGTGGGTAATAACTGTATGGACTTTTGTTTCTTATGACAATAAAATGGGAATTAAAGATCTTCTCATAATAAATCAAGTGGATCCTCACTAAGCTTTTAGTGAAACTAAAAGAGTGTTCTTACAAAATTCTTGTCAAGGAGTCCGTAGCTAAAAGTAATAACAAAAGCCTTGGAATTTTGTTCTATTCGTCCGTCCTTCTGCTCTCTGTCTATATGTCTTTTGAAGATCATACATTTAAGCTAACTTTTAGATATATTTCCTATTCTATGTACACCGCGTCCCAACGTGTTATTGCTGGTAAGGTGCAGAAGCGTCATAAAACTCTCCAGCAACACGTCTAACTAAAAATGGCTTCCCTTCTTCTCTATTTTCTTTTTAAATAAGGCACTTTTTTAATAATAAATTTATACAGAGTATGTTACACAATTACTTTTCGAAGAATTAATGGAATTGTAGCAACAGTGCATATTCTGTAATAGAAAGACATATTATTTTATGTTCTTATATTATCGATATCACATAAGCGTCTAATATATCTTGAGACAAATTTAACAAAGGATATCTATAGGTATATACATTGAATACTTTTAAACATAAGATACTAGAGATTTCCCCGCCACTACACCGCGAGTCAAAAGAAAAGTAGGTGTATTATATAATTAACTAGCTGTCCCGGTAGACGTCGAAATTAAAAATTTTGTTTAAAAAATAAATAAAAAACTTTAGGGGTGGACTACCCCTAACATTTAGGGGGATGAAAAATAGATGTTGGCCGATTCTCATAGATACCGGATAAGCACAAAAAATTTCATCAAAATCGGTCAAGCCGTTTCGGAGGAGTATGGCAACGAAAACTGTGACACGAGAATTTTATATATTAGATTAGGATATACTTATATTATAAAAAGGATAGGTGTACTTTTTAGAATTTTTGTATGTTTGTAACGAATAAAATCAAAAACTACGGCACCGATTTCAAAATTTCTTTTGCCATTCAAATGCTACATTATTCGTGATTAATATGCGCTATATAAAAATTAAGGATCTCTACTAAAACTTCACAATAAAAGAATCTATTCAAAATACTTGGCGCATAAACCTTTAATGGAAAAATATATAACTGATGATGAAAATCGCTTTGAAATACGTTGCGTGGTTTAGGAGTTAGCGGTATACAGACACACGTGAAGACTTTGTTTTGTAGTATTTACAGGTTTTGGACCTCGGGCTTTTCTTAGGACAAATGGCAAATATAATAGACGTCCATTGTTACCACAGAACTCTTCACCGTTAAGGCCAGACATGCACTTAGCCGTTTTTTACCACTATCCGACCGCTGCTCGATTTTATCACGATATAAATCCAGATAATTAAGTGATGTGACAAAAAATGGAGGTGCGATGTGTTTCGGAACGTCGACTCTTATAAACCTAGATGGTAATGAATGAACCGAGATAAGCCAAGATGAAGAGCATGGGTTCAGAGGACAAGGGACGGGTTTTGCCCTTTGTATGAATGAACGGTCTCGACCTAAAGGGCTCGGGTGCGTAGGCGCAAGTTTTTTATGCCTTGTATCGCGTGTAGTGATGCGTGTGTGACAAAGGTCGATAGCGGGTTTAAAATTACACTTAAAAGGATTTTCTTATTAAAAAACCTAATGAGATATCTCTGGGACGCTTGATTGGAGTGAGTTCCGCGCCATCTATAAGGCAAAAGCAGAATAAAAGAGTAAACAAATCAAAGAAATGGAAAAGTGCGATATGAATGTGTGCGTGTACTAGTGTACACACGCAAGAAGTGAAACTTCTTTAAATTGGTAAATAATAATAAAATAATAATAAAGCCGTTACGGTCGACTCGACCGTGGGCAAGGGCAAGAAAAAGATGGCGCGTAACGGAGAAAAAGTGACGCGTAAACGAAAAATGTGACGCGTAACTGAAAAATGTAACGCGTAACCGAAAAATATGACGGTAATTTTTTTCCAACGCCGATAAAGATGTTTCACTTCAATAATATTAACTGAAGTGTTGGCAGCAGAAAAACTCTTTTAAAATGTATACATACATACATATATATATACATACATAGTTTTAGATAAACATATATACGTTGTCCTGCCCAAAAAAAATCTAGGATAGATTCTAGTGCCTCCGACTGGTTCTAATTGTGAACGCAAACCATCCGGTGACCGACTCAAATAAACACAAAAAAATCATCAAAATCGGTTGTCGTCTCCCAAAGTCGACTCCCAAACTAATATATATGTTATAGTCAAACATCGAAGCTCTGGCGCTCCTAGGTTTAACTAGTCAAACCTTAGGTCTGACATAAAGTCTTAGTGAAAGTCCAAAGAAATTATTTTCTGTGACTAACGAATTTCTGTCTGACCTAGGAGAGACTAATTAAACATGTAACAAGCACAGTATGAATAGACGTTTGACCAAGTCTGCCCTAGTCGTTTCTAGGATTGACTAGGCAAAACCCGAAACAGATTATTTTGCGTACGACGTTTGACTAAAAAGTTAGGTACTTAGATTTGACTTAGAATACTTTAGTCAAAGGCTGGAATTGGAGTATATTTCGGGTTTGGCGAAAAGCCTTATTCAAACCTAGGATAAACCAGTCATTTAAATTAGTATACAACCAATATCAAAGTAAAGTATCGCACAGAGTCTACAGATGGCGCAAATAGGCATACACTATATAGCGGTCAGCATTTTTGATGTTGATCTTGATGTTGGTTATACTTTTAACCGTCTAGCCGTCATCCGCCGAGCGTCTGAGTTACGTGCGATAGGAAACTTTGTTCCAAAAATCATAATACTTTATTTGTTCAGTTATTACGTTTATTACTATGAAAGTAGACACGCTTTGATATATTGTTTGGCAACATTTTATTTAATTAAATTAATATGTAAATTTCTCGTTTTTACAGCCATATAGAAATTCAACCGCAAGATTATTATGTCATAAATTATAGTAAATGAATACCTTTTTATCTCAACGATACTTTTGGTATTATCATAATTGCAAGCTGCCGAAAACAATTCGTTCTTATTTAACAATTGTAACAAACGAAATGTAACTTACCAAGCGTGAGTCGGTCCCTGCACAGTCAAAGGTTCTGTAGTAACGACCTTCCACTATATTTCTTATTTGCTTCTGGAATACAAACATATAATTGTATCCTAAAATTCCCTATTTAAACAAATTGGAATTAATGTAGATTTTTATAAAAAACAGAAATGTCTGTTTCTTTATTTTTCTAAATTCACAATATTATTGCTGAGCTGTTAATAGATGGTAATAAAAATTGCATCCAAGTATATACTGCAATAAAGTGTTATCTCTGTCTCTCTACATAATCATCTGTCATACATGTTTGAAAGTTGCACCCTTGCTGATAGAGTGAGGGGAAGAAGACTAAAGCCGGGTACTCATTAGCGAACTGTAACTGTAACCGGAGAGTTACAGTAACGTGCTTCTAGTGTGTACGCGTGGTGTAGTCTTCGTGTCCATGGAACTGAATATGTCCATCGAACGCCCTCACCCACCGTACTCATTCAGTCGGCTGTAACTGTTACCGAACAGATACAGTGTGTGTACGCGATGTCCACATTACTGTGAACATAACGACAAGCCGGCTCTGACGCAGTGTTCGTTTGGAGCTTGGCGATGTCGGACGAAATGTGTTTGGCATGTGCAGCATATATACTTATAGACGTTTTACTCCATAATGATAAAAGGCCACGAAGATAGTGGACTCATATAAAGGGAAAGAAGTAATCTACTTTTTCTTTAAAAAAATCAACAAATCAGTGGTCATTACAAAAATTCAATTCTCACTCATCTGCAGAAGAATACTTATAGGTTCGCAGTGTGCAACGACCTTCAGTCTCGACGTCCACGAACGCACTGCGAGCTTCCTTTGATTCGCGTCAAAAACCGACATCCATCGGCACGCTGCGTGCCGTTCGCGTACAGCTCGCGACAGGCTCGCGTACCACGTTCACACTATGATTTACGGTTACAGTAGCGTCCAACGGTTACGTTACATAATGAGTACCTGTTTATCGTCGGCTCGCTGCGAACTGCAACTCGATCCGCTCGCGGCAAGTTCGCGAACCACGTACACACTATAATTTTTGGTTACATAACATGCAACAGTTACGGTTACAGTTCGCTAATAACCCGGCTTAAGGTGCTATGGGCATGTTATGATTAGGGATAAAAGTCACGTGACAAAAAGAATTTCGAACTGCAAGATTGATGGATACAAATATAAATGTAGACCTGAAAAGAGATGGTTCGACTGTGTGAAGGATGATACGATGATTTGTGCTGTGACAGAGGACTCGTGTCAGAACAAAGAGACAAATAAAGTATCCAAGTATACCCAATTACTATAGTATAAGGTACTTAATAACAGTATTTATTGAGAATGAAAATTTCACAATTTAAAACTAAATTAAACGAAATTAAATTTAAACACCTAAAATTGTTAAAGGGAAGAAGACTGGTAGCATTGCCACGCTAGAAATGCATAGTTCATTCATGGTGCGAATTATGAACTAGACTTGTAAATTACTTTAGAAGTATTGTTCACATTTATCCGTGCAAGAATGGAGAAAGAAAACAATTTCGTGCCGCCGGGTGGCTTCTCGTAAGAGGCGACCAAACAGCCCGCTCTCAGAGTATTTGCCCGTCTGAAAGACTGCCACCACTAGTCTGGAGTATACTGCCATAACAAACTTGGGTTGTGTTTCGCATTATGGGCCAAATTTCACCATACCATTAGAGAGCGGCTGCACATTGGAAGCACCTTCGGTGTTACAAATGTCTATAGACGATGGTAATCGATTCCCATCGATATTTGTAACGATCTCTAGAGAATGATTTGTCCACGAATGCACTAGACCAGGAGTGGTAGCTCTCCAGACGGGCAAATATCCTACCACCTAGCTGTGGCTTGTTTCGTCGCCTCTGACGACAAGCCGCCCGGCCTCAGAAAATTGTATTCATTTTCCGTTCCTTCACGGATAAAGTAAATTCATTCAAATAAACAGGCCGTCTGCTTATCTGCAGAACTCAAGCAATAAAAAAAAACAAATCGCCGATGTATACATATATACCTACATTTATACTTACGGCAGTACATGCTGTGAGTGTGTCATTATAAAGATATGATAGATACCTATACACCTGTATACTTTCTCACACACAGCTTACGTATTCGTCCGATTTCGAGGCAGCTGGTCTCGATCCGTGCGAGCTTCGTACAGTCGTACCATACACATACACGTTAAGCGAACGCTCGGCCGAGCTACATGGTAGGCAGAGTGGGGGTGTTAGGCTTTATTTTCATTACGGAATTTCTTGATTCGATCGCCGCGGTCAAAGCCCGCTATGGAAAGCTAAAACTATGGAATAGCTTAAAATCTTTGAAATTATACATGCAGACTTATCTATAAATGTTTCGTTGCTTTCATATTATGGTTAACGAACTCTAAAAATAAAACAAGATATGAATAAAACTCTAAGGTCTATTTAAAGAAATTGTTATACGTGTAAAGAGTTATTTGCATGCGGCATACTTACGTAAATTGCATAAAATTGTATCCAACAACTCATTAAGAGGCTTGTTTAAAAATTATACATTCAACGCTGGAAGGCGCTAATTAGCCGGCTTTAACTGTATTGTTAAATAGTATCAATTGCATTCGGTTGATTGTCGAGAGTCGTTAGTTGGATGAGAAAACAAGGGGGATATTTAGCACTTTTGTTTTCGTAAATAATATGACTTGTTTCTTATACATAACACCTTGAGTTATGTTCCATTCAGGGTGGTAGAAATAGATAATGGTGTCTAGGGTACGCATCATTGTTGCACCGTTTTGTAAATTATATAATAAACAAATACAGCAGATACAGCTCATCACCTCTGTCGAGACCTTTCAACGTGTCTATGCGTAACCAAAAGGATGTCTTGCACCTAGGGCAACGTATCAGCGTTGCCATCCAACGCGGAAATGCGGCCATCGTTGGACACGCTCCCGCCGACGGCAATTCGGAGTAAATTTTTTACTAATAGATTTGTTATTTCGTAAGTATTGTTTTATTTATAGTTTAGTTTAGTTTGATTCATTTGATTTTAATATTTAATGATAATTATACTTACGGCAGCACATGCTGTGAGTGTGGCATTATAAAGATATGATAGATACCTATACATCTATATACTTTCTCACAAACTGGTAGACGTCACACGCGACCAGAAGGCTCGCGTCTATTTTGCGCAAAGACTAGGCATTGCCATACAACGTGGTAACGCCGCCAGCCTTTTGGGAACGTTCCAGGTACATGACAGTGGTTTGGGACCATTAATTAATGTTTAGGCACTTCCCCCCCCCTTTTTTATTTAGTTTTTATATAGTTCATAGTATAGTTTGTAGTTCATATTTAGTTTTATATTTATAGGTTAATCTATTTTTAGTATTTAATAAATAAAATAATGTATCTTAAATTAATAAACTATAATAAATATAAACACATGATAATTGGCGATTTTCATAGACGCACCCCGCCTAGGGCCAGTACCCCACTTGCCCAACCTGAGATACACCTCTGTTTCAGTTATTAGTGGTAGTATTATCAAAGTAATACAAAATCACGTAAATCGGATCGTAAATCTCAGAGTAATCGGCGTACATACATAAAAAATTTCAATGAAGTTGAGAACCTCTTTTTGAAGTCGGTTAAAAAAACAATTATATTTATATATTCAGTACGGATAGATTTGCTCAGGCTTATACGAATGTAATGATCTCAAATTGTTAGTACAGATAGTTTGATTAATGTACAGACAAATTGTTTAGAATAAATTATTTAAATGATCAATGTGTATTTATGCTAAGTATAATACGACAATATGCCACAAATGGTATTGCGAGGAAAGGCGATACTTGGAATAACTTTGAAATGATACAGTATCGTGCCATTTGCTACAGAACTTCGACGATACTTGTTCTGTTTTGAAGGGTTAAATCTTAAGAATTTGTATTAATTTTTACAGGCTGGCATTTTTCAATTGGGCCTTACGGACCTGTTCCTAAACTATACTAAATATTAAAAAACACTCAAAGGGGTCTCGAGGCTGTTTTTGACGAAAACTAATGTGAGGCCCTCATTAGAATTTTGAGATATCAATTATCCGGGTTTTTTTTTGTGTAGACCCGGTGTATCTCCGCCATAGGGTAAGGCAGAGTCAATCTTTTCTTTTATTCTTTATTGCTAATTATAGGTTCAATCTTTTACCTATCACTTTAGCTACTATATCTATTGCATGCATAACACTGACACAGATGGAAGTTATGGGTATGTGGTTTAGGTTGGTACTGGATATGTTGGTAATGGATTTTGATAGTATTACATTATATGAATAAGGTTGGTTCTTGGAGTTGGTTAGGATTGGGATTGGTTGGGGATAGTTGGTTATGTGCTTTTGCTTTATTTATACTTATTTTACTACAGTTGTATCTTATAAGCTATAAACATGTTTCTTATATATAACTTATTTCTACATTACAATTTTTATATGCCAAACTTATCTAACAGAGGTGTTTCAATTATTCGGGTTAGGATGAGCAACAATGATGAACAACCTTGAACTGTGTTTCGACATTAGTAACCATGTTCCAGTCTTCCTTAAGAGAGCAGCAGCGCATTTGTAGCACCTTTGGTGTTGCAAATGTCTATAGGCGATGATAGCCACTTGCCATCAAGTGGGCCGTCTGCCTGTCTGCTGCATTCGTGAAATAAAAGAAATACCTTTTCCGGTCGACTGTTGCTTCACGTATTAATATGCAGAAAAAACAATGTCAAGAAAATTAAACAAGTCCAGATGACAAAAATGTATTTGAGTATCAATAAATATTTTATTTTTCAAATCGTGTCACGTTGCATCTGGAAATGCGGTTCCCTTAAACAACGTAAAGATATAATTGTGCCTTAATACGGATTAAGGCCCAATTATATCTTGAGGTGGTTTAACGGAACCACTAATACGGAACCACCATAGATACGGATCTATATCGACTAATCTCCAATTATAATTCGTCAGGGAATAACAGAGGGGGTTTCCACGAGTTGTACAAGTCGTGGTGTAACCGGCGCGATGGGCTTTGCCCTTCTTAATATTATAATCTTATTCTAAAACATGGAACACGGAATATATTAAGACGCAGTCGGGCCAACTTGTTACCCCTAGAGTACTCAAGTCGGGACGCTCCACTTGCTCTTATAAATAATGTTCAACGTTAAAAGAGAGGCTTGTTTGAAGGAACGGTCTTTCTGCGCTCTTCTATTTGAAACGTAGAGGGAGATTTATACAGAGATGGCATAGGTAAGATAAATAGCTGAGGAAATGTACTTGCTTTGTGTGTGCCGTGGTATCTCACTTGCGTCTCAAACTCGCGTTTTAAATTGTTTGAGTTGATATCTTGTTCCATTTATCACTTATTACTACATGATGACAGTGAATGAAGAAAATTGATTAAACCTCTATACATCGAGATAATCAATACGTGTCACTTATATGTTATTGATTATTTAATGCACTTCTCTACAGTTTTTGTAAAATTTTAAACAGTATTAAGACAAATAATAAAAATTGACATTATATTAATGTGCGAAGCTAAAAGTTTGTACCTCTTTTTAAGAAAACTGCGCGGACGGAGGAGCATGAAATTTCGCACACTTATAGTTTATATAGAGAAGAACGAAGAAAGCTAATTAAAAAAAATGCATTCAAAATACATTAAATCAATAAAAAAACATTATACACACTATCATGTATTTGACATACACACGCATATAAACTCTTTTGGTTATTGTTAAAGTCAAATTAACATTGTAGTCTTGATGAAATCTGTGATTATAGAAGTATAAATCTTAATAGGTTCAAACTTATAATTGAAATTAATTATGGTCAAATTTCGTCCACTGGGCGACCACTTGTTATCATTAAAGGACCAAGAAATGAATGCTGTTGTTATAAGTTTATTTTATTAGCCATCATTACCATTTGTACGTTAAATCACGGTTGTGTTTGGAGCACTCACTTCGAAGCTCGGGGTCCGCATTCCGACATTTTCTTTTCTATTAACAGTGCCAGTTTTCATGACTTCAAGTCAACATATCTTGGACTTCTCCATACAAAGACCTGGCGAGATATCTATTTAGTCTCTCATTTTACATTAAGAAAACCCTATGAAAGTTTTTTACTTAGAACGATGTAAAACAACAACATGCACCGAACCACCAAGTATATACCTGCTAAGAACCTTTGTAAACAAGAAATAGATTACTTCCTTAATCTGTTTGTTTATGTACCCACACCTTGGGTTATGTACACAGTGTGTGCGTATGTATATTAAGTGCGTGCACACTAAACAAATACAATGCTAATATACCCTGCCTCAATAGGTGTCAGAGAAGGCTTTGATTCAAACTGTATAAACACTGACTGTTTGTTAGGGGGTAGTTAACTCTAAATTGAATATATCTACATTTCCAAAATATTACTAGCACACATATATAATATACTACCTAAGATACTAGGTATAGTACAAATAATTTCTGAAATAAATGAATTATTATTATTATAATTGGATGTCTTTCAAGGCCACGGGCCATAAAAATGGCCCGGACATTTGGAGGGCTTGCGTGGGGCCATGGGGAGGCCAACACGTAGAGGCCCCTTCAAAAATTTGATGTAAATATGTGGCGTGACACTGACCGGCAATTATCCCTGTCTATACCATATAGTAATGCACCCAAGGACAAGCCCCGGCCAGTGTTGGACTATTGTGGGAAATGAGTACAAAAAGTACCGGGATATTGGGGTGAACTGTTAGTGGTACTAGGGCTCTGGGAATATGGGGACTATGGCTTCTGCCCGTCGCAATGTTCAGGGAACATGGAAAAATGGGCAGACGGTGACTCGCCACTCCCTGCATGGGCCCCTAAAAATGCCATAAAAGACAGGGGCAACATTATTATTATTATAGGCGACAACTTATAGACTCAAGTAATGTACATAGCATAAATATTGTAGTTTACTTAAATAAATAAAATTATATTATATTATACTAGTGGCTTAGCGCGGTTTCACCCACGCTCTGCCTCGCTCCCGTGGTATATAGCGTCATGTAATATAGCCTATGACATCCTTGTTAACGTAGCTTACCAACAGTAAAATAATTTTTAAAATCAGTTCAGTAGCTACAGAGATTACCCCCTAATAACGTCACAAACTTTACCTCTTTATAATATTAGAATAAAAGTATAAATATACTGCTTATAATATTTTGACTGCGTCTGTAAATTTTTAAACCGAACTTCGTTTTTTACTAGGTATCTTAATGTGTTATGTTGTATGTCAGAGTAACGGTGATATAGAGAAGGATGTAAGGAGAAGAATAAATGAACCATGGTTAAAGTGGAGACAGGTAACCGGTGTGAGGTGTGACAAACTAATGCCACTGAAACTAAAAAGTCAAATATACAGATCTGCCATACGACCAGACATGCTATATGGGTCCGAATGTTGGACCACTAAAGTGATAAACCACAAACGTCTCTAGCTGAGATGAGAATGTTGAGATTAATGGGTAGGGGATCTTTGAAAGTTGCACCCGTGACTGAAAAATTGAGAGGAAGGAGATTAAAGTTGCATGGGCATATAATGAGAATGAAAATCACGTGACAAAAAGGGTGTTAAACTATAAGATGTATGGATTGTGTGAAGGATGATATGATGATTTGTGGTGTGCGACAAAAAATGTATATCAGAATAAAGGAGTATGGTAGGAAAAGACATATTGTGGCGACCCCAATTAATTGGGCTATGTTGAAAAAAAACAGATATTCTGGACGTCTGGGATCTGCCTTATTGTGGTTCGTCGTATATTAATTACCCATTGTACAAGTGTAACTTGCTTATGTCAGTGATACACCTGAATCAACCTTTAATCCACGTTCTTTTGTTTAAAACTGTGGGATCTGACTCCCGCACAGAGTTGCAGTTTTGAAAGCAGTACTAGAGTTACCTCTGAAGTTTATGTATAAAACCTTATCTGAATCTGATAAAATCATAATTACCACCTATATGTCAAATAGCTCCTGCCCGCGACTTCGGCCGCATGGATTTTTTTTTAACTATGCCACGGGAACTATTTAATTTTTCTGGATCAAAAGTATGCTATATATTGACCAGGGATATCAGCTACCACCATACAATTTAATCTAAATCAGTCCAGTCGTTTCACAGATTAGCTAGTACAAACAGAGAAACAAAAAATCTAAAAAAATCTATATTACTTCTGTTTCATTTCTTACGTCTCCTTGACTCGGTTTTTAGCACTTTTTCATTGAACAGAAATTCGACCTCTACAGTTTTATTATAATGACTGACAAAAGTGAATGCACATCTGCAGTTTATTACCTTTCCCGCATTTGGACTTCTTTTGTTTACTTTATGTTTACAATTTGTAATTATAAAAATATCCTATTGTTATTGTACTCGTTTATCGAGTCACGCATCACGTTTGTACTGGTTGCGTCTAGTTATATTTGTACCAGTGTTATGCGTGTTTGTCTAGTTCTAATAAATTCTATAGTAATTCCAACGGCATTTTAATTCGAGTCCTGTAACTCGTAACAGTATGTATGGCTAAGTGGCATTACGAACTCCGTTTTGATAGATCCTTAAACTGAAGTCACTTTTTAATTTTTTCTTAGTTCCAATGCAAGATCTACTAAATTATCGATTCTGAGTTTAATAGACATACGGTAGACATGAACATATTTTATATGCAGGAAACGCTATATAAATTAATCTAAAGAGATGCAAATACCCCGAACATTATGAATTTTATATGATTAATTTGCTGTCATAAAACATAAAATGCATTAAAACATTTTCATTCGATGATAAACGGATAAATAAATATGTTTTTATTTCATTCCTGTGACAATCAAAAGCGATGTTGAACTGACAAATGTCGTAAATAATACAGAATGACGCGTCGTAAATTACATTATATGATATGCAGTCAAATGTTTGTCAAGAATAGAAACATATTTTAATATATGAAGCTTATGATATGTTTATTTAAAATAAATTAATGATGTTTCTAATTTATCTACCATAAGAAAAGATTCGTTCAAAATTCACTCCAAAAATGATTTCATGCAAATCAATCTAGTATTAGAATATATTATTATTATAGTTTAATTTATTGTATTATTATCAATGTATGTCTTTCAAGACCACGGGCCATAAAAATGGCCCGGACTTTGGAGGGCTTGCGTGGGGCCATGGGGAGGCCAACACGTAGAGGCCCCTTGACAAATTTAATGTAAATATGTGGCGTGACACTGACCGGCGATTATCCCTGTCTACACCATATAATAATGCACCCAAGGACAAGCCCCGGCCAGTGTAGGACTATTGTGAGAAATGAGGACAAAAAGTACCGGGCTATTGGGATGAACTGTTAGTGGTACTAGCGGTCTGGGAATATGGGGACTATGGCGTCTGCCCGTCGCAATGTTCAGGGAACATGGAAAAATGGGCAGACGGTGACTCGCCACTCCCTGCATGGGCCCCTAAAAATGCCGTAAAAGGCAGGGGCAACATGGGTGTGAGTGGCTAAGGGGTGTAGAGAGGTGGGCTGCAGGTTCACCGAAGCTACTTCCGACGTTAGGCCATTTATCACTTCCACCCCTGGAGCTTGAGTCTTAGCTCTAGCGATCTCCACTCCGTGCCGGCTGGTTAAGGCAAGCACGGAGGCGGGGGCCTTGTCTTGGCCCCCGGAGTCAGGTACGAGGTGTCGCCACTCACCTAAGGCTTCGCCACAAAGCCCCCCTGCGGGTTTATTATTATTATTATTGTATGAACCCTGTATTGTTAACAAGATAATAAATTTTCATTTCATTTCATTTCAATGATCTGATACATTAATTTGACAAATCCAACTTTTGAAGTGAGAATCATTGTGATTTGAAACTCGATGAAACGAAAAACCGACACAAAAAAAAGATAAACATATAAATATATAGAACTAAGCCTGCGACAGAGTGAGTGAGATACGAGATTTAAATTGTGCAGCATAGATTAGAGAGCCAACAAGACCGATAATTAAAGTAGGTTCAATATATAATTATATATACATATATATATATATATATATATATATATATATATATATATATATATATATATATATATATATATATATATATATATGCTGTTTTAATTTGATCCCGTGTTTAAACTATTTTAGTATTTCAATGCAATCAATATTTCAATATTCGAGTACTATAGTCATCCCTTTTTACGTGGAAATAGATGCTGCTATCACATTTATTTTTAGACTTCTCAGTGTTAATAAATGTGGATTCCAATAATATTGTCTACACGAGAAAAACGTCTGCAGGTAAAATAGTCATAGAAATGCTGTTCATTGTATGCTGGCTATGACTGAAATTATAGTAATAATCTAAATAAGATGATTACATTACATTTACCGAGACTGTCTCAAACTCGAACCTATATTTAGCAAAGTTCTTTTCTCGTCGATTTAAACATTTAAATGTGAAAATTGCGTATAATTTTCGCGTATTTTTATCGCCTTCTTCAACACCCTACGTATTTATAATGCTTCACCCATATACTTTTACAATTATAACCCTGTCATGTAATTATCGTTGCATATAATTCGCACTTTATTATACTAATTCGCATATAAAGGTTGGTGTTAACTTTTTAGCGTCTGCATGTTCACATTATTACCGTCGCGTAAGTTTCTGCGTTTTGTAATTCATAACAATTTTACGACATAATTACGCAGTAATCCGGCTTACTTGTACGTAATACTTGGGATCGATCGGCTACTAATACAGGCGACAGGTACATGCGACAATCAGCACCATGTGCCGATTTTCCCACAGGGTCTTGTGACATGTAAATGCATTCGGGGAGTTCGTCTTCACAGATCTATGCGGCTCTGTAGACGTAGTGCAATATTAATTTGATCTATTTGAGGTTATAATTATTACAGTTCTCGCTATTCCAGGAAACAGAGTTGACAAACGTGTGGGATACAAGAACGTCTATTATGACTACCACAGATAGTATTTTCTTAACTTCGCATCTATTATACATACTTAAAATTACGTTTAAACGAGTTTAAGTACGGAATTTTATAAACAAAAAATTAACAATTAAAAGGAAAATGTTGGCCTAAATATTTTTACATTATACATTTACACTTAAGATCTTTATAGATAGATAGAATGTTATCTATCTAGACTTTATTGCTCACCAAATACACAATTACAATATTGTCATGGTAGAAACAATATGCGGCTTTATCGCTTAAAGCAATCTCTTCCAGGCAACCCTACTTAAGGAATAATTTAACCTAATCTGGCGATGTAGGTGGTACAGATAATTAAACATATCATAAATAAACATACTTAAAGTAGATAATTTATTTATCTTTATCTTCGTTATCCAGGTCACTTATAAGAAATAAGTCATAATTTCGTGAAATAATCTCAGCGTATGAAAACAGGATTTTGACTGGTTTGGTGTAAAATGAGAATCCGAAACAATACTTTTCTCATTTCCTTGTGGATATTGACACGCAATATGCACGTCGTCTAAGGCGATTCGTGTTAGTAACGCACCTCCTACGGGCAAACTTGCTTTTGGTACTCGATTTCGTGTTCGAGCTTTCAGGTGTTTAAGTTTACCGATCGTCACTGCAAACATACGCTAGAAACTGCTTGTAATACAAGTGTAAAATGTATTATATAAATGAATGTATGTTACACTTTACACTTGTCAAATAGTTATGTTCGCTAAAAACTACTTAAAATTCAAGTGTAAAGTGTATTTAACAAATAAATCTATAATACACTTTACACTTGTTAAATAGTCATGGTCGCTACAAACTGTTCTTAAATTCAAGTGTAAATTGTATTTTACTAATACATGTATGTATGATACATTTTACACTGTCAAATAGTTATGTTCGCTAAAAACTACTTAAAATTCAAGTGTAAAGTGTATTTAACAAATAAATCTATAATACACTTTACACTTGTTAAATAGTCATGGTCGCTACAAACTGTTCTTAAATTCAAGTGTAAATTGTATTTTACTAATACATGTATGTATGATACATTTTACACTGTCAAATAGTCATGTTCGGTAGAAACTTCTTAAAATTCAAGTGTAAAGTGTATTTAACAAATAAATCTATAATACACTTTACACTTGTTAAATAGTCATGGTCGCTACAAACTGTTCTTAAATTCAAGTGTAAATTGTATTTTACTAATACATGTATGTATGATACATTTTACACTGTCAAATAGTCATGTTCGGTAGAAACTTCTTAAAATTCAAGTGTAAAGTGTATTTAACAAATAAATCTATAATACACTTTACACTTGTTAAATAGTCATGGTCGCTACAAACTGTTCTTAAATTCAAGTGTAAATTGTATTTTACTAATACATGTATGTATGATACATTTTACACTGTCAAATAGTCATGTTCGGTAGAAACTTCTTAAAATTCAAGTGTAAAGTGTATTTAACAAATAAATCTATAATACACTTTACACTTGTTAAATAGTCATGGTCGCTACAAACTGTTCTTAAATTCAAGTGTAAATTGTATTTTAATAATACATGTATGTATGATACATTTTACACTGTCAAATAGTCATGTTCGGTAGAAACTTCTTAAAATTCAAGTGTAAAGTGTATTACAAATGTATGTTATAAATTATCTAAACAAACCTACAACTGTCCAATCAATACAGCAGGGAAAAACAATTCTTTTTTTTTCCTACGAAACTAAAACAAATTTCACTGAATTTCTATAGTTTTAAGTTCAGACAGCAGTCTGATGCTAGATTTTATAGGTTACTTTTAATTTGTGTATATCGTTTATTTTTACTTGAATTTATAATAAATTGCTTAAATAAAGAGAAAAATAATACATCTAATCAAATTTTATCTATACAAACCTAGTAGTTTCTTAGAAAAATAACTGCACCATACAAAAGCAAACGGACGGATGAACATAACTTTTATAAGGGTCTCGTGCTTCGTAGAGACCCTTAAAAATTAAATATTATAATTTCTGAAATCGTCTTACCTTATCTTAAAGTCATTGAAGTGCGGTTATTTGATGCGGGAGATACTTATCAATTAACACATGCTCAAAACCCTGCACCATATATACGTAGGTGTCTACATGCGCTTAGCCTCAGGGTGATATTATATACGTAAAATTAAGGGAGTAATGCAAGGTGTACTTTTTACGTATTGACGTACTGCAGAGTTAATGCAATAAGCATTATATTAAGGTTCATTATCATTATCATCATTCATTGTTTATAATGTATAATTTTATTGTTTTATACTTTAACTTGAAGCGCTTTAGGCGGACACGAATGTTTTTAAACTTCGCTATTACCGGAATAATCAGTTTTTTCATTTTTTTTTAATGCAGGATTTTAGCAGATAGGCAGACGGCCCACTTGATGAAAAGTGGCTACCATCTCCTATGGACAACATTTGCAACACCAAAGGTGGTACAAATGCGCTGCTGCTCTCTTAATGGCAACTGGAACTTGTCACTAATAGCGGAACACAACACAAGGTTGTTATAGCGGCATACACTAGACCAGACTGGGATGTTCTGTCGCCGCTTACGACAGGCCGCCCGGCTGCAAGAAATTGTATTCTTTATCAGTTCCTGCACGGTAAAAATTGCTCTAAAAGATATATATGTCCGTGCAGGAACGGAGAAGAAATACCCTGTGGCCTGTCGTAAGCAACCAACCAAAGGTAAACCACCCACAGCCAGGTGGTAGGGTATTACGGTATTGCCCGTCTGGATGACCACCACCCCTGGTATAGAGTGTACCGCCGTAACAATCTTGAGTTGTGTTCTAGCATTAGTGGCCAGTACACCTTTAGAAAGGGGCGGCACATCGGAAGCACCTTCAGTGTTACAAATTTCCATAGCCGACGATACCCGCTTTCCATCACGTGGGCCGTCTGCTTCAATCAATACATTTCAATGATTTCAAAGTTTGATAATGGCGATGATTTTCGACGTTGACAAGATCGATTGATTTCAAAATTGGTCAAACTTTGTCTACAATTAAAGTCGAGAAATCAAAACACATTTGGTAAAAGGCCCGCTGACACTTGAATAGATGCACCCAAACCGGATACGCAGGAAAGGTCCCATCCGTAAACACTTAAAGGCTCTATCTAAACACGTGTCAAGGAGTTTTTTTAATTTATGTTATCACTTAAAAAGACCCTTGGCCTCTCTAGCTGCGAGACGAAAAGGGACGAAAATACAGCGCTGTGTATATATTATTCTACTTATAATCTTGAGGGACTATAGGGTTTTTTATACGATCAGTATATTAATGTACAAAAACTTTGTACCCCCTTTTACGAACATTGCGCAGACGGAGGAGTATGAATTTTTACACACTTATAGTTTATAGAGAGAAGGAGTGCATGCATGCTAATATTTGTTTTTTAAATAATGCATAAAAATACATTAATACAATAAAAAAAAACATTATACACTCTACCATGTATTTGACATCCACACGCATATATACTCTTTTGTTTATTTTTAAAGTGAAATTAACAGTCTACCCCTGGCGAAATCTGTGGCTATAGAAGTATAGTCTTTGACAACAGAACCTCAATAATGTTCAAACTTATAATTTAAATTAATTGCGGTCGAATTTCGACCACTGGGCGACCAATAGTTTTTATTATTCTACAAATACAATATGTATTTATTGCTGGACCACAGTTGTCAATTTGGTAGTATACGCCTCTATTGGTACTTAAAGCTCTCATCACGAATTAACACCTGAAGAGGCTTTCACCATTTGACAATTAACATATATCTTATTAAGCTCATGTTTATTTAAAATACACAGTTTACTCTTTATCATGTCAGTATTACAGCTGCATGTACTAAAAATCGAAGAAAACACCATTTACAATCTCAACTTAGAAGAATTCGTCTGTCTTAGGTAATTTTTAAGGCCGACTGATTTACATAGATGACGTTGTTATCAATAAATCAAGTAGAATCCAATATAACGGCTATAAATCTGCGCTTGGGTTCTCGCATATGTGCACCACACACTTGCGTCTGTGGGACAGAGGTAATCAGCCCGGAATACCACGGTCTTTCTTTCCGCCGTAGTGCCGGAGATGGTCACGCCACGCTGCCTTGAATGATGTCTTACGGAGGGCGCTTGCCACCGCTAACTTGCCGGCTTTATTGAAGCCGAACGGTATTGCACGTGACGATGGTAGGCCTCCTGGAGCAATGACTTTAATTCCCTGACAATCCTTTGGTGTGGGATGCGACTTGCGTAGACACGTTGACCGCATCCCATTTACCAAACACGTCTTAATCAGCCGTCACGACGGCGGAAACAGTTGAATCACTCAAATGACACAAATAGTTGAGATGCTTGGACCCCGGAGTCCTGAGGTCATGAGCCTCTACCAAAATTTATAAAAAAGACTCATTGACTCTTCAGGTGATCTGAGGGCTGGTGCTTACCTCAGGCAACGGCAGATCCGTGATGGCGTTCCAATGAGGAAACGTAGCCAGCCTTACTTACTACTTACCTTACCTCCTCTGGGCACCTTACCCATAGAAGACGGTGATTTAGGCTCAGTATTCTACTTATAGTCTTAAGCGACTATGGGTAGAATACAATACAAATAAGTCAAGTTTTATTTTATTTTATTACATGTAATTTTTTATTGTAAAAATAAAACAATGTTACTAAGTTTTATTGTATTACTTTTGTCTTAGTTTAATAAATTATGTTTATAGTTTAATCGATATTATTTGTTCTTTAATATTGTTTTCAGAAAACTATTAGTACAGTTGGTAGAGTATTATATCCATATGCTTACTGTACATATTTCTGATGTATTTTTAATTACCGCACTAGTATCGCTCAAGTTGTTTTATTACTTTTTGAATGTACTAATTGGTGGTTGTTGAACGTTTTCTGGGACGTTGATAGACCCAATTAAGAGTTAATATAATTAATCTAATATACTGCTATAAACTCTTCGTACACGCTAATGTACATACACATATAAAACTCCCCTTAAATATAACAGTGAAAGGGTTTATTAATTGCTGATAGCCGGATATAATCATATCTTTGATAAATCAATATATCGTGGATAATTATAACATTATAAATGTAGATATGCGACGTAAGCTCAATTTATGGTGAATATATTAATATTCAAATTTTAATTAAATCTAATGATTAAAGTAATCTATTTATTACACAGGATTATCATTTACAAGTTATTATATTTTTTATTACCGAAGTAATAATACATACTTCAATTACAAATGTACACACACGTTCCAAATGAATTTGTAGTCATTTTAGTTCGGGTGTCTTCAAGTCTCATGTGAATAGGCAGGTTTTAGGTGCTCCATCTTCGACCGCATCATCGTCTGACGTTAAACGTGGGTCATCGTGAAATCTGAAACACAAATCTTCCTATTCTATGGACCCGCTTTGCTATGTGTTGAGGAGTTGATGACTGTAAAAGGAGAAGAAGCCTCCAATAGTAAGTTTAGCTAAAAAAAAACCTTTCACTTTATCTTAGGCACTATTTTAAGATCGTCCCCGTCATGGCAAAATTAAATAACTAACAATAATAATTTTGAGAATTTTGCGGTTTTCTATTTTGTCTTAAAATCAATGATGATAGTATTTTAACCGTAAACAAATTACTGTAAATCTTTTTATATGTCATCAAATAAAAGTTATAAATGTTAATTATATTTTTTTATTCGTTTTTCCTACACATAATATCTAACTTTAGCTTATTCACGTTCGTATTAATATTCTATATCGAATCGATTATATAAAATTCTTATTAAATGTATGTACTCGTATTTATACATACATACATACATACATACATACATACATACATACATAACTTCACGCCAGGTCCCTTGCGGGGTAGGCACGAACAACAGAGCGCCATTTAGGCTTATTCTTACACACCTCACTTGCTTCTTTGACATTCATAGTTCTTGTCATGCACGCTCGTCTGTTCTTAAGGCTCCTGACATCACCTTCTGCTAGTACACGATCAATTTAATCATGGAAGGTGTGTCGTGACCTTCCGCGACTTCTGCATCCATCCACTTTTGCATTGTATATCTGTTTAGTCATTCTTTCATCATACATTCTTTCCACATGCCCGAACCACTGGAGCATTCCTTTCCTTACCTTCACTCCGACACTCTCTTTCAGACCAACTCTCTTTCTTACTTCGGTATTACGAACGCGGTCCGCGAGCGTCACTCCGCAGATTTTGCGCAGTGCTCGCATCTCGACCGTATTTATACCTAATAAATAAAACTAACTTAAAAATATACACACGATATAAAATAAAACCTTATCTAACTCATTAAGTTATCCAAGGTTTATAAATGATAAATAGAAAAAAAGAGATAAATGCTTTATGTGAAAGATAACACGAAGACTTGTGTTGTGATGTATGCCAGAATAGAGGAGTATGGAAGAAAAATATATCGTACCGACCCTTAATAATAATTGGGCGAAGGTATAAGAAGAGAGAGAGAGAGAGAGAGAGCTTCAAAATAATCCTAACTATATAATAATATACATATATTTGTACATATATTTTTGGAGGTATTAGAAGTAACATAGGATACTTTTTATGAAAAAAAAATTCCACGCGGACGAAGTCGCGGGCAGAAGCTAGTTGTTAATATTTCCAAGAAAATTGTTTTAAACAAGATCCGTACCTAAACAGCCCTTCCTTGTATGACACACACTCGTCCCTATTTTTCAAATTGTCCATGGCTTACTTTGGACTGTGAGTTACTGAGATAGTTCATTCGCGTCATTATTCAAGCAACATCGCCGTATCTCCTACGATATGCACCGTGTAAATTAACTGTTATTATTTCATCAAATCATTAATTCGTTTTGAATCTATCGTAACATCTTTTGTCGTAACCCATTAATTATTTATCAAGTTAAATAGCTTATTATCTTAAAACAAAACACTGTTTTTTTTCTCTTTACAACGGCAGGTCATTAATCACCGTACATAACATATACATGAGAGACCCGACCTACATTCGTTAACTGTTCTTATCTATTCTCATTAGATTACACCTAATTTAAAAAATGTGCCAAGACGCCTCGTATCCTTTTTTGGGTTCCACAGACACTTTGCCAAAATCGAAAATTCTAAACTTTCATTTTTATCTACATACATACATAACTTCACGCCAGGTCCCTTGCGGGGTAGGCACGAACAACAGAGCGCCATTCAGGCTTATTCTTACACACCTCACTTGCTTCTTTGACATTCATAGCTCTTGTCATGCACGCTCGTCTGTGCTTAAGGCTCCTGACATCACCTTCTGCTAGTACACGATCAATTTATCATGGCAGGTGTGTCGTGGCCTTCCGCGACTTCTGCATCCATCCACTTTTGCATTGTATATCTATATACCTTTTCAGCATTGGACTTCTTTTGTTTACTTTGTGTTTAAAATTAGTAATTAGAAAAACAGTCTATTGTGTATTGTAATCCTTTACGGTAGGCATTAGCCAGGTGTGATTCGTGGAAATTATTGTTATGCGGTCTAACTATACTTTTATAATCACTGATTTCGCCAAGGCTTCACTGTTAATTTGACTTTAACAATAAACAAAAGAGCATATATGCGTGTGTCTCAAATACATAGTAGTGTGTGTTGTTTTTTTATTGATTTATTGTATTTTTTATACATAATTTAAAAAACACAAGAGCATTCTGCTCTCCTTCTCTATATACTATAAGTGTGCAAATTTTTATACTACTCCGCCCACGCAATTTTCGTAAGAACTTTGTACCCCAAGTTTTTGCTTCACGTATTAATATTATATATAGTATAATACCTGTATAGTCGTTTCTATATTTCTTAGTTATCTATTTATTCAATATCTTCTTAATTTTTCGCGACTAGTAAATATAATAAAACTACGTTTTCATGGATTTAAGCGCGGTAATCTATTTGATTTTCAACATTCCGACGTTTCGGCCACTTTCCAGTAGGCGTGATCATTGTGGATTAAAAAAGGATGTAGTGACAAGAGTTGAAAAAGGAATGTTAAGGTGGTTTGGGCATATAGAGAGAAAACAGAATCATAAAATAAGTATATGACAGCAATGTGACTGGTAGAGTCGGTGCCAGCAAACCGAGACGTACTCACCATGATCAAATTGAAGATATTTTGAAGGAAGGACGGATAAAAAGCAGTTCCAATAAGCGTGTATCTATGATAAGATTAATGAAAATTGATGAAGCGAAAAGTGTTTGTCAGAATCATAGTAAGTGCTGATCCATCGTCTTTGCCTACCCCCATGGGAAACAGACTTACCAATATGTATGTGTGTTAACACAGCAAACTTCCCAGCAGTATGATGTCTAACGTCGTGGTAGCATAACGGCTAGAGCAAGTCCCGATTCCAAACTCAAAAAGGAAGCGGATTCGACCCTGGCCGGAACGCATGCACTACTAAGACAGTTTTCTGACCTAATGTGCGTGCTAACAACGGTGAAGAAAAACATCGTGATGCAACCTGCACTTCGAGATAGCCGACGTGACAAACCTGCCAAGCCCCCTAATAATGGGAGGCCCGAGCCCAGTAGAGGGACATCTATGGGTTGATATTATTATACACCTAATGTTATTTATTTTATTAAGATTTAAGGCTTGGCAGCTAAGCCTTTAAGCCAAATCTGAGTTTACGATATAGTTTCTTCATTTTCTTATGCCTATGTGTAGCACAGCTGAACTGTAGGTAATCAGCTAGTGCCGTTCAACGGAGTTCTTGTGACAACTCCAAAGGCCACATTTGACTATACAGTTCACATTTCTCACAGAACACATAATTACTACTCAAAAACTATCAATATCCTACAACTATTGTTCATTTTAGAGTAATTTTACACTTTTTTAGGAAATAAAACTGCACAGCACAACATATCCTTTCAGTTCCCGCTAAAAACTCCTACACCCAATCTGAAATAGGCTTATCAATATGGATGTATTATTAACCCAATAAATTCCTCAGCAATATGATTTCTTAAATTAATGTGGGTCATTATCTAACTGTGAGCGTGGCGTTATAATAATTATTGCGGCTGATGAACTCGTTGAAGGGATGAATTTTCATATGGCCATAACAATAGTGTTGTGAGGGGTGAGCACGGAGAGGCACCACGGAGATAGCATAAACGGTCGGCCGGCAATTCAGCCGGTGCCTATTCTACAGGCGAATTCAATTAACTGTACAAGGCACGAGAGTAATAAATTCTCTAAACAATCAGAATTCGAGCCCTGGTAATATGTCCGTCCGGCTGCATGCGCACTGCGGCCTGGCCGACGTTTAATCAAGGCATAAACACGCTGTTGGAACCACCATCCGAGGGCGTCCCATGTGGACACATGTATCTATGTGCCCGCTTTTTACCCCAACGCGCCCACTAAAAAGGTTTATGCGTCCGTTGTTACGAGGAGAGATTACTTTTTGGCATTTATTCAGGGACAGCCGGTTAATTAATGTGAATTACAAATGGCTGGTTACATGGTGCTCGTGGTTTTTGCGTGCGCCTTTTTTACCGCTCCACGAAATAGGCACGCCTACGCTTTTGCCAGGCTTCGTTATAAAGTAAGCATGATAATGTATTGATATGCATTTACCCTGTTTGGATTTAAATATAAAATATAAAGTCATTTACAGTGCAATCTGTTTATTATGACTCCGCCTATGTTGACAATTCGCTTAATATGAAGGTAATTACTTCATGTTAAGCGATTGGTCAACATAGCTTATTTTGGTTTTTATATAAAATTATTTATAACAAAGTCGGATATAATAATTTTTTTTTACTGTCGGATTATAGTGACAATCATAAATAGTAAGGGAGAAAGAAAAAATATTATTTATTAATTTTTTATTTATGCAGATTTTTTTTATATTAATTCAATTTACACTTTTTGAGCGTGGTGACCGATAAGAAATCAAATCACCTATGTATACGTATATACTTACATGTATACTTGCGGGGCGCATATGCGGTGAGTGTGGCATTATAAATATATGATAGACCTATACACCTATAAGCTTCGTCACAAACAGCTGCTTACGTATTCGTACGATTTCGGAGCAGCTCGTCTCGATCTGTGCGAGCTTCGTACAGTCGTACCATATACATATACGTTTAGCGCAAGCTCGGCCGAGCTACATGGTAGGCGCAGGGGTGGGCGGCGGGTTAGGTTTCATTTTCGTTACGGAATTTCTTGATTCGGTCGCCGCACTCAAAGCCCGCGATAAAAGCTAAGCAATAGCTTAAAAAGGTAATTTACCAAAGGCGACACAGACTATATATAACTAAAAATAGAAAAACGAATTGTATGTCTCAAGTCAATAAATGAGGTTGGGACTCAGTATATCGTTTGTCGGAATGTACTCCGCCGCAACTCTTTTAAGTACCCACCTCTTAAACTACACGTTTTGTTTTGAGACTCCAATAAAAAGTATGGTTCTTTAATTAAGCCATGACAATAAATACAAGAACAAAATTTAATATATAAAAATAAATAAAAACATTATACATACATATCAATAAGAAAGAAAAATAAATAACATGTTTTCATACACATACACATGATAACTAATAGTTAAAAAGACTAGACTTAACAACATGAACGTGTATGGGACAAGGCGTCAGGAATATAATATATAATAATAATATAAATATAATAATATATCAATAATTGTAAATGATCTCCCAGAGGCAATCAATATACAAATCCATCAGGCATGTGCAGATCTGGGATTAAAACAGAACCACATACTAGAATGATGATAACTCCGCTTTTCTTATCAAATCAGAACTAAACACTTGAATGGTGATAACAATTACTCGCCTCTGCTCCTATTTTTCATATAACAATCCGTAAATACAAATATATATAAGTATAAATCCATTTTTTGAAAATGGCACTATGTGTCATATTCTAATGTATTTATTCTATACGACTCTCTGCGGCACGAATAAACCCATGAGGGTTCTGTGCCACAGTCGAATGTGTTTTTGTGTGTATATGAATGTAAGCATAAATTAATAAAAAATAAAAAATTTAACCATTTTATGTACATAATTAATTAATTACAGTTATGTGTTTACATAGTTGTGGTAGCGTAATGGCTGGCGCACTCGTCCGAAACTCAAAAGGCACGGATTCGATCCTGGCTGGAACACATACACCAATTAGTCAGTTTCCTTAATGTGCATGTATCATTGTTACATGTATCACGTGCTAACAACGGTGGAGGAAAACATCGTGATGCAACCGATGTGTCAAACCTGCCAAGCCGCCTGGGACAAGCGTGGCGGGTATACTGTCCATTCCCTTTTTAATAGGAGGCCCGAACACCAATGCTGGGCTGATATTATTGTATAATTATTATCTTCTAGCTTCTGTCCGCGACTTCGCCCGCGTGGTGCGTTTTTTTAACTATCCCAAGGGAACTCTTTAATTTTTCTGAATCAAAAGTATCCTATATATTGACCAGGGATATAAGCTAGCACCATACAAATTTCATTAAAATTGGTCCAGTCGTTTCGGAGATTAGCCGGTACAAACAGACAGACAAACAAAGAAACAAGAAATTTGAAAAAAACTAAATTAGTTCTATTTCACTTCTTACATCCCCCTGACTCGGTTTTTATTAAAAAAAAAAAACAGAAATTGGGCCTGTACAGTTTTATTATATGTATAGATGTTTATATACATACATAGTATATAATCTCAGACTAATAGTTGTTTAAAATATTACGAGATGTATATAACAATTATGATAGTGTAAACAAATGAAATATGTGGATCCAACGCTTTGGTAACCTTTGGGATAGGATGGGAACGTTCGATAGGAAGGGGGAGGAACTGGGTCATCAGCAGGCAAACTGGCAATCGGGTCCACTTGATTGCAAGAGTCTACCGTCACTCATGGACATCTGCCACACTAAGAGTTTATTCCCTAGCTTGATCACGTATGGCATAAAGGAGCGAGCGTCACGTACATGAAGGTCCAGTGGTGTCAAGGAAGTGTGGTATCACACCAATCGAGCCGACCCTAAGAGCTGAAATCATGACAATAATTCCAACACGGTAAGAAAGAAGAGAGAAAAAGAAAAAAAAAGCAGACACAGCGCTGATGTTCAGTTGCAGCCTCCACTAAATTATAAGAGACCCAGTCACGTAGCTTCCTTTAGAAGGGCCCTGTAGCAAAATGTGTTGGGGGGCCCACGGGGTGGGGATTTTTTTCTAAAATAAACAAAAAATACTCAAATTTAAAATTAAATTTATTATATATATAAATCATAAGGATCATCATTATCACTTATACTTAATTCCTCTAGGAGCTAAGTTGGAAAACAAATGAAGACATGAGTGGATGAAGGTGATAAGTCGCATAATTCCAATTCTGAGTAAATCGAGATAAAAGTTTTACTTTTACTTTAAACTGAACTGAACTTACACCCTTTTCAACTCTTTATTTTTTTTAAATATGCCTTATATCTATGGTCTAAGGTCTGTAGTCATTTGGTATCGACTTATAACCTTCATCTACGCAAAAAAAAAACAAAAAACCGAATATGCGACATATCACCTTCATCCACTCACGTCTTCGATTGAAATAAAAGACATTCATCAAATTGAATCAATTACACTTTTCTCGCCTTTTTCGGCAAACTTATTTATCAAATCTACCATAGCTGAAGACGATTTCAGATTTCTAGATTTTGTGTGTCTCTGTCATTAGTGACAAGACTGATAGCTGTTTCTGTTGGCCTAGCAGTTACTTTTAAAAATGGTATTAATCTATAAATGATTGTTGATAACATTTTAGGATTTTTTTCTTACACATTTTCGGGGCCCCTGTAGCCTGGGGGTATCATTAATACGCCTGATACGGCTGTAGCTACGCCCCTTATGTGACCGAAACATGTGAGTTCTTATTAACATGGCTTTACATAGAAAGCTCTAGAATCTTTTGCTAATAAATAACAAAGTGACATTAGAAAGTTTAATGGCGCTAGACGGTGCGGGGGAGGAATTCCTGGCGGGTGGCAAACCGTACGAACACAAGCGCAGCGCCACAAAAACGGAATGGCTTGTGTAGCATCTCTGAACAAACGGCTCAGGCGGGCAATACATTACAGTACTCGCTCAGCCCTTTTCCTTTATCTGTATCGCGTGTACTAACATCAATTAGGTACATAGCGCAGCGCCCAATTGTTACAAAAGGATTATTCACGTGAGCGGATTTAAATCCGGTTTCCTAATATATGTCCGTGTACGCCAGCCGCATATCGTGGGCGTATGTGTCACTAGTGTAGTGTTTAAAATAAGAATTAATATTATACTATAAGTAGTCTTAAAGCAGCGGTAAATGTAGAAATATATAATATATACATTTATATATTTAGTTGGAACTTCTATTGCAAGTTAAATAAAAGCTTGTAATATACAACTAGTTGACCCGGCGAATTTCGACCGCCTCAGCTGAACGAGCTGAACAACGGGACGAACACCAAACGTTTGACATTAAAAATAAATCAAATGTAAAAACTTCATTTTTAAGTTTAATTTGATATCTGGACGACTTTCAAATTTAATTGATTTTTAACGGACGGGACAAACATGAAATATTTGACATTCAAAACCAAAAAAATAAAAAATAAACTTTACTTTAAATTTAATTTGATTTCCGAACGAATTTTAAATTGAATTGATTTCTAAACGACGGCAAGAACATCAAATGTTTGACAAGTAGGAATAGTTTCTAAGATAATGCGAAATTGTTGTTTTTACTATATTCCGAGCATTTTTTCATATTCACTCACCTTGTAAACCTTCCCTGGACTTCCACAAATATTTCAAACCCAAAATTAGCCTAATCAATACAGCCGTTCTCAAGTTCAGCGAAACTAACGAAAAGCAATCGATTTTTATATATATACATTAGTATAAAGTAACAAAAACTTGTAGATAGAAATTAGTTAGATAAGCAAGAGCTCTATATTCTTGAGATAGAGGAAGTGCATTAAAATATATACAGGACGTTTTTTTAAATGGGCCTTCGGCTAAATAGACACTAAGAAGCCGCGAGGCCGATTTTGACTAAAGCTAAAATGACATCATTAGATTTAAAAAAAATCAATTACCATTCTCAGGTATTTCAAAATCGGTTTTTCAATGATGTAGTATGAACCAAATCATAGTGTAGCTTCTAAGGGTCAATTTCTGTCAAGGAATGGCAACTGGCAAATCAAGGTAAAGAAAGGGTTGTTTTTGAACACAATTTTCTATTTTCCATACATTAATTAAGCGTCACTTCATGTATATTATAACTTTTATCTTTTGATTGAAAATCGGCCTTTAATAATGTAATTCATTTCAAAATTATTTTTGTAATCTAGATATTAATACGTGTGGCAATAACTTTGTACCTACCCTTTTTCACGATAATTGCGCGAACGGAGGTGTATAAAAAATCGCACGCTTATCTTAATATATATAAATCTCCTGTCACGATGTTTGTCCGCGATGGACTCCTAAACTACTCAACCGATTTTAATCAAATTTGCACACCGTGTGCAGTTTGATCCAACTTGAAAGATAGGATAGTTTTTATACCGTTGGAACCGGTAGGTGGCGCTGAGATCGGGTTGTAGAATCCTCTTAACAACGGGGAGCGATTTTGTTTTTGTGTGTTTGAGTGGGTCCCCGGATGGTTTAAATCCACAATTGGAACCGGTAGGTGGCGCTGGGATCGGGTCATATTTTTTCAGAGCAGGACAACGTCTGCTGGGGCCGCTAGTAGTTTATATAGAGAAGAAGCTATAATATTTATAAAACAATATGCATAGAAAATACATAAAAAAAATACATTACACACACTACCATGTATTTGACACACACGCGCATATAAACTCTTTTGTTTATTGTTCAAGTCAAATCAACAGTGTAGCCTTGGCGAAGTCTGTGGTTATGGAAGTAAAGTCTTTGACAACAGAACCTTAGTAATGTTTAAACTTATATAGTAAATTAGTAGTCGCCCAGCGGTTGAATTTCAACCACTGGGCGACAAGTAAAAACAAATGTATAAATACATATTATAACGCCTGTTTCCCTAAGGGGTAGGCAGAGACGATAGATTTCCGCTTACTACGGTCCTGACATATATTTTTATCCGTGCAGGAACGGAGAAAGAATACAATTTCCTGCGGTCGGGCGGCTTGTCTTAAGAGGCGACAAAGCAACCCATAGCCAGGTGGTAGGGCATTTGCCCGACTGGATGGCTACCACCACTGGTCTGAAGTATGTCGCCATAACAACCTTGACTAATGTTCATGCATTAGTGACCAGTTTCCAGTTTCCCTTAAGAGAGCAGCAGCGCATTTGAAGCATCTTTGGTGTTGCAAATGTCCATAGGCGATGGTAACCGCTTTCCATCAAGTGGGCCGTCTGCCTGTCTGCTGAACTCCTGCATTAATAAAAATACATTTTGTGCTTCATCTACATTCATTAATGTCTTTATTCATATACGTTTATTATAGGTGTTTTATATCTTGCCATTCTTTAAGACATCTTTGTATTAAATAATAAAATATCCACTTTTCTTTCAAAGTGAATGTTTTAATATTTAATACAGGAATACGTTTCCTGACAGTTGTTAACACGTCGACGCGGCGACGCGAGGCCATTGTTCTCCGGGTCATGACCCTATCCATGCGTCGTCATTCCTCGACAACACCGGAGAAGCCGCTAAGGAACCTTCCGGCCCTTTTTGCCAGGAGTATCCGTCATGAACACCCTAACCAGGGACAGTAGCAATGTTAGACTGCAGATGGCATTCTCGGACCTACCAACTAAAGCACCTCGGTGTTCCGTCGTATCGCTGTATGTTTGACGGTTTCTGTGGTTGAGTAGGTTAGCCTTTAAATTGCCTTAAAATTGACTCTTATAGATTACTTATTGAAAGACAAGAGTCTACCACTGCTTCCATAGCAATTTTAGAAGCTGTTACAGGAGAACATGCGGCACAAAATTCCCCAGTAAAATATCATTACTTTATCACAGTGTTTTTCAACCTTTTTCATGTCACGGCCCCTTTAGTATGAAGAAATACTTCGTGACCCCCTCCCCCCTAGTTACCCGTTGCTATTTTTCATGTATTTTATTTTGTGTCAAATATTCAATCCATAATTAGGGTTCAGACAAATACATAATTAAATACGTAAAAAAACATTTTTTTTCCATCGAGCATACGTACGACTACGGCCGATGCCGGCTACCCCGCCTCTAGCCCTCATGAATGAGAAAGCGTTGCTGGCTAGTTATCGAGCTTTTCCCATGGCTAAAGCAGGAAAACCTCATACTATTACCGAAAATTTTATTTTATCAGCAGCTTTAGATATGACGGAGATTATGTTTGGCAAACAAGAGGTCGGAAACTCAAAAGTATACCTCTGTCTGACAACACGATTCAACGCAGGATAAGCGATATGGCGGCTGATGCTCGTGATCAAGTCAAGAAAAAAATAAAATTGATAAATCCATGGATATTGCAGATTTTACTGAATAAGCTTGCCCAACATTTTGCAACTCTGTTATAGAAGCTTCGCGACCCCCTTAAAGAGGCTTCACGACCCCCCAGGGGGTCGCGACCCACACGTTGAAAAACACTGCTTTATCATATTAATACGTGAAGCAAAAACTTTATACCCCTTTTACGAAAATTGCGCGAACGGAGGAGTATGAAATTTGGTGCACTTATTTATAGTTTATATAGAGAAGTGCAGAATGATAATATTTTAAAATAATGAATAAAAAATACATTTAAATCTATAAAAATAACATTACACGCACTACGAAGTATTTGACACAGACGCATATACTCGTTTGTTTATTGTTAAAGTGAAATTAACAGCGCAGCCTTAGCGAAATCTGTGATATAGGCTGATTTGTGGTGGTCATGAGATGTATGTCAGTATAGAGGAGTGTGAAAGGAAAAGACACGGTGCCGGGAGTCAAAATAAGCCATCTCGCACTAATGTTGCTTTAATGAATTTATTGAAATATCTTGAAGTGTTGACTCTATCCGAGAGCGTGTTGCAGGGCCTTCATTGGAATGGTGAGATTCCCCTTCGAAATCGCTCAAGGACGTCGTCAGGTCGGACGGAGTCGGTTCCCGCTAATTCGGCCTTAATTAACCTTTATACGAGTCGCATTCGAGACAGCCACCGCGACAAGCGTATCGCTCCACCGATTCCACTATCTGATCCATCGTAAAAATTAATTACGTACACATGTTCATAAATATCTAAACTGTTAGCATTTAGGGGTAACGTGCGCGTCGAACGCTCACGCACCTATGCTTGCGGCCGCGTAATTAGTACCCAGGCAAAAACCAAACATGTCAACCACTACTTTATTTAGTGTTGTGTTTTTGTACGACTTCCTGCCGTGAGAGCGGGACGCCTGGCCGCTCTCCCGTATTCCAAAAATGCGAAATTGACTGAAATTGCTTGTTATTAACGATGACAGATGCGTTGGCGCCAGCCCCCGTTTCAATTCTCTATCTGAATGCAACTCTATTGCCCTACCATTAAAGTCGGGAATTATTCGTTGGATATCACAGAAATCTGAGTGACGGAAGATCGGATGTGTTGATACTAGAGCTATGGATATGCAATTAGTGACACCGTTTTTTTGTTGTTTTTGAGAAGAAAAATGAGACGTAGTATTGTTATTATAAGTAGTGGAATGAATTGGGCGTTTACTACTGTTTATTTTATTATTAATATTAATTCATACTAATATATAAAATTCTTGTGTCACAGTTTTCGTTGCCATACTCCTCCGAAACGGCTTGACCGATTTTGATGAAATTTTTGTGCTTATCCGGTATCTATGAGAATCGGCCAACATCTATTTTTTATCCCCCTAAATGTTAGGGGTAGTCCACCCCTAAATTTTATTTTTTAATTTTTAGACAAAATTTTTAATTTCTATTTTTTTATGATACAACATACAAAAATACATACAATCCTCAATTTTCAACCCTCTACGATCAACACCTATTTTTTACCGGGCAGGACGACGTCTGCCGGGACAGCTAGTTATTAATATTAATCCATACTAACATATAAATGTGAAAGTGGTTTATATTATTGTTTGTTACTTGACCTTGAACTTGGAAATATATTTTCGAATATATATGTAACACATACATACATATGATATATGTTTACTACAGTACAGCCTGTAAGATACATTTTATAATCAAAATTGAGATAATTGACATACGATATGAAATCAAGTCTTACATAAATTACCATAGATTATCATATACGTTATAAACTTTCAATAAAGATGATTATAATGTACTGTGTAATGCCCTAGTATTTGTTTGATTACTTAATTGTTGTTCCGAGAACTAATTTGAAATTTGACAACAGTGAGTTATAATATAAAACTGTAACTAAAAACTCAATTTCTGAAATAAATTAATTATTATTATTGTATGTCTTTCAAGGCCACGGGCCATAAAAATGGCCTGGACTTTTGGAGGGCTTGCGTTGGGCCATGGTAAGGCCAACACGTAGAGGCCCCTTGACAAATTTAATCTAAATGTGGCGTGACACTGACCGGCGATTATCGCTGTCTACACCACATAGTACCCTACCCAAGGACAAGCCTCGGTCAATGTAGGACTATTGTGAGAAATGAGAAGAGAAAGTACCAGGCTATTGGGGTGAATGGTGGTGTTAGTGGTACCAGCGGTCTGGGAATATGGGGACTATGGCGTCTGCCCGTCGCAATGTTCAGGGAACATGGAAAAATGGGCAGACGGTGACTCGCCACTCCCTGCATGGGCCCCTAAAAATGCCATAAAAGACAGGGTCAACTTGGGTGTGAGTGGCTAAGGGGTGTAAAGAGGTGGGCTGCAGGTTCACCGATGCTACTTCTGACATGATGCCATTTATCAGTCCACCCCTGTAGCTTGAGTCTTAGCTCTGGCGATCTCCACTCCGTGCCGGCCGGTTAAGGCAAGCACGGAGGCGGGGGCCTTGTCTTGGCCCCTGGAGTCAGTACGAGGTGTCGCTACTCTCCTAAGGCTTCGCTACAAAGCCCCCCTGCGTGTTTATTATTATTATAAGATACTTTCTATTCCGAAAAATATAAAGCAGATACAATGTATGTTTTTTTAAATAATATTATATTCTATATGTTATTAACAGGTATCCAACAGGTTTTTAAATTTTATTTTAGGAGATGCTACAATAATATTTTTTAAATTGCGAGAGTTTTCACTTATAAATAATATTAAGGATAGAGTGGCGCCATTGCGATTAAAAACCGAAATTGGGCAAACATACGATCGAGACGATAATGTGTGAACGATTCGGAATAGTGACGGCTGCTATCATGGAAATAGCCAACCAAATTGAGTGTTATTTGGTATTATAAACATTTTCATGATTATGCATGAGTTTGCTCGGCTAAGAACTTCATTTTGGAGTAGGTATTCAGTGTCATAATTATCTGGTCACGCTTCGTAAACTGTAGGATTGATATGTTATTAAGTAATTTCTTGTTATTATTACTTTATCTCTGTATTATTCTAAACAAGGTATAATGATTGTACGTTTTTGTGGTTATTTCTTTTGTTGGTTTTTTTAGATTCGCTTCTTGTTGATACAAAACTCTTGACTCTTGATACTAAGCGTCTTATGCTGTGTTATTTTTGTGATATTAATCTTGGTTTCATACTCTGTTACCTTGTAAATAAACTGAAGTAAAACATATTCCAATTTTAAGTTATTATGTATGCTGTAACACTTCAGTGCGACGGCTTGTGTCATGTTCAATTTAAATCGTTTCACGGTTAGCTTTCTGGGTGGGTAGGATTTTGATTGTTGAAAACTTTTCGTTGTTTACTATGGTCTGGGCGTCGGCCCCAGAGTTGTACACGGTTTTCCTTTAAGATACCACTGTAGTGGAACACTTACATGCCAATAGATGGCGCTGCGCAATAATTGAGGTAGCGAACGTAATGAAAATATGTTGTTAATCGGTTATTATTCGTTATCGATTTCTGATATCATGTACGTATGTACTTTGGTTTATTTATTCAAGAAGACAGAAATTAACCCTTTAATAATTATCATAGTATATTCTTAAGTTTTGGTGACTAGTACACATAGAGTCTTCCATGATCACGGCTACTGAAAATTGGCCGAAACGACGGAATAATAATATTAATAAAGATACCGTCCTTAAAATCATTTTCGATTTTATTTTGTAATATGTAAATGCAAAAGTTTTTATTCAAAATAAGGTCCACTGGAGAACACTTTTGAAGGTCCTACATATAAGTCGAAATTTAAATCTACTTCCTATAGCTAACACTGGCATGAGTTATTGGTAAGAAACTTTCCCAGCAAAACATCTAGCTAAAAAGATTTTTTTCGTCAAAATTATTTCTATACAAGATATAGATATATTTTTTAAAATTACATATTGAAGTGGTAATGCAGTCATTTTTCAAAGAATGAATGGAGTTGTAACAAACAAAAATTGTTGTTACTGTCGCTCCATAGATTTCCTCCGTGTAGGAACGGAGAAAGGATACAAAGGTGGTAGGGTATTTGACCGTCTGGATGGCTACCACCCCTGGCATAGAGTATGCCACCATAACAACTTTGAGTCGTGTTTCAACATCAGCAGCCAGGTTCCAGTTTCTCTCTCTGGTATTGCTAATGTCCATCCATTAGCCTATCAATAAACAATTCATTCATATTCATTTTAAAATAAATATTCTAATTATGTGGTGCTTAATGTTAATAATCAAGTTGTACAAATATTTTATACATCAGAAATTTTCTAGATTTCCCGATGACTAATATATGTGTACCTACAGATGGGTTTACTATATAATTTGTTAGCTATACAGGGTGAATTTTCAAGTGCGCTTCTATGGCTAAATCAAAAACTATAAGATATAGTGAAAAAGGAGTCTCAGGGCAGATAAAGTATTATTATAAATATATTATTATTATTATATTATTATAAACCAAAACTGTAGAATACAATAGAATAGAATAGTAATTTATTGCTAGAATTGTATGTGTACATAGGTGTTTTTTGGGGTAATAGTCTCAATACATTTTGCCTTATTAGGAGTGCAATTTCCAGATCTTATAACTAAATCTACATTGAAACTAATTTACAATAATAATAAAATAAATTAGGTAAAATTAAATGTCAAGCAAAGCATTAATTAAATAAGAATATATTAATTTAATAATCATTAGAATTTATCACTTAAATAATCCTCGATTTTATAATAGCATTTCATTATTAAAAATGTCTCTTAAATACCAAAATAATGTATGATTAGATTTTTGAATAATCAATTACCCTAGTCGATAAATAAAACTGAATTTGAATATGCACATATGTGGTAGGCGTTGGGTTATTATAAATAAATACTTATGTACTTGGTATTAACACGAGTAACGCTTCGTCGTGGTATGGGTGATTGAAAACAACTGCTTCTCGGAGCACATCACACGGCGTTCGATGTAATTCACTGAGGAGGCAGCGTACAGCCCACATTAAAAAATAGCATACCGAAGCCCTCATGCGATAACTTTGGTAATGTAGATACTGTTACTGAAATAATGTTATATTAAATTAAACATCTATTTCTTGGGATCGATGTATTGTCTGGGGTGTCTACGAGTATATATATCATGTTACTTACTAACCCATAGTGTACCTTGTAAATTTCTATAACGAAATATTAAATGTCACACTAAGGGAAAATTTTTATTTCAATAAAATATTATACATTAAAATGCGCCGGTTATTTTACCGCATCCAATTTTAGTCGAATATGGAAATGAAAGAAAGAAAGAAAGAAAGGAAAATATTTATTTAGGACAAGATACAAAAATTCGAATAATTAATTAATTAATTGTGATGTCCTAAAAAGGCTCTTGCTCAACATAATGCTAGTTTCACAACCAGCGCTGATCTTCCAAAAATGAAATGTATGATGAAAAAAAGGGCATAACTTTTTAACCGTCAGACGAAAGTTAGTCATCGAATAAAATACAACATGAATAAATTAAAAACTACAATATAGTAAATAAGACATTTGATCTTTTTCACTTTTACATTTTGTTAGGATATAGTTTATTCGATATACAACTTTTCCTTATGGATAAATCTAATATATAAAATTCTCGTGTCACAGTTTTCGTTGCCATACTCCACCGAAACGGCTTGACCGATTCTCATGAAACTTTGTGTACATATTGGGTAGGTCTGAGAATAGGACAACATCTATTTTTCATCCCCCTAAATGTTAGGGGTAGTCCACCCCTAATTTTTATTTTTATTTTTACCGGGCAGGACGACGTCTGCCGGGACAGCTAGTTTTATCTAAATATATAGAGTATGGATAAATGGCGATTCAATTAAAAATCATTCTGTATATCACGTATTTTTTTCTGCTTTTTATTACATGTACGTTTTTAAACTCATTATTAAACGAAAATATAAATAAACCTCTCTTGCTAATATTCAAATTAATTTGTACTTGTGTGGTAATATTTTCAAATTCATTTCATAATCTGTTAAACCTCTAGGTTTTGACTTAAGTAATTAAATTTAATCACAGACTGTTAAAAATATAATCAAATGTGAGAGGCTAAGATTGATGTCTTCACTTTACACTAGTTATAATCTAACAAGGGTAAATTAATGTAGGTACTTCAGAATATTCTTTACCGTACACAAAATAGTTACATATAAAAGTAGGTAGAAAATAATGGTGATGTGACAAAGAGGAGATTAACCCTAGAAAGAGTTTTCTTCCACAAACCCATAAATCTAACAAAAGAGGTAAACAAGAGGCAGGGAGAGAGAGAGAGAACACTTTATTGTACTCCAAAATATACATACATACATACATACATAACTTCACGCCAGGTCCCTTGCGGGGTAGGCACGAACAACAGAGCGCCATTTAGGCTTATTCTTACACACCTCACTTGCTTCTTTGACATTCATAGTTCTTGTCATGCACGCTTGTCTGTTCTTAAGTTCCAAAATATACAATTACAAAAACACACCAAATTTTCAATATTTTCTAGGTAATACAATAGGCGGACTTTATCGCTCAAAGCGATCTCTTCCAGGCAACCGAAATGAAAGAAATTGAATCAGGCGAAATAGGTGGTACAGGAAAAAAGCAATAGATACATAAATAAATATACAAATACATACATATATACATAGTCATATATATACAATAATACATAAGTTATTATAATAAATGTATTAGCATGACTAGGCAGGGTTGTGCAGACGAAAGATAATGTTGTTCAACAGCTATGAAAGTAAGATTATTCATAAAAATATAATTACCTCTTTGGATGGCTACCACCTCTGGTCTAGAGCACGCCGCCATAACTACATTGAGTTGAGTTCCATTAGAGACCTGGTTCCAGTCTCCCTTTAGAGAGCAACAGCACGTTAATAGCACCTTTGGCAGTGCAAATGTCCATAGGCGATAGTAATCGCTTTCCATCAGGTGAGACGTCTGTCTGCTAAACTCATGCGATAGGGCCGCTTGCATAACGATCATTGCATAACTTTAAATAAAATTAGTTAATCATATTAAACTGCCTAATTACGTATTACACAAAACGTATTGACAGCTCTTTAAATATACTTAGCGGCAAATTTTGCTTTGCGCAAAATGCTTATTGTATTTAAGGGTGTTAAATACGTTTTGTGTTTTTTAAATAAATTTAAGCAACAGTATGCAAGCTGCCCTTAGAACTTGTTTGTGATTTTATATTGTTTAGAAAATAGAAATATTTGAAACCGTTTTACTGTTGCCCAATTTTTTATACATTTTAGTATCTCAGCGCCACCTCTCGGCTTTAGATGGCATTTAAGCAAACCAATGGTTCCAGTTTGGCGGTAAGGCCTGTGACGTGGCTGGTTTATTCCGGGTTTGAATATTTCACTACGAATTGTTTCGTTTTACCATTGATAGAAATCTGACATAAGTTTTAAGACGTTTAAGTAAAATTTTAAATAGTAATAATGGCAAACTGTGGCCAATTTTATTTTCATTATAATGATTATTGTCACGTTATTTTGGGTTGTTCGAAATTTTCTAAAACTCTTCCCCTGACACATTGTCCAAACGTCGCTTGTATTGAAATGTTGCTTGAAACAAATAGTTTTTACCCCTTGATATTCGCACCCACTAAACCGAGTAAGAGAACGAAATGAAACCATTTAAAATAAAAAAAGTTTTGTTTTAGTAGAGTTGTTACAATATGTGTTCGCGAAAATAAACAAAATATTTAAAAATATTACGTTTTTTAAACGATTTCGCCAGCTCAAAATATGGATACTTATCACGAAGAAAAAAAACTTATTTTCGAGAATAATCAATATGTTAATTTCATCCCTGTCATTGCATAAAAGAATATATGATTCTATACCTACTCCATTTTATGGTAGTTATCAGTAAATTTGATATACCTACCTACGTGTAGAGTAGGGTGGTATAATGTCAGATTTTTGAAGACTAACAATCATATGAAGACATTAGACGAAACTTTACTCCATTAACAACTAAGGAGTTGAGAAGTGCAGTATATGAGTATGTAGAAATGCATAATATCCCCCACCAGTTTAATGTATAGGTCCACAATTTAATCAATCTCAATGCGCAATTTTGCACACTAGAGTGAATAGTGGCGCAAATCCCGATTTTTAACCTGCATTTTGACTTTTTACACTTGTCGTAAAGTTTAGACGATTATTTTCCTGATGGCAAAGATATAAAGTTGATATCAATATATAAAGTGTTAGAAATTCCATGTCTGGAAACCTGATTTCCGACTAATAGTAAATTTACATAACGAAAAGCTGCTCCAAATAGGTTCAGCTTGGTACTGAAAATATTCCCCAGCCCTCTGCTTGCGACGACTTAAATTTTGCAGTGTTTTACGTATTTTTGGGTGAGTTACATTTTATAATATTGTTGCAACAGTTGGACCTTTATTAATTGAATCGATGTAGTTATTCATTGCCAAGGGAACAAGAGCATTCAATAAGCAATGGGTCTCAAATAGCTTTTTATTTTAATTTTGTGAGCTGTTATTTAAAAATCGCGCAATCTTATACCACACTACCCATATCTACATCCAAGAAATGAACAAATTAAGTATATGTATTTTATTTATAAACTATGTAGTTTAAGTATGTTTATTTATGATATTTGATATTTAATGATCTGCACCACCTACATCGCCAGATTAGATTAAATTATTCCTTAAGTTAGGTTGCCTGGAAGAGATTGCTGTCAGCGATAATAAATCAGCGACAATCTTGTAATTGTATATTTTTAAAATTGTATATTTGGTGAGCAATAAAGTGTTATCTATCTATCTAATTACGACGGGTTCTAGTTAGAAGGAACAAGTATAAATCCAAAACACTTTCCAATTTAATTAGTAGTACTAAATTAAGTAGTCAACGACATATTTTCACTCTAATTAACAATGTAACTAATAATAAAAAATTAACGCTATTCAAGGTTATGTGATTCATTAGTAGTCTCAAAAAGTTGTGGTATTTTTATATGTTGATAGGTAACTAACGGCACATAGGAATAACGTTTAACTTATAAAATATATTTATACTGTAATGTTTGTATAGGTTATGAGCATAAAATAAATGTGCGTAGGTGTTTCGGACTGTACGAGCGAACATGGATTGGTTCCTTCGCAGGTGGTACGAGGTCTATAAACTCGACTGTTGCCTCGGCGCCGCGCTCGCTTCGTAAATCTGACGAGGTGAAACAACTTGTCCCCGGCCGAGCCATTTTTTGCCACCAGAGATTTGTTTGGGCGCGGCGCAGGGCTGGCGGGACTGTCTCGGCGGAAAACCATAAACATGACCAAGACGGGCCGACTTGACTATGCCGCTTTTTTCGACGCCCCCCACTACGACGTGGGCGGCGGCGATAGCATGGGCGGGGCTTCGTCGTGGAGGGGAGGAATCGAGCCAATAACACGCGGCGCCTGCGCAGGCCACGTCGAAAAGGATGGAGAATTCGCAATCCTATTGGTCGGTGGAAGATAGCGCCGCCCAGTGGGTGGGGTTTGCGAGGCCCTCGCCCACGGTGGAGGGGCGTCGAGGGTCGAGCGCGCGCCAGTCGTTGCTCAGGCTCGCACGTGTGAAGAAGGTACTGGCCGGCCGCAGACGAGCACGAGGGTCGCAGTCGGCATGCGAGGCGCGCGCACCATGCTCCGCTGACGCGCAGACATGGCACCGCGCACATTTCAAACTGTGATACAATTTATTTAGCTTAATTTCATATATTAGTTGTAAAGTAGTATATAAAGTTCGTGATAGACTTTGATAGACAGTGTTTTGTGTGAAGCCGCCCTTATGATCGTCCCGATGGCAGCGTACGCTCAATTTGGCTACTCTTATCCGCCCGCCTCGCAGGTTAGTCTGGTCTTCCATATCCACAGCGATACTCCAACATTTTCTTGGTTTCCTTTCATTAATCAAACATGATACACGTTACTTATAACCTGGGTGTCTTCAAGTCTGTGTGAATAGGTACCTTCTAGGTAAGCGTGCTACATCCTACACCACATCTTTGCTCCACATAGGGCAAGATTGTGGTCAAACACAAACCTATACTACAATAGAAAAAATGTGATCATTCCTCGACTAAAATTTTAAGCCCCTACTTTTAACAGTACCTATTTATTATTCTATTATGATAAAATATCATAAACAAAATAAATGCAAAATCTTGGATTATTATGTTAGGATAAATTTAATTACCATTTATTACACAGAAATCTTTTTTATATTTTTGAACGTAGCTCTACAAATACGGACATTTATAAAAAAGCGAATCTAATAACATTATTTTGAGGCTTGTAGTGCTTAAACGTTTTACGTCGCAAATACCCGTAGGCGACGGTAACCGCTTTCCATCAGGTGCGCCCTCTAACTATATTCCAACAATAAAAGACCTTAGTCCTGTATATAATAGTCCATATTATTTTTATATCAAAGAATGTATGCAAATTCTTACCCTGAAAATACTATAACTGCACTTATATACGACAACCCACTTGCGATGGGATCAATAATGAAAATTCCAATGTTTACAATACAGCGGTCAGTATAACAGAAATCGTTTTATATTACTATCTTTATACCACTAACTAAATATTAAAAAAGGAATTTGTTTAATTAATATCATATTTGCTGAAAATGCAATAAGTTCATAATAAGTTTGACATAAATATACAAAAAAATTGTTGATTAAACATTTAGGCCTATATATGTTACGATATATTTAGATGTAGTGTTTTATTACAATAATTTATATAGTATACCTATATGAAATATGTAATTTCAGCTGTTTCTTGTTTTGTGTGGCAAATAAATAAATAAATAAATTAGAAAAGAAAGATAGAAAACATTTTATTCAGGACAAAGACAATTGAAACAAGTAAGTCCTAAATTGGACCATAATGCTAGTCAACAGAACTAGAGTTGTTCTTCCGCCTGGGACCAGAAACATGGATTTGTTCCTTCGTAGGTGGTACGAGGTCTATACACTCGACTGGTGACTCGGCGCCGCGCTCGCTTCGTAAATCTGACGAGGTGAAACAACTTGTCCCCAGCCGAGCCATTTGTTGCCACCAGAGATTTGTTTGGGCGCGGCGCAGGGCTGGCGGGACTGTCTCGGGGGAAAACCATAAACATGACCAAGACGGGCCGACTTGACTATGCCGCTTTACGTTACGGTTTAATTACTGCAACTAACAGTTAGGTAGGGCATTTGCCTGTATGGCTATGATCCCTGGTCTAGAGTATGCCGCCATAACAACCTTGAATTGTGTTCCAGCATTAGTGGCCAGGTCACAGTTTCCTTCTAAAGAGCGGCAGCGTATTGGTAATGACTCTGGTCCTGCAAATGTCCATAGACGATTGTTACCGCTTTCCGTCAAGTGGGCCGCCTGTCTGTCTGCTGAACTCATGCAATAAAATTACAGATGAATATACTATTATATAGTAATATTAATTATACCTATAGCAAAATACGTTATACCATATAGAGTCTAGAACACAATGTAATCAAAATCCTCTATTACCTTTATCTAATAATAAAAAATTACATGTCGTCTGTATGTATAAAAAAGAAAGTGATTTGGGATTTAACGTTTGTAACAGTATTTCTGAAGTCTTTTACTAATCTCATAGTTACTCATTTAACCATTTCAAAAACATCCATAATCAATATATCGAACAAAGTTTACCTATAAATATATATATTTTTTTAGTAAATTAATCTTTATTTGAATTACAGTTGATATAGTGCTGTATTAAGCTATTTATTTGACGAATTCGCAACTGATAAGTGTATAGGATTCGCAAGACAATATATTTATTTACTACAATGGGTATGAATTAAAGATATATTTTAGTCTAATAATGGCATAATTTAACCATAACGGAGAAATAATATAATTTCCTGCATTGGGGTGCTCGGTCGGTAGAGGCGACAAAACAACCCACAGCCAGGTGGTAAGATATTTGCTCGTCTGAATGGCTACCAAGCCTAGTCTAAAGTATAGTAGAGTAGAGTATGGCGCTATAGCAACCTTGAGTTGTGTTCTGGTATTAGTGGCCATGTTCCAGTCCGTCTTGTAGCACCTTTGGTGTTGCAAACATCAATTGGAGATGGTAACCACTTACCAACAGATGTGCCGTCTGCTGAATTCATAATTAAAAAAGCTATAATTCTGCACTACATAACTGTAAAGCTGTATGAACAGTATATCATAGTATTTACTTAAAATGTTCAAATACCAAGATAAAGACTCGATATTTTATCACATTAGTGCGGGATGGAACTCCGATAGCTACACGAGTGAAGTCATATGAACAGCTATTGTCGGATGATTTATTTTATTAGAAATTAAATAAAATCTAAATTCCCATACAAAAAATAACCAACATCATTAACCATAATTAATAGTCAAATAAAAATATTATTTGTCAGTGACACTAATATATTATGCAAATTGATTTTAAATATTCAAAAGTATAGAGTGTTAACGATAAAATAATGCTGTCAGTAATTAATTCAAAATGTATAATCCACATTTAAATATGATTAAATTTTGTTTTTTTTTTTAAATACTGTCACATTTTGTATTTTTTATTTACTATTGTATATTTATGTTTATTGAAAATTATTCAAGCAGAATTTACTGTCTTGATATTATCTGTGTTATTCCAAAACCTAGCACTTAACATTATTTCTCAATAAATAAAACTATATTTTTCCGTTTTCAGCGCGGCATTCATTTATTTCATTTCACTAGACATGATCCCGGAAGTCGCTACTTAAAAATGGTCGAAACGTTAAAATAAAAAATCGACTTGATTGAATTATGTACACAGGTCTCGAATACTTTAGAAAATTGTATTGTTTTTGAAATTACTCTTTGTGCATTCATTGTCTTGCGGGACATTTGCTCAGCGTAATAAATAGTTTAGAAATGGTATGTAGCTGAAATTTACTTTATATTTTTTCTGCTGTTCTTAAATTTCTTGACAAGCATTTTCTTGTTGTATGAGTTCACAGAGATGCAGGCGCCCTGACGGAAAGCGGTTACCTATAGACATTTGTAACACCAAAGGAGCTACCAATTTGTTTTCGAATATAATCTACCACCCGGCTGTGGATTATTTTGTCGCCTCTTACGTCAGGCCGCCCGGCCGCAGGAAATTGCATTCTTTCTCCGTTCCTGCACGAATAAAGCAGTTTGCTATGTTTTGGAATAGCGCAGCTGAACCGATATCACATAAATTGGAATTCAGTGCTAAATAAACGATATTTTTATTTATGGCAGATTCCTATATCTTACTGCTATACCTTTGACTCAATATTGGTTCAAAATTGACTTAAACTTCATACAAGTAATATAAATTTTCTACCACTGATATGCTAAAATGTGTATTAACGTATACAAGAAGAGATTGAAAATTTGAAGCTTTATTATAAGCCCATTATTGTACTTGAAAGTATGGAAATAAATTTTTGGGATACTTAAATAAGTAAACAAACTTCCCAACGGTGTTTCTCTAGTACTATAACAACCAATATTGGTAGGTAACTATATTGCTAACACACCGATGGCATGATTATTTATTTAATCAAATATCACCAATGTTTTAGATACAATAATAATAATCAAATACATTAATAGACTAAACTACTAACTAAGATTTAAACATGGCAATGCAAAAACGACTTTACTATATTGATGTATTTTGTTCTATTTCAGGGGAAATAGTAATTAGAAATTTTATCTTTATCAGCCTTATCGCTTTTCCAATTAGATTAACGTCTTATCAGACTGACAAATTTAACATCAAAGTGATACCTACGCAAGTAATCATTGAAGACATATATACAAACTCTTTTGGACTAAATTTATTCTCGAACATGGGGGTTATCATGTGATTATTTCACTAAATACTAATCAAGTCTATTTTAATCTAATATTCTAAAATTTCGAGATAATGTAAAGGCTAGAACACGCACCCCAAACTTAAAGGGTGCAGATTTTAATCCTGGCCGGAAGACATGCACCATTTAGGCAGTTTCTGACCTAACGTGCATATTGTTACAACTACCACGTGCTAACAACGGTGAAGAAGGAAAACATTGTAATGTAACCTGCACATTAAGATAACCGATGTGTCAAACCTGCCAAATCGCCTTGGAAAAGCGAGACGGCTATACTGTCCGTTCCCCAGCCAGCTTAGGAGTGGGATACTTATATTCTGTTATTATAATTAACATAGTCTAAAAGAACTTATAAGAATTAATTCCAAAAGATTTTATTGAAACTAAGTTCCACTGGAGAACATATTCGAAGGTTTCACATATGTAGTAGTTAAAAATTGAATATATTTCTTATTCTATGTACACCGCTTAGCAACGTGTTATCGCTGTATAAGAAGAAGAAACGTCAAGAAACTCCCTATAAGCACATTTAGCTATAAACTCTTTTACTACATATTTATTTCACTCTGGCTCTTTTTTAAAGTACTTAAGTAAGTTAATTATTATGCGAGAATATGTCTATTGCCACTTAATTACTGTCTTATAGGGTACATTCAAGTATTTCTTGTATTGTTATTAAATTATAATCATCATCAATGAAGTACTTTTTTTTAACTGATTCTGTTAAAGCGAATACTTTGTACTATTAAACTTGCAGCTCTAATTTTGTAGACTGTAAAATCTGATCGATATTATTTCAGTCTACATCAATTGTTCTTAATGAAGAAGATGTTTTTTGAATATTTTCATTAATTTTAGTAACATCAAGTGAATGTACATTAAATAAATACTGTAATACTGTAATGATTACGACATCAATGTTTACCAGTGGAGGACATTATCAATTACGATGAAGAAGTATCCAAACAAACACATATATTTATCACGGAGAAAGTATATTAAGGTCCTTCGCCTGAGCGGCCTGTCGTAAGAAGTGGCCTATATGCCCGTCTGGACTGCTACCACCCCTGGTCTAAAACATGCTGCCATACCAGCTTTAAGTTGTGCTCCGGCATGAGTGGCTAGGTTCCAGTCTTCTAGAGAGCGGCAATACACGGGTAACACCTTTGGTGTTGTAACTGTCTATAGGCCCTTCCGAGGTGGGCCGTCTAGGCAGACGCAATAGCAGGCGTCTACTGAACGCATGCAATAATCAAAATTACCTCAATACCAAATAAAAGAGCGTCAGTAGTTACCATAATCCTGTACGTTGTCCTGGTTTTAGCATCCGTCTTTTCTTTCACATTCTACCAGTGAATTGGGTTTGGCACAATGTCTTCCTCTTACGTACTTTTCCATTCAACTACAACTCTTATGACCAACGGACCTATTTAGAACATATTATTAACAGTCACTGAATGAAAATGTTCGCCACCTGAAAGTCGACTTTTGCTTGCACTAGTGCGAGCGACCACAAGAAACAATACTGCTAACATTTTAATACATTTTACGTTTGTAAAATGTAGAAACGGGAAATAGGAAAATTGCAATGTTGATAATGACAGATGCTGAAATTAACTTTAAGAAAGACGATATAATCATTACGTTAACATAAATATTGAAACCAATTAAAAGGTTTTACATGTCTAAACAATCTTCTTAGACAAAATAGAAAATCAAACAATTTCGATCTAAGTCATTTTGAAATAGTTAAACATAATTTTCTGTGGAACAGTCTGTTCTGTGAAGAAGTTTAAAAAGATAACAAGTGCTCGCAGAACGTTAAATGAATCGATTTGAAAACTGGTGAACATTTTCTAACACTACTATACTGACCCAGGACAAGGGATTAGTAGCCCGATCCAGCCAGGTAGGGTAGACAGTCTTCTGGGCACCTTAACAATTAATGGTGACGACCTACGTTCAGTATTCTACTTATAGTCTTAAGGGATTATTAGCAGGCTACGATATAAGTAATTAATTAGCTTTGTTAAGGTTAATAAGTCTTATTTACTTAACAGTTTCGTAATATTGCCAATGAGCGTGTTAAAAATTAATTGTGTTAACATAACGGTTTCTAAACCGACCCAATCAATAGTCGTGTTAATTTAGTCGTTTGTGGACGTTTTAACGTGCGCCGATAATTTGCGTGTAAATGTAGAACATTTATCGACGATTTCTTTGACATTTCGGTCACCTGTTGTTTTTATCCGGTCCGACGGTATCTTTTGATACCTCGGCGTAGGCGTAATTAAATGTCTTCTTTTCAACAATATTTTCACCGATATTAATTAGTAACTTTATATTGAAGGGCATGGAATGTTCAATTTCGCTGTTATCTTGTCAATCTGTCAAACATGACGTGTTGAAGATAGTAAATTACAAGTCATGCAAAGCATTTGATAGTTGCGCGGAATTCTGGTACGCTGGGACGTATCTTCCGTTCTTTAGATTTTGTCAGCTGCTCTTCTTCTATTTCTTGGTAATTTACTAGACATTTCAGGTCAGTATAATATGTCTACTCATTCCATACTTTCCATTTCTCGCATACGTCATTTGCCACAAATCTTTATAAATATTATTATAGTCTTTTCCACATTTTCTCTCTTTTTCTTTATCTCAATAATTTAGGGTCGTAATAATATGGATTTTCTTTTCATACTCCTCGGTTCTGGCATGTGTCCTATGTCGCACCACAAATCATCATGCCATTCTTCACACAATCCATTCATATCTTTTTTGTTTAGTTTTTACCCAGTATATAAATCCATCATTTGAGTAGCATAGGTTGGGTAATTACTGTTGGAAGTCGTTGGTTATTACAAATTTTAATAAGGAACTTATCAAAATATCACTGTCTATATCGGACAACTGGTCAACTTAATGCTACACTATAAGTACGAGAATTGCATTTATGTCATCAGTGTTTTTATCAAATAAAAATTAATATTATCAATTAAGTCAAGAATAATTAATAACAAACGTACCTAATGTGATAGTAATCACAATTTCAGCTTTAATTTAAAGTAAATCATAATTAAGTGCTTTGAAATATGTTTATAAATTAATGTAGTTAATGACTAACAATATTGTAACCGTGCTACCGATAATACTTTTCTACATTCTTCAACGTCTTAGAATTACTATAAAATTCCATTCAGCTACAAGGTAGTTATATAAATAATTTTTATGAATTTTATAGAGAAGTCAATGTTTGAAGTGAATCATTAGTCGTTTACATACTTAAAAGTAAAGTAACATTTACATGTGCTACGTCCATTATTCTTATAACAAGTCGTTAGTTTGGATGAAATGCACCAGATTTTCTCTGATTTTGTCCAGCGCATAATAAGTTAAAGCTAGGCAAATATTAGTGTAGACTCTATAGTCTATCACATTGTTAAACGTAGCAGTCTCTTCATTCTTTGATTGTATCGTCTGATTGCTGCTAATTTCTAAGGTTACCTTTATTTTCTTTTAAGACTCAATTTTTGGATATAGTGAAACCTTGTACTCTATTTAGGTACAAAATTAAATGTCTGTTTTTGTGATATGTTTATTCCCTCGTGTACTAGGTGTTAAGGATAAAGAAAATATATCTGGTAAATATAAATTAAATCTGAAATTGTACATTATGTACCAGATGCATGCCAGTGAGAAACGTGTCTAGCAATTCGCTTGGTGAAATACGAGCCAGCTCTCTAATCACGGGTATTGTTCAAGAGTTTCTTAAAAATGTCTTTAAAGAAGTTCTTAGCTGATGGACTTTCAGGCCCCATGTTTCAACATCGCCGACGCAAATACGTAACGTCTTCCGTTGCCGTTTGATGTCTTGATCTGAAGTAGTGACTTTGCCAGTCCGCGATTCGATTGTTACGTATTTTGTATTAAATTGTAAAACGTCGGAATTAGTTAACAGAGCCACGTTGATCGTAACTTGAAGAGGTGTCATAACCTTTTGTTAAACAGCAAAATTGGTATACAGGCTATAGAAGTGTCCTACACCTAGAGCGAAATTAACGCGTTGCCAGTCTTTAGGATAGGATAAAGAGGATGACATAGAAGAAAAAGACAGGAGGAATGGATTTAATAATTGGGGATAGGAGAGACGGGATGAGGAGTAGGAAGTGTGTCAACTAAACTCATTAGTGTACTTCCAAAACCAAAATTGTTTTCCCGTACAAAAGAGACTATCGATAATTCATCGTGAAAAGATATGATCACTAATTTTGTTGTTTCAATTTCCTTTTATAGGAAATTTTGTGCGTACATGTAATGCAATTAGTGTTACAGCTTTATCATGTTGAGCAATTATCGCATTATCCATCTAATCTGGTTAGGTATTAGCTAATAGGTCAGATAATGCTACGCCTACGTTAAGCCACGTATTTCTGAAAATCTTTGCGAACCATTTAATGTTTGGCGGCTTAGATTTTTCATCATAAATTAAGTCATGATTTTTGTCCCTGCAGGAACGTAGAAATAATACAATGTTTTGTGAACAGGCAGGAATACATTCAGGGGGTGAGTATTTTGCTATCTGGGTAGCTACCAACCCTAGTCTAAGGTATGCAATTTGGTATCAGTGGCCAGGTTTCGGGTTGTCTTTAGAGAGTGGTAGCACATTTGTAGCACCTTTGGTGTTCCAAGGGACCATAGGCGATGGTAACTACTTTCCATCTGCCTGTCTGCTGAACTTCTGCATTAAATTTTTTTCGTCTTTATGTAATTTTTATTAACTGAAGAACTTTGTAAATAATCTAATGCAATACAATAAAAGAAAACTTGTTTGTACTGTATTTTACCCATAGTCCCCCAAGTAGAGTAGAATCTGGAGCCTAGATCACCGTTTTATGGGTAAAAGTCCTTCAAGACTATAAGTAGAATAATGAGTCTAGAGCACCGTCTTCTATGGTTAAGGTGCCCAGAAGGCTGGTTATGTTTCCTCGCTGGATCACCATATTGATCCATGGTCCGAGGTAAACACCAGCCTTCTGATCACTCGAAGAGTCAATGAGTCGTTTTGATAAAGTCTCATGGCCTCAGGACCCTACGATGCAACTTTATGAACTTTAGACAAACGTCTTCTTTAAGTTTTAGTGCCAATTTTGAATACGCACAATTCAGAGTACATTAGTATGCTGGTATTCAAGTACTTGTTATATTAATCATTTGGGATAAAATTAAATACAAAATAGGGTCCTTTTGTCACTTTCAAATACTGTAATCAAAACACCTCTACTTGACAATACTATAGTACTACTACAAGTTTTTGCAAGAAATTCTCAGTTTTAATGGATTGATTTAAAAGGTGAGCGGTATAAACCAGAGATGATACGCTATATATAAGAGTATAAACCGTTTAGAAACACACGCTTGTTTATACTTACAGGTATTTCATATGCGCTTATCTTTATGAATTTCGCTATCGAGCGATATTTGTAAAGATATGACTTATCTGTAGAGTAAATGAAAAAGTGGCATCTCATACGCGTTTCTCGAAATTGCAAAATATGTTTTTATCGGCCCACCTGCTGGAAAGCTGTTACCATCCAAAGGGAGGCTGGAACCTAGCCACTAATGCCGGAACATAACTGAAGGTTGTTATGGTGGCATACTCTAGATCACGGGTGGTATCCATCCAGTCAAGCAAAGACCCTTCCACCTAGCTGTGGGTTGTCTTGTCACCGCAAATTGTAATCTTTCTATGTTGCTGCACTGATATTTATTCACTACCAGTATCATCGATTTTACTGATATGTATCGCGGGCTTCAAGCCAGAGGGGCGTATAAAAAAAAATGCGTTTTTTTTTATTTCGTCTATCATTTATATTTTTATCGATACACCACCTCTGTTTTTTGTCTTAATAGTAGGTTAATACTGGTAGAAGTACTTTCATAGACAGACATTGAATACATTAAAAAAAACTTATTAAGTTTTTTGTGTCTCCTGAAAAGTTGTTTTTTGCTTATACGCCCCTCTGGCTTGAAGCCCGCGATATGTATATGACTCTTTATTGTATATCACTATATTTATTTAAAATTTTGTAACTATACAATTATTATTATTATAATTGTGTAGCTATAATGAAAAATTAAGATTTATTAACATCTTGAATAAATTTACAGATTGCCTATTGCTTAGGTTGACAGTGACAAATTTGTATTACTTTGAATTTCGCTTCATGCCATGATATAATTAATAAATAATTGTTATTGGTGGAGGAACGGAGAAAAAACATAACCAGATGATATGGTATTTACCCGTCTGGATAGCTACCATCTCTGGTCTAGAGTATGCCGCCATAAAAACCTCGAGCTGTGTTCCGGCATTAGTGACCAGGTTCCAGTCTCCCTCTGAGAGCCTTAACACCTTTGGTGTTACGAATGTCAATAGGCGATGGTAACCACTGTTCATCAGGTGGTATACCACCTAAATAAAGTAAAATTTACACACATAATCTAATATATAAAATTCTCGTGTCACAGTTTTCGTTGCCATACTCCTCCGAAACGGCTTGACCGATTTTGATGAAATTTTTTGTGCTTATCGCTAATCGGCCAACATCTATTTTTCATCCCCCTAAATGTTAGGGGTAGTCCACCCCTAAATTTTTATTTTATTTTTTTAGACAAAATTTTTAATTTCTATTTTTTTATGATACAACATACAAAAATACATACAACCCTAAATTATTAACCCTCTGCGACAAACCCCTATTTTTACCGGGCAGGACGACGTCTGCCGGGACAGCTAGTATATTATATTTATGTATATCTGTGTAAATGATTTTTTAATTACTGTATTATTTTTATCTAGTCTTTCCTACTTACTAGTGAGAAGTGACCTTCTTACACACATCACACACATGCACATACACACGCTTTCACACATCTCAGCATTACCACATACATTACAAATATTAACACAAAAAATTCCAAATAAACTTTAAATTATTTTTTGTTATTGTGTAACAAACGAGTTGTTTACGAAACCATTTTTTTCTGTACACTATGTTAATATTTAATTTATTATAAACATTTTCCAATATATTTTTATATTATTCTTCTTGTCTATTAAATATTTTGTAAATTTTAAAATTATACCTACGACTAATCAACTTACAGTTAGATTTTTTAAAATTATACATAACCATTACACAAGAAGAGCACCTTGCTTCGCTATCACTTCTTGTAACATTTTTTTGGTGGGGACTAAAATAATGATTATCAATTGCAAACATTTTTTTTTAATTTTATTCATGTCTTGTTTTGTTAATACTTAATCTTTTAAATATGTACTAGAATAATATATCAATTAAAAATTCTACTTTAATTAAATCTTTTGTCTTTGTTAGTTACTAGTTTTCTTTTGTTTACGTTATTATGTAGTTTTTTTTCTTTGAATTTATTACACCAAGTTTCTTCATCGTTCGTTAATTAGTGGGTTATTTGATGTAAAAGGCTGATAAGTTGTTAACAAGCGAACACAACTAATAAGTTAGAATATAAATTATAATATAGGCGTGGTTGTTTTAAAAGCATTCGACAAATAACTATAGCGTTTATTTTTTTAGATATTTAATTAATATTGGACTTTGTGTGTATTGAATAGTAAAATTATGAGACATAACGATGCCTGTGAACTTTCCAGTAAATAGCGGAGTTCGTGGATACGTAATCTGCCTTTCCGCCTTGGACAAGCGTGGCGTATATACTGTCCATTCCCCTATAAATGGGAGACTGGACCCAGCAGTGGGACGTCTATGGGCTGTTACATAGGCGGATATATGCCACGCTTTTTGACGGAAGTTTAGTGGGTTGCGCATAATTGTAAACTCTATACTTCGTTGTCTTAAAGTGTTTTTTATATTGCCGGAAGCAAACAGACGGCACACCTGATGTAAAGTAGTTACTGTCGCCGATGGACGTTGGCAACGTTTTCGCGAGCTTCTAGAATGGATACGGTGGCGTTAATGGACTTTTAATAATATGCACATTACATCTGTGCAGGAACTGTGAAAGAATACAATTTCTTGTCTTGGGGTGGCCTGTTGTAAGCGGCGACTAAACAACCCGCAGCCGGGTGTTAGGACATTTGCCCGTTTGTATGACCATCCATCTGTAACAATCTTGAGTTGTGTTCCGGCGTTAGTGTCCAGGTTTCAGTCTCCCTTAGGAAAGCAGCAGCGCATTTGTAGCGCCTTTGGTGTTGCAAATGTCCATAGGTGATGGTAGCCGCTTTCCATCGGGTGGACTGTCTGCCTCTGCTGAAATCATGTAATAAAAAAAATATTCAAAAAAGGTGCCTTATATATGCTGATATGTTTTATAGTGCGTTAAACGATACAGATCAAATAGCAAAGTAAAAAGCAATTCAAATAAACAGCCAAGTATGAAGAGATTAATGAAAGTAGATGGTGTGAAAGTTGTTTGTCAAGATCGTCGCAAATGGAGATGCACAATATCTGCCTACCCCATGGGAAACATCGTATGTCTATACATATGTAATATTTCGAACTCAATTATTTGAATCAGAAGCTAGTAGTTTAGCCAATGAGCCACCATGATTTCTGACATAATACATTAATATGCATTGATTGTATTTTGGCACTTAACCAGATAAGATTTCCTAAAACTTGAAAGTGTCACAAGGTGATCAGATAATAGAAATGCAGGCTAAAATAAAGTTGGTAAGTCATTTGAATTTCGCACACAATGAAGGGTTCCGTAGAGATTATAAACATTATTTAGTATTGTTATTTAGCTTCAGAACCATATAACAAGCAATGAATCGAAAAATGCCCATAATTCTTAAAAACGATTACGGATATTCTTCAACACATTTTTGTGGAAAGTGTTTTTTAAAGTTTAAAATTTTTCAGATAGTTTACACTCTTCATGGTTCTAGGGGATATTATAAACGTTCCCTCACGAAAATTCACTGTAGTCTTAAAAAAGTGCCTGACCAAGGAGTGTTTCTATGCTGTAGATGAATTTCTTAAAAAAAACTGCTTGTCGTCATTATCTACATAGGAAATCTTAGTGATCTATTTGTTATTTTTTCTTTTGACATTAATTGCTATTTTATTACCAAAAATTGTTTTTAAATTAGAATATTTATGTAAATTTAATTTTAAGTACACCACTATGTGGTAGAATGTACTGTGCATCTACATATGTATAACACCTGTACAAACTACATTCTTGAAAATAAAGATATTCATTGATTGATTGACACAATTTTTATGGTTTTAAGGGCTTATAACTCGCCACCTATAGACTTGATTAAAAAAGTTATTAATAAGTTTTTTCAAGACCTGACTTACGATACCGTACACAACTACAGGATCCTCTTTTATTTAAATATATATGGACCACCCATAATCTTTACTGTTTTCGCGATTTCACTACATACCTTGTAGCGCTAAAAAGACTACACATTGCCAAACTTAATTTATCTAGATCTAGCAGTTTTTGGTAAAATGACTGATGTCCGGTTTCTTTAGCTTTCTAACAGTTTATTTAACTTACGGGCGTTTAAAAGACTAAATAACCTCCATACAAGTAGTGTTGAATTTCTAATGATGTTAAAACAAGTGATTGGATAGTTTGATGTAGGAAGCGGCCATGAGACAGACAGACAGCCATATATGGCGATTTTTTTATCGCCGTCATCCCCCGTCTAGTGACATGACAGCCTTCTGTCTTTTCTGATGTTTAATCTTATTTCTAATATAATGTATTTTAAACTAATCGTATATACCCATTACACAAGGATCCCGTTCTCGCCAAAATGCTTACGGAACCCTAGAAATGGGTCTTACCTTAAATTTGATCTTTATATCTAAAGCTATTGAGCGAGACCGCAATAAAATTGGATTATAAGTGCGATGGTTGTTATGAATGTTTATAGGGATGCAATTTAACTGTGTAATTTATGAATGTACACCTGGGCGTTTCGCGATGCCTCGCTGTTGAGATATCATCGAAAGGCATCACACATATTCAGGTGGAAGGGGCCGGTTTGCGAACAGCTGTTATTAAAATAGCATTAACACTCACGGCTCACGCGTAAGTTTGTTTACTACGTTTGTATCAACTCACATCTGCGTAATATGTTGTACGTGAGGTAATACGTATAGCCGGTGAGGTACTACGCATAGACGGTGAGCAACTGCGCATAGTCGGTGAGCAACTGCGCATAGTTGGTGAGGTACCTACTGCTTATTTTTTTTAATTGCGACTTTCTTAGAATCGCTGTGATTTTATCTATTATATATGAGACGAAAAAGTGACCGTAAAAGAGATTAAACACATAGCATTCAAACTTATTTAATTCTCAATAAAACACATTTCTCTTTACCCTTTACATATGAAAATTAATACTAATGTTAGAACTTAGGTTCCGACAAAAACAAATTCCACCTGCATGTCTGTAAAAACACATTTTATTCCCTGTCAACATTTGAACTAATTGTAATTCTCTTATGACTGTCTTCTTTTGTTTATTTATTTATTGGAATATGTTTCTAGAGAACATCTTATTGTTTTATTGTAATCATTTAGGGCCGCTTGCAGCTGAATCATTAGCTAGATGTTGCGGCTAACGTCGACTACGGGCACATTCGTGTTTGGGAGGTATAATGACGGCCTGATGGGATGGATGGAGAGGGGGCAGTTCAACGACAACAACGATCAAGACGTGACATCTGTACAATCGGAGATCTAATAGTGACGGACTGTGCGTTTTATTGAATTACGACCTTCTGCATTTTAATTCGAGTCTCGCAACTCGTAACAGTAACATTAATTTTCAATTTGAATAAAAATTAAACGATTTCATATGAATTTAGCTCCAACTGTATCATATCATAGTTAAGGCAGATATTCTATATATATTAATACTTAGGTCAAAGGATATTGTGCGCAACAATCCATTGAATTTTAAACTTTATGGTTGCTATACGTACTATGCGGCTCAGTGTGCGACGGGCACTCATCCATTGAGTGACATTGGAATCAGTAAAATAAATGTTTGTATGATATTATGACTGCGATTTATATCCTAAAAGTTTAGGATCAAATATATTTTTTTCTTCTTCAGCCAATCTCTGTCAACTGTTGGGCGTTGGCCTCCCCAACTACGCACCACATCCCAAAAAGATATACCTTGTAATGAATAAGTATTGTTTAGTATATGTTGCTTCATTATACAGCTATACATATGCAATAAATTATATTTATAATGGGATTAATTTTATTAATGCGTTTTCTCTGTTGGAGTTCATGTTTTAAATAAAATAATAATAATCAAAACTTAACTCGATCAAATTTATCAATAAGAATCTAGAGGCAGGTGGAAGCATGGACTGTGGTACATATTTTATACTACAGAATGCTGTTCCTTGTAAAAGTATAACCCTACTATTTACACACGCATAGTCATTAAAAATCTATGTAGATATGTAGGTGTATATTAAATATTTTAAAAGATTTATCTAAATCAAAATTAAATTTCATGTTTATGTGTTGATGATGTATAAGTATTGAATTCAGACAATGACATAATATAAACTCAGTGCTATGTCCCTGCTCCATCTGGGATGATATTAGTTTAAGTGACTATGGCTTAATGCGTCTTCTTTATAGCATTAAAAATAACGCCGTTAATGATTAACTACATTTGTGTATTTTATACGATATACGTATATCCATCAATGTTTAACGACATGAACGATTAATAATAAACTAGTAGTTGCATAATTAATTTAAGTTAAATGTTTGAATATTATTAAGGTTCTGTTGTCAAAAACTATACTTCTATAATCACGGATTTCGCCAAGGCTACATAGTCTATTGAAATTTTACATGAGCTTTGCCTTTCTTAGAGGACGCAAATTTATTTTTGGGACATGTGTGGGGGTCAATAGAAGCTTAACCTCAAGTTTGTGGGGTCGCCACCCTTGTCCCCCGGCCGCCATCTTGGAAAAGGGGATGAAAACACTTTTTTCGCGATATCTCGGAAACTATGCGTCTTACAAAAAAATGGTAAAGTCATAATATGTAGTAAATTGTTTTGCCCACAAATATGTTTATATAACTTTTTTCCCCTAAATTGAAAATTAAAGAAGTTATAAGCAATAAAGTGAGATTTTTTTTATTCATTCCTAACTCTTTTCTTTACCATAGAGCTTACCAAATTTAACTTATCGAATGTTAAGCAGGTAGAAAAGGTCCCCCGTTTTCCTCGCCACCTATGAGGTAGAGTCCATAGGCGCGTTATACATAATTATCTTCTAGATAAGCGTGCCCTAGACTGTGTCATCAACACCAGGTGAGACAGTGGTCAAATATGAACCTATACGCAAAACACAAAATGTATTTCTTTATTTAAATAAAATTAAATAAAAAGGTGGACGGTATGACTATATATTTATGTGTGTATTTTTGTATTTATTTCTTAAATTAGTTGCCTTCCTGCCCGCCTGAATTGAATTTCGTCCATTTAGGTTGCCTGGTAGAGATCGCTTTGAGCGATAAGGCCTATTATACTCGTATTGCCTAGAAAATGTATAAGTAATTAATATATATGTATCTACTTTAATTATGCAGAATTTTGACGCCTGCTCTATTTTATATGAAAATACAATATAATTTATAACTTGTATTATCTCATCTTTTAATTATTTGGTAAGTTAATTAGCAAAAAGTTGCATAATTAAAATTGCTTAATCAACAACGTCTTAGAACACATATGCTCCTATATGTTGGACAGCTACTGTCAAAGGAATCGCGTGTTACTTATTATACTACTACATATTACGTTGTAAATGAATACTATAAACTAATTAATTTTTGTGCTTATCATCACATTCTGACTCAAACATATGCAACGTGTCTTATCAATTTAAGTTTTAAATATAACACGGATCAGTTTGGTACAAAATATTGCAATGAAAAAGATACACATTTTATAAAAAAAACTAGCGGCCCCAGCAGACGTTGTCCTGCTCTGAAAAAATATGACCCGATCCCAGCGCCACCTACCGGTTCCAATTGTGGATTTAAACCATCCGGGGACCCACTCAAACACACAAAAACAAAATCGCTCCCCGTTGTTAAGAGGATTCTAGAACCCGATCTCAGCGCCACCTACCGGTTCCAACGGTATAAAAACTATCCTATCTTTCAAGTTGGATCAAACGCACACGGTGTGCAAATTTGATTAAAATCGGTTGAGTAGTTTAGGAGTCCATCGCGGACAAACATCGTGACAGGAGATTTATATATATTAAGACTAGCGGCCCCAGCAGACGTTGTCCTGCTCTGAAAAAATAAAAATCTATGACCCGATCCCAGCGCCACCTACCGGTTCCAATTGTGGATTTAAACCATCCGGGGACCCACTCAAACACACAAAAACAAAATCGCTCCCCGTTGTTAAGAGGATTCTAGAACCCGATCTCAGCGCCACCTACCGGTTCCAACGGTATAAAAACTATCCTATCTTTCAAGTTGGATCAAACTGCACACGGTGTGCAAATTTGATTAAAATCGGTTGAGTAGTTTAGGAGTCCATCGCGGACAAACATCGTGACAGGAGATTTATTAAGATATATTAAGATTAATGAGGGATATTTATATACGAAAATATTTTTGTGTCCAAATAACAAAAATATACAAAGATGAAACTAAAAATAATTTTAAAATATCAATAGTGCAAAAATGTCAAGTTTCTAAAATGATTTCCCATTATTTGAATCTATGCTAATATTATAAAGAGGAAAGATTTGATTGTTTGTTTGCATTGAAAAGGTTTCAAAGCTACTGAACCGATTTGATAAATTATTTTACTGTTGGCAAGCTACACTATCCCCGGATGACATAGGCTATATTATATTTTCAAAAAATTAGGGATCCTTACTAAATCTCCAATAGTATACCTAATCCAAAGTGTAAAGAATCATAATATCAAGTACGCTGCGAAAACTATTGATGAGAGAATAACATAATGTACTACACTTTGCAGAACACATCATTATTTACAAAAAATGTCTGACAGCATATACCTAATTATTATAGTTATGCCAGATTAAATGTTCTTTTATTTTAAAAAATTAACTAAAATGCCGCCGCTAGAAAAGGTTCTTTATTTGTATCTCGGTATTCATCCTGATCAAAATAAATTACTACATATTCAAGACTGCTTCAATGCCTTTATATGACGTTTTGAATTATTCAATTCTGAAATTCCATTCAAAAGATATCACGAGTTTAAAAATGTAAGTATTGGAAAAAAGTTGCGTGGTCGCTGCTAACCTTGCTCGGCTAGCTAGGCAGCACATTATGCTATGTGGGCGTCATCGGGGTACGGGTCATACGGCAGGGGAAATATTTTGAATTCGCATAGTAGGTAATTACACTCAACAAAAACGTCCTTTTTTAGATACCCGTGTGAGCCGGGGCGGATCGCTAGTATATCTATAATACAATACTAACATGTGGACTATTAAAGATTTTACATTTAAATTAGTATAATAGCATTTGGGGATCTGAAATAATTGTCGATTGAATGACATGATTGTTTAAGAAAAATACAGATAATATAAAATAAATTTTATATTTTAATAAGGCGAGAGAGTTTGAATATTGATGATATTTTGCAATAAATTAGAATAAGTTAATATTTTTAGAATTTTCTTTATGTCTAAGTTATTATGATAATCTTACTAACGTTTGCAACACAGGTGTCCTCAACTCTTTCCCAGCGTCTAAAACACTTTATTTCAGTAGCATATGTGTATATTTGTATATATAGTATGGTTATACATTTATTAATAAAATGTTAGTAATCGTACAATAATTATGTATACCTCCATCGCCACTCCTAATCAAAATATTCTTGCTACGGGTTGTCTGGAAGAGATCGCTTTTTAGCGATAAGACCGCTTGTACCCAATTAGATTAATACTAGTACGTAAGATTTCTGTAATGGTGTACAATAAAGTGTTATCTATCTATCTATCATATTCTTGATGATTGTAATTTTTTTTTATAGTGTGAGTTCAGCAGACGGCCGATCTGATGGAAAGCGGTTACCATTGGCTCGCCATAGTCAGGCTAAAAGCGCCTATTTCAGAATGGAATTCCACCGGTTTCTGTTACGTTCAGTAGCGCGTACACCGACCCCATAATACCCATTATTAAATCAGTTCAGAGCGTAAACACTTACGTAAGGGTGTATATGCAATCTTACAACAATTTTCCGTCTAATTGAGCGAATGCAATTGACCGTTTAAGTTGACTCGGCCGCAGTTTATAGTTAATGGGTTTTTGATACGGGCCCCGAAGCAGGAACCAAATACGAAGTAGAATTTCTGCAGATTAATTTTCACTTGCAATTTGCTAACGTGATAACAATTGACGGTTGGCCTGTTCCAATATCCTTACTATACATTCACTTACCTTAGCATCGGTTTACATATTTGTATGAAGCTTTATTCTACCACTAGCTGCGCCCGCGGTTTCACGCGCGTGGTGACGGCATCTCGTTATATTTTGGGTAATTCACAATATACCTTTATAAATTATAGCCTGTGTTATTCTGTTGTGTAAGCTATATTACTGTAGTCCATCAAAATCCATTCAGTAGTTTTTGCGTGAAAGAATAACAAACATACATCCATTCTTACAAACTTTGGCGTATCAGAAATCGAATCCGAAGACTGCGCTCTAAAGACCGTCAAACGTTGTTTGCGGTATGAACTTACAATTGTACATATGTTTTCAGGGAAGTTTCTGTAATTACGTACCAATTTTACAATTGAAGGTAAAATTTAAAGATTAATATTGAGATAGAAGTATTTGCATCTTTATCTTGAGTAGCTTCTGGAACTGCTCAACAGAAATTCTAGGGATCAAAATATTATTTTTTCTGAAATGTATTTTCGTTCAGAAAACTTTACAAATAAACACAAAGTGGTGGGCACAGGTATTTCAGAATGTAATATTAATAAACCTCCTGCATTTAATTATTCATTATAGTAAATAAAATAAAGTTATATGCTTATTTATGGGTTTACTGATAAATTCTGGCACTCATTTGACATCGTACATTTATACTTGAAGAACATTAAGTTTTGCAATAAAAAGCTATCCCGGCTACTTGACAGATACTTATATGAAACAATGTACACGGTTTTGCACAAGGGAGACAGGTTTTGAATTATTTATTTCTAATTATACATTTATATATCCAGCATTGTTCATATAAGGGTTATACAGGGCGACTAGAAAACCGAAGTATTTCTTGTATTGTGGTGTTTGGAACAAATTGCATATTGTAAAAAAGTGTTTGCATATTATATCGTATCTACAATGCTTTATGAAAATAAGCGGTGATACAAATGAGTTCCCACATTCATTAATGTTTGATCATTTTCACACCAGTTCTGTGAATGTATTAATGTTGTATGGATTATATGGTTGCTTCAAGTATTATATTATAAATATAATGTTTATTTATGATATTTTTTATTTGTGGAAATGACAGACTTGATCCACTGGTAGTGATGCCATTGAAGACTTTGTGACTTGTGATAAACATGTTACTAAAGAAAACAAAATTAATTGCACATTTTCATAATCAATGGGATTATAATGTATGAATATTGTATGGATTATACCGTTGCTTGGTCCAAGTATTATATTATAAATATAATGTTTATTTATGATATTTTTTATTTGTGAAAATGACAGACTTAATCCACCAGTGGTGATGGCATTGAAGAATTTGTGACTTGTGATAAACATGTAACTAAAGAAAACAAAATTAATTGCACATTTTCATAATCAATGGGATTATAATGTATGAATATTGTATGGATTATACGGTTGCTTGGTCCAAGTATTATATTATAAATATAATGGTTATTTATGATATTTTTTATTTGTGGAAATTACAGACTTAATCTACCGGTGGTGATGGCATTGAAGACTTTGTGACTTGTGATAAAAATGTAAATAATGAATACAAAACTAGTTTCACACTTTTATAATCAATGGGTATATAATGTAGTATTAATATTGTATGTAGTTTATGGGTGTTTGATCTAAGTATTATATTATAAATATAATGTTTATTTATGTTATTTGTTATTTGTGGTAATGACAAACTTAATCCACCGGTGGCAATGGCATTGTGACTTCTAATAAAGATGTAACCAATGAAAACAAAATTAATTTCACATTTTTATATTGGCGGGAATATAATTTTTTATCACACGAACTTTCAATATAAACAGATCGTCTTTAACATAAATTAATATAATTATATACTATTTCGATAGATTTGAACTTGAATTTGAATATTATTTTGATTCAATTTATTATTGAATATGAATATTATTTATATAGTACCTATTGCTAGTTATTCCTTCCAAAATTTGAAAAGATCTCTTCCTTATAAATACAATTATTGTATTAATAACAAATGTTAGAATAAAGATGTTCTAGACGACCGCATCGAATGAGAATATGCAATTGCTACAAAGTCTTTTAGTAATCGTTCATACAAATTACTTTGTTAAACCTTGTATTAGTATTAACTACATTTTAAAAAAGAGGAATATATATACGTAATAATGATGAAATAAAGAAATGTTGCTGTAGGGGTTTCTTGCTTCGGTTCTTCTCCCTTAACAGTAACAGTACAACATTGAATAAAAAATGTTAAATCCCGAGATAGCCATCGGACGTCAAAGAAAGCCTTCGGCTTAGTTGACTATTATTAGTGTTCGAGACGAAGCCAACGCAAACTCCACAAAAGCGGACTCCGCAGATAGGAAAACAAGAGCCGTTGAGAGACCGCCAGTATGTGGAAAGGCTCCAATGGCTTCAAATCTGACCACCGATTTGAAGCCGGGGCAAAGAGGTTTCCCTCAAAGCCCCGATCTCCTCGTCAAACATGTAACAATAAATTCTAAAATTATATGTATGTATATGTTTATATAAAACCTCAGCCAGAAGGCCCAGCTTGCCATACACAACGCGGTGCTGGTACCTACGCTCACGTATGGAAGCGAGAGTTGGGTATGGAAGAGAGAGCATGAAAGTAGAGTAGAGTTTGAGATGCGAGCACTACGCAAAATCTGCGTAGGTATAGAAATACTTTTTGTCGTTTTCATAATTTTTGTTTTATATATATCTGTCCTATTTAATAGTATATAAAAATACTTTATATATAATATGCGTACGGTAATAATATATACATGTGGATACAGAGAGTAAGTAACTGTAGACAATAACATAATAAAGTTAAACAATTTGAGTCACTGTCCACTCTGGCAGGATATTGTGCGAACGCTAAAGTCGTGGATAAAACGGGTCCATTTGTCTGTAAATCCGACGGGAGGTCACGGCGAAAGTACTCAATAAAAGCTGGGTCCGGTAGCACAGTTTAATTGAGTCCTCCGACCTCATAATCCCAACCTCCCGCTCCGCCCGCTAAGTGTTATTTATTTATAAGCCCGAAGTTCGGCCGCTCTCCGCCGGCCGACGCACCTACGCCACGCTTGGAAATATTAGCCTATTGTCAGCTTTCGCACCCTATCAGGGTCCCCAGATTACGGGAGTTCGTTGCAACATTTGGCAAATATATTTTGTAATGTTAATCGATATAATTTATGAATTTGGTTTGTCGAATTCGATTAGAGAGAAATTTTATCTTAAAATTAACATAATAATTGGAATATAAATTTATACTGACAAACATAGTATGCAAATTTGTTCAGACTAGAAAATAAAAACATACTATAACCAGTCCATCCCAACCACACCAAAGTCACACGGTAGCTTGGATTTTTTTATTTAACGAATGTTTGGAGAATCGAAATCAAAACGCAAAATTTGAGAAGTATTTTATTAGTCTAAATTAATTCTGATATGTTTGTAGTACGGAAATATGAGGATGTATAAAAATGATTCAGATCTAAAATACAACCTTGTGTTGTGTTCCGGCATTAGTGACCAGGTTCCAGGCTCCCTAAAGAGAGCAGCAGCGCATTCGTAGCACCTTTGGTGTTGCAAATGTCCATAGGCGATGGTAACCGCTGTCCATCAAGTGGGCCGTCTGCCTGTCTGCTGATCTCCTGCAATAAAAAAAAAAAAAAAAAACTTAACCAAATAAATTAAGAGGATGTATTTAATAATAAATAGTGATATTGAAAATGCCCGACCATATGCGATGGTCGGACACTTTCCATCATGTAAGCTCGTTTGTCTTTATCGAAGAAAAAAAAAAGATGTTTTATCTCTTGAATTTAATAATGCGGATAATAAATCAATGTTTATAGAATAGGTAGGTTTAGGTTTTCCGCGAAAAGTTCCCATAATTTAGGGGATTTTTGCCTGATATGGGACAATTGCTAAACCCAATATGGTAACCCTGGAGCCGGTAAATTTAAGCCTATTGCCAGCTATCGCACCCTATTCACCCGCCTGTGTACCGGTCGCGCTGCTGACTCTCCACAACGCCTCATTACTTTAGCTGTTTTTCTTCGCGCCTGCACTAAGCTGGCAATTAATTTGCGGTGATTATTGCTATTGCCTCTACGCTTGTTATTAAAGTTGTCGATAAAATTTAAGAGGTAACAAGGATCTAAAATTGCGATTTCGCAGTCGATTGCCCTTTCTTGTACCATTAGGTCGTGCGTGTTTCCATTTGATTCATTCACGATGTACAAAACAAACAGCACTCGGCTACATTCTCAAGTGAGTTAGTATTTTATAAGCAAACTTCCGACCAAGCTTCGAACATTAATGATCGAAATATATTTTTTTAAATTAACTCTCCCTAACAAATAACCCTCAGTTAGGTGGTAGGATATTATCCCGTATGGCTGGCCACTGGCATAGAGTTCGCCGCCATAACAATCAAATTGTGTTCCAGGATTAGTAGCCAGGTTCCAGTCTCCCTTTAGAGAGCGATCTTTATTAGCAAACTGAATGTTACAAATGTCCAGAGGCGATGGTAACCGTTTCCATCAGACAGACCATCTACCGTTCTGCTGAACTCATGAAATAAAAAAAACACGTCAGCTATGCCAAAAGCTGCGCCCACAGTAGAGTTTACTTCGGTTTTAAGCGTCTTTCTCTCTCATTGGTTGGTATTTTTCTTCTCCGTCGTCACACTCTTGGCAGAGCGGTCGTGGTCCTCGTGACAGGGGTAGTGGCAAGCTTCACAATTAGTCGCAATTCCTCTCGTACTGTAGCTTGTCTCGTGCATTCGTGGAGCGGACCACTTAGTGCGGTTTTGACTTGGTCGGTCCAGCGCATTGGTGATCTACCCCGCGCCCTCGTGCCCTATATTTTGCCCTGGACTACGAGTCGCTCCACCGACCTGGTATTATTATAACTAAAACCTACTTAATAACTACCTGCCTACATACATAACAATTAATGCAATGTATATGAAAGGATAAGTGAGTAATGTATGTGTGTGCAAGCTTTCTTGTGTGTATCGGTCGACAATGTTTCGAGTTTTACGGACACAAATATACAGAAGGTAATTCTGTATTAAATGAAAAGGTCATAAGTACTCAATCGCATAGAAAGCTGTGCATCTCAGTGGTTGATACACTCGCGTCAGAAACTTTAATAAATCGGGTTCCGTATCCTGGCCAACAAATTTTGCACTTCTTAGTCCTTGTAACCTAAAGAACTTATTCAAACAATTGCCACGTCATGACGGTGCAGCATAAACACACATCAATGATAATCTATAATGAAACCCACCTCGAGATAACCAAGTGTTTAACCCGCCAAGCCGCCTATATTCCCAAAAAAATTGGAAAAATGTTGGGCTGTTATTATACTATTATTTTTGATATGAATATCAAGGTTTCAAGATTTTCATTAATTAAATACACTTTATTAATGTTCGTGACTAACTTTCCCTTGTAAACATTAGTTCCTCATATATCCATCATGTAAACACTTTCTTTATATGATATTATAAAAAACTAACGCAATAGGAGGACTTGATACCTTGATACAAACCAACTTCCTATCATTAATAAAATAGTATACGATATAGCAGATAGTGTTCAAGTAAAAAGGAGAAATCTAATGTTGATATTATTAAAAACAGATTTCGATTAATAGAATGATTACACCTATAGATATTAACCAGTTCTATGAATATATAAGCTAACATTAATGTATATTTTATTACTTCCTTACAGTCTTGTGCTTATAAAGCAATATTTAAAAAATGTACACGTATGAGTATATAACAAGATAATATATAATTTATATTAGTCTTACAATATATAATATAATCTTTATTGACCACAATAAAATACCCATATATAAATATAGTTATAAAACTAAAACAATTAGGCCTCAATCATACACTGCGGTAACCGCGCAGACGCAAACCGCTTGGTTCTAATCGAGGATTGAAAATGTTCAGACAGGCACGGAAAACGGCAGTATTGGGTACATTCAATTATACATGATCCTCTTGCCCATGCTCAGTTGACGACATTATATATATTTAACGCAACGAGGCACATCAAAGTAATAAATCCGCGCGGCAATCGTGCGTATTAATTTTCTAGCGATCGAGTGCCAGCTACCGCACGGATGGTCCGCGCGGTGTAGTACGAACGTTTTTTTTATTGCAAGAGTTCAGCAGACAGGCAGACGGTACACTCGATGGAAAGCGGTTAATATCGCCTATGGACGTTGACAACACCAAAGGTGCTACAAATGCGCTGCTGCTCTCTTAAGGGAGACTGGAACCTGGTTACTAATGCCGGAACACAACTCGAGGTTGCCATGACGTTATACTCTAGACCAGAGGTGGTTGCTATACAGTCGGGCAAATGCCCTACCACCTGGCAAACGTTCTAGTACAATGCCATAATATAAACTCCCCGCGGTTAACCCGTGCGGTTTGAGTCCGCTTAAATTCCGTTGTCTGAACAAGCCTATAAATGATGTATGCATTCTTTATATTTGCATAGCCTATTGTTCTATATAAAAATTAGTGCACAATGACATTCAAAGGTGTCATTTAATTTAAATTTCCAAGTTTAAATAATTTAACTAATAAAGATAATTGTAAAACTAAGACCGAAGAAAAACAGCTCACTATGATACAACACAATGTAGTAGGTACTATTATCTTTGAACTAGTATTATATCTCTATGACTATAAACCTACGAACCTACGCCGCATGTCCCAATTCGTAAACTATATTTATGAACGTTTTTACAAAAATTCTCTCAATGCAAAATAGTTGTAGTATGTGCCTTAAATGTGGTAAGGTTTTGAACTTTGAAAAACTTACTATAAAATATTATAGTCTGCATTTTAAAGGTTAACGTAAAACTAACAAATACATTATCATAGTTTTCCGCTTTGCCGGTTGCGAACGTTGCAGTATTAATGGGAATCGGTTGCCCATAGGACATGCGGCAGGTCAATTGCTCCAAAGCACGAGTCACAAATGAACTACCCGCCGTAATAACTGTTGGGAATTCAGCATTCGAAATTATCGATGCAATCCACTGGACGATAATTGAACTGGCACGTTAAAATCATTAATTAGTGTATCGGATGTAATTGATACTCATTGGTGCTTTGCAATATACACAGCTAATGACAGTACACGTAATTTAAGAAACTTTATTATACAGAATCAGCTGTACGATCTGATAAGCTGATGTAGTATTGTTACGAGCTACAGGACTCGAATTAAAATGCCGTTGGAATTACTATAGAATTTATTAGAACTATACAAATACGTATAACGCAGGTACAAATATAACTGGACGTAACGCAAAGTCCGTCGCTATATAGCTTATCGAATCTACGTCTTGCTCGTATCGTAATCCTCGCTTGATTGCCTCTCCTCCCTGTTCGGGCATTGTTTTATACTAATTTGTACGATACAACAAAGGACCGCGTGGACTGAAGTTTCCAAGAAAGCGTAATCTGCACACCTGCGGCTATAAACAAGTACAATATCAATAGGGTATTGCGTAATTGCATATTTTAAACACAAAGTAAAGAAAAGCAGTCCGAATGCGGGAAAGGTAATAAACCAGGTGTGCATTCACTTTGTCGGCATGTAACAGTATCAATAGTTTTGTTAGTTTTGACTCGACAATATAAGAACTATTGGAAATAATAATCGTTGTTACTTTTATAAAGTTCATGTCTCCTATTATATTAATGTACTATGTTAGTTTGTCTTTATTAAAGGCGTCACGCTACTTCAGCTGTGCATTCTGTGCCGATTCTAGTGCAATCTGATTGTACACATTGCATTTAATGAGTATAAGTACACCACATTAGTAAAGGAAATGCTTAAATCTGAATTTTCATACGTTTGTCGTCGGATTCCCATTTAAGTAGGCAGATCCTTTGGATCTCGACCTGCTACGAACCTAACAAGTGTACAAGCTTTATCAAATTTCATTAACCTCATCATACATACACGTTTATTTAAAGTGTTTTTATTTGACCTCTCTTCAAAATATCTTCAATATGATCATGGTGAATAATATCGCAGTTTAACGGCACTGACTCTACTATTTACATTGCTGTCATATACTTGTTTTGTGTTTCAGTTTTCATTTACAACTCTTGTCATTAAATCCTGTTTCAATCTACAATGTTCCCTTATTCTTTTTCTGTTTTCTTATCATATCACTTACATTAATAGCGGTTCTAGCTATCAAGCAGAAAATATCTCCGGTGTCATTCGGTGAATATTTTAATTAATACGAGTATTATCTCTCTTTTCTTTCACCTCCCAATTATTTGGAGCTGGCACAATACATTTTTTGCTTCCATGCTCCTCTATTCTGGCATATGACCTCTGCCATACCTAAAATCATCGGGACAATCAGAAAATCATTACATCCTTCATACAATTTATCCATCCCTTTTTTGGTCCTTTACATTTATATTTATACTAACTAATATTTGTTTAGCACATATTTTATCACTTGAATTTCATCCCTCATCAGTTCATGCCCAGATCGCCATAATCTTCTTCTTTTAAATTTTCCTTTCTTTCTATTTTTGTCTGCCTATATAATTACAGTTTGGTCTACTGTTTTCAAATAGCATTGTGCAAGAGCCGTGAAGTATCATTTGAGCATTAAGTGCCTATAGGACTGCACGATTGATGCACTAAACGTTCACGACCCCAAGCGACACATCCACCTGTGATTGACAAGCCCGACAACACACGGTCGTGTTCTATTCACCACGCACAGACAAACTCGTTTTTCGTGACAACGTGTGTCACACGCACCTAATTTTAATACAGAGTAGGTACAATATTTGTGTCGAACTCTTTTAGCACGTTATTGTTTTCGCAAAGTTTGTCACACCTTGAAATACGAATTACTAAATTGATTTTTTCAAGAATTTCATCGACAATGCCATCTATATTAATCATTACGTTAGCTACAACAACATGGAATGTTAAAAGCTTGGTGGTCTTAAAATTTTCCATTATCAAAATGTTAGAAGAATGATTTTATATTGTGTTTGCCATTGAAATATACTTGTATAAGAGTGATGATGACAGTAAAATAATGGTGCGATTTATTTCATAAATAATGTATCTTAAAGGTACAATATGAAAATTTGAGTCTAATCTAAGAAATTGGACCTATAATAACTATAACTATAAGAATGTGTCTAATAACGCGTATCAAATTTTAGCTAGACTTGTTGCTGGGGAGTTTCTGGCCGCTTCTTCTCTTTAACAGCAATAACACGTTGCGGAGCGTTTTACATGAATTAGGAAGTAAAATTAAATTTTAAAATATATATGACTTTCAAAAAAGTGTTCTCCAGTGGAACTTATCTATACTTATAATAAAATCGTAGAGGTCAAATTTCTGTACAATTTAAAAAATGCTAAAAACCGAGTCAGGGGGATGTAAGAGGTGAAATAGAACTAATTTGGTTTTTTTTTATTTTTTTGTTTCTGTTTGTCTGTCTGTTTGTACCGGCTAATCTCCGAAACGACTGGACCGATTTACATGAAACTTTAAGTTATTACAAATTGTTCAATGATCGACCTGTCAATAAGAAAATAAATCGCTGGACAAACTATAGGATTACATTGTAGACACATTATACGACTGTACAGACTACAAGCATACCATGCGATGTCTTCACGTGCCTTTCTATATTATGTCAGTATAACGTAATATACACACTCGACGACGCATTATACCGTCGTACTAAGGTGTTGCTATCTTAAAATAAAGGGCTATTTCCAAGCGACTATTATTCTAGCCGAGACTTGTTATACTGTAGAACAGGATAAAGTGTCACTGAGTATTATTTACAAAGCAACTTATTTTGAGACACTGCATTGATGATATAGGTACATCAATATGTACCTATATCATCAATGCGGTGTCTTAAAATAAGTCCAAATCAATATTTGGATATTTCAATATTAGGATAACATAATAAATAATGTTATCCTAATATTGAAATATCCAAATATTGTTTTATAGTTTATTGCTTTTTAGTATTGCGTTTTAGTTTTGAGACCGATTTTTTAATCGTCAGATAACACTTATTTATCGAATAAAATAGAGATAGAGACAGAGAGAGATAGAGAGAGAGAGACATATAACACTTGATTGCACACCAAAATATGCAATTTTTGTAGTTGTATATTTTGGTGTGCAATCAAGTGTTATTTCTCTCTCTCTCACACACTAAATTAAGTGTTGTAAAACTATCAAGACAAAAGTAAAGTGAAGCGCAATGTGCTTAAGATTAATTAAGAACACACAAACCAAGTGTCTTCTTCTTAATAGAGATAATAAGAAAAGTGTTAATGGATACATTTTAGTATTTTAGGTTATATATCAATTACTTATTAGTCTTGATCGTGTACTAGCAGAAGGTGATGTCAGGAGCCTTAAGAACAGACGAGCATGCATGACAAAAACTATGAATGTCAAAGAAGCAAGTGAGGTGTGTAAGAATAAGCCTAAATGGCGCTCTGTTGTTCGTGCCTACCCCGCAAGGGACCTGGCGTGAAGTTATGTATGTATGTATGTACTTATTAGTCTTGATTCTTAGATTGTAATTTTAATGCTCTTTGCCGCTGCGTACGTTTATTAAAAAAAATTATCAAAGTTTTTACACCATGTTCGTTATTACTGTTTTTTTTGTACGGGGCAGAAATGTTTTTTTATATTGGATAGGTTCGCGTGTGACCGAAATTGCGCCTGAAGTCAGGTGGAAAAGCAGTCTAAGGTAGATCACACTTACCTAGAAGATACCTATTCACGCGAGACTTGAAGACACCTAGATTGTATTTTTCAGGAAAAAACACTATTGTGTAGTCGGAAAGGTACATAAAAAAAAATCATATTTAAAAAATTTGAGAATCGTTCATATAGGAATCGGCTAAATCTAAAGAGTAGCTCAAAAAGAACGAAAACATTACTCATTCAAACTACTCTTAAGAGCCAATATTGAATTCACGTTACGGACCCTCTGCGTATCGGCTTTTTATGTCAGGACGCCACTTTAAGAGGCTATTGTTATCCACAATTGAAATAAACTATTATGGCTGTCAGGATACGCTACCGGGCTTACGAAGGTTTGGGGCCTGTCTTGTAATTGACGACTATTTAAAACTACCTCAGATAAGTGATGAGACTGTAGGTAAACTGTAAAACGATTTTATTTAAAAAGAAACCATGAGAATTTTGTTTTTTAATAAATTGTGAAATAATTTAATTACTAATAAAAATAATTTTATCCAAAAAGCGTATAATTCAGTATACCAATATATAATTGTTTAGGGTCAAAAATCTTAGGGATATTTTTTTGTCTTTGTGATATAAAATGCAAGCTAAATACTAACATTTAACTAATAATGACGACAGTCAAGTTCTGGATTTATAAATTCACCGAATTGGGGAAATTCGAAAACATAATCTGGATGGAGATATATTTATATACTATAATATATTTATTTAGTATTTCTTAGTGTATCGAAGTAATCAATTACTTTACTAAATATTACGATCTGGCCTGTAGTGACTGGTTGTAAGTAATTTAATTTCGACCTTGTATTATATAAAACAATATATATCTAAAAATATCTACTTTGGCACCTTACTTAGACACTTAAGTACTAGTATACAGTATTAACATTTTTTATTTGTTGTTATTATGGTGATTTTTACTGCAATTCATTTGCGTTTATTTTTTACTTCGCTTATTAATACCAAACTGAGCTTAATGCTTCGATTTAGCTTCAGCTAGTGTAAATTAGGCTATATGGTGCGTTTTGCGGCTTGCCAATGGCATGGTGAACATTCGAGGTAAATGCGCACACGCACGGGCGCGATAAGGGTCCGGTCACACGATGCGTTGCGATGGCGACGCGGCAAGGCGAGAATATTGCCGCATTGGCGGTTACATGCGCAGCGTCGTTTCTACCACACTAATGGACCACTCCCCAACCTATCTCACAGGTTAAAAATCCAGTGTGCGTGCGACATAGTGCCGGAACGCACAGTGTCAGTCTCTTTTCTTTCACTGTTTTGTATACATTAGATATTTGTAGGTAAAGGTCAAAGCTCATTACAGCCACCTGTCAGCCGTACAGTACCAGATGGCCTAGGTCGCAAGCTGTCCAAGCGCAGACAGTGAGTGAACCACTAGGTGAATCTGCTGTATGGAGTGATTCACATAGATATAGACCTAGTATCAATCAATGACAGCTTTATACAGCAATTCTTCAAACATGTAAAGTTCACTCGTTGACCACTCCAGGTTTACCGATTTTCAACGGGGCGTTTATCCGTTAACGACAGTGGTTTTTTGTATACAAGGTGGCTTGAAATTCAAATTTAAAAGTTTTTATTCAAAATAAGTTCCACTGGAGAACACTTTTTGAAGGTCATACATATAGGTTAAAATTTAATTTTACTTCCTAGTTTATGTACACCGCTTCGCAACGTGTTATTGCTGTTAAGGAGAAGAAGCGGCAAGAACCTCCCCAGCAACATGGCTGGTTCTATATATAGTAAAGATGCAAGCTTTAATGTGCTATGATTCTAAAACACCGCAACGACGCCGCTTCGTTCTCGCACCGCCTTTCTACGCTTCGTTCTCGCACCGCCTTTCTACGCATCGTGTATCTAAGCTTTAAGAGCTGCACGGTCTCTGTCCGAAATGCGCTCTAATTACAAAACAACTCCCGTTCGTCAAACGCCTCAAAAGGAAAAAGAGTAGCGTTTACAGCCCAATCATTATAATGATCGGTTATCGATTTGTTGTATGGCGAGCTCTTATAAAGGACCAGAATTTAGTGCGCCCGATTACGCCGGCGGCTATTCCGTAATCTATTCCTACCGACATCGTCACGATATCGCTAACTTATCTCAGTCGTCCGCTCTTATAATTTTGGGAAATTCATATAATAACATCTGATACAATCTAATTATTATAATGTCCTCTTTAACATATCCCGTTGTTGGGACCGAAATTGGAGCGATGGGCGAGAGGCTTTCGAATAGGATTATACCTCCGCTAATATAATCAAAATTATGAGACCATGCGTTTGCTTTTAATGATGCTTTTGGAACAAACACATTAATTTGGGTTTAGTATCCGCTAAGGCTGTGGCCTGTCACAGATGCGGGAAGCGGTACCTTAACTGATGTTATAGCGATGGTCACTTTGGAAGAATATAAACCCACGTCAATGTTTTCCACACATTTTGTATAATTGCACAGAATTGATAATTGACACTCCTTAATGACACCTGTATACACTTCTTCCTTCGTTGATAACTCTTTAACGGTACAGGCTGTCCGTTCGTGGAACTCACTGCCACTCAACATCAGACAAGCTAAATCCATATCGTCTTTTAAACTAATGGTTACTAAATATCTTTGGTCGTCACAAGTCTAAATTCTTATTAATAATTTTATTTATTTTTCACTAACTCTTGGAATGTTTCATATTATTAATTGTTTTCACCGCCACTGTTGTCTTAATATTTTCTTTAGTTTAGGGGGTTGCCTGGAAGAGATTGATTTAGAGAGCGGCAGAACATTGGTAGTACATTTGGTGTTTCAAATGTCCATATGCGATGGTAACAGCTTTCCATCAGGTGGGCCCTCTCTCCGCCTTTCTGCTGAACTTGTGCAAAAAATGTTTCTTTAGCAGCTATCCAAAATATATACCAGCAAGTATAATATTGCAATCGAATTCTTGATTCCCTTGAAAGAGTATTTAATTTTGTAATTTGCAATTTCGGCGCCGCGAAAGTGATAAATCCAGCATAAACAAAAACAGCTAGTTATTATTATTATATTATACATGCAAACACTCAAAGCAAATGATGATAGGTAGTCAAAGCGATTCGATTAAAATAATAGCTCATGCTTCTTCTGAATGTGCCTTTTATATTAGTTGTTTTTAAATTAAGCCCCTGATAGACTTTTAAGGCGATTACTTGCATTTCTGATTATCTTCAGTAATGTTAAACAAGTAAATAGTTATTAAATAATAACTCTATTCATAAAATCTTATCTGAAATTACGAGAAATCGTACAATTTTATGTTTTAAACATAAAGGCTAAGTTAATTACATACTTGTATTATAGTAAAGGTTTTTATAGTCTAACTTTACTTGTGATATTCGCTTTTGTTGATTAAAGCCAATGGTGTGTGGCCACCCACATATTGTCCTAATATATACAAAGAACACGACACACCTTCCATGATCAAATTGATCGTGTATTAGCCGAAGGTGATGTCAGGAGCCTTAAGAACAGACGAGCGTGCATGACAAGAGCTATGAATGTCAAAGAAGCAAGTGAGGTGTGTAAGAATAAGCCTGAATGGCGCTCTGTTGTTCGTGCCTACCCCGCAAGGGACCTGGCGTGATGTTTTGAATGTATGTATAATAAAGAAATAACATTGAAGCTTCTGTCTGTAATTTGAAATCGCTATTTCAATTATGCGCAAACGTAAACTGCCGTTTTTTCGTTTATCTGTCTGAAAACATGTTACAAATAGGTTTCGATACATCTGGATTTCTATGGCCCGTGATCTGCAGAAATATACTAATGGTATAAATAAATAAATAGATACATGCATGTTCTACTTAGAAATATTTTGTCTTATTTCTATGTAGATCGAGGTCTCGCGTAAACAAAAGGCTGGCTTGCACCTATGGCAACGTTGCTATCCGACGTGGAAATGCGGCCAGCATTTTGGGCACGCTCCCCACCGATAAAAACCTGTAGTCTATATTTTACTTATAGATTGTTATTTTGTAGGTTATATTTATAGTATGTACATCTTGTATCATTAAGTTTATTTTTACAAGCTTTCATTTAACTTGCAATGGATGTACGTACGTACCTATGTATGTATGTAAGTTCATACTAATGATATTTTCAACTATGACGATACAAATAAACACACAATGTAATCTTCCATTTAATAATTATTATAAAAGTCATTAAATAAATAATGTAGTCGGATTTCAATTGTATAGGGTAGTCTGGAGGATAACGCGTTTGGCGACAAGACCGCCCATTGTACTGTAATTTTATGTGCAATAAAGTTATTCTTTCATTCATTCGGGTGGAAACTTGCAAGTTAAATTTGACCAACTTCCAGGTTTCTTATTGAGCTGAAATTATTCACACATATGTATATCGCGTGACAATGTAATAATATGGTACAATGGAGCTGATCTGATGATGGAGTCGGGAGGTGGCCACAGGAACTCCTGTACTGAACAAGATAGACCCGTCGTGTCTGGGCTCGTTTTACTTGTCTTGGTTAGCACTCTGCTGCTATATGATATCCAGGATCTCAAAAGCTTGTATTTAAAAACCTTTTTAGAAAACAATGTTATGTATATAATTTAGTTTTCTTTCTTTTACAGATAGAGCTAAAATATTTCAAATTATGTAAATTGCCCAATAATTATATTAATAAAACCTTTATGCTATTTTTAAATTAAATCTGTTAGAAGTAACAGACAATAGTAATAGGAATGTAATAATAGCACTAATGACCAGTTAAGAGCGAATGAAATTACTATAATACACGTCAATCAACTTGAAGCCTCTTAAGATGGTAATAGTGGTATTAAACAAAATTCTTAAGAAAATTAGAAATCTAGAAATATAATTCTTTAAGCCTTTAGAGAAATTCATTATCCTTTATTTTAACCTATTTAAATCTTATCTTCGTTAAATACACCAAATTTGTGACACATATCTATCATATTACTGGTCTTTACATTAAAGCTATTTAAAGAAAAAACAAATTTAATAGATTATATAAATGACGTAGAACACGATGCAACATTTTTAGATTACTTGTCTGTTTGTCGGTTTGTTCGGGATTCACGTTAAAACTACAGGGTCGATTTTAATGCTTTCACTGATTGACAGCAAATCCTTAGAATTACTTCTGCGCTACTTTTTGTCCTCGTAATCAGTGAGAATTTTTCTAGTAATTATTAAAAAATGGCCAGATTAAAACTTTTTCCCTTGTGATATTTTCATTTTTCACGATTTTCACTAATCGATGGAAATTTTCGAATAATGAAATATTATTTTTTTTTATTAATTTTTCCGGGAGCGGTTTATAGTAGTTAGGTGCGTCAAAATTTGCTTATTCCAATACACTTTTCACTAAAACGATAGCCGTTCTTTTCTAATGCTGCGGTACTTTGTGCCCCGGGTATCATGCGAGAATTTCAGGACAAGCGTGGACGACTATATCCTAGTATTCTATAAAATTATTTCGAATGTAACTATGCTTGTTTACTAATTTTGGATTTGGATGAATGTAACCTACAATCATCATCAAAATTGAAAAAAAGTAACTTTTTATCCCGGGAATCTGAATAACCTTTTACACGGGATAGGTTGGAATGAGGGTCGAATACTGGATAACAACTTTGTTCAATACATTGTGTACATTCTGGCTCTCAAATTCTATGAAGGCTATTATATTTGACCTAGAAAATGATATAGATTTCGCAGGCAAGTCGTAGCGAAGTCTGTAATAATTTCCTGATTGTGAGAGAACATTTGTAATTTCTAACCGATTTCAAAATGGAAGAGGTTCTCAATTCGACTTTTGTAACCCGATTTTTCCGTCAATTGTGAACCGATTTTCAAATTTATATTATATTCGAAAAAGTATACTCCTAAGGTAAGCACATATCACTTTTGTATGATATATGTTTTTCTAAACCTATTCCAGTATTTGCGTAATTACAAAATAAATAAAAAAATATTAAACAAAACCGACTTCAAAAGTAACTATTAGATATTTTCTACGATATCTTGAAATTGGTACTAAGTAAAACATAAATGTTACTAAATTACTGTATTTTGATGGTATACAATAAAGTAGGTACATACTCACGAGCCTAGTTTTATGTAGAGGGCAAATGTTACTCAAGAGCATTACACACTTCAATCCAAAACGGTAACTTACTTTTCGGCCTAAACGCAAAACTAACTTAGAAGCGACCCCACTGACAAGACTGGACAACGCCTAAACGGACCGTGTCCGTATCTCATTCATTATTGACGCCAGTCTGAGAGCTTCAGTTCCCCCCAATACATACCATATATTCTAACCTTATTTACTAGCGCATAGTAAATGACGGTACGACCGCCTTCATTATATTTAGACGTGAGTACTGACATGTAGGCTGGTATTCTAAAATACAAAATCAGCGTTTGGGATGGTAATAAACTGACCAATACCTTCTCGTGGAACTAATTATGCCAGCAATAGCATATTTACTCGAATTCCTAAGACTTACAACACTAAATTTAGCGCTACACAGAACTCGAATTTAAATTCCGTTGGAATTACTATAGAGTTTATTAGAACTGTACAAACAGGTATAAAACAGGTACAAATATAACTGGATACAACCAGTACACACTGCGCGATTCAATAACATGCACAAAGTCCGACACTATATTGCTCTTCGATTGTACTACATACGTTTTGCTAGTATCGTAATCGTCGCTTGACTGCCCCTATCGATGCCATACCTGGCAACCTTCGGCGCGATAAAATAACAACAAGAATTTGTTCGACACTAATGACGGCCATAAAAAAGTACAATAACAATTTTTTTTCTTAATTACAAATTCAAAACCACAGTAAACAAAACAATTCCTAATTGCGGTAAGGTAATAAACTGCGCTTCACGACAGGCAGGTGTGCGTTTACCTTGTCGGCATGTAACGATATCAATTATTGGACAGACACCACATCCTATAAAAAATAACAATATATGTAAATAATATGTTTAATTAATATCAATATTTTTTATTATATTTTAATGTTATTGTATATTACATATATTTTTACATGTATCTATCAATGTATTTTATTTAAATACTATCCCTGTATGCATTTGTATTTTTTATTATGTATGTATGTATATTGTTATTTCACTTATTATCTTATGTATATTTCTATTGCATTATTAAACTTTAGTTCGCTCGTTTGCTCACATTTTAACTCTAAACCTGTTATTAGCCCCTACATTATAAGTATTTTTTATTTGTTTATAATATTAATATGGATTGCCCTGTTGGATTTAATTTCAATAAAAAAAAAAAAAGTGCCGTCAAATACTATATTGTAACAATTACCACGTGCTAAGAACGGTGAAGGAAAACATCGTGATGCTACCTGCACATCGATTTAACCGATGTGTCAAACCTGCCAAGCTGCCTTGGACAAGCGTGGCGGGTATATTGTCCGATCCCCTATAATGGGACACCCGAGCCCAGCAGTGGGACATTTACGGGCTGTTATTATATCAAATATTCGTGTGGCCTTACATACGTGTAAGATTTCTAATTTATTTCTTGTATTTACGTTAATTATTATTTAAAGCAGATATTTTACAATGTCACTCGATATAATCGAATCATTGAATGTTATCGAATACTGTCATATCCTTGCAGTACTGCGCTTTTCAACAAAATTGCTTTGTAGGACAACCTTTTTATGTATTTATATTTTATCATGTCATTCTTTCTATATAATAGCAAAAACCAGATTTTTTGATGGAAAGCGGTTTCCATCGCTATGGACATTTCAACACCAAAGGTGCTACAAATACGCTGCTGTTCTGCTGAGAGAGACTGGAACCTGATCACTAATGCCGGAACACAATTCAAGGTCCGGAAAATACCCTAACAACTGGCTGTTGTTTGTTTTGCCATCTGTACAACAAACCGCCCGTCCGTAGGGCATTGTATACCATCTCGATTCCTGCACGGATAATAGATATGAAATCAATTAATTAATTAAAACGATTATGGTTTGGCAAACATGCAATTAGTACAGGAACTGAAGTTAAAATATTGTATCGTGTTTAAAAACCACAGACTACATTATGTGTATTGTGTTAATTCTGTTATTTTTTTGTTCAACTTTGTTCTTACGTGTACTCGTTTTTTATATAACTCAATTAACATCTGTAATTATGAAAATAATTTGCTCCAAACATTTATAGTATGTACTTAATCACATAATTCACCAATTTGTTTCGGTTTTTTTCTATATAGTCGTTACAATATCTGTTTTACTAAAATTAATATTCGGTTAGGTGCGTGATTTTAAATTGCGGATAAGTTCTTTCATCTGTTATTTTTGCTAGTTTTTATTTAACATGCAATTTTATCAGTTTTATTACCTAATTTGGTTGGTTAAATGTTAGAGTTAAGTATAACTTTGCAATTTTACATGTTTATTCAGTCTTACTCAGTGTGGAAAGAATGTATAATGAAAGAATGATTAAACAGATATACAATACAAAAGTGGATGGATGCAGAAGTCGTGGAAGGCCACGACACACCTTCCATAATCAAATTGATCGTGTACTAGCAGATGGTAATGTCAGGAGCCTTAAGAACAGACGAGCGTGCATGACAAGAGCTATGAATGTCAAAGAAGCAAGTGAGGTGTGTAAGAATAAGCCTGAATGGTGCTCTGTTGTTCGTGCTAACCCCGCAAAGGACCTGCCGTGAAGTTATGTATGTATGTACTCAGTCTTAACGAGACTTACCGAGACGCGACCTCTCCTGGACTGGAGTGGAGACCGCGTCTCGGTAAACGTAGTGTCGGACACCCTCCAACACGATGGGCCGATGACGACGTTGGATGAGGAAAACAGAGGACAGGGACGAGTAGCGCAGTCTTGGGGAGGCCTACATGGCTGCTTTAGCAGATTTGTATTACAAGCATGAGATGTATCATAACAAAGTTAAAATTTATGCTCTGCCTTACACCTCAAAGTATATCTAAATACCTGTCATTTCACTAAGCAATACACTGATGACTACATACGAAAATAAAATCAAACAAAGAGACAGATTTGGTGTATATAATCTCTTTTTTTTCACCATATCCCAATTTATTGGGGTCGGCACAATATGTCTTTTCCTTCCACACTCTTCTATTCTGACATACATCTTCTGCCACACCACGTATCGTCCTTAACACAATCCATCAATCTTTATTCGGTGTTTATAATAACAGCCCATAAACGTCCTTGCACTGCTGGGCTCGGGCCTCCTACTATGTATATACATGGTATACCCGCCACGCACGTGCAAGTCGGCTTGTCGCTTATCTAGAGGGATGAGCAGGTATCATCACGATGTTTTTCTTCACCGTCGTTAGTTAGCACGTTTTAATTGTAACAAAATGCATATTAGGTCAGAAAACTGCCTATGTGATGCATGCGTTCCGGCCAGGATTCGAACCCGCGCCCTTTGTGTTTGGGATGCGTGCAACAAGTTTGTTATGTTAAAAAATGTTTTTTTTTAATATTATCAAACTTCTAATATATAAAATTCTCGTGTCACAGTTTTCGTTGCCATACTCCTCCGAAACGGCTTGACCGATTTTGATGAAATTTTTTGTGCTTATCCGGTATCTATGAGAATCGGCCAACATCTATTTTTCATCCCCCTAAATGTTAGGGGTAGTCTACCCCTAAATTTTTTAAATTATTTAGACAAAATTTTTAATTTCTATTTTTTTATGATACAACATCAAAAATACATACAACCCTAGATTTTCAACCCTCTACGATTAACCCCTAGTTTTTACCGGGCAGGACGACGTCTGCCGGGACAGCTAGTATTTTATAAAAGCAACGAGTGATGTGATATCACTTACTCCACAATCTAACGATAATAAGTGTATACGAAATTTTAATATTATTACAACACAAATAGAAATGTTTCCCATTTATTTGTATGAATACAAGAACAATACAATCAGCAAACTATCACGGCGGTACTAATGCAAAAAGTATCGCATACTACCCCAGCACTTGAAGCCATCTGATATAGGGAACGAGCATTAATCCGAGACCCTCTCTTTGCTTAACACTCTTCATTTGACAGATTGAACTAAATTACTAAAGATTTTGTTTTATTTAATTTGAGGGCTGTAGATGGCGCTTTGAGCGCCTGTTTGCTTTGTCGCTGAGGTCTCTTTCCGTCCAAGTAGTTTTTATTGGACGTTTTGTTGACTGAAGCAGTCGTACGGGTTTCGCCCTTCTCCGCACACCGACATATACCTAATATTTGTTTTGATCCACCCTCGCTTAAGAAAGGGAAGGCTTGTTATTGTTGCGGGGGATACCTTTCGAAGTTTTATTGCCATTTAAACTCTCGTTATATTTTATAATGTATTTATTAATCGCCGTATCAATATGATCGGTTAACAATATATACGTTCATATAATCAGGCCTGTTTCCATTTGTTACGATCTTGACATGCATCTTTTTTTTTAGTTTATTATAGGTGCTCTTTATCTGGCCATTCTTTAAGACATCTGCAATTTGATCGTGGTTAGTACGTCGCGGTCTACCAGTACCAACTCTACCATCCACGCTGTTGTCACACACTTGTTATGTCAGTCTCTTTTCATCCATTCGCTCTATATGTCTAAACCACCTTAATATCCCTTTCCCAACTTTTGTCTTTTTAACGACAAAATTTTTATTAATTGTACTGACAATACAATACGGCGGATAATATGACAAACTTGTCACATTATTCGCCACTAAATATATTTTGGATGAGACAGCAGTAGAACAAGTATATATAAAGTATATACCTTTATATACATCAGAACTTATACATAAATCGTACCCCTTGTTTAGTTAACTAGCAAACTTTCACACAGCTTACACATTGCATTGAACTTTTATCAGGCGCGTTTCGGAGACTCGTTTACAAAATATTGTTTTTTATTCCTGTACGCGCGGATTGAAAGTTTAAAAAGCTCCCGTAAGTCAATTACAAAGTTAAAAATATTCCGTACACATGTTTGGAAATTATCACTTGATCAGCAAAAACCGCATCGAAATCGGCCCAGTAGTTTTACGTCAATCCCGAACAAACAGAGAAGAAATCTAAAAAATTGCATCGTGTTCTCCATCATTTATATAGTCTATTCCAGTTGTTTTTTAAATAAATAGCTTTAATGTACGGACATGACATGTTTACAATTTTATAATATTATAGATAACATATATAAGAGATATATAAGAGTTTCTTGCCTTCAAGATACGATTTTCGAAAGCAAGAAAAAAAATATCATATAAACTAAACATACGATATCATACGCGGAAGGGCGGTAATCGCCTGGTCATTGAATATCAATAATGTCTGTCTTAACAAAACATAAAATACCGCGCTCGTCGTCGAGCTCGAAAGGCAAGTCTCGCATTGAAATCGGTTCAAATAGATTTGTACGATACTCGCCTGAACTTAAAAAAATGTCATACCAGTTCTAGTTTAGGCAAGTCGAGCAGTCGTAGGCAAATATCTCAATGTGATTTTTATCAACTAAACTCTTGGGGATAAAATCACCTTATTATCGCATAACATTTTTGTTTTTTGGTTGAAGGTAAACATTTCAATGCTATTATTTATTGTCTAAAGAGTATCGCCTACGAAAATGGTATACGATTTTCGCCCCAAAAATGTTATAAACTCCGTCCATGTAAATGGCTTTTTAGGGTGGGATGGGGTAGATAAGATAGGGGGGATGGGAATCGAACCTGGGGCCTCTGCGTTCCAATGAGTTTACTCTCCAAAGGCTCAACCTATTCAATCCCAGAGACCATCATAAGTGCTTCTTCCATTTTTGCTATAAACACTATGGGTACGTTTCAGAAGAGACTCACAACGACCACGTTCACGACCGCGACTTTTCCCGTTCCATTTGCTTGCGGATGTAACAATCATAAACTCTAGTGGAACGGATAATACACGACGAATACACAAAAGTCATTGGTTGATTTGATAATCGCGCCTTTTTCAATGACAAGTGATTGAAAGAATTCAACTCTGTGGTCAACGTCCACTTCACCTCTTGACATGGGTCTTTGTGATCGAAAATGATAACGCCATGTGGAACGGCTTACGGAGCATTTTGGATGTTGTGAGCTACTAACGGAACACGTCCTATGAATTCCAATAAAAGGTGAACGAAGAAGACATCTAATCGTGTTTCGATCCTATCCATCGCCTACAATCCCAAATCGCATTAATGGATATCATACACTAGTACTGTAACATCGCTGAATAAAATTAAATGTCAACGCCGATGTGATACCGACAAAGCACATTTGAATACATTATCGCTGATTTAATGTACTAAACATGTAAGAATCAGGATAACAATATCGTTGGAAGACAATCACGCAATCACAACGCGCCACATATATTTATCGCATCGATCGATATCAGAAAAATCAAAATTTCATACTTGAATATCGTTGTAGCAGTATGTAATGAGTGCGCTCTGCCCACACGTTATCGACGCGCATTACTATTGTGGGGACACACGCAACCCGTCGCTTTGATAGCATTTATTTGTACACAAACATGGCGGGCGATGCGGCTGCCTCTTTGTAATTATATATCAAGTTATCGCATACATCGGTGGCTTGGTACATCGTTGGATTGCTTTAAACTAGCTTCTTTCAGTACAGCTAATAACAAAGTGAGCACGTGTTAGAATAAATCTTGATTTCTCATTACATTATGCCCATTGGTGGTTGGTCCAGGTTGCCACGGTCTTTCACATTACGCCACACCGCCTCGACGTGACCAAAAAGGGTTCTGGCGGAATAACTCCAATTCCCTGGCGACGTGGCAAATGTCTGGTATGGGATGCGACCTGCAGGCACGTTGGCCGCATCCCATTTACCAAATACGGCCAGATCAGCTGGCGTACATATATAATTTTTATCCGTGCAGGGACGGAGAAATAATACAATTTCCTGCGGCCGGGCGGGCCTCTTACGACATAAGAGGCGACAAAACAACTCACAGCCAAATGGCTGCCACCCCTGGTCTGAAGTATGTCGCCATAAAGACCTTGAGTTGTGTTCCGGCGTTAGTAACCAGGTTCCAGGCAAATATCCATAGGCGACGGTAACCGTTTTCCATCAAGTGGATCGTCGCCCTGTCTGCTGAACACCTGCAACAAAAAAATAAAATAAAAATTTCCTTAGAGTTAATTTATTTGTTCCGTTTTCTGTTGCAAGGCTTGGACCGTGTAGTCCTTTAACCATTATCATCTAGAAAGAGCTATAAATACGACAAGGGATCAATGTGACGATCCAGCGAGGAAATATAGCCAGCCTTCTGGGCACCTTGCCCATATAGAAGACGGTGACCTAGGCACAGTAGTCTACTTATAGTATTGAGGACTTTTAATATATCAGCCCATAAATGTCCCACTGCTGGGCTCGGACCTCCCACTATTTCGGGGTAGACATTATACCCGCCACTCTTGTCCAAGGCGGCTTGGCAGATTTGATACATCGGTTATCTCGATGCGTAGGTTGTATCAAGATGTTTTCCTTCACCGTTATTAGAACGTGATAATTGTAATAATATGCACATTAGACCAGAAAACTAAGTGGTTCGTGCGTTCCGGCCGGGATCGAACCCGCATCCTTTGAGACTGAGACGCGTGCGCTAGTCATTACGCTACCACGACTTATAGGTAGTACTGTGATAGTAGGTGAGGGCATATGGGTAGATTATTATTATATAAGTTTATACTTAAGAGAGTGTCGGGGTGAAGGTAAGTAAAGGAATGCTCCGCTGGTTTGGGCATGTGGAAAGAATGACTCAAGAGATATACAATGTAAAAGTGGATGGATGCAGAAGTCGCGGAAGGCCACGACACACCTCCCATGATCAAATTGATCGTGTAATAGCAGAAGGTGATGTCAGGAGCCTTAAGAACAGACGAGCGTGCATGACAAGAGCTATAAATGTCAAAGAAGCAAGTGAGGTGTGTAGGATTAAGCCTGAATGGCGCTCTGTTCTTCGTGCCTACTCCGCAAGGGACCTGGCGTGACGTTATGTATGTATGTAGTTTAAAACATATAATAACCACGGTAACTTAACTGCACTATTTTTTCTTTTACAACATGCAGCCGTATCACGTTTCAGGCACATTACTCGTACACAAATTACAATTACGCAGATAGCATCATTTGTTTTCGTCTCAGCATGTTAACCAGATCTTCAAGAGTGTAAGCAATACAATGAACGTAGTTAACAGCTTGAGTGATCATAGATTCATCTACATGTGCGAGAGCATTATCACCGTGACAATGCCACCATCTCAATGAATATATCAAATCCTCGTGGACATCATTATTTATGTTTCACACTCATATTAGAGATTCTCCACATTAGTCGGCACGGTTTCGGTAAGTATAATGCAAAAATGTTTAGCTCCTACGATATAAGGGCGTCTGTGGTACCCTGCTCACTGGCTCGATGCAGCGCACCGATTCGTGCCGACTAATATGGAAACTCCCTAAGTATCTCATAAATCATTTTTGAAGTTTTTTGTTTAACTCTCAGCACTTCACTGATGTTCATAATTATGTTTTTACTAGTGGGCGTCCAGTGGTCGAACCATAATTAATTTAAATTTCACTAAGCAGTCGCTTGTATAATAAAATCAATAAAGATTTAGAAATTTATCCACTCACGCAATACAAAGTAAAGAACAAGGTCTATAAATATTTACTCTCGCTTAACTATGATGCTACTGAAGTACTCGTTAAGTAACATAATAAACTTAAAACTTCTATCCTACTTTCTTACTTCTTATCTCCTTCTCAACAGACACACACACACACACACACACACACACACACACACACATCACTATATGTACATGACCAACATACACATTACATGGTGATCTAAAAATTTTAACACTGGCAATTGGCGTGAGGAACCTCTGATTGACTCATATTACAGGTATATTATACCTAGTTTGAGAGTCAAAGTCAACTAATATTGTATAGTGTTTTTAGCCAAAAAAAAATTATAACTTTGAACATTGTTAGATGTATAGACTGTTGTCAAAGACTATATATATTTTACACTCACAGATTTCGACAAGGCTACACTGTTCATTTGACTTTAAAAATAAACAAAAGAGTATATATGCGTGTGTGTCAAATAGATAGTTGTGTGTGCAATAAGTTTTTTATTGATTTAAAGTATGTTTATGCATTATTTAAAAAAAAAATTAGCAATCTGCACTCCTTCTCTATATATAAACTAGGTATAACTGTGCAAAATTTCATACTCTTCCGTCCGCGTAATTTTCGTAAAAAGGGGTACAAATTTTTTGCGTCACGGTAAAATGATTATTATAAACATATAACTTTGCATGCGGTGTTCACCTTTTAAGTAGTTTCCATAATCTTTAGTTGAATTCGTATCTGAACCTGTCGATGAATCAGTAAATAAAAAGGAAATTCTAACAAACTTTTATATTTTCAGATTATATTTATGCCTAGGAAGTTGTGTTAAAACAAGACCCAAATGATTTTTTCTGTAATTCATTTGAAACTTCAAAATCAGACAAATAGGCACTTAGCTAAATCCTAAATTATATTACGTAATAAATCCTCTTCATTCTCTATCTAACTATTGATGAAAGTAAGCATACGTGAAGGATTTAATGTATTTGACAAATTAAATAAGTGTTTTACCGAAACGTGAAATTAAAGTCAATTTAAAACTCCAGCAGTAAATCTAGCTTTCATGTTAACTTATGCACAATTGACTTGAAGAACTCGTAGACAAAATGCAAACAAAACGTCCCTTTGAAGGTTTCGGTCTGTTTAAAGAAAACAAGTTGACGCTCTAAAGTGGGCAGGGAAGCGAGTGGAGTCGAGCAGTGTGTACAGACCCTTATGCTATTATTTCTAAGTCAACCCGGGCCAATGTTTGACCAAATCTTTTGACGTCCCCTTTTCCCTTTAATCTTTTACCGACAAAACTATATTCCTATTTGTTTAATGCAGAGTTAATATCATAAGTAGGAGGCTCGAGAGTTTCGGTTCACTCGTCTCTTCCATCTTTATCGAGAGGCGTTCGGTGTTTGTCGCTCGTGTATGTTTTAGCCGATTGAAATTTTTTTAGCTTTGTACGCGTTACACAGGTGAGTTTTAAATATATACGTTGGGTGACAGACCTATGCTATCAAGTACGCATACTTATAGCGGGATAATTTCTTTCGGGATAAGTTCATGAATTGCAAGTATCGTCCAGCTATAACTGCGTGTACCTGTGCCCAGCAGACGTCAATCATGTATGAATACTAATGACTCGCTGATCTTTTTCCCCTGTAAAAGTTTGCGTGCTCAGAATGACTCGAAAAATTACCAAAATTACTCAAGTACGAGTGTTTGGGTGAATCTCCCGAGTACACCATTGGCCATTGTTATATAAAAATATTTATTCTGAATTTTTTTTGATTTAAGTGCCTTGTTGATAAGAATACTGAACAGCACGTGCTTAAACAAGTATTGGTTTTGTTTTGCATTCAAAAATGCGACCAATATATACATATTTATATCAATCTCTCACTGGAACGCTGAGGCTCCGGGATCTGTTCCTTTCATGGTCATTTTCACCGAATACTCTTAGATTTATGATCCGATTTACGTGATTCTTCTTTAGTTTGATGCGGAATAGTTGCCATTTAGTCCCCTATTTATTTTTTATTATAAAACTATTTTTTATGCATAACAAATACCTATCAAGTTGAGAACCTCCTCCTTTCGAAAATCGGTTAAAAAAACATTTTTCAGTTAGACGTGTTGCTGGGGAGTTCTTGCTGCTTCTTGTCCTTAACATCAATAATTGCGAAGCGGTGTACATAGGATATGAAGAAAAAAGAATTTTTAACCTATATGAACTACATGAACTTATTATAAATAAAAACTTGTGCGCTTAAGTGGAATCAACAATGTCGTCAATTAGGAATAACCTAATTAGAGAGGACTCGCGATAAACAAATCGTCGCGAAGCAACTAACCTTGAGAATTGTTTACTAATTATTTCTTGGAAGTAATTTGACAGTAACCCTGTCATCGAGGCGACAGCCTTGTCACAATGATTGCTGGCATCCAGACATACGTAAATGAACTTTTATAATGGTAATAAAACTACATTAATGGTTTTAAGTGCGACAATTTATTTGATTTTTGTTATTCCGACGTTTAAGCCACTTTTCAGTGGCCGTGATCGCGGAAGACAAAGATGTCAAGTGTCAATGAGTTTATTTTGTTAAAGTTTTATTGAGCCTATCGCCAACTTGTTCATTTTTATTATAACAATAAAATAAAATACTCTATGGGAGCCTAATCTAATTAAAAAATCAAAAATTTAAAATCTTATAAACTACCGCACTGAAAACCGTTAAAACGTAGTTTAACAAGAAAATATTTTCTAATTTTATCAGAATTAGACCCTGTGTCTTTTTTCTCATAATTTGTAATAGGTAATGCAATTGAGCACCTACACTTTGTGTATCGTTATGCTGGGACTTCATTTGCGTGTGAAAGATTTAGTCTGTGGCCAAATGCGTATTGAAAGTATTAAAAAATAACGCCCTTAACACCTAGCCACTTTAATGTCAAGTTTAAACGTCATACAATGTCGCATTAGACCCATGGCCATATCTGCGAATGAGTCGAAGCGGATTCATTCGAGAACAATCTCACAGTCTCTCAGTCGATTTGAAGCGTTAAAAAATAACGCCGTTAACGCATAACCTCATTATCATATCATACGTAAGTTATCTGTCAATATGTGTCGTCGTTAATAATGTTGTATCTAGCGATGGTCGATTTTTACTAAAAACAATCGAATTATTCGATAGTTCCGGTTATTCGATTGCAATCGAGAAACATTTGGTTTTTTTCGAAATTGCATTCGATTTTTTATTTACACTCGATTGTTATTGAGCTATGACGAATGAATCGACAATCGAATACGCGCTTGCACAATTGTCGATTCATTCGATTTTTTTAAAGTAACAATCGCGCATCTTTATATAATAATAAATATATAATATCAGCCCATAAATGTCCCACTGCTGGGCTCGGGCCTCCCATTAAGGGGGAACGGACAGTATACCCGCCACGCTTGTCCAAGGCGGCTTGGCAGGTTTGACACATCGGTTATCTCGATGTGCAGGTTGCATCACGATGTTTTCCTTCACCGGTTTTAGCACGTGGTAATTGTAACAATATGCACATTAGATCAGAAAACTGACTAAGAGGTGCATGCGTTCCGGTCAGGATTGAACCCGCGCCCTTCGATTTAGGAGCGCGTGCGCTAACCATTACGCTACCACGACTTACTTACTTACGCATCTTTAGTTTTATCTAAAATAACGCACTAATCCCATCACCATATTTGCGTGAAACGGCCTCACGCCTTTTTATCTATATACTAGCTGACCTGGAAAACTTCGTACCTAAGAATCAATAAATAAAAAACGTTGATTACTGAACGACGGGACGAAAACATACTTTTCGCATTCAAAACCAAAAGAATGAAAAAAAACTTAACTTTAAAATTTAATTTGATTTTTGAACGACTTTTGAATTTAATTGATTTCTAAACGACGGGGCAAGCATCAACTGTTTGACAGGCAGGAATAGTTTGTAAGGGAAAGCTAAATTGTTGTTTTTATTATTTTCTAAGCATTTTTTCATATTTACTCACCTTTTAAACCTTCCCTGCATTGCTACAAATAATTTGAACTCAAAATTAGCCAATCAGTCTAGCCATTCTTGAGTCTTAGCCAAACTAACGAACAGCAATTGATTTTTATATATATAGATTAATAAAGGAACCAAAAACTTTGTTCCCCTTTTTTACGAAAATTGCGCGGCGGAGTATGAAATTTTGCACATGTATAGTTTATATAGAAGAAGAAGCGACGAATGCTATTTTTAGAAAAAAAAACCTCAAATTATGTTAACAGACAAATATTTCCAAAAAAAAATAATTCAAATATATTTCGCTTGCTCAGTTTGATGAAGAGGCTCCGAAACTACTGAATCGATTTGAAAAATTCTATCACTGTTGGCAAGCTACGCTATTCCCGGGTAGAATAAGCTATATTATATTTACAAATAAATTAGGGGTCCTTACTAAAACTCTAATAATGTTACCGAAGGTGTAAAAAAGTACTTTAAATCGCGTGCGCTGCGAAAACTATTGATCATAGAATAAAATAATGTACTACGACTTTGTAGAACACATCATTATCTACAAAAAGTGTCGCGACAACATATGTCTAACTATTATAGTTATGCCACAATAAGTGTTCTTTTATTTTAAAATTTAATTAAAATGCCGCCGCTAGAAAAGACTCTTTATTTGTATCTTGGTATTTATCCTTATCAAAATAAATTACTTCATATTCAAGACTGCTTCAATACCTTTATATAACTTTATGAATTATTCAATTCTGACATTCCATTCGAAAGATATCACGAGTTTAAAAATGTAAGAATTAGTGACGGTGATAACGTGACTGTGACACCTTTTCGTGAGCCGAAAATCCGTAAGACCCCCTCTATATAGAAGTTTAACTTCAATAATACATAAAAAATACATTAAATCAATAAAAAACATTTCACACACTACCATGTATTTAACGCACGACCGCACGCATATACTCTTTTGTTTATTGTTCAAGACAAATGAACAGTGTAGCCTTGGCGAAATCTGTGAATTATAGAAGTAAAGTCTTTGAAATTAATTATTATGGTCGAATTACGACCACGGGCGACCAAGAGTAATATATAAAATTATAATGTTAGTGTGTATGTCACTGAACTTCTCCTAACCCCCAGGACCGATCTTGATAAATTTTTATGTGTATTTGAGTGGCTTACAACAACATGGTTGAAATTCACAGTTGTATCCGGTAGGTGGCGTTAATAAACATAAAATCGGATTACGGCGGTTTTAATTATATAATGAAAATGAGTTGTTATTATCACGTTATTGTAGCAAAGAGGTGAATACATAGACGATGGGCGTCTCATCTGTCGTACGTCTTAGTGACAACGTACAATTTATATTGCAGTTGCTCGTGGGCAGCAGCGGGGCGGGCACCGGCGGCGCGGCAACATCCCCGGACGGTGGGTCTAGCTCGGCGCCCCCACTATCCCCCGGGGGGTCCGGCGTGGCCGGTGGGGGCCTGTCCCCGGGGGCCGGCAGCCACGCCAGCACGCCCGCAGCCTCCTGCTGCGACACCCCGCGCCCGATCATCACCGACCCAGTCTCCGGGCAAACGGTCTGCTCCTGCCAGTACGACGGGGCCAGACTCGCGCTCACCTCCTACCCGCGACTGTCGAGTGCAGCTGTTGGGGTTTATGGCACCCCCTACCCTTCATCAGATCAGAACCCATACCCTAGCATCGGTGTCGACAGTTCAGCTTTCTATTCACCTTTGGTACGTACTCTTGCAATCAACATTAAGCAATAGGATCTTTATTCATATGATTTTCATCAGGAAAGTGCAGACGGCCTAAATCGGTAACCTTTGGAGAATCGCTTAGTGATATTTACACATATCTACATATACTGGAAGTTGTAAGACATAACATGAATTTCCACTATATGTTGACCTCTTTGGGCCCTCTGTTTAACACAACTTGTAATTCCGACCGATAATTTCGTTTGCGCAGTAAACTGCAGCCCTGTTTTCGCCATGTAAATAGTCTATATCGTACTTTCTTCGCAAGCGGAAATGGCAGAGTTTTGCTTGCTATGCATTCTTAACTCTGTTCCGCTTACACGATTCGTACACTGTCGCGCCCTACTAAAATGGTTCTACTACACAAGTACATCGGGAGGAATCATTAGTCGTGTAAAACTGTAGCAGTAGTACTAGGTAGGGTATCCGGAGGCATAATTAGGTTTTTAAATGTTAATTAAAACATAACTAGAAAATGTTAAAGAGTAATGCGGATTCTATTTTTTAATATTTTATTCACAATGATTATTTCTCTTGAGAAGGGCTTAAATTACAAACGCATGTTTCAAATCTGTCTAACGGGATATAGTGATTAGCAAATCCGCACAAACGACGATTCTAACGAGACCCCTCCCACATCCCTGGGATGAACGGTTTTGAAAAAAAATATCCTAATTATAATAAACCGAATGCGCCTTCCAATTAATAAATAAGCTTCGTTAAGATTCGAGCGATTCCAGATTATGTTAATTACGGAACAAATGTGAGTAATCAACCCCGTGACTTCTGTATTCCAGTAAGCTAAGTACCAATGCCTTATATTCAACCACAGAGATCGTCAAATGATACCATACACAACAGTTCATTCCATAGTTGAGTTCAAGTTTGTGTTCATATTTGAAGCACAAACAGCGATGCAGTGCAAATTGGTACGAATAGGTCGTTTGCCCGTATTGGTACAAGGCAAGGTTTATCGTTCTCGGCTGCAGCGCAGCGCAAGCGTTTCGGGCCGACGGTGTGGCGTGCTAACCGTCGAACCGGTCCGAGCGCGCTCAGCCAGAAAACCACCGACACCTCGCAGACCGCCGCGCCGCCCTGTCACGAAACATTAATATTTAAACTTTGAAAATGAAGCACAAAAAGCAACCGTCATTATTATAGCAATTACTGTTTGTAAAAATTCAGCCCTAAAGGAACCTTTTAAGTCCTTAAAATTGATGATAAAACACGTTTACTGTAATTTTTGAACGGACATTGCATTAGGTTTTGAGTTAAAAATACTAGAACGCAAATGTAAAATGTGGCAGCCGCTAATTTTTCTTTATTTATTTACAACTTAGTACTTTAATTATTTATTGTTTACATTAAAAGAGTACGACTAATTAATTAATGATAATGAAGTAAAGTTAAGTTTCTGAGTAATCCGCTCGTTCTCATTTCACAGTAGCTAAAACTGTTTTGTAAGCGCTGGTGGACTCATGATTTTCAAGGAGTAATCTATAAGATTACACTTTGATGTGAATACATTAAATACATACCAACCGGCAAAAAAACATGTGCCTAGTATAAAATAACAAGACCTATTGTATAACCATGTTATATGCAATAAATTATTTGATTTGATACATTAAATTTCTTTTCGAACAACAAATCGGATATATAAAATATACAGTAACAGCATATTCTTTAGCATGAATTAAAGTCAATCACTAAAATCCAAATATATTATCCTAACTACTCCTAAACTACTCAACCGATTTTAATCAAATTTGCACACCGTGTGCAGTTTGATCCAACTTGAAAGATAGGATGGTTTTTATACCGTTGGAACCGGTAGGTGGCGCTGAGATCGGGTTCTAGAATCCTCTTAACAACGGGGAGCGATTTTGTTTTTGTGTGTTTGAGTGGATCCCCGGATGGTTTAAATCCACAATTGGAACCGGTAGGTGGCGCTGGGATCGGGTCATAGATTTTTATTTTTTCAGAGCAGGACAACGTCTGCCGGGGCCTCTAGTATTTATATATAACTTATAATTCCGATCGTCTGTGTACGTTTGCGCAGAAAAGCGCAGACCGGTTTCTGATATGTAAATAAGCAATATTGAACTTTATTCGCAAGCGGAAACGGTAGGAATGTTATTTACTATGCATTTTTAGCTCTGTTCCGCTTACAAGATTCGTACACTATTGCGCGGTAGTAAAATTTGGTCTGCTGCGCAGGTACAGCGAGATCAATTTTTAGTTGTGTAAATCTACAATCATCACGTGATACATTTTTTATTACACCTTATGATAAGCGGTTACCATCGTATGTGGGCATTAGTAACACATGTAGAAGGTGTTAACATTGAGCTGCCGCTTTCTGAAGGGAGGCTGAAACCTAGCCACACTAATGCTGGAACACAACCCACGGTAATTATGGGAGCATACTCTAGACCAGAGGGGGTAACCATCAAGACGTGTAACACACTCTACCACTTGGGTTGTTTTGTACCCTCTTATGACAGGCCGCTTGCCTGCAGGAAATTGTATTCTTTCTCCGTTCCTGTACGGATGAGACATACATATTGTTACGCCTGTTTCTCATTGGGTTAGGCAGGCACCTGCTACGGTCTTGACAAACACTATATAAACTAACTCTGTGTTAAAATTCTATTATTTATTATTCATTAAGTATTTTAAATATTGTTACAATAACCACGAGCTAACAACAGTGAAGGAAAACATTGTGATGCAATCTGCACATCGAGATAACCGATGTGTCAAACCTGCCAAATCACGTTGGACAAGAGTGGCGGGTATACTTTCCGTTCCCCTATAATGGGAAGCCCGAGCCCAGGAATAAGTAATTTATGGGATGATATTATAAGTATTTTTCCTGTTGCCAAACAGACAGACACACAGAAAAAATCTATGAATAAAAATCAGCTTCTCGGAATATTTTCAGTTGAGCTGATCTTTTTCTTGTTTTTAAAGTAGCGTTAATGTTTAATAAGAAGCTAATTAGGACTTTATTTACCGACTTGCAGAAGTAGAAGATTCTTAATTCTATTGTATGTTTTAATTTTTGCATGTGTCTCATTGTGGACCGATTTTGATTTTATTCCCATATTCAAGAGAGTATACTCCTGCAGTCGTCCCATTGTCACCAAAACAGGATACGATGAGTGAGTCCCGGGGAAACCGAGAGCAACCCTTATTGAAGAGCGCCAAGTTCCGAGCGCCCAGCGCCTTCTCTTTTAGGAAAAGCAAAACTTACGTACTGTATTCGCGTGACAATATAATTTCTACAGTTTAAATTATAATTTTCTATTTATATAGACATTTAAAATATTACTTTTTAGTTGCTATTCACATTAAAAAAAGTTGTTTATTTTAACAAATCAAATATATTTTCTACATTTTGAATACATAAAAACCAAAAACACATTTGCACAGTACTCTGAGTTCAAGATGTTGTACACAATACGATCGTTTCCTCACTAGTTTGAAGTCGGTTTATTTCTTTTTAAAATATACATTTATAGTATAATCGGCTTCTACTTTTCTTTTTTGTTTATTTACATATAAAAATAATTCAGATTCAATGTTGAGCTAAAAATTTATGAAAGATAACCAAAAATCAACATTATTATGATATAACGAAATTTCTCTTCTTTATTTTACCATTTTAAAATTTATCAAATAAAACAATAATACCAGATGAGTGATTGCAGTTATCAATAACAAAGTAACATTTTTAAGCATGTAGGTATATTTGAATCCTTTTGTAGTATTGTGGAACTTGGTAGCCTAATGGCTGACGTATTCGCGTCTCGAACTCAATATTTCCACTGATTAGGTTTCAAATCTTGCTCGGGAGAATCTTATTTTAACTTTTATTACTTTTTTAAACATCTTTTTTAGAATTTGTTTTTAATTTTTTTCTTAGATATCGTTTTTCAATGGTTAAACTACTTTCTAATTTAATATATGCGTAACTTCAGGTGTTTCATAAAGAATGATCAATTTAATAATGTTTTTGTTCAGTAATTTGAGATAAAATAATTAATAATTGATTTATACAAAGTATTTTAATTTGGTGAAGTTTTAATCGATTTATAGCACTATTTACGATGGTAAAACACGTTAAAATTTAATAACGTAAAAACTAACTATGTTATGATTATAAAAAATTATATATACACATTTTTATGGGCCTGATAAATCTATTGGTGTTGTAATAATTTTCGAAATGTTAATAGTTTCAGCGTAAATCAAGAAAATCCTACATCGCGCTAGTAAATGTTAAACGCGTCGATCGGTATATATACAAGTTCTCAGGTGAAGACTGTCAGTCGGCCGTTTCTACGGAGGAAGCCGGCCGGTGGCCGAGCCGGTCTAATTCGGCCACACTGTATAAGATTATACTCCGTATTTGATGTACTCTAAACTACAATGAAATATTGTAGAATGGAACACGGAATTTACATGACGTCACTAACTGCACGTACGTTTAGAAGTTTATCATAAAATATCTTACACAAATCACCCAAGTTACCACTCCGTAGAAACCAAGCCGACTTTTTGCTGGTTCTGTTTAATTGCAACCATACTCACAGTCAATTAATGGTCCTTTAACTTTAAATGTAAACATAGCAGTAAAACATGTAGATAGTATTGGTTTTACAATTAATAAACTAAAAAGTATAAAATATTTGTAAAGCTATTTTTAATTATAATATCTTATCTTTATTATATATTATCTAAAACATCTTGAAGTCAGTGCAAAGTAAAACATAAAAATTACTATATTTTGAAAATTACTAAGTACCGACTTTAAGATGTTTTAGATAATAATTATATAATAAAAATAAGATATTATAATTTAAAATAGCTTTAGAAATAAGTTATTTTATACTTTTTAGTTTTTGAAGTGGGTATTTTTAACCAAAGTTTTTTTAATTTGTTACTTTTTAGTGTCTAGCTATGACCTACGCCTTTTAAGGCGCGCTGGACCTTTCCAGAGCGCCTTAAAAATATGGGTCCAAAGAAACGGGAACAAAAAATATTCGTAAAGGAATACTTCTGGGCCAAACAATGTTAAATTTTTAGGGGACCAAATAGCAACTATTCTGCATCGAACTAAAAAAGAATCACGTAGATCGGATTATAAATGTCGGAGTAATCAGTGTACCTACTACATAAAAAAACATACCGTCCAACTTGAGAACCTCCTCCTTTTGGAAATCGGTTAAAAATAAGCAAGTTGCGCTTGTTTTTTGGGTAATGTACAACGGAGGATTCTGAGCCCCGTCGAACACCCAGACCATATCAAATAGAAAACCTTGGAACAGGTACATATTTGAGCCGTTTGGGGTGGAGACTTTGGGCGCATGGGGGGCCAAGTGCCCACAAATTATTTCAAAAAATCAAAAAACGACCGGACGATCTACCAGGAGACCGGAAGGCTGGAGCTTACCTCGCTCAAAGCATTAGCCTTCGTCTCCAGCGAGGTAATGCTGCCAGCCTTCTAGGTACAATGCCCAGCGACAGCGGTCTAGTGGGGCTGGACGGGCTTTAATATAGGTTATTATTTTAATTTTAGTTATTTACTAGTATATATATATATATATATATATATATATATATTTTCAAGTTAGGTTTATTTTTAGGTTATTTTAGTTTTTATTAATAGTTGTTATAATTAAATACTAAATTCTATTTAATTAACCTTATTTAATTCGAAAGAAAAAGTTCGTTTAGAAAATTGACCATGTGCATTGAGGCTACCCTTATAATAAATACTGTCATCATAAAAGACAAGTATCTTACATATTTTTTCATGGATTAAATCCATATTCGAAATTAGTAAAAACTAGTTTTCCCCACGCCTTGGTCGCAAGTTTTGTTACTATTGGGCGGTTCCTACATTACTTTGCTGTTTTTTCACATACCTCACTATTGGTTGAATTTTAACATCAGTTATGTGGGGCTTGTGCTCAATTGTAACCGTTAGTAAGGCAAATGAACGGTCGGCAAGAGATAGACAAATAGGAACTGGCCATTATCAAACTTATCAAGCACGCTGTTAGGATTTGTAATCAATTTCCCCATAGATGGCGTTGACCAATAACTTAAGGTGCTATGGTTTGTATTACAAGACTGTTAATTTTTCGTGTAAGTGCTATGAATAAAGTTTCGATTGAAAAATCAGTGCAGTGTTTCTGTTTAGTAGTCATGGGAAAAATCACTCATCAGAAAGAAAAGAGTGATATATATCTTTTTTATACAAAGATATATATCCCTCTTTCATATCTTTAGCTTTACAGTGAATAGTGTCAGTGTCAATTGCAGACAAGATGAGTTATTATCTGTGAGTGATATACTGGCAGAGCCGACACGCGTACTTGTGGCAACGCCAAAAAATATAAACAAAGAGTGTAGAAATATAATAAAATTAATTAAATTAAATCTAAATTAAACCATAAAACTACAAAGTTACGATTTATTTTGGCTTGCAATTATATTCGGTTTCCTCGTTCACTCACTAAGCATGCGCAGTGTGCGGGCCAATCATTCTCCTTCATCGCGTGGAACAGGAATGAATTAAGGAGTTAAAGATATAAAGATACATTTTGAACGCAAGTGATATACGAATCTAACCACTCTTCGCGTCGGATATATATCTTTTCAGTAAATCACTCAAGAGTTACTCACCTCTACTGTTTAGTGCTTAGAATATGAACACACGCTTTGACGACTCGATTAAAAAATATTGTTCTTTTTTCTACATACATAAAAATACGCATAGGACGCATACCTACATTATAAAATTTAATATATATATATATATATATATATATATATATAAATATATGTATATATATGCATACGATTTAGACCCCCTAAAGGCAAAAACATGTGAACTTATGAAATATTCTTAACATCTTGTTTGCGTGCCATGCTTTATGCAATAAATGATGATTTAATTTGTCAAATTCGATCCTCTGCAGAAGTAAAAGAAAGAAGATATCACTGAACGATATTGTAAATGAAAACGGAGTCTCAGTTCATAAATATCTAAAAATCTGATACTAATTAATATATACGAGTTTCTTTGTTTGCTTGCTTGAAGCTCTAATATCAGGAACTAATGGGCTGATTTGAGAAATTCTTTTAGTGTTAGATAGTTCATTTATCGAGGAAGGCTATAGGCTATATATCATCACGCTAAGACCAATAAGAGCGGAGTACCAATGAAGAATGTTTCAAAATAGGGGGGGGGGGGGGGGTATCTACCATTCCGAAGCTAGTAAAACAAGTCTCAAAAATAAATTTATCGCACATCAAACATTATTGTTGCAATCTGGAGTTATTATTATTTGAATCAAGAATGCCTCATGGAGCACATGTGAAATCTTTTAAGCCCAGAAAATCGAATTGAAAGAATTTGATCCTTTTTCTCAAGGAAATTTAACGGCCTGAAGTGCTGACAGGGTTATAAAGTCTTTTGCGTATTTTATTGAGTTAGACTTTATATATGCCTTAGTTATGCTTCCTTCGAAAATACATCAACTTAGCGCAAGAGAAATAGATATGCGCACCTGGTTTATTACCCTTTCCGCTTTCGTGTTTAAACTTTGCAATTAGACAATAGCCTATTGTCATTGTTTTCAACTTTCTTGGCCGTTCACAGGAATAATTAACCAGGTGTGCAGATTACGGTTTCTCGGAAAATTCAGTTCATGTGATTCTTTTTTTGTATTGTATAGTTAATTGAAAACAATGCCCGAATAGAGGGCTAAGGCAGTCAAGCGAGGATTACGATATGAGCAAGACGTACATTCGTTGAGCGATATAGTGACGGACTCTGCGCGTGTTATTGAATCGTACAGTTTGTACTAGTAGTGTCTAGTCATATTTGTACCTATGTTATACATGTTTGTATAGTTCTAATAAATTCTATAGTAATTCCAACGGCATTTTAATTCGAGTCCTATGTAGCTCGTAACATTACTTAAGTGCAGAATTACTGTCGAAACGACTATGAGGACTTAACTCGCCCGATTCACAAGTCAACTAATTCCTTTACTAATGAAATTGTGAATAGGCATAATGCGAATAGTAAATACTATACAAAAAATACTATACTATACTATACTATACACATAATAAATCTGTAGAGGTTGAATTACTGTACAATGAAGAAAAATGCTAAAAACCGAATCAGGGGGATGTAAGAAGTGAAATAGAATTAATTTAGATTTTTTCATTTTTTTTTTGTTTCTCTGTTTGTCGGTTTGTCTGTTTGTACCGGCTAATCTCCGAAACGACTGGACCGATTTAAATGAAATTTTGTATGGTGGTAGCTTATATATCTGGTCAACATAAAGGATACTTTTGATCCCGAAAAATTAAATAGTTCCCGTAGGATAATTGAAAAACCGCACCACGTGGACGAAGTCACGGGCAGAAGCTAGTATTTTAATAATAATATTCGATGAACGTCCGACTCATGGGCTCGGGCCTCCCATGGTAGGGGACCCTCCACGCTTGTCCAATAGCCGTCTTGGCAGGTTTGATACATCGGCTATATCGATGTGCAGGCTACATCATGATGTTGTTAGCAGGTGGTAATTGTAACAATGTATAATTACGGTATTTTTAGGGCCCATGCAGGGAGTGGCGTGTCACCGTTTGCCCATTTCTCCATGTTCCCTGAACATTGCGACAGGCAGACGCCATAGTCCCCTTAGCTTAGGTCCCTAGTTCCACTAGCAGTTCATCCCAAGAGCCCGGCACCTTTAGTTCTCATTTCCTACAATAGTACTACATAGACCGGGGCTTGTCCTTGGGTACATTTTTACTTGGTGTAGACAGGGATAATCGCCGATCAGTGTGACGCCACATTTACATTAAATTTGTCAAAAGGCCTCTAAAGTTCTGCGCGTCCAATATAATAACGCCAATAATTATTATTATTATTATTATACATGTATTTATTTATTATCAAAAATTTTACATTTTTTAAAAAATACATAAAGATATTTTTTTATAAAAAAATAAATTACATTATTCTTTTACAAAAATACATCAAAAAATAAAATACATATTCAATAAAAAAATATAAAATCTTGCTGATCACCGTCAGCGGGGCCTGGGGTCCAAACTACCGGTGGTTAGGGCTCCAGAGACAGGAACCTCCTCACAATTCGTGCCGTGTCCAAGAGTGCTGCCTTCTGTATCTGGCCCTTCACCCAGCTTCCCAGCGAAAGCCTCTCTAGATGATGGTCGAGGCTTTTCGCTATAAGACCATTGACGGTTACAACTATAGGTTATTATTATTATTATTATTAAAGTCCGGACAATTTTTATGGTCTTGAGAGACATATAAGTATATAATAATAATGTAAAACTAAATGGGCCCTGTGTTCCAGCCAGGATTCGAAACCGCGCCCATGGAGTTTGGGACGAGTGCGCTAGCCATTACGCCACCAATACTTGTGATTAAATTAATGAAGTTTAACACAAAAATGTATCAAAAAAAGACTACACTTTTAATGTTACAATATTACAACTTTGACATTTATATATCAATTTCTTTATATTTCGACATTGCCGCCAGTTTTCCACGCGATCGCGGCTTCTGAAAAATCTAAATAAAAAACAAATAAAATGCCACCCTTGTAAACCGTTAAATAGAAGATTTGATTACAATTTTTAAACTTCAAAAATGAGAATTTCTCTATTAACATTAAATATGTTAAACACTTCTTATATAATAGATAATGGTGATGGTGCTATACGTAACATGTAGTACTAACTACTTAGATTTATCTTATATATATAAATCTCCTGTCACGATGTTTGTCCGCGATGGACTCCTAAACTACTCAACCGATTTTAATAAAATTTGTACACCGTGTGCAGTTTGATCCAACTTGAAAGATAGGATAGTTTTTATACCGTTGGAACCGGTAGGTGGCGCTGAGATCGGGTTCTAAATTTTATTTCTTTAGGGCAGGACAACGTCTGCCAGGACAGCTAGTTATATTATATATTTTAATAATAATAGAGGGCAAAAACAGATAAAAAAACAAAAAAAACATCAATGATCTAAATTCAAACATTTAGTATATTTGGTGGCCAGTACTATGCCGCACCAAATAAATAAGAACTGTTTGTTGGAGATTCCAACATTAAGTAAATTTAAATATTCTTTAAATTAATCTTTACTTAATCTCTCTGAGTGAGTCATGTGAATGTGAAACCGTAATAATAGTCCAGTGATAGGAGTGAGATGTCTATCTGATAGTATTTAACTAAGGTCACTATACGTAAATAATAACGCCTGACCCCGTGCATGTCTAATAACAGGTGTTTCAATGTATGTACAATATATTGTCGCCAGTCCCCAGCGCTATACCTAACTCACGACAACCAAGCCGATTCGGCCAGGGCTGCCACCTTTGCACGAGCGTAAAGCGCTATATCAGCTAGAAAAACATGCTGGATACAGCAATGCTTTACCGCTATTTTCAAAAACAACTCCATTGGCCATACCATCGTAGCAAGATATATCAGCAATAAAAAATGCTAAATTAGAAAGAAAGACTTTATTTGAAGAAATAGCGACGTAATTACAGTCCTTATACAGTTATTATACACAAAGCATATTTTGAAAATTTGTACGCCGCATTTTTAGAAACAAGGCTTATATTCAGCATATTGCAGTGCCGGAATTATATCCGACACTACAATGATTTTCGGTGCGTCCTTTTGGCATAAGACCAAAACAATCCAATTTTGTTAAACTAATTCTACTTGTATAATATTTATTTAGTCAATCAAATAAATTCAGTCACCCATAACCGTTATTTCCAAACAAATTCATAGGCCATAGCATCACAGTTACATACTGATTATAAATGACAAAGTAGACTAGAAAAAAAATTCCTGGATCTAGCTATCCTTTCGAGTATTTTTATAACCCGTCAAAGGCTATTGCTGTTTTTTAACGACTATAAGAAACACAGGAATCCTTCTAGACTCGAGATAAAGGATTCTGCGTTTCACATAGTATACGATTGGAAAATCGTCGAATAAATAATTTAATGTAATAAACAGTTGTGACGTAACCTATATATATTATTATAATATAACGTTCAATATTGACATTTTTAATGCTATTAATAGGATGCATTTGGCCATAGTGAGTAACACTAATACAATTCCAGATGGAGCAGGGATAGAGTAAAGCGCTAAAGTGACAGCCCTGTTCCGTGGAAGCGACAATTTAGCGAACAATGACGACGCTCCACCGCAAATTCACTTGTGTCTGTTTCGGGCTATATAAGTCTTCACTAACATTCCATACGAATATAGCTCCTATCCTTATTGGGCCAAGGTGCATTTTGAAGTGGATATTTTATAAGCGGGGAAAATATTCAACTGCCATTTTTGTTCACGAGCAACTCCGGTGGCGCCGTCTGTTCGAGCTGCGACTTACTAACAATACAGGCAACGCCATCTTTAATCTATTATGGGCTTTTCATAATCAATAAAAGGGTTAACTTTCATTACGTTGAATTAAATCGTTACGGTGTTTTCATTTATTGATTGAGATTATTCGCGCTTATTATTTGTTTCGTCATTAAAATGGTTAGGTTTCTTCAGGATGTTCTTCGTCGTTATCTGAAATGAGGAGGTTGGGGCCTCGAGGTTTTACCTTTTTATCTGCAACTTAGTAGGCAACCACCCACCGGTAACTAGGTTTAGAGCTGCTGGAGTCTTCTTCGCATGGCGATGGCTACGCAGCAGCTCTCGTTGGCCAATCTGTGGCGTTCAGTGGCCTTCGCTGGCTTAGGTGGCCATCTGTAGCTTTTGGTGGCCTGTCAGCAGCTAATGATGAGTGAGTAGATTAGGTGATCGTATGAGACCACGAGGAATCGGCAGCCAGGTGCGTTGATGGTCTTCACATTAGGTTAAAAATGTCAGTATTTAGGGTTCCTTAGGCATTTTGATAAGAATCATCGTGTCTGTGTATGTACTAGTAATTTTTTTATAGAAATATATCTTACTTTGTAGAAGTACTTCCACTTTCTACGCAATAGGTATAGGTAGGCAGTGAACTTGCGATTCAGATGATGCGACAGTATTGCCGACCCCTGACTCGGCCATTGGAAGATGTGACGGGGCCGGTGTGCCACCCAGGTCGCATCCCACACTAGCGGGCATCCCATGTTCCAAGGGACGAGTGGCATACCGTCCGGTCTCATGCCATCGTCACGCACCAGGCCATTCAGTTCTAGAACGGCTGGCACGCCGTCGTTTTCGAATTTTAATTTCTTCAACCAGATTGCGTGGGCTGTTATAAAAACATCGGATGAGGAATATTATTTTTGATCATCTCCCGAAGCTAATTTACAAAATATGCTTTGTTCATAATTATATGAAACTGTTGTAAGACAGCGGTCGTATTTAATAAACTGAAGGCAATAAAATCTGTCACCGCCGCGGCGTCGGCATGTGCGCCAGCATGTGTCCTGCTACATGCGTTTCTCACTCGTTTATTGCGAACGGAAACCTCCTCTGAACCCTTCCCATGCCGTGTTATAGCCCAGTGATAGACATACGACGCGTCGACTCAATTTAAACCGCGGTCGTACGACGAGCAGCGACACCGTCGTCGCGTCGCTGCTGCCCTTTATCTCTGGCGCACCCTTAATAGCCATTGTTCCTGCTAAGACTACATGTAAATTAGCTTCAAGACGTTTTTGCGTTTGTAGTATTAGTATATTTACAGGACATCTTAACTTGAAATTTAGTGTTAAAAATTATGTTTAATATTACTTATTATTTTAATATTACTATATCGTTTAATATTATTAGTTTCATTTTAAATACCTGCCTATAAATATATAAAACTTATTAAACTGTCATACGCTCAATATTGATGTACAGATGTGAGGTTTTGACCCTAACACTGAAGGCGGAGAACAAGCTGTTTGTGACTGAAAAAAGGCTCTTAGAAAGATCCTTTGTCAGACATGGGGAAGCGATGCCAAGTGGCGGATCCGAAAAAATGCCGAAATCGAAGAACTGGTGGATGAGCCTAATATAATAGGCGAGAGCAAGGCACATTGCTTGCACTGGCTTGGGCTGCTACATAGCATGAAAGAGGATCGCGTGGTGAAAAGAGCTCATCTGGGCAGACCAACGGGACGATGACGTTGCTGGACTGACGTAGTGGAGGTCGATGTACACGACCTTCATACCTATGGCTGGAAGGAGACAGCGCTTAACAGAGAGGAGTGGACTGTTCTCATTTAGGAGGCCAGGAATCATTTTGGGTCGTCGAGCCGCAGTAGTTAGTTAGTTTTGACGGCCTCTGTGGCTGAGCGGGCTAAGCCTTTGCCAGCCTACCTCACTTCAAAGCAGAAGCTCCGGGTTCGATTCCTAGTATAGTAAATTTCGGAAACGTGTTTTCCCCGTTATTTACTGTGGTCTGGGTGTCTGGGATCGGCTCCAGAGTAGTCCGTTGTATATTTTCCATAACACAAGCGTAACTTGCTTAATTTGGGGATATATATAATATGTGTGTTTGTCTGCCGATTATTATTATTATTATATTATAGTTTTGGTTTATTTATTTATGTGCTGACAGTACACTACTACAAACGTCTTGAAGCTGATTTATCTATATCTGATACATTTTACAAGCTTTTATTTAAGTTGCAATAGATGTATGTAATTTCAGGTGGAATCTTGCAAGTTAAATTTGACCTTAAATTTGAATTTTCCGATTGAGCTGAATTTTTTTGTATATCACGTGACAATGAAATAATATGGTACCATGGAGCTGATCTAAGCAAGATAGACCCGTCGTGTTTGAGCTCGTTTTACTTGTTTCGGCTAGCTCACTGCTGCTAGATGGTATCCAGGACCTCAAAAACTTGTGTTTAAAAAATCTTATTACAATAAAATCCAACTGAGAATTTGGCACTGCGTCAAGTTATTCAAAAGATTAAGAAATTAAAGTGTTATTAGCTTTCATATTCTGAAAGTACGTTTGGAGTTGCCCGATCACAGGGACGAAAACAGTACTTTTCGTCCCTAGGAAACAATCTTCCCTGCTGTCAAAAAAATTAAAGACGTACTACCATAAATGAGACACATGTCCCAATTTCTTTACGGCCACTTAAATCGCGGGATAAATTGTAATAAAAAAATCAACAATTTCGTAACATCGTTTTATACTTATAAATTACTTTTATCCAAATTATTATTTAATTTACATAAATTTAAGCTAAATATTTTGAACTATCATCAGTAATAAAAAATGGTAGAATGCCACAGAAAAAGAAATTTACGTGCCGTTTCATATTTGACATATTAAATGAGCTCGTCAGATTGAGATATGGATCAAACGCCCGATTTTATTACAGAAGTAGTTATTTTGTTTAAGTAATCCGTTGTTATTTACTTTCCTCATTTTATTGTTATGTATGGAAAGGAAAATAAATGAACGAATAAACTAAATTAAACCATAAAACTACGTTTTAACGGTTTTACGCGCGGTAAATTATTTGATTTGGTTATTGACGTTTTGACCACTTTTTAGTGGCCGTGATCACCGAAGACAAAGATGTCAAGTGTCAACGAGTATTGTTAAAGTTTTTATTTAGCCTACCGCCAACTTGTTCATTTTAATTATTTAGTTTAAATTTTGTTTATGGTTATTATTTACTCTATGGGAGCCTAATCTAATTTACCATCGTTCGCGACATGTTATGGCTTGAAAAGAAGAAGCGGCGCAAGAAACTGCCCTCTAATAATTTTATATAATACTAAAGTGAAATTATTAGTCAAGTTGGGTTGTGTTCCGGTGCACGCAGAAAGAGCTCACAGTGTCTTGAGGTCTGCCAGTTGGTTTTTGCTGGGTTTGGGTCTTAATAAATTACCGCGCTTAAAACCGTTAAAACGTAGTTATATTATATTTCGCTCCGTGCAGGAACGGAGAAAGGATACAATTTCCTGCGGCCGGGCGGCCTGTCGTAAGAGGCGACAAAACAACCCACAGCCAGGTGGTAGGGCATTTGCCCGGCTGGATGGCTACCACCCCTGGTCTAAATTATGTCGCCAAAATAACCTTGAGTTGTGTTCCGGCATTAGTGGACCAGGTTCCAGTCTCCTTTGAGAGGGCAGCAGCGCATTTGTAGCATCTTTGGTGTTGCAAATGTCCATAGGCGATGGTAACCGCTCTCCATCAAGTGGGCCGTCTGCCTGTCTGCTGACCTCCTGCAATAAAAAAAAATGTATACAAGTCACCAAAAAGAAAATATTAAATTAAAAAAATATATATTCTCATTGTATTGCTACAAAATAAACGAGTAGAAGAAACTATTGCAGCAGGGTCCGTTTTTGTCAAAACAACTGCGAATTCCTGCAAAGAGTCCGCGTCTTCAATAAAACGCAATGCCAATTTAAATACGTCACTAATCTTGAATCAGAGAGAATAAGTTTAGAAGAGCATGAGTTGAATTAGAGGGCGCGAAAGCGAGATGTCGCTTGCGCAAGAGTGCGCACGAGAAAGAGACGACTGCAAATAAATAAAAGTGAAATCAAGCGAATTCAGAATAGCCATTAAGGTGTTAATGAGGGTCTTATTAAGCCGTCTCCTCCCCGTGGGTGGTCTCGTACTGTTCGCTTTCTTCATTAATCACTCGAGATTAAGCTTTCCAACTAATTATCAAATCTATATCAACCGGACTAACAATAGCGTTGATGCTTTGATAACGTTATCTTAATCTATATGTCGACGTATGAGATAGTTTATTATGTGTTTTACATTTTCAATGACTTATTTATATTATGTCTTTTAGAACGAGAAGAGGAAGTCGTTATCGATTTACGTTACTCGTTATCATCGACTCGAATCTCCAAATTATATCGATTTGGGCTTTTAGCATTACATTACCTGGGAATTGATTCAAGATTCAAGTACCTTATGTAATGGCATTGTATAATAAATACATTCTTAAAGCCCGGTTATATAAAACACTGGCTTATGTCCGCGTCTCCGCTCTTGTTAATGAGTAAATGAGAGTACAGTAACCGTACGTTTTTCCAAGATAAAATGTAGTCTATATACTAGTTCGGAATATAGTATAACTCTGTGCCAAATTTCATAGAAATCCGTTCAGATTTTCTGGCGTTTTCGAGTAACAAACTCCCATCCGAACCTTAGAATTTATTATATAGTATAACTAATACACAATGTAGATAATAAAACTACGTTTTAACGGCTTTGAGCGCGGTAACTTATTTTTATTATTCCGACGTTCCGGCCACTTTTTAGTAGCTCTGATCACGGAAGGTAAAGATGTCAACTTGCTCATTTAATGAACAAATTAAAGAAAATATTATAAAAGCTTCTCTTTTATATTATAAACAATATTTTATACTTAAAGCACAAACGTGTCCTTTAAAATACTCCATAATCTAAAAAACATCGTTTAATAACAAATAAGCAATTAAGAAAAGTCTCACATGAAACCATGATTAATAATTAGGTTCGTTTCTCTTGAGATGACATTGCTTTCAAAATTGAAAGACATAAATGACCGTCTATTTTGGACTGTACGTCGGTCTTTTATTTCAATTATCATAAAAAATCTCCAAGTCAGTATTCTAAAAATCAAATTTTTATAGGAGTAGGTTGCACGTAAAAGAATTATAATTTTTATCTAAATTTAAGTAAATAAATATTAGGTTATAGTTCTTACTGACACGTTACGTCTTATAAGTCAATCGCGGTCGATGTCATTCACACGCTCATTTACATCTTTGGCACTGAGCTATTCATTTCATCTGGGTGCCAAAACGTATAAATCTAAATAATCTTGAAGATCTAATATATTATTTAACAATAATTAAGATCGTTTACTTAGTCGTGTTGTTTATATCATAAATTATGTGCGCGAACGACTATCGTCGCCATTTCTCTTTCTCCAATTAATTGCGTATACTACGGTCTGCGACCTTGTGCTGACTAATGGCCGAATACTATTTTGTTTTCTTTGTAATTAGCTTGAACGAGAATAGAGAATTCAAATACACTTTTCGACATTTAATAAAGAATGTTACTTATTTAATATAGGATACAGTTCATTATTGCTTGCATTGTTTTTAAGGACTCGCACATGTCTCATTCGTTGCATGAGGGATTCTGTGAACGAATAACTTATCAAGATTTCAATGTGTATTTAGTAGAATAATTAGTGTACTTAATGTTTTAATTTGGTGTAGAAAAAATATTTAAATTGCTCGTTCAGTAATGGTATATATATATTATAGTCAAACGCGGAAGCTCTAGTGCTCCAAGGATTCACTAGTCAAACTTCAGGTCTGACAGGTTATGCCTTTGACTAATGGTTTTTGAAGTGATAACTTCATTCCGTATGTATTCATGTCCCTTAAACCGCTTCGTTACGTAACGCGTTACGGCGTCGGTCTGCCTGGCTTCCCTTTCTCTCGTGTATACGGCAGCGGTAGGCAGGCTCCTCTTCTCTCACTCTAACCCACAGTGCTTATTTCGGTAATTAGATTAAATAATGACACTAATAATGTAACAAGCCTTGTAACTAAAAATAAAATATTTTTTTATAATCAATAAAAGATTTTATTAATAAGTAACCTTTCCTTACTTTATCATATTAATAAACATACAATTTAAATAATAACCTAAGTTCAAGTTAAATAATTTCAATATTAAATAGTTCAATTTAGATTAGTTTATCTAAGTTGAAGTTTCACTTCCGTCGGGCTTTCGAAACATGTAACAAGTGCAGTACGAATCGATGTTTGACCGAGTCTGCCCTAGTCGCTCCAAGGATCGACCAGGCAAAGCCCGAAACAGACTATTCCCCGTTCGGCGTTTGACTAAAAAGTTAGGTACTTCTAGAAGGAAAATATGGAGATATGTTGCAAAAAAAAATATTACGTTACGTCTTTATATTTATAACTATAATTATTTTCTATCCTTTTATTGCGCTTTTGTCTTATTGAATATGCACTGTTTGCTACAACTCCATTAATTCTTCAAAAGTCATTCTGTAACATACTTCTTTATGAAACTTATAAAAAAAAGAACTTGGGATATAAATAGAATAAGAGAAATATAAAGAGAAACAATTTTCAGCTAGACGGGTTGCTGGGGAGTTTCTTGCCGCTTCTTCTCCTTAACAGCAATTACACGTTGCGAAGCGGTGTACACATAGACTAGGAAGTAAAATTAAATTTTAACCTATATGTATGACCTTCAAAAAGTGTTCTCCAGTGGAACTTATTTTGAATAAAAACTTTTGAATTTGAATTTGAATTAGATTTGACTAAAATACTTTAGTCAAATGCCGAAATTGGAATTTATTTCGGGTTTTGTGGAAAGTTCTTGTTTAAATCTAGTATAAATCAGTCATTCCTGGAAGTGACTGCACATAGACCTTTCACTTTAACATATAGGCGTTAAGAACTTTATTTCCCACTAGCTGCGCCCCGCGATCTCTCCCACGTGGTGATTGAAAATCGTCATAATTCCAAAATAAAAGAGTTTTTCTAAAATAAAAGTAGCCTAAGTTACTCCTTATTACATCAGCTACCTGCCAATAAAAGTCCCGTCAAAATCGGTCCAGCCATTTCAGAGATTAGCCAAAACAAACAGACAGACGGATAAAAATTGACAAAAATCTTATTTTGGTGTATGTACCGTATATATATTCATATGCACGTAGTAAAAAGCGGTTATTTCAATATTACAAACAGACACTCCAATTTTATTTATATGTATTTCCCATAAGAACAAGTAGTTCACTTACAATGAGATTAAAAATAATTATTAACTAATAAATAAATCTTAACACTACTGTGGTACTATGCTGTCTTCGTTAAATGTTGCGGTTTATTATATTATATTTATTTTAATAAAAGGCTTTTTAGTTTTTTTTTTTTTACATTTTTGTAAGTTGTTTGGCAATTTATTAAATAACTGCACACCTTCAAACATGATTATTTCCTGTAATTTGTTCGTGGTAGACTTAATTGATTTTTTTTTTAATATACATTGATGATTTCTTCTCCAGATTGGTCGTTGAAACTTTCCTTAATTTATATAAATTATAACGGGCTTTGTCTATTTTTGTATAGTTTTGGTTCATTCGTTTTCATATTCATCTTGCTTTTGCATACAGAATCAAGTATCCCAGACTCCTTTAGTAAATCTGCAGAAGCTTAACATACCCATGAGAGCACGCACAGACGACGGATCTCCACTTACGATAATCCTGAGAAACAATATTCCTCATCTATTTGCATTAAGTAATTTTAAAAGTCCAGATATATTAAGAAAGGTGATATGAAAAGCTCCTCATATAGATAAAGACTAATAACAGTAGATGATGTGGAAGATGATATATGTTTACCTACCTCTATAGGAAAAACCCGTGATGATATTGTAAGAGTCGTTAACATGGGCTGTGCGCTATCCTCTATTCACATGTAACATTAAATAACCAGATTATGATGATCCGCGAAATGTATGTATAGAAGTGTAAATATAGCCCAAAACAAGATGGATGGTGATGATTTGTGTAGTTTCGACCCCAAATGAATAGACTAGGAGAAGGTGACAGACAAGAGAGAGAGAGTATGATGTTCTGTGAAATATAGACAACGACGAGAAGATATAGTTAGAAAACAATACTCATATTTCCGAAACGGCTCAAGAAGGCATGTCGGCGTATGAGTTTTATCTAGAAAAAGCTAATTAATAGTTGTTTGTACTATAGTTAAGATGTGTAATTATTTATTGCAGAAATGGACCATTAATTATACCTGCACAATTTGCAGGCGTGGTAGATAATTGACAAATATTTGATCAACTATATAACGATCCGCCAATTGGTTTGGACGCCAGCTAATTTAACCATTAACGTTGTTGATTATTGGTATTTACAGCTGTGCTATTAGAGGTGGATTAAAAAAAGACATAATGACATGTTCAAGTTGGCCATCGTTGGGTACAGGTTTTTGGATTATAATGTATTATCCAGTCTGAGTGAAGGATATGTCCATAAATTTAAAGCCACTGTCTAGTGTAAAATGTGCACAATGCGGAACACTCAGCAGTAAATAGTATTATTTCACTTTTTCTAATATCTTAAAGGTAGGCCTTGAAGTACGCGAGTGAGACACGTGACTGGGACCGTGACACGCGATATATTCGCTTTCTAGGCATTAAGGTAGTTGACAGTGAAGTCACCTGAGACACTTTATTATATAAAGCCGATGTGAGACGGTTCATTTATGTCTTTCATCTTGTATGAATCTACCAAAATAAATAATAAATAAATGTATCACTTCATCAATAGTATGAAGATGAACGACCGCTACAGACAATAGTGTTTCAAACAATTGCATATAAATCGCATGTATCGTGAATTGTATCATATAAATCGTGTATCCTGGTCCTATGTCTTGTGTCTCATTTACTCGCTATTATAGACCAACACTCACAACTATAGCGTCACTATTAAATGACAATGTCTCTTTTTGTCATCGTTTATTATTATCCATACGCATAGTACCTACATAATATCAACCGCCATTGCTTTAATGATGCAATGGAGCCGGTGAAACGTGGGTGGGCTTATCAATAGGTACATCAGCGATTTGACATAAATGCGTTATACTTAGATTACCTATTACCTATGTGACAACCGATAAAACGTTGTAAGGCGCCGCCACGCAGTGATTGACACCGCATATGTTTACACAGTGATATCCTGACGTAGATACACCTTCTGTATCGGCCGCCTTATCTGTCGGGCACATAAGCGTTTCAACGATACCGTACCGACGAAAGATGGTGGACGGCGTAAAATACATAGTACCGGTGTAGGAAGATAAAGGTGACGCGCTTGTGATATTCTAATTGAGGAGTGACCGGTGCCCACTCCGGGACCCTTGTCTCGCCAACAAAGCGTTAATTGTTCCGCAAATATACTCATCTTGGCACTAAGCGTTTACTCGCCGACTTTAATGAGTGGGCAAACAGAGTGAGCGGTGCGGTCGCGTGGTCGCGCGGTCAGCCGCCACATCGCTAATAAATCTTTGGATTTTCCCCGATTTCCCGGCGTCCCGTGGCGGCCGGCGCCCTGCGTCCACTCTTATAAATTACCTACACGCTTTCACTATAAATCAAACAATGGCCGACCTAAATGCGTTCACTATTGTTTGATTATACTTCAACACCATCGTTTTGACCGATGTCCATTGCATTCATATTTCATTGTTCGATTGTTCTTCATGTCGAAAAGGATTTAGTAATGTTTGTCTGGCAGACGTTACTCAGCAACTTTGCCGGACGCCGGAAATTGTTACGTCTCCGGTCCCTTAGCTCCGGTCCGGTCCGGAAGCTGCGTGTATTATGGCCGTTCCGTGCGGAGTTTGCGATTAATCTCAAGCTAAAAGTTTGATCACCCGTTTGACCGGAGGAAAACGTCTAATGCGTCATAATTGAAAGTTGCGTTAGGATATGACGAAGGGTGGGTATTATGTTCAGTATAAACAATTATGTGAGACGCGCCGTTTACCAACCGATCTGTGACCATTTAACAGTATAAAGGTGCTTATTTCGACCGTTATCTTGAGCGGAAGTGGAAAAAATGTGATCCGGGTAGGGCCGCCAGCGCTTTTGGAGCTCGGAGCTTCACCGTGCTCAAAAGCGTCCTCTGTGGAGGAGAGCACTTCCATTAAAGTCACGAAGCTCAGCAAGGAGGGACCAACTAAAAACAATAAAATTTTAGTAAGTAAGTGCAAGTGAATTAATATTTTTTTTAATTCACTTCTAAGGTCTAACTTACTTTAGCAATAGTTAATATAAAAATTAAGTAAATATTGGTCCAAACGATTATAAGACAATATAACTTGTCAATTACGCAAGTTAACTGATGCAAATGTAAACCATGCTTTACCTTATCACCTTTTAAATTTTAGCGTGTATTTTGGCGAGTTCTTTTATTTGGATTGTAAAATGCCGAGTAGTTGTTAGTGGCCCGCCTGGTATACTAAGCATAGTTGTATGATGTAATGGATTTCCATTCGGTGTTACAAATTCCCATAGACTTCACTTTTCGCCAAATCGAAGCTTGTTAATTGTACTTTAACAGTAGCAGCAGTTACAGTCTTATACTGGAACGGAGAAAAAATACAATGTCCTGCGTTAACCCTAACGCAGGAACTTGTATTCTTTCTCCGCCTATCGCTAGCCTATCGTAAGAGACGACAAAACAAACCACAGCCAGATGGTTGGCCATTAGACTATGCCGCCATAACAACATTGAGTTGTATTCCGGAATTAGAGGCCAGGTTCCAGTCTCTCTTAAAAAGCAACAGCACTTTAGTAACTGCTTTTCACCAGATGGGCCGTCTCCCTATCTGCTGAACTAGAGTCATAAAAGAGCAGTATTAAACACCTATAAAAATTTATGATGTGGCCCACGGCACCTTATCTGGTCCTTATTTAAAAAAGGTTGAGGTCCGCTGGTCCTGCGGAATCTAGCGCTTTTAATACAGTGCTCATCGTTTGCACGAAGGTGGCAACCCTAACGCAGGCGTAATTTTTGTACGCACCGCTCGCCGCGCGACTCCGACCATCGCGTTAAGCATTAGCCGAATAAGAAACAAGGTGTCGATTAAAGCCGAGATAGCATTTACTACGTTATTATTTAATTTGAGTTTGTTTTGGGTAGGCTTGGCCCCGTTCCTAAGCCGCATTAACATAATAGGAAAGCGGGCGCAATTATACATCATGGTATTGTTAAACATCTTAATTATGTACTTGTATATATATATATACTGGAAAAAGTCGAAAGTAGGAAATAAGAATATTGTGTTCATTCTAATCTAGACGTTTTAATTCTAAGCTCTCAAAATGATACAATTCAATTCTAAATAACTTATATTTAGAATTTACTTTATATCTGAAAAAATCTAGCAGAAAAGAAACCAACGGTAGTGCACCACCAAATCTCGAATACTTAATTTTTCTTTAATAAAATCGCCTTAGACGCTGGGTTGTCTGGAAGAGATCGCAATAAGAGATAAGGCCGTCCATTGTAAAAATGCAAATTTAATTATCTTTAAGTAACTAAAAGGCAAAAAAATAATTCTACACCATCTTGAAATCTGTGTAATGTATCTAAAACAAAAATATTGATATATTTTGAATGATAAAAAATATTTACATGACTCATTGAAATCCTCCGCCATTTTTTGAAGTTTGTTAAAAATAGACTATGTTATATATAAGTTATAATTAATAGGTAACTGTTATATAGTTATCAAATCGCTGCCAGGGAACAGCGTGGCGAGAAGGCTGGCTGTGTTGCCACACGGAATGGTAATGCTGATTCGCTATGCGATGTCAAGTCTGGTCATGGGCGGCATCGGAGAATTTCTTCTTTCTTTTGCACAAAACCTATATGGGTTTCAACCTCAAACAGCACAAATACGTAAACTCTTGCTGAAGGTTCAGCTCTAGCCGAGAAGACTTTGCTGCCCCTTTTTTATCAAGTTCACTCGTAAATAAAAAAATGTTTCTTCTACTAAGCACCGATATAATTATATCAATAAAATTGAAGTCTCAAAAGTGAAGACAAAGTCAGTAAATATTCAAGTAAAAAGTCGGATTTTCCTCGCGGCTTTTCTCGCTAAATGTTCCGACTCGCATCCAGCGGAAGCTATTATATTTTCTGGGATAAAAAGCATCCTATATTTTACTCTCGATTTTGAAACTACACGTGTACTGAATTTCGGCAAAATAGATATCCTAGTTTTACCGTCGAAGTGTAAAAGACAAAGTTACTCTTTCGCATTTAATAATAGTATAATAACAGATCAATACGTTTATAAAGAAAGTTACAGACAAAATCTTTGGCTTTAGTATATTATTTTTATTTATTTTCATTCGAGTCGGCACATGTCAAATGTATCGCTGCTCCAATGACTTGGTGAATTCATCCGAATCATTGTAACGCGATATTTTCGTGAGCAAACGAAACAGCGCCGTGAAGGCGTAAAATTTTTATGAACCTATTAGTATGTTAAGGTGATTTTGTATTTTTTTTGTCTTATCGATTAGTTAACTATTTATTGGATTTCAAGTTATTCTGTTATAAACATAAATGGTCTGTGCCAGTTGCCCTTGCATACAGATAGTTTTTGTGCGAGTTGGACTTTCACACAGTTTAGAAAGAATAAACAAAATTATGCAATATTCATAACAAATAGAAATATTGCATGTAACCACCAGCATGTAACAGATACATTCTACATTAGTATAAGTTAAGTATTAAAATTAGAAAAAAATATATAAGTTATTCTTAAGGTACAAAACACAACACAAAAATCATAAAATTAATGTCACACATAATAACACATAAACAATAAGCGTGTATAAATTCAAAAAACTCTAACAATAATTAAGTTGTAAAAAGGGTACGGAACTAGAACTAAATATCGTTTTATTGGTTTTTTTATATATCTAATGTGTAATGGATCTCATTTTTGTAAACTTTAGACATCATGGCGGTAGGTTCCATTGTTTACATATTTTTTATAATTATTCATAATCAAGAATTGTAACAAAAAGATTAAAAAACCTTTTGTTACGTAATACTAATAAGCTGTTTTTGTATATGTGGTTTATTCGATGATATTACTCAATTAGTAAACCTTTACTTGATTATTCTCGTCCAAGCCTCCTTTTAGGCTTAAAAATGATTTCTAGGTACACACTACATATGTGCAGCATTCTCAGTTTTTGAGATAATCAGCTGTGACACACAGACAGACGCACAGCAAAATCGAACTAAAACGATTTCCTTTTGCTATTGGACCCTAAAAAAACAATCTCTGACATTTATGTGTCTATTCAGGCTATTTATCGCAATAGTGTATCATTATAACAATAATTCACTTTGTGTAAGCTTATTTTGCTTCGTCTGAACTCGCAGTGGACCACCGGGGTATTGCACTAATTCAAACCTGAATAAATGATATGTCAAAGACAACAATGGGCGAATGAAGATGTCGTGCAAACGTTTGGTACGCGACGTACTCGCTGGTAAATAATCGTACAGAGAAGTCATAGTTTCTCAAACATTTCATAGCAGACCCCCTGTTAACGACATCCTCCTTAGAGCTCATAACTTTGTAAACTTTGTAAATATAATAATGCGCCAGATTGCAAATTGTAATCAATCAACAATAAAAAAATAATCTTGAGTGCATTTCACAATTACGGTAACTTTTTTTCTATTATTCCTTTACACCTATCATGAGCCGTTTTCTCCTCCATTTACAGTTTGTTCCTATATGCATTTATTTACCTTACCACTACTTAAAATCTAACATGATACCAATTTTCTACTATAGGTAATGTAAAAGTATAGATAGTAAGTTATAAAACCACTTGTCAATCTTTTTCAACGTTGCTGCTCAGTATTCTTTATAACATATACATTTTTAAGTTCTTTGTAACTTAGCATGTTTACTCTTGACAGCTTTGGATATGGGTCAAATTTTTTAAAGTTGTCTACAGGCATCTAACGACGGTATAAGTATCTGTTTGAATTCAGAATATCAGGTGGATTTAACTTAACGAAACTACGTGTAATTTCTATAAGTTCTAAGTTAACAAATGATAGTCCCATTATTAGTCGTGAATGTAAATTATAATTTATTCAAATTAGGTTTAAATATATGCTACAAAACAAAATATAGGTAATATTTTCTTAAGTTTTCTTGACTTGTATACATAATAAAACTACGTTTTAACGGTTTTAAGCGCGGTAATTTATTTAATTTTGGTTTATCCGACGTTTTGGCCGCTTTTCAGAGGCCGTGGTCACGGACGACAAAAACTAAAAAACAGCCGAAACGTCGGATAAACCAAAATCAAATAAATTACCGCGCTTAAAACCGTTAAAACGTAATTATATTAAAATATAGGTATTTATTTTTGATTGCAATACGGCTTCATTTCGAATGAAGCTATTAGGTTTTTTATTATTTTACTGCTTCATAAAATTTTCAATAGTCACTGTAAACATGATGACGAACTATTCAAATTGAACTCTCTAGAAGGGTCTCAGAATTTTCAAACGTCTCTTGGGGGTAGTACAGCCACATTTGGAAACCTTTGTTGTACAGTGCCCAAATTCGGAGTGAGTTTTTTGAAAGTTATTGTAGCGATTTGGACAGATGTCACGGGCAGGGAATCCGCGGCAACAAAAGCGCCCCGGGGGCGCTTTGTCCCCCGCCCCGACTTCCCTGAGCCACCAACATTAACGCTGACACCTCCAACACTTATTTCTGTATCAAAATAATGCGTATAATTTTTTCAATGTATTTATTGCTATATTCGCTTTATAACTGTTATTACACTAAATGGTTTTTAATGTTCTTGTTTTGTGAGTATTTATTTATGTGATGAGACCAATTCCACAGCTGCGTCCGACCCTCCATCGGAGCCTATTAACGTGACACAAGATAAACTTTAAATGAAGGGTCTCTAAAACTTTAAAGGTTGGGTGTAAAAAGTAACCTTTTAATTTTAATTCGATGGGGCTGATTAACAATATATAACAATGCCTTATCTCTTGTTTTAATATAGACATGTTCTTCCACGTGGTTTCCCTAATGTAATACTAGGAATAGTACCTCGCAAATAAAATCATTTTTTTTTAATATATATAAAGTATATAAACTACGTATTTTTCGCCAGTTCTTAGCATAATTATTGCAATGGTTTTGTAGGACTTCCACGCGATATTTTTCCGATGTTCATTTTCGTTTTATCATGGAAGAGAAATAAATACTAAGGAATGAGAAGCACTTAGTGAAACAGGTAACTCGTAACAATATCTGAAATTACAGCGGACGCTATCAGTCCATGTTTGTATTTAACGAAAATCTCTTCCCTTATTCTTGTCTTCCTTTCATCTCTTCTTAAATCTCTTAAGACAGCAGCAGGTCATTGTTAGCACCTTATGTAGTACAGATTACCACAGGCGATGATAACAGCTTTCCACCACCAGGTGGGCCGTCTGTCTGTCTCTGAACTCATGCAATAAAAACATATTCTTGCTATGTTACCTCGCTGACTTGCTATGTTGTCTGAGATATGAGGTAAGCACCTTCCCTTTGATAATCCGAAGAGCTGAGTTGAGATAAAGTATCCGCATCAGCCCCATATCTAACTGCACGAGTATAGTGCACCATGGTTCAGCCAAGTTTTACAGAGTCCGGCTACTTAGTTGGGGAACTAATGCATCCGCTAGGTCCCGGTCGAAGAGGTAGACTCAAGAAATGCTGGCTTGACGTCGTAAAGTATGACATGCGTACCAATGGCCTCACAAATAGGGCTACCGAAAACCGCGCGAAGTAGAGAAGAAAAAGTAGGAAAGCGTACCCCGAGCTTCGAGACAGACGCTAGGATCATGATGATGATGATGTATATATGTAGTAAGAAGGTAGTAAAGTGGTCGGCGGGGGTTGCGGTGCGCTGGGCGCGCGGTCAAGGGGCGCACCGCGCGTCGAGCGAGCGACAGCGGTGCGGCTGAATCAATCACGGCGGCTCAATAATTAATCGCCGCCGGGGCACCGCAGCGTCGCACCGCCGAATCCCCAGACCTAATTACCACTGTCGCCCTCCACACGCTCACGGCTCATTAAGAACCGTCTGTTGTTTGTTCTCCTAATTAAAGCGGAGCTTTATCGGTCTCGGGGCCCCGTCTAATTGATATCATTGCGAGCGTTTACGATCATTGAATTACTCCGGCCGCGATCGCATCGGTTACCGTCGAGTTCGGCAGTTAAACGTGACCGCACATTGTCTGCCTCTCGGCTCCAATTGACTTGTTTAATCCCGGTTTATTATTTATTTATTTACGACTCTGACGGTGCGACCACATTTAAGTTGTGCGAACGACCCTACCACTTTAGAAATATGTCTCAACGATTATTTAAATACTACCATGAACAAAGAAATATCTACCCTTAATACAAGGAATAACATACGCTAGAGAGTGTAGCTTTGAAAAAATGTATTTATCCTATATATACTAGTATAATTATGGCGCCGTAGGTCCCTTGCCTTACTTTTTGACGTTTTCTTATTTGAATATTTATTTGAATCTAAATCAGTGTTTTTTTTTGTGCGTGAAATTTAAAAGGAGCGTATATTAAATTTTAAATAACAAAACGTCATAAATAAAAACTATTCTCGAAACCTGGAGCTTTTTACAAGCTTTTATTTAACTTGCAATGGATGTATGTATGTAAGTTTGGGTGGAATCTTGCAAGTTAAATTTGACCAACTTCCCGGTTTCCGATTAAGCTAAATTTTTGCTAGCATATGTATATCATTTAAGGTGGCCATAGGAACTCCTGTACTAAACAAAATAATGTTGTATGTTGGATAGCAGTCTGCTGCTGCATGATACCCAGAATCTCAAAAGCTTGTATTTAAAAACCTTTTTAAAAAAGCTTATTAAAGTTACTCATATGTTATACAGATTCTTACTAAAAGAAAGTTCAGGTGACCTCTCTTTAACAATTCTGCTATTTAATCATGGTGTCAACGTTGTGGTCTTTCGATGCCAACTCTACCATCGCTGTCATATACTTGTTTCATGGTTTTACTTTGGTCCATTCTCTCTACATGTCCAATCCATCTTAGTTAGTTATTAGTGAACTGGCACTTGTCGTTTACTTAGCAACTTAAATATAGCAATTGTAGGAACTAGTTTATAAATTGCCAACAAAAACACAATCAATGAATAAAATTATCATAAATAAGTAAACTGTTATGTATTCATGTAGTTCTTTATCGTTTAACATGTATGTTACAATTAATTTCTAAATGTTCGACAACATTATAATTATATACTACGTACATACGTGATAATTATGTTGCTGTTGTAATTATCGGACTAGCTATCAATGTTATGGGTAATTTAGCAAAAGACAATAACGTTATAATAATAATAATAATAAAGCGAAGAGCCTCGACCGACACCTAGAGAGGCTCTCGCTCGATAAATGGGTGAAGGGCCAGATACAGAAGGCGGTTATCCTGAGCACGACACGCATTGTGAGGAAGTTCCTGTCCTTGGAGCCTTAACCACCGGTAGCTTGGACCCTAGGCCCCGCTGCCGACGGACGTCATCTTTTATATTTTTTTAATATGTGCCTATTTTATATATATATGTATTAAAAAAACATAAAAAAGAATTCAAATAAATATATATGTGAAATAATAATAATAATCGGCAGACAAACACACACATTGTATATCCCCAAATTAAGCAAGGTACGCTTGTGTTATGGGTAATATACAACGGACCACTCTGGGGCCGATCCCAGACACCCAGACCATGGTAAATAACGGAGAAAATACGTTTTCCGAAATTTACTATACCGGGAATCGAGCCCGAAGCCTCCGCGTTGCAGTGAGGTAGGCCGGCAAAGGCTTGCCCGCTCAACCACAGAGGCCGTCATGGCGGCATTACACCTTGTCATACGTGTCATAGATTCTTAAAGACAACCAGCACCTGATTACAGATGAAACGTTCTAAAGAAAATCTTGGTTAAGTAAAAGGAGAAATTCGAATTAATTACGAAATCGTAAATAACATAGTCGTAATACTTCGAGAAACCAAATCTTACTGGTTTAGTTTGAAGAATATCTTTAAGTATATCCTAACAACTTGACGTGCGGTGCCGAGACGTGGGTACTGGCAGTGATCCAGTGCGTGTACTCCATAAACTGAAATTAGTCCAGCTCCATAGCGGAACTACAATGGACGTGTCTCTTAAGAATAAATTCTGAAACGATTATCCGTAAAAGACAAGAGTATCTGACATAGCTCCCAAACTTTATGCGGTCCGCGGAACAATGACCGATGAAGTAGACCAGCACTAGAGTGGAGACCGCGTCTCGCTTAACATAGTGTAGGATGCTCTTCGGTACAGTGGATTGACTACCTATGTAAGATCGTCGATAAGAGCTGGATTAGGAAACCCTTCATCCAGTAGTGTACAACGGTTTACTGACAACATATTTAGGATTAGCAGTGAATTTCCGTCCAACTGGTCATCCTAAATAACTCTGAAGGGATAAAATGAAGTTATCTCGGAAGTACTTCAAACTACATTTAGATTTTCTTCATGATAAATAGGTCGCAGTTTGACCACGAGCATGTCTAGTGTCAGACGGTAATACGGTCGAAGATGGAGCACGCTTACCTAGAAAATACCTATTCACACGAGCTTTGAAGATACAAATTCTGGTACTGCATTCCACAGCTCTGCCATAAGTAGAAGGAATATGGAGGCGAAAAATTTCGTTCGCACCAGAGTTTGTTGAGAATTGACCAGTGCCTTGTAGTCTGAAAACGGAATGGCATAGGGCTCATCAGATTGAAAATTTCAACCGTACACTCTCTGAATTCAATCCTACAGATTACTGATAGTATGGCAAACCAGTCTGCCAATCAAACTTTAGGATCTTGTCTCTTTTGCTGGACCGTCCCAAAGGTTACGACCAATTTTATATCATAAAAAATTCAATATTACGAGAGTATATTCTCTCTGGGTCGTTGCTAATAAACGACATCACGAGAAACAAGCCTATTTAATATAGCCAACAAGCAACTTAATTTTCCAATTATAACCATTCAGATTTCGATAAGGGGTGTTGTATAAAGAAGTGTATCTAATTAAGAACACAATATCATGCATAATAAAATAATATCAATACGATAGCAAGGCGAACAACATACAGTCCACGGAGTGGAAAATAACCAATTTCGTTTAAATCACAATCTAGCAATTCTTTGATACCCGTGAAATTGCCGTAACGAAATAAATGTTAAATAAAACGTAAAATAAAATTATTGTGCCTCCACAAACAAATAATTGGAACGGGATCGTTCCTACCTAAAACCGCCTGCGCCCGTCGCCGCTCGTTTTATGGCTTATTTGGGGGAAAGCTTTATTGAACTTAGCCACGTTGATTCCGCTACACGCGAATATCACTCTTACGACCATAGTGTTTAGATTCGAAGTCATATTGTCAGTCAATATTGCGTCACGAACGCGCTCTAACCAATGACTCTTTCGTTTATATTCGCCCTTTATCCACTTAGATTCATTCTCAACAATTCACTTTTACATTCTACTAATAGTGGTTGAAAACTTTATTATTTTGCGTGAATAACTTTCGTTGTGACACGCATCTTGCCTTTGAAGGTTCTGTGGATATTTTAGATATAGCGGAATCCATTTCAAATTCAAGTTCATTCAGTTATATAAACATATTTCTAGCCTTTACATCTAAAACTTATAGTAATAACATATTTCGAATTATAATAGTTAGTTAAAATTAAGCCTACAATTTTTTGGCGGCAGTTGCCGGACTAGACTTTATGTGTCTATCGCGGCACTCAAAATAATCTTAATATAAGAACTTAAATATAGTTCAATTATTCATTAATCTATATACATATAATAAAGCTGTAGAGGTCGAATTTCTGTAAAATGAAAAAATGCCTAAAACCTAGTTAGGGGGATGTAAAATGTGAAATAGAACTAATGTATATATTTTATTTTGATTGACTGTTTGTACATGCTAATCTCCGAAACGACTGGCCCGATTTAAATATAAATATGGTAGCTTATATCTCTGGTGAACATATAGGATACTTTTGATACAAAAAAAAGAGCTTCCGTGGGATAGTAAAAAAAATATTACTTCAACAGCTTATTATACAACTTATGCACCTAATTAAGTATTGATATTGCCGGTATCATTATACGATAAAACAATTTATACATCATAAAAAAATTAAGACCTTATAAAAACAGTGCATTAGTATAGCGTATTACATCATCATATTAAATAAACTAGATGGCGCTGATATATTCTACATTGCGATCGTGACGCGCAGAAGTCGCGGGCATCAGCTAGTTAACCTATAACTATGTAAAATTATTGCGTGTGTGTGCTTGTGTGAGCCCCTAGTATTATGGTCGGTATGGTAGTATGCATTCTGTGTCGCTGTAATTTAATGTTTTTTGCCATTTAATTAATTGTTAAACAAGTAGATGTTCGAGTGTGGAGTAGGTCATCGGAACTCTCACTCATCGCATGAAACACAAGGCTAACTGTTTCACGTCGATATTCTGTGAGAGCGTGTCTTGATACCCTAAGAGCATCAATAATTAAATCAACTTTGTGAGTGCACATAAGAGTTTGGTTAATGAAATTTTATTATAAATATATCATCATTCAAAGGATCTCAGAATACGCTACAATAAAATACTTAGAAATTATATACTATTATAAACAAATTTACAGGTAAAAGACATAATCCATATCCCTGTTTGTGGGGAGCGTTCCCACGTTGTATGGCAACGCTAATCCTTTGCCCTAAATATAGGCCAGCTCTTTGGTCACGCGAGACTTCTTACAATCGCCTTGAAAGGTCTCGATAAAGTTGATAAGCCTCACGTCCCCATGGGCCCAAAGTCTCAACCCCGAAAGCTACAAATATGATGCCACTTTGTAATATTTCAGATTAATTTTTACGAAATACAAACATGGTTTATTGTTTACTTTATAGTGCGTTTCATGATGCAGAAAATGGCATGGCATCAAAGTGAAATGACGTCTTTAAGTAGCGTGCAGTAGCCAAAAAGGCGATTCGAGGGTAGAAGAAGTGCCGTCAATTTGGCAGCGGCCCGGGTCTCCGCGGCGCCCTCTGGCGCTCGCCGGCGCTCCGCGGCGCCCAGCATTCCCCGCACGCCAACGGGGTACGAGTTTATGAACCATCAAATAACTTATCACCAGTTTAATGCAATGAAATAAACGAGCCTTATTTATGAACCGCACTGATCATCCGGACGCGAACTTGACTTTTTTTGTTCTAGGGGTCGCTTGCATAGTTGGTTTTTATTTATGGATCTATCGACGCGTGTGAGTAACGTTAATAGTGGGGCCGGGCCCTTACGCTACTGTTTGTGTTTATTTGGGGTGCGCATAATGAGTGTATCTCGCGCGCTGACTCGCAAACTTTGAGGAGAATTGATTAAAATGTTGTTAGAGTATTCTCATGGTATAGAGGGTGGGCCCAATTGGACCGGATAAGATTTTGCCAGGCAATAAATGGGGTTTATTACGCCGCCGGAGGTGAAGTAATAAGTTTACTGCTTATTACGACTTGTTAATAACTTGTTTGTTTATACGGCTTGCGAATGTTTTAATTGATGTATAAATTCATTAAGCTTTAATAAACGCTTGGTCTAAGTTGAGAATCTATAAAGAGTTTTAGAAATGTCTGTACGTCTCTTCTAATGATCAGACGGCTTATGTCCATCTTGAAAAGGATCGTGACCGCACCGCGTCTTAGTCATCTACAGTCTACTAGGCAGTTTAGTTTCATTTGACCAAAGTTTGATAATATTCTGTGACCGTTGATTGATGCTAATTGCCCATAATCACACTGAAGAAGTCAGGGATATATTGAAGGTAAATAAGTACTCAAATGAGATTCTGCGTGAAATGAATCCGATCTCTATGCCACCATCTGAACTAAATTATTACCTTAATGTTTGTATATTTATACTATCGATGGAGATGAATATAAGGTAACAAATTAGAAAAATTAATAGTCAGTGGCAATATATAGAACCAAAGATCCCGAAGCCTCCGTGTGCAACGAACTGCATATTGCCGCTGATCGTCTCCGATGGCGAAATACCCCCAAGAATGAGGGACAGGACTCAAGGAAGAGCATAGAGCTTGTCTTGATTTTCTTTCACCACATCCCAATCTTTGGGGTCGGCACAATATTTCCTTCGCTTCCATACTCCTCTATTGCAGATATACGTTCTCAGTCATACCACAAATCATCATATCAACAAATAACTTCTATAATCCAATAAATACATTAAAGTGTCTATTGTCGCATATTTATGTTTTTTAAAGAACAAAACGATAACATCTTCGATTGTATCTCTTTAAATGGATAATGTAATTTTGCTTTCAATTTTCTATGTCTGATCGGTGTACAGTCTTATAAATTTACGTCATAACATAATGAAAACAGTCACTTGAATGTATTTTGTTTTAATTTATAATACAAAAATGTTGTATTGTTGTACATTATAACACGTGTTTTCAATGCAATATATTATTTTTTACTTGTTATTTTAATAAGTTATTATAAGTCGTAAGCAGCTGCACTTTGATCAAGTTTTCTGTCTTACTAATCTAACTTGAATATACGACAACTTTATATTACTAGGAATTTTTCTTAGGTCTACTGTTGTATCTATTTATTGTGTATATGTGTTATAATTACTCTAATCTGAGACAAAATTATAAATTTATATTAAATCAAATGAGAGATTTGTTAATTAGATATAAAAAACAAAACTTTATTAATGTTTATTTTTTATTTACTGCCCCAAAAAATAAAATCTAGAACCCGATTTCAACGCCACCTACCGGATCTAATTGTGAATCTACACCATCCCCGGACACACTCAAACACAATTTTCAACTTGGGTTACATTATTGCAGTTTTAATATTTATTTTTTTAAATAATAATTATAGCCTATATTAATATGGGATAATGTAGCATCCTACTGGTGAAAGAATTTTCGAAATCGGTTCAGTAGCTTTTGAGTTTATTCGTTACAGAAATATAAATCTTTCTTATTCATAGTATTAGTGTAGACTCCGACTAAATAGATCTATCCACGCCTCTTTTTAACCGACTTTTAAAAAAGGAGGAGGTTCTCAATTCGTCGGTATCTTTTTTTGCCTTTTGAGTATTGCCGACGCAAACATAGATAGAATAAAACATTATACTATTTTATATTATTATATTTAATACACATAAAGATAACTGGACATTATCGATCTTTGAGTACAGTATCAATAGGTCAGTACCCTTTAAAGCCAAAGCAGTTATTGAAGAACTTTACTCGTGCGTAAACCGAAGCTAGAGATGATAATCGATTCGAAATTAATATGTTGCGCAGTTCCCCAACGCCTGTGCGATGGAAATTTCTTTTTAATTTGGACAGATTATCATCTTAAACGTGGCTTTAGGCGTGAATATAATTCTAGAAATATTTTTCTGTAATCGTGTTATAAAGATTCAAGGAAATACCAGATCTAGAAGATAAACATATTTTAATATCTTTTATTTTATCATGCATAAAATCACCGATAATCATTTCGATTTTGAAAATAAATTAATTTAATAATTGATTGATAAAATCGGCCAAGTGCGTGTTGGTCCACTTTAAAATATTCCATTGTGATGACGAACGTTGTTTTCAGGATGAACAGCACTAAAGGTTTCTCTCGGAAATACTTAACATCATAATATTCGTATGCGTGCGTGCGTACGCATGCATGTGTGTGCGTGTTTATGTGTGACTTTGTAATTGAAACTTACACACTTGGTGTGTAAAATCATAAATTCGAAAAATGTTGTTAACTTTGTTGTATAAAAATATAGTTAAGGTGCATACACATCCGTTACACAAGCGTGACTTGCTTTGCTTAGGAATATACTATGTGTCTATTTGTCTGCCGATTATTTTCTATTTACTTAATTATATCTCAAAAACTATTCAACATATTAAATTATTTTTATGCTCTTCTATTTCAAGAGTTATGAGGAAACATATTTTATGATACTGAAGACGAATTTCTCCATCAATTTATATATTTTTATAAAAAAATCAGTAATTACCATCGGTATCATTTTCAATCTTGGCTACACCTGCGAGGCACAGCCACTGAGACTAGTATCATCCTAGAAGTAGCAGAAGCATGGTATGTATCATAACCCAATCGAATCACCGTTCATTTGCCTTGCTATCGATTAAAATTTGACATAAGCTCCTATGTTAACATTCAACCGATGTAATGGCAAGTGAATTAATAGTGTTACGAGCTACAGGACTCGAATTAAAATGCCGTTGGAATGACTAAAGAATTTATTAGAACTATAAATACACGCATAACATAGGTACAAATATAACTAGACACTACTAGTACAACTACACGATTCACACGCGCAAAGTCCGTCACTATATCTCTCGTCTAATGTACGTCTTGCTCGTATCGTAATCCTCGCTTGACTGCCTCACCAATTCGGGCATCGTTTTATACAAAACTGTACAATACAACAAAGGACCGCGTGGACTGAGGTTTCCGAATAATCGTAATCAGCTCACCTAGTTAATTATTCCTGCGAACGAAAACAATAACAATAGGCTATTGTCTAATTGCAAATTTTAACCACAAAGTAAAAGAAAGTCCAAATGAAAAAAAGGTAATAAACCAGGTGCGCATTTCTTTGTCAGTATGTAACTATAGTAAGATATAGGAACCGCAATAAATAAAGTTGCCGCGAGGTGTCAGTAGTGGTAATGAAGTTTCGCGGATGTCGACAACCCCGCACACGAAAGGGCAAATGCCATCGGTCATTAACATTGATGTAGGCACGTGCTTTCTGGAATCGGCTTGCTAATGTTGGGGGCGACTCCACCATCACTCATAGTTAACTACGGAAGGGAGCCACCAGCCCTGTCACGGGCAGGAAAAGGAATAATTTTTATCTCGAAGCCACAAAAGAGTTGGCAACGCGAATTTGTCACTGGCTTAGATTGGGGGGACGGCACTCGAAAAACTCTAATGTTTACTATATGTGATGGATATTAATGATGTGGTAATCATTTACTATCAGTGCCCCTTGTCTTGGTTGTGGTTTGGAATAAGCCGGCTCGTGTGTTGTTCTTGGCATTATTCATTCTGTCGTATCAAAAGTTGGTATTTGTGCTTCTTAAAAATGTTCAGAAGTCTGAAATCACATTATTTTGAACTACGCAATCTGTCCTGTGTCCAAATCTGTTGGACATATATTTTCTTTTATGTTAAAATTATCTTATTTCTGTCTTCTTTAAGGTAATTTTCTTTAATATTTTCTGCGATATCTTATGACTTTTGAAATTAATCTTTTCATTTATTTTGAATTTGAAACTCATGAAGTGTCATTATGATTGTTGAAGATCTGTCTAAGGCGGTATACAATTATAAACGCTGCAAGCTGCTTTTGGCGGACAATGCATTATATGGGTGTTTCTATATGTCTATATGTCAGGCGTCCGAGAGCCTACTACAGTGAAACCTGGATAAATGGGAGCTTGATCTGTGAGAAACCTCTATGTTAGTTAAAATGATGTCCCGACACTTTTGCATTGAAATACCTCTTTTATTGGGAATTTTCAAACCTTTTTAGGTAAGACTTGATTTCTTAGATTTTTCGATGGTTGAATCTAAACTTAAAACTTTGTAGCTCAGTAGCCTTTAATTATGTGAGACAATTAATCTAATTTAGACAAGTTATGCCACCTTTGTTTAAAAACACTCTAATCCTTTCCGTTATAGTAACATTTCATAGCGGAACCCTCCTCTATAAATAAGACAACTCTCTTATTTGGGTATTATCCTGCCTATTTGGGAATAAATCGAAAGTCTCTATGAGTGATAAAATAGCTCCCGTCAGATTCTAGTTATGTGGGATTTCAATGTATAATGAATTTTCATAATAAGCGTTCGCTGGTCGCGTACAGCGTCACGCCGCACGCAGCCTACGTCGTTTGTAGCAGTCCGCCGCCTATTTCTCACACGCCTATACGTGTAGTTACATCATGGATACTTCGTGATATACATATACTGAAAATAGTGGTATAATGAATGGGAGGAAGTACAGTGGAAACCGACGACAGATCGGTTATAACAACCGAATGTCAAGGTCCCTGTCGAATCTTTATATAAACTAATAAGTACCAATACCGCCTATAACGACATTGGCTACAGCGACATTCGCTTAAAACGATATACTAATCATATAAAGGAATATTTTGCTATATAGGCTTATTATTATGCCTAAGAATCCATGATGTTAGTGAAAAGTGGCTGAAACGTCGGAATAATAAAAATGAAATAAATTACCGCGCTTAAAACCGTTAAAACGTAGTTTTATTATGTATACTAGTTGCGAAAACGTAAGAAAATATTATAGAATATAATTTATTGCATAAACTCTTACATACATTTTGAAGATAGCTAAGAAGTTATGTTCTTTATTGGAACTACAGTTTGTCCTTTTAAAGGTATACAGGCAGTTTACAAATTGCCTGGCCATCATAAACTTCATATCATGACATTTATATATATATATATATATATATATATATATATATATATATATATATTATATATATTAATATATATATATATATATATATATATATATATATATATATATATATATATATATATATATATTACAAAGAATCATATGATTAAAAATACGACTACGTCTCTTCGATATAATTGGGGTTTCGAAAATGGCTACAGAACCCTAATTAAGACAATGGAATTAGGCAAATAGCAGTTTACTCTGTCTGTGCAAGCTATTTAAGATTAATTATTTACGAAATACAGACATCAGGGAGTTTCCCTATAAAAGTCGTATATTATCCTTGAATTGTCTTACAAAATAAACATTGTTGGTCTGTTTGTCTGTCTGCGTCGCTCAATAGCATCACAAAGACCTAAAGTTTATTTTAGATTAATATTGCGCTGCTCAAAAACACGTTCTGTTGACACGGCTAATATTTTGTTTGTTAATTTTATAAATATTTTTCGAGGCTTTACGAAATATTCTTTTGTGTGATGTACTGGACATATTTCTCGCATGTCGGGTTGCCAAATCTCTACTAGTCCGGAATTTCAGAAATTTCTGACAACTAGAGCTATTATTTACACGGTTTTTGGGTCTGTAACTCAAATTGGTAACCGAATCGAATTGCAATAGTAATGCTTGATCGTTTTGGTGGTTTGTAAATCATATAGGCAAAGCTAGCCAAATCGCTGCCTATTTTCAATAGACTTGTGAAGGATTATTATAGTTCAAATAGCTCAATTTAAGGATGCAGCAGTTATTGTCATCTTTTTCTAGTTTTATATTGATTTATGTTTGTGTATTTTATAATATTTTATTAACATATATCGTATTAGTGTATTTTTTATATTTGTATTAATGTATGTATATTATATCATGTATGTATATATTCAAATTTGTTATGAATGAGATATTAATCGGCTATTAATAAAAAATAGCTCACATACATATCTAAACGTCAAACATTATTCATACTGAAAACTCAGAGGGGCCAAATGAGCTTGCTCTTTTTATTCAGTTATCGGTGCCCCCAAACCATTTCCATACGTATCATAATGCTTTTCATTTTATCACCAAGGGACCCACAGGCTAAACACAGGGGTACACCAAGTCCCATAGCGACTTGGAATCATTCACACTTTTAATTTAGTTGCTACTAAACTCTTAATGCACGGGCGAGGGATACCCTCTAAGGCCCGCTGTGGGTACACGCTGGGCCATGGTGCTGTGCCAACATGTTGGGCCAAACTATCGGATCCTAAATTCTGTATTAGCACTTTGATAAAGGGTACATATATTTAAATTGTTAAAGCTCATTGCTAGTCTAAGCCATTGGAAGATAGATTTTATATTTACATCTCCAAATAGGTGGATTGACTCTGATCAATGCATCTGCAGAAAAAAACTTCAAAAAACTAGGCCTTAAACTGTGCTCGGAATCGATCTTGGTGGAAGAAAGCAATTGTTCACTGCCATCAAAGTCACGAATCTCAGTAATGAGGGAACTTAACTTAACTTAGAAGATGATTATTTACTTACGTTAAATATATATATATATATATATATATATATATATATATATATATATATATATATATTTAACGTAACTTAAATTAATATTATCTAATATATAAAATTCTCGTGTCACAGTTTTCGTTGCCATACTCCTCCGAAACGGCTTGACCGATTTTGATGAAATTGTTTGTGCTTATCCGGCATCTATGAGAATCGGCCAACATCTATTTTTCATCCCCCTAAATGTTAGGGGTAGTCCACCCCTAAATTTTTTTTTTTTAGACAAAATTTTTAATTTCAATTTTTTTATGATACAACATACAAAAATACATACAATCCTCAATTTTCACCCTTCTACGAACAACCCCTATTTTTTACCGGGCAGGACGACGTCTGCCGGGACAGCTAGTATATATATAATATTAATTTAAGTTATTTATTGGCGAGCCTATTTTATCGCCAACTACCAACATATCGCCAAGTAGATATGTACAAGTTGGCCGCAAATGTTGGCAGAGCATCTTGGCCCAATATGTACAGCGGGCATTAAACACTATCCCAGAACACTGGGGTCCGGAGAGCCTGAACAGTTTCCCCTCTGCACATACATTATGCAAATTCGTCGTGATATGTCAGCCGGTGCACTTGGGGATTTCATATTTGTTTGTCAGTTAATTCCTTTCTATTAAGTTAACTTTAATTAAATTCGAGATGGTGTTATTATTCGGTTAATTTACTGACGGATTATTAGATATTTATCCAATTTTGTTTTACTGGGGATAGTAATCTGACGAGTTATGTTATCGAGAACTAAAACTTAGTGATACAGGGTTCGGCTTGTTGGATAATAGTTTTGAAATAATCAAGATATGCATAGAAAACTCTGCTGCGCCATTTCGGCACCTAGTAGCTGATATTGTTTTTATAAATGTAAGTTTTTTGAATTTATTTTCTGACTAGACATTTGCTGATCTATTGTGCTTGCCAAAACATGTAAGGATTGTATCAAAATAGATATAGTCGTATCAGTCCCGATAAACTTGATACATAGCTTCAATGGCATACCGTTTATGACTTCTTTAGAGTTGTAGTGTAAACATTTTTGGAATGCACTTGCTAGATTTTGAATGAGCAAAACTATTATGCAAAAAGTAAAACTAAAAGTCATGTTATCCGTGCAGGAACGGAGAAAGAAAATAATTCTCTGCGGCCGGGTGGCCAGTCATAAGAGGCGAAAACTAACCCACAGGTGGTAGGGTATTTAGCAGTCTGGATGGCTACCACCACTGGTGTAGAGTATGCCACAACAACTTTGAGTTGCGTTCCGGTATAAGTGGTCAGGTTCCAGTTTCCCTTTAGAGAGCGGCAGCACATTGGTAGCACCGATGGTAACCGCTTTCCATCAGGTGGACCATCTGCCTGTATGCTGAACTCAGGGAATAAACTAATTAATTAAATAATCCCAACCTATGTAAAAATCTAGAACCAGAGCTCCCATCAGACCATCCCGAGACCCACTCAGACACCTAAAATTTTATCAAATTTCTAGAACCCGATTCCAACGCCAAGTATTAATTTAGGTTGACATTTTGAAATATGTAATATCTTTTGAATAGAATATCCGATTTGAATCATTCAAAAAGTAATTTACATGTTTTGAAACAGTCTTGAATACGAAATGATTTATTTGGATTAGGATTAATACAAAGTAGTAATAGCGATATAACTACAATATTTAGACATACGGTATCGCAAAGCTTTTTTTTAGATATTAATATGTTCTTTAATATCGCAGAACATTTCTATTATCAATAGTTTCCGCAGCGTCTGCGATGAACAACACTTTACGGCTAATTTGTTTACACCTTGTGTTATATTATAGAAGTTTTCGTAGGGATCCCTAAATTTTTCTAGTAACAACTTTGGCCTATATTACTCAGGGATAATATAGCATTTAAATCGTGAAAGAATTTTTACTATCGGTCCAGTAGTTTTTGAGTTTAGTCGTTACAAACATACAAATCTTTCTTCTTTATAATATTAGTATAGCTTTCACCGGCGTACAAAAAAGAATAATGGTATGTACTTTACCCAGACTTAACCATCCTTATGTGTTTCGATGCACTGATTCCGAATCTGGGGTCTAATTGGACCATATCAAAATTTTTAGGGTTTAGGAATCAAACGAAATACATAAGAATAGATAGGTCTAACCAAAATTACAGACCACTTATCTTTTTTATATTAACACTCACAGCTATTAAGCTACAGACATCCACATTTCTTTTGCAAAAACATCTAATAACATCTGTCGTTCAATTTGGTTGAAGCAATCGAAGTGATATATATAAACATAAACTTGAACCGTTCAATATCAGTGAACACTGTAATTTCCATTGAATTCTATGACTTTAAATCATTCATACAATTTGGTTGATCTCTCGAATCACCTTTAGAGATATAGTAAAATCCCTTTCGAATCCTATGTGCACGTCAGACGAGCGAACTCTCGCGAGTCGTGTCAACTACTAAATCAAAAGCGATAGACTGGCACGCATGCCGCAAAAGACAATCAAGCGTTGTTCTAGCACCGAAAGCGTTGAGCTGGCAACAATGGCGGCCGCAAGTGCCGCGATGCATGCGCTTGCGTTGTGACCAATCACAGTAATTTGACGTAATCAATACGATAATATATTAATAATTAATAAACGATAGAATTTAAAATTATAAACATGTTGCCTACATATTCTTAGAAGCGTAATAAATCAGCTGATTAAATAAAATATTTGAAATTCTTAATAGTTTACGAGTAAATCGAGAAAATCCTACATCGCGCTAGAAAGATTTTATTCATAGGTAGCTTATATACAAGTTTTGCAATTACAATCAGTGGGTCGGAGGCTTCCGTAAGAGATCGGTCGTGTGTTGTTGAATTTGAGGTGCATTTAGCAACGTGTGACTGGTAACTGTGTTGCCTTGTACATATCTCTGTACATACCTCTGTATATATCTCTGTATAAAGCTACTGTATATAATATTACACTATAATGATTATGAATACGCATAATATCAATTCGCATAATAATAATAATATGGACTCCGAATTAAACCAGTTCCTGCGGAAGTTTCCGACCTTTTTGCTGGTTTTATTTCAATGTTATTAAACTCTAAGAGACGCTGAAGATGGACCTACACGCATCTGGTGAACAGGTGAGACATATTTTTTATCAAATTATATTTATACTAGCTTCTGCCGCGACTTCGTCCGCGTGGACTTTTTTTTCATAAAAAGGATTCTATGTTATTTTTAATACCTCCAAGAATATATGTACAAAGTTTCATTATGATCGGTTGAGTACTTTTCGCGTGAAAGCGTAAGAAACGAAATTACATTCACATTTATAATATTAGTAGGGATGTAAACACCCCTATTATTGCTTGCCAATCAAACAGTTCATTAATAGAAAGGGAGAAAAAGAATATATTTATTTTATTTAGGACAAAAACTAAGTTAATTTAATTACAAATAGAACATACAGTAGAAACAAAACAAGTCCTAAATTGGACCCAGTCTCAGCATAATACTTGCCAACAAGGACTAGCGCTGTTTTTCCGTCTGGGACTATAAATTGAAGTCACGGTGGACAATACAACACACATAACAACAACAATATAATGCAGTATAATTATGGTAAATGAATTGCAGATTAAAGACAATATAATAAAGCAATAATTTAAATAACACATACATATATAAAATTATTGTAGCAACACACACAACGAAACAAATAAGATATCTATGAATTATAAAAATTATAAGAAACTTGTGGCATACCTAATAGTCTAGTCGACAAGTTGAAAATGGTACAAAATAGAGATACTGCTCTTAAAATTATGAGCGATAGCTCATTGGATCCGGAATGACGTCTAGAAAAATGTGCCAAAAGCGTGTATTAGCACATAAAAAATTGCAAAAGTTATAAACAATTAAAGATGAAAAAAAATGGCATTTCGTTTTTTGCCAATAATTAATAAACTGTTAATATTTAAGAAATTTCAAAAAAAGATTCTGAAAGGGGAGGAAATTTCCAATAAAAAACCTCTAACTCTCGGAACTCTATCTCCATTATTTATAATTTTAATTTAAAGCGGAAAATAGGTCTGCGCGTGACATTTTTAGGATGCGCGCGTGGCGTCAAAAGCGAGTACGGCACATTAATTAATTTATTTAAGGTATTGAATATTTCTTTTTAAATTTGAAAAAATTATGATCTGTTCTGAACACTATAATTAATTTATTCCCGTTGAAAATTTTACTTAAAGTTAATTTTTCAACAAGTTAAACAATTGATAACTAACGAAATTTTCTCGAACTACTGTCTTAATTGTAAGTGAAAAAAAATGTTTAAATAATGGTCGTAAAAAATTTTCGCTTTGTAGAGCCTTTCTTACATACATACTTAACAAGATCGTGCCATAAAAGTTAAAAAAATATTAATACTTTGTTTATAACAATTTTTTTACTTAAACAACATTACTTGGATTTTTTAGTTTTTTTTTCAAATTTAAAAAGAAATATTCAATACCTTAAATAAATTAATTAATGTGACGTACTCGCTTTTGACGCCACGCGCGCATCCTAAAAATGTCACGCGCAGACCTATTTTCAGCGTTAAATTAAAATTATAAATAATAGAGATAGAGTTCCGAGAGTTAGAAGTTTTTTATTGGAAATTTCCTCCCCTTTCAGAATCTTTTTTTGAAATTTCTTAAATATTAACAGTTTATTAAATATTGGCAAAAAACGAAATGCCATTTTTTTTCATCTTTAATTGTTTATAACTTTTGCAATTTTTTATGTGCACGCTAATACACGCTTTTGGCACATTTTTCTAGACGTCATTCCGGATCCAATGAGCTATCATCGCACATAATTTTAAGAGCAGTATCTCTGTTTTGTACCATTTTCAACTTGTCGACTAGACTATAAGATCGCATTGTGTGTTTTGATAAGCATTAAGAAATTTCGTAAGTTTGATCATCAACAATGAAATTGATGGTACATTCCTAATAGCACATGGCTATTTTTGAAGTCTTCATACCATGGTAGGATCATTCCATGAACGGCTTTTTGCAGGCGGTTATTTGTGCAATTAAATTATCTTATGATACCAATTTTTATTGGTTAACAAAACGTGTTTTTACCTATATTAACTTCCCTGTTCATACCTGCTTGCCTGTTAGCCATGGCCAGAAAGAGAAGGTAAGCCTATCAAAGCATATTCTCCATGTTAAAATAATCAGTTGAAACTAAATTTGTTCACTTATCAAAATGGACCAAAATCCCAGTTAACCCCAGACTTACGTGATTTTAGGAAAGATGAAATTGTTAGGGTCGGTAGTTCGATATAAACTTGAAAGGAATGGATACTCACTAAGCTGAAAGCGGGGCCGTTTGACTGATAACAGGTATCAAAGGTGGAAATAAACCATGCTAACTTACGTCAATGTAGCAAGGCTAGTTTTTACATTCATGATATTGTTATAAACAAATATATATAGTGGCCAGACAATTCCTGTGAGTCATAACAGACACTTTAAAAGTCGTAAAAAATGTGGGAACCTACGTTATTTTAACAGGGCTGAATTTTATATGTGTTATCAAGTATAATATTTTAAAATATTTTCCAATGAGCCAGACAAATCTGACGGGCCAAACATCCTCCCAGACTCGTTAAGAGTTCACTCTTACAAAAGAGTGAATGTTGAACGAAAAAAATAATTAAAAATAGCTATGAACACTTTTCGGTTGGCAAGCTTTCATAGGCGAGTTTATAAATCAATATAGAAAAAAAAGGAAAGGAAGAAAAAATTTATTGTCCTAAATTTATGTACAGACAGAAAACAGAATACGTGTAGTAAGACGTTATAATATATAATTTGATAAAAAATATGTCTCATCTTTTATATGAAATGGGTGAACCATCAACTATACTTAAAATCACTAATGGCTAGCTTCTATATCTTACTAATCATTCACTTGCCTTACATGAAAGTTTAACCGATAGTAAGGCATGTCAACGGTCGGTAAGATGCAATGCAATGGACCGCGAGAAGTGAGAAAGTCCGAGTCCAGGAGTGAGATATAACCTGGCTCATGTTATTGTATATATTTGTACCGAGTGTGATATTTTTGTTTATTGTGCGGTGCGATGTTCCAGAGCAACCCTTACGCGCTGAAGGAGGGGGGTGGCGAGATGTCAGCTTGGACGTCCGCCGGGCTGCAACCCTCCGGCGGCTACTACCCCTACGACCCGACCCTGGCTGCATACGGGTAAGTCCCAAAGGCCCGGAGCTCCGGACTCCCGGCGGCCGCCGCCACTTTAGATAAAGCCCGCGCCGCGCCCGGATTAACATAACGCCACCCTATTGAGACTTATCTCTCAAATAGATTGCAATGCGAAAGGCTCGTGTTTGTATTTGGCGACTCCATTTGACTTCTTTCTCACTGTGCACATGTATCCCTTTGATACAAACGTAATCCGACACGTTTCTGTGAGTGATGACGTTAACATTCCACTTCGTATTGATTTTAAAAACATAATATACATTTCATTTATAATACGTTTACAGCGGCGCTGATTGATTTGTTCTTTGCATTCCGTCGGTACGGGGCGTTTTAGACCTTCTACTAAAACTACCATTGTGGCGAAACGAGACCTGTTGAGCTCTGTTTAAAATTTACAATCCTTTATTCATTTTTTTAAAATCTTTATTTATTTATAAGAGTTTTTTCAAATAGAAAAGATCACCTTTGTTGAGCAATACTCACAAAAATACATAAAAGGCATAATTAATAATTACTTTCTAAGACTTAATCCTAAAGTAATAATTTTATTTTTAGCATTCTGGCCTCATCGGATAGCGGTGAGGCCAGAATTCTGCTAAAGAAACCTAAATTAGACGTTCTTGCTCCAAATTTGTCACGTCTCTGAGGTTCGACGCGCCCAAATTCCACCAGAATGTGATGGACATCTTCCCTCACTCAGCATGCAGTGCGTCCATTTTATATGCCGTAATAACTTACGGCACTGGAGCATTACTATATGTGTAGTCGCAAAAACCTAAAAGCAATTTTTAGTTTATGTATAAAAGAGTTTATGGATTTTTGTTTTATATTGTAAGATACCAGGTCAAAGTAACCCCGTACTGAGCTAGGTATGCCACGTAACTGATTATCATATCTTAGATATATATTCGTATTTTTCTTCACTGAACAAAATTGATGTCACGTCCTTCGTACGACAAAGAAGTCTATGTCTCTTAGCCGCACCGCAGGTGACATACTCTCGGGGCTACTTACACCCCGTATCGCAGTAAAAGTGTTACTATATGAAATACAACTCGATCGTGTAATCGTCGTAAAATGTCAGAGATTATTTACCTGTCAACAGTGTTAGCTTGACGTCGGAAGGTTTTGAGAATAACGACCTGATGGCGGGTGTCAAATTTCGTACATTGTTAAATAAAACGGTATACTTATAAATGTAATTGAAGCGTCGGGCTGTTTCAAAATAAATGCTGATATTTAAATGAAAACTGCTACAATGACTAATTATAAATTATTGTTTTTGGAATATCTGTCCGTCAATTAGTGTTTAAGATTGGGGATTAAAATAGTAATTTTGACCCGATAATGACAGCTGCGCTAAGAGGGTTGAACATAACTCAATGTTGTTATGGTGGTAGGCATCCAGACGGGAAATGCTACAAATGCCTACTAGCTGAGGGTTGTTTTGTCGCCTCATATATATTCTTTCTCCGTTCTTGCACAGATAAAATTGTCTTAGACTTGATAGTAATGATAATCACTTTTTTCAATTAAACTATATGGCATTACTTTGAACAAGATGTATTAACAACATACCTGTCATGTTCAATATAAATAGCTTATATAGTTCTCGGAGAACACGTCTTGTTTCCATATTATCGAGAGATAAATTCCTCGCGAATCATCACACCGGTGTCTACAATTATCATCATTCATTGTTCGCTATTAACAAAAAGTAATCAACTTCATTACAAGCTAGTTAATTGAAAAGATAGAAACTCGCTTACGGAGGTAATATTCTTGCCTTATATAGACGGCGCTGTAATTAGTGTTTTACATTTACATCTAATTGTATTAACAAGGCTAGAATACTAATTATGTATCATTTTTATGCACACTTTGTGGACAGTTTTACCACATTAATATTATTATTATTATGGATTTTTTTACCTAAATTTTAATGCTTACAAATCTCAAATATTAGAACTCGTCGGTATGAATGCAGGATCTTGTAAGTACTTTTTGGTGCTATAATTGTTTTTGTCAAAATTGTTACATATTGTATATAAATATTCGTATCAAAATTTAATGATGAAAAAATGTAACTAGGGATGGACCGACATTCGTTTTAGCATTTGACCAAATTTCGGTAGCTTGAGTTGAACTTCGGCATTCGGCCGAACATTCGATGCAAGAAAAAATTAAAATACATATTTGCCCTATTTTGACGGAAATAAATAGAATTCCGTAAAACAAAACATCTTTATTTATTTTAGTGACAAACATTTAAACCTTAGCTTGTAATGTGAATAAAAATTAAATTAGTTCTTCTTGAAGAATCTTAAAATATTTGCCTAATTAAATAGACATCAAATTAAAACAAAAATGAAATAAACTTAGTATTTCTGTAACAAACGTCAATAAGTGGAGTAACTGCTTTATTATAATGCGTAACTTGAATTAAAACAAACAAACACTCTTCTAACGGACGTCAGATAGTACAACAAAATTTTGATCGAAATCAGTTTTTTTCCAAAATAAACTTTAAGAGTTTTGAATTCTTATTATAATAAATGGTATATTTTTTTCAATCAACGGTTTAAAAGTCTATTATATTATCCATCTAATTGTATTTAAAATTTACTAGACGTTGTTTATTGTATAAAAACGCCAAATATTTAGCATTATCAAGTCACGACGTGTCGCTCTCGATAAAACGCTGCGAAATTAAACCAAAGTTCGGCCGAATTTTTTGCATTTACCGAATTCGGGCGAAGTTCGGTAGGGTTCGGCCCATCTCTAAATATAACCAAAAAATGTACTTACAAGATGTTGCACTAACGTCGACGATAATGGTAGTACTAACAGAGATTGGTAAAAACGCGCCCGATATCATTGATGTAACAATATTTATTGCTACATCAATGCCCGATATACCTTTGAAATACCTAAATATTCCGACATACATTGTCCTACCGTGAATAAATTAAAATGTAGGACCCGATCCCAGTACCACCGGTTCCAAATACACACTCAAACTCAAATACACAAAAAAAGCATTAAATTCGGTTCAGGTGATTAGAAGAATGTCATAACCCTATCCCCGCACCACATACATATCTACGAATCATTTTTATTTATATACTAATGTTTTTGATAACAAATTTAATAAATGCACCTTGTTTGACATGTACGAACAGTTTGTATGGGAAATTAAAATAGTTACTACTTTTTTTTACTTTTTATTCTAATTATATATTTTCTCACCTTTTAAACCTTTTTTAGACTTCTACAAATATATAAAAAAAAAAACAAAATTAGGCCAATCAGTTCCGCCGTTCTCGACTTTTTGTTAGACTAACAAACATCAATTCATTTTTAAATATTTATAATAAATCAGTTCGTTCAAAAGTGTATTATTAGATTGATTCCACATTCTATTAAAGGGTTACTTTATATACAGTGCCATCTATTGTCAGTAGGCACCTTTAAATGAATTAATGTTTAAAAAACGGCACCGGCCGCTGTCGCCATAGTGGCGCACTCACATAGGCCTGCGCTAGGCAGAGCGTGTTGGCATTGACGGACAAATGACTGAGCAACCACTCCCGCTTGTACGCCGTCCCATTCCGACACATATGGACCCGCGAGTCTGACAAAGACGAATGGCGGCACATACATTCGCGCTAGCCCCTGATTAATTCACTCTTTTTCACCGCACTCCGGCCGGACCACGTTCGCCTAATTTTCAAACCCGCCAGACGTGTCGACGGCAACAATCGTTACAACTTTTTATCCATACACCCAAAGACCGGGGAGAAATTGTAATTCAATAAATCGGCCGCACCAGTCAAAACAGTGTCATAACAACTTATAATGCGGACGCATCAATTAAATATACGTTTCACGGCGCACTTGAAATTTATCCGAGCATGAATCACGCTGGAACTGCCTGAAAATAAAAACAAATCATGATACATCAAAGCGGAGTTATGCTGACAATTCGGCTGCGCCCGACTCGATATATAGCGGGCGGTGCGTTATAATCTAAAAATAATTAGAGGCGACATTAGTTTTTATGCGTAAAAAAGAAGCGGCGCGGTTGAATCGGGACTCGCACGGAAATACCCAGTGATATATGGCGGGCCCGACGCCAGCACACAATTGTTCGCTAGGGTATTCATAGGATGCTCCCCAAGCCGCGCGACTTGCACGCACTTGGACAAAACTCAAACATCACCTTCAAACAAATAAACGAATTGAAAAAGAATACCAATTCTTGCCTTCGGGCGTATGTGTTCCTCAGCGCTCCTAGAGTCCAAGTCTGCTATTACAATACCATCAGATTGATGCTGTTGCTTCTTTATGGCGCTAGTAATGTAAATTTGAATTAGCAGAATCACGGCTCAACTTGCAGTTGCGATCCGGCATCAATGAACAGTTCATAGACCACGGTATCCACTTTCCAACACTCTGGCTTAAAGGCCTAGCTGCCAAGCCATAAACCTAAATAAATAAATAACACTTTCCAACAAGTGGGAACGTCAGCCTGTGTGCAGTGCTCTAAAAATTACTACTTCACGTTAAATTATTCCCTCCCATAATTAATTACCAACACAGTCGCCAACATTGTATTCATTTGGAAAGAATAAGCTCATAAGAGGCTCGTAAATGTTCTGGGTGGTGCAATAAGTCGGCCGGGGCAGAATAAATAACCGAGAGGGAGTGTAGTACCGTGAAAAGCGTACATAAGCAACAAAACTTGGCGCACTCGAGCTAAGCACCGTTGGCGTATTATTCTGAACAGCCTGTAATCTGCCACGCCCCGCGCCCGTCGCGCGCTGAAATGAAAAATTACTCAGCTATTTTTAACACAAATCTCCCGAGCATAGGACGTACAAAAATTAGAGAAAAGAGAGGAGGGAGCACTTGTACCGCACCATTGAGATCAAAATACGCAGGAAATTACCCGAGCCTGGAGCGTGACACTCGACGCTCGCTCCCAGGGAATATTTGTCTGCCAACCATTGGAGTTGTTACATTTTAAATAAAGCCAGCGTCGAGGGCTTGTTAACGAGATGCGTCGTTCAGACGACGGTTAACTCTTCGCCGCTCATATGTTATCGGCTCTTTAACTATAATGATACTAGTAGAAATAAAAATAAACAAATAATAGCTTGGATATATATTATATATATGTATAACAAAGCGTTAAATAAGTAATACATTAAGAAGTAACAAAAGTATTAAATAAAGTAAGAAATAAAATAAGTAGCAATGTACATAATGACCTGACAGAAGGAGAATGTATAGTAGAATAGTAATAGCAAAACCTATAATAAACAATAAGATTAAATACGTATGTAAAAATAGTAAAATAAAATATCATAGTAATTACAATAGATTACAATTTACAATAGATTTCATCCGTGCAGGAACGGAGAAAGAATACAATTTCCTGCGGCCGGGCGGCCTGTCGTAAGAGGCGACAAAACAACCCACAGCCAGGTGGTAAGGCATTTGCCCGACTGAATGGCTACCACCCCTGGTCTAAAGTATGTCGCCATAACAACCTTGAGTTGTGTTCCGGTATTAGTAACCAGGTTCCAGTCTACCTTAAGAGAGCAGCAGCGCATTTGTAGCACCTTTGGTGTTGCAAATGTCCATAGGCGATGGTAACAGCTGTCTATCAAGTGGGCCGTCTGTTTGTCTACTGAACTCCTGCAATAAAAAAAACTTCGTTCCAATAGCTTTAGAAATAAGTTATTTTATACTTTTAGTTTTTGAAGTCGATTTTTTATGTCATTCTTTAGTTATTCCTCTTCCATGGTTCATAAAGTCGTAAAAGCCGAAACTGATACTAGCGGTTGTTTTGTTAGATTTATAATTAACTCGTAACCCCGCTAGACCAATCAATCTTAAAGCGTCGCCGAGTAAAGGTGACATTGTCGGCAATTTGTCATTAATTCCGGCAGTGGCCGAGCAAACTGACATAAGTGGTTAAAAACTTACAAGTAATAGGCAAATGACGAGTAAATACAACAACATCAATTAATTTAGTTGCTTAATTAACTATTGCGTATGTTGCTATTTACAAAATTATTAAATTAGTGAGTTAAATTAATGAGTTTATAAATAATATGGCAGCCGTTAATTGAATATAATTTAGTTTTAATTGAATCAAGTTTCATACTATAGTCGTAGAAGATATGACTTTGCCCACGCTTGACTTCAAATTCCCGCGGGATTTCGGGACACAACGTATTGCAGGACTTAAGAAAGAATGTAGGTCGGAATAAGCTAATTTTTATGCACTCAACCAAATAAACCGCTTCCGGGAAAATTGAGTCAGTCATGTCCGTCTAAAATCAGGGATAGAAACCACATTGATATTCGATTTTTTTTGTCTGACCGTTTTAAATTATACCCAGAAAAATTTCATCGGGATTCCCAGGATAAAAAGTAGCGCAGAGTTTAAGTATAAGACTTTGCAATCCATTAGCGAGAATCGCACCGAAATTGACCTAATAGTTTTTACGTGAATCCCGAACAAATAGACAAGAAATCTAAAAATAATTTTTCAGTGATTGATACCAACTTTTACGTAATATAATAAGTGGTACTTTTATCCCGGGAATCTCGCTGGATTTTTCCCAGGTGCAGTTCAAAGTTGTTCATAACAGTTAGCTTATTCCGACACCGTTTTCACTAAAACATTTCACACTATTTTTCAAATGGTGCGGTATATCCCCCGGGAATCCCGCGGGAATTTCAAGTTAGACGTGGACGAGGTCCCGGGCATATCGTAGTTATTCATAAAAGTGAATCAAAAGTTAATAAAGTCGTAATTGTATAAGTGCACATAAACTTAATTACCGTAAACCAATGCGCAGTAGTTTCACGTCTTGCAATAATGATCTGTAACTAATTGTCTAAAGGATAGTGATGTGACACAAATCAAATTGACTCGAATGACTTTGAAAAAATAAGTGTTCGTTCTATTACATGCAGACATCTTCATACTATTAAATGTGCGAGCGACACCTAAGGTGGCAGTTAAATCTAATTTAAAAGTCTGGGCGCCGAGAATATAATAAATCAGTACAAATTACGTTATGTGCTTTTGGTAATTTTAATCATGGGCTGAAGTTATTTTAAAGTTAGACTGAAAAATGAATATATGACTGCTTATCTGCTGCATGTCGAAATACAAAATATCATACCGTACAAACAAATATTAAATAGCGGCGATTTGGGACTCATACAGTGTTAATAATTTTCATTTTTTTAAATATATAAATAAGTTAGCTTTTGCCAGGTGGCAAAGCCTAGATTATGTCGCCAGAATAACCTCGAGTTGCGTTCCGACATTTGTGATCAGGCTGCAGCGCATTTGTAGCACCTTTGGTGTTGCAAATGTCCATAGGCGATGGTAACCGCCTTCGATCTAGGGGGCCGTCTGTTGGTCTGCTGAACTCCTGCAGTAAAAATAAAACAAGAAAGCTTATTTTTATTTATTTTTTATATTTCATTGTAGTCCATTTAAATATTATAATTTATATTTTGATAAGTTAGATATCTTTTGCTTAAATATATTAATTTATAATACGAGCAAACTAATTTGTATAACACTAATAAAATATACTATAAACACAGCTAGGGATTATTTTAAATCGATTCAGTTGTTTGGCAAATAAAGGAGACGGATTTCATATTACATTTTTGACTCCAGATTGTAAAACGATGACAGCGATTTTATAATTTCTTTTCTATTATGTTGAATGATAATATAATACCATAAACGTCCCAATGCTGGCCTTGGGCTTCCCAATATAGGGGATTTGTTCTATTGATGTTTTATATCATTGTTGAATTAATCGTGTGCTGTCAGAGTTTTCCTACTAATAATTGTTGAGATTTATTTACATAAATCATTTATAGTATTGGGATTTTTAGTATTTTTCGTCGTTCAGATAGAATTTAGGGCTGACGTTTTCCATTTTGTTATAGAAAAATATAGCGGTTTTTTTAAGCCATATTCAGTCATTTCATTACATTTCTTTTGCCCAAAAATCCCCGTCTCCTTTAATAAAAATATTTAACGTGCCACTCTCAAAGTTAATCTAAGGATTTCTTAATATCATCTATTTAATATGACAAACATATATCTTGTTCCTTAATTAATTTATCTTACAACAAACATTCAGACTTAAATTAATGAGTAAGCATTAATTCAATTTAAAATATGTTCTTATTATCAAAGTTGAGTGGCAATATTCGTATCACTTCACTCGTAAGACTCGATAAACTAGTAGCGTAGCATCACTAAACAGAATAAAGACATATAACTCGCGTCTGTCTGTCTATCAATCATGAATAAATGCAATTATATTGTGTATCATAAACAGTGGAAAAAATCTTACGGGGCCGTTCAAAGTTAAGCTATATGTTACTTTAGTTTAAAGGAATAGTTTAAACGATACCAATTTTCTTTATTTTGTAGTAAAAAGTAAAGATCAAAATATACATTTTACTTATGGTTATGAACAATTTTACATTATATGTATGTCTGAATGTGAGTTATTGAGGTTCTATTCTTGAAATCTTCCAAAATGTTGGAGCCTTTTCGCACAAAGCGATATCTTTCGGGCAACCTAAATTAAATAAATTTGAATCAGGCAGTGTAAATGACACATAAATACTTAAACTAATCTGAGAAATAAATATACAAATACATACATATATAGTAGTCATTATTATTTTAAAATATAATGTGTTTAAGACCACTAATTAATATTTTTGTAAATGTATAAGCTTATTAAAGCTCATAAATTAAGATTTCTTCGTATTAAACTTTAAAACATAGTATATATCATATTTATCGTTCCTTAATCTCTAAGAAAGCCTGTAAGAAAAATTCTAAATCCATGCTGAATATCTAAAGCATATAACGGTTCTGAGGGTTTGTTTCATTTTGTAATGCCATCAAAAATAATGGACTCAACGACTGCAACAAGACCGTAATAACTACTAATTATAAAATTAATAAAATATATACACTATAAATAGCCCAACCTGTTTATATTACGGTTATGGTTCAAACTTGTTAAGTGTGGGTTTATAAGGCACTTGCACACTGAGCGACGACTGCTCGCTGGCGACTCAATACATAGAGGAGTATCACCACTTTAAAAGTGGTCACTAAATTTTTGTAAGAAGTGATTGCAGATAACACAGCAGACTAACACACCATAACGTAACTTGCTTAGCATGGGGATGTAGCAAGCTAAGCAAGTTACGTTTGTGTTATATATAGGTAATGCATAACCGACCATTCCAGAGTTAATCAAAGATACGCAGGATTATTATAAATAACGGAAAGTGTCTTAAAATAGATTTATCTCTGGTGTTAAATTTGTTTAATACGATGAGTGATTCTGATGACCCACTTCCAACTACCCCAACCCTATTTTATCTATCCTATACACTAATTACAATCCCATATGCATCCGTCTATCCCTTCTATATGAATCCTCTATCTGTAATCTGTGTCCGAAATACAACTGAACTGTCCCCAAATAATTGGGAGAAGTGAACGAAAAGATAAATGATGAAACAAAATAAAACTAAAATCAAATAGTGAATGATATACAGAGGTCTCATGACCATTTTTCATTTACTTTAGCGATGTTATAGTCGCTTTATCATCGCCTCACCAATGCATCATCGGCCTAACGGCTGCCGGCGACCTATCGCCAAATGAGCGTTATCTCTTATAGATTTCATGTAAGTAATTAAAAATACTAAGTAAATATCGATCTACTTAATCGAAACCCACCTGCCACGCTTACCGCAAAAGGTCAATGAATTTAAAGCTTCATGTATTGTAATTAAACATTAAAGATAAATTGTAACGTTCGTTGTCATTACCATTAACGATAAATTTAAAAAAATATTTAACTTATTTAATAAAAAATAATTATCATTATTTTTAATATAAATATGAGACAATGATCGATGTTGCTCACCTAACTGCATAAAAAACCAAAACTTGTTTTTAGTGTGAGAAAGGGCTTACAATATAAATTACTTAAAAATGTTAGTGAAAAGTATACTAAGCTAAGAAAAGTTTAAAAGAATACTTAAGTTCATTGAAGTAATCAACAGAATTAGTTATTCTCGCTCCGTCCGACAGAGTTAGTCCTGTTTCATCGGATTGCATTTAAACAAAGTGTTATCACAAAATATACAGAAAGTCCACTTAGAATAAAAAAAATAGAAAAATAAGCACACTTACGTGTGCTTTCGTTAATATCGGGCTATCTCGGTCGAATGACAATCATGGTTACCTCTAGGTTTAATAAGTCAGATTATATTTCCTTGGTATAAACGTTAATAATCTTTCATTGGAGTAACTGATTTTAGTTATAGGTACATATTAATACCACTCAAATTGTAGATAGTTACTTGAAATCAGATAAGCATACATTTGTTGAGGCACTTTTCTGAAATTAGGGTAGTGCAATAAAAGATAAGCCAGAATATATAGCTAGAACGCGCCATCTTCTGTACTGGGTCCTGAGTATAGCAAAATATAATTAGGATTTAAGTCAAGCAGTACTAAAGTAAGTTTGAGGGCTGACTTATCGATCATCAGATAAAAGATACCAGTCATTATAACCTGACTAAATTGAAAAGTGAAACAATTCAACTAAGATATTCATGCAACCGTCATTTTTAATTTTTCCGTGTAGTGCTTTGTTCTATGAATAATGTTTATCTGGTAATTGAAAAATTGGCCCAAATTGTAAACATTATTTATAATTATAGTAATTATTATAAGTTGAAATTGTTCCACAATAAATGTTTGTTAAATGTTGTTTAGGACTTCATGTTAATTATACATTTTTTAAGTACAGTAATTTAATATGAAATTGTCTTGTATAGGCCAACCCTAGTGCCCTGGTCGAGAGCCAGTGCGTGTTTTTCATTACCAGTAGAGGCAGTGCTTCTGTATGTTCTGTGGTTTTATAGACCACAGACGAAGATAATATCCAGTGAAGGGAGTCAATTATTAACTTGATCTGTAGGTGTATAGATAAATGCAGTTTCGCCTGCTTAGAATTATACACTTCACTATGCTGTGGAAATGCTATTTTTTGGCTAAAAATATTATATATTATATCCAACATTTAAATTACGTATAATGGTAGACGATACAGACACTTGGTTCGAAAATTGTATAACTTGGAAAGTTTTTCGAGAGTTTTGAAAATCGGTAATTTTATAGATTTCGATGTGCTCGTTCCGGATTTCTACTTTGTCACCTCCTCCTATCTTTGCCGTTCGCGCCGCCTTATTCTAAAAATGGGGTCTAATTGCAGTCTTTGACAGCATCTTCTTTTCGACTCATTTTACTAAATCAACATCAAATGTAAAATTAAACAAGAGAACATTAATTAATTATTAATTTAAAATTATTCCTATAATAATATTTTAAAAATAAAATGTTATTAATGCCTATTATTTTATATTTAATAAAAATGTGTAGTTCACGTGGAGTAGACCTAAAACTTCAGAGTATACACATGCGAACATAAATATATCTGAAACGCTTAGGAACAAAAACTACCAAAATTAAAACTACTAAATTTTTAGTTAATTAAATTTTATTTTTTATTTTTGCTGGGAAGTTATTTGACGCTAACTTCTCCTTAACATAGTATACATAGACTAGAAAGTAAAATTAATTTTTATCTTATAGGTATGACCTTCAAAAAGGGTTCTCCAGTGGAGCTTATTTTGAATAAAAACTTTTGAATTTGAATACCAAAATTACCAGAATGGCAAATTACAAAAGAAAAACCTAAGAATTTAGTGTCGCTTTTTCGTTTCAACGAGTTTCAAATCACAACGATACTGAAGAAGTTTCCTTCAATTGAATTTATCGAAATTACTATTGTCATAAATTACTAGGTAGGTATTCCGGCACGGCAACAGACAAATGTCGGTGGAATGTTACAGCGTGAATCCTAATTCTGATACGAAACCTAAAACCCAGGGGTAAAGGGGAAATCACTTATGTATCATAGGCACATAGCGGGGAGCGCATCCCGCAACTCCCCCGGGCGGCAAGATCGTAAACCTCCGATACCGCGAATTGAATACCCGGGGCATTCGAAAGCCCGGGAGAGTATATACAAATACACGCGTACCTCACATTGAACGAATGTCCTACTGTGGCTTCACGTCTTGCAATTGTTAATAACAAATTTGAATTCATTTATTCCTATAACTTCGTTCGCGTGGAATAGTTTAAAAAATGTAAGTTAAACAAAACCCGCGATTTTGAAACATTCGTCATTGGTGCTCCGATCCTATTGCTCTTAGCGTGATGGTATATAGCTTGTAACCTTCCTTAATAAATGGACTAAGACTGAAATAATTTTTCAAATGAGACCAGTAGTTCCTGAGATTAGCGCGTTCAAGCAAACAAACAAAGAAACAAACTTATCAGCTATATATATATATATATATACATATATATATAAACTCTCTCACCGACACCACACCCTGTCAAAATCTCCGCTTCTATTATGTTACATTGCAGGGAAATTACTTTGCCTGTTATAAGCTGTTTAAGTAATAAGCTTTTTTAACTATCCCACGGGAACAGGATCAAAAGTATCCTATATGTTGACCAGGGTCATAAGCTACCACCATACAAAATTTCATGTAAATCGGTCCAGTCGTTTCGGAGATTAGCCGGTACAAACAGACAGACAAAATTAGAAACAAAAAAATCGAAATTAGTTCTATTTCACTTCTACATCCACTTACTCGGTTTTTAGCTTTTTTCATTTTCAGTGTAAATTAAATAACAATTAAGATTTTTTCATAAATGTTGTATTTAAAAATACCACATTAATATTACAATCAAATCTAAAAAACTAATAAGTAATATAAATAAAACCTAAATTGACTAAAAGTATTTTACTAAGAAAGTGTCCACTAGCACTTTTCTTATTGTCTCTATTAAGGGGAGCGAGCACACTTTGTTCATGTGTTCTTTAATAAGTGACCACACAGTACACAGTACACTTTAGTTTGGTTTACAGCACTAGTTCAAACGGTTTGGTCCTTTTGAGCCTTCTCATTATATCCGTGTTGTCGAGGAACTGGATCGCCTCGACATTCACATGATGGTGAAGCCGATGCGCGTGAGCTTCCGCATGTAATAACAGTTAAGTGAAAAGTAATTTATAAATATAAAATAATGTTACGAAAATCGTTGATATATCTTTATTGCAATTTATGCCGCAATTTAAAAATGACTGTTAAAAAGTTGATACATGAGTCGCGTGTATTATCTAAGGATCGAATTTTGTTTTTAATTTTTTTGACAGCAGGGACAAAAAGTACTGTTTTCATCCCTGTGGCAGGCAACTCCAAACGTATTTTCAGAATATGAAAAATGAAAAACAATTTAACATCATTATAAAGCATTAAAATGTCTACAGGAAATGTTTTAGCGAATTAATCCAACTATTTGTTCAATGAACAAATTTTAATGCGCACCATTATTCAGAAGTTAGACCATTGCTTTTATGTGGTTGTCCTCAAATTAACAAAGATACAAAGTATTTCCGCCCGTGAAGGTATTCACGTCCTCTAGGCCGACTGCATGTGTTCTCGCTCTCACAGGCGGGCGTCGAATAAGTGCCCTGTCTAAATTAATTAACAACGTTCAAGAAACCCGCCCCCGACAGCGGCTTCAGTGCTGAAAACCCGTCGACCGTCTTCAAATCTATAAAACGTTAAAGCAAATAAAGCGCTTTGTTTTTCCCTAAGCCCAGTCGCTGTCGTCACTAACAGCCGCAGACAGACTGCTGAAGAGCTTATTCGTGTTCAAACTAATGCGGTTTGGTTTCAGCGGCTTTGCGCGGACACGCCTTTGATACGTTGTATTAATACGTCTCAACGCTTCGCCTAAGCGATTTAATAAATAAGTTTCTTCCGTGCTTCTTCATTTCCCTTTCGGTTAAGATTGGGTTTAAAGTCAACGTGTGTTTGGGACTTTCGCGCGGGTAGCGAGCTTCGAAGGCCGTCCGACGACTAGCGACACCGGTGTTGTCGGTCGCGCAAGATGGCGTCGCGATCGATCCGCGGCGAGTACGCCCACGCTGCCCACGCCTGCGCTGCACATGCAGCCGAGGTGCAACGGACCGCCCTTTCCGACGGCGACAAGATAAATACTAAAAATAAAATATTTATCGCTCATTCTTGACAGGAGCGTCACTGTATTCATTTCTTATTCATATAATGTAGCTTTATACGCCTATTATTGTCAATACCGACTCCGCCCGCTAAATTATTATAAATTGTATCATCATCGATATAACAAATGGCGTCTATTGAGATAGACATACAGAAGTTGATGAAGTCTAAACACTACAGCTGATGTTATGGATGATTTTCGTGAACGTCCCCCGATGTGATGCCATATTTTAACTATTTTCACGCGAGCAGCGTATTTATGGGGCCCCTCAGACCGCGCCTTTGTCATGTCGATGAGAAAATCGAAGTCAGGTGGAGGAGCGGCGCCGCGGCCGTCGAGGGGAGACTCCTCGCCACAATTACGTTCAGAATGCGGATGCAAATGGGACCGCGGGCCCTAAAAACCGTGCCGAATGTCGCTCGGTGCGGCGGTGATAGCTTTATTTTGCTGCCGTTACGAAAAATCTATTGCCTCAAATAAAACGCCTATCTGTTACGATTCTAAAATCTTCTTTATTGCCCGCTGTAAACGGTCCGACATGTGACCGACGCGACGAGCAGCTCACAAATATGCATGTTATTCCACAATTTCTAGTAATAACATACTAATTTTATCTTTCTCAGTCTCGTCATAAAGATGATTTAAACAGCGAGGTCAATTTAGTTATTAACGACTGTGTTCGCTTTTATTAATTTTACGATAGCTTTTGACGTCTCTGATTCTTTCAAATAATGTCACGCAATTTCTTTTAATGTTGCTATTCCAAATGTCGAAAATCACTCACAAAACGTTGATGGATTTAGTTTTGTATAGCGGATCAAAGCGAATGTTTGCGATATATGATGAGGTCAGAAGCGTGTCTGCCCGCTTGCCCCTTAGGTATATGTAAGTATAGACATGTTTGTCGACAGATATGGAGCCGGGTACGATTTAGCTGCGAGGCGGAAAAACGCAACACGAGAGTCGACAGCGACGCTAAAAGCGTGGTTGAACGAGCACAAGAAGAACCCCTATCCAACAAAGGGGGAGAAGATAATGCTAGCGATCATCACAAAGATGACTCTAACCCAGGTGTCGACATGGTTCGCGAACGCCCGCCGGCGCCTCAAGAAGGAGAACAAGATGACGTGGGAGCCCAAAAACAAAACAGACGACGACGATGACACGATGCTCTCTGACGAGGAGAAAGACAAGGACGAACAAGACGATAAAATTAAAACACACAAAGGTTCGTTGAGTTTGATAACTGACGCTATTATCAACATCGAACAGTCAACGCTGTCAAATTATGCACTGTCATTCCTTAACACTCCCAAAGCGACGGTTGACTGTTCGTTGTTGATACCAAGTTCAATTATCCTTAAACTAAGTTCTTGTGTACCGTTGCAACGCGAATCTCTACTAATAATGTGTGGTCCATTACCTGTTAGTTAACCGATGCCACTGCGAATGACTATAATTTTATTGTTATTTGTTACAATTTGTAGTATATATGTGGTGCGTGTAATTTTCATGTATGAATTGTGCCGTGCTGTTAACCGTTTAAAATTGCTTCAATTTTGTCGGTGAATAAATCGCCGGGTGAATTGGCATAACGCGGCTGAGGGCCGGAGGGTGTGCAGACTCCTGAGGAGGCGCAGGGCGCGGAGTGGGACGCGAGGTAATGGAGAGCCTAAGAGTGCCGAGGGGGCCGGGGGAGTCGGGGGCGGGGGAGGGCCGAGGTGGGTCTCAGGCGTGTAACTGCGTAACCGCTCCGCGCTCCCGGATTTCCTATTCGTAGTAAAGTGGGCGGCGCCCGGGCCCGAATTCCACATAGCGCGACTTCCGTCCGCGGCCGTGCCACGGGGCGCCTCCGGAGGTCGCGTTCAGCTTGTCTGACGATCTGCCCTACTTCATGTTCTTGCCAAAGGATTTGTCGAGTTCGTGGATCGTTTCTTTTATGAGGAAATTCCGTCGGCGCGTAAGTCGGTTTTGGGGATTTATAATGTGTACCGATTGAAATAGAACCCCTTCACTTCACGGCCGTAGTTTTATGTGAATTCGAGAAGCGCGTCGCTTTAAAGGGATAACTGCTAATGGCGTATTCATTAAAGAACCCCGACTCGTATAGTACATCTGTATGAGAATGATGTGCAGCGACGACGAGTGTAATAATAAAATGCAGACGCGTGTTAGATTCGGAATAGGAGTCGCGGTCGGGGGCGAGCTTTAGTCTCGCTTGTCAACAACATAAATTATAAGTACGTATTGTTACAGTAAAGATGGTTTTGTGTAGAGTGTTTTCGCTGCGAAGCCGCCGGCGCTAATGGAGGGCGTCACGGCCAATGCTCGGCATACGTTCGCGTAATGAAGCCCACCATTGTTGGGCCAAGAGTGGGCTTAATTCGTGTTTTCTATGCCGCACGTAGCCGCCGAGAGATGGCCGCGAGCGCCGCTCGGGGGCATAAAATGCTGTTATTAAGCGAAGTGTTCAGACGCATGGGAGCCTTTTGACTGGGGATTTTGACACGGATACTAGGTATATTCGTATAGATACGTCACGCACACTATTGTCACTTGATGGCAAGAATGCCCTATTATCTAACACAGTCATATAAAATATATGAGCGTTTGTTTATAGGGTAAACTGTAGACACCAGTGTTGGTACCGAATAATTCGCACCCCGACAAGATATTGAGAAGTCTAAACAACTATATAGTTTATCTTACGATATTATTATATAGTCTCAATGCCTAAAATGGAATAGTATATCCTTTTTAAACAGTGTTATAAAATAAACGTATATGCAATCATAACAATAAATATCTGGGTGATCTTATCCGGTAGAGAGTTCTTCCAACAATCTATAGATGGGCAGGAAATCAGCATGGAAGCCAAGTAGGTAGGTATGCAATAGATATAATATACAATATTCTCGCCGCGTTTTTCTCTTTTCGCTGCGATATGGGGTTCTTTAAGAAGGGCGTTATAAAATTTCTTAGAAGTCGGCAACGGGTTAGCGACACCCCTGGTATTGTAAACAGCCTTAGGTGAAGGTAACCAGTTTCCATGAGGTGATCCGTCTGCCTGTTTGCCTGCTTCGAAAATACGCTTTTCGCTGGATGGAGCAGCATTTTAATCGCTCTGAAATAAACATAAAGACACTTCTAGACGTTTATATTTCCAAATACCTTTTAAGTGTGTAAGAAAAGTGGGAAAATGCGATACGTGTGGCGCATCAGCGGATTACAGTCACGCGCCCCCGCGGCCACTTCCGCGGCGCACAGATGCAGGGGTGCATCCACCCTTGTAGGATTTAACATCTTCCGATCCGACTGCACTGTACCACAGATGTAAAATGGAAACAATATCTGTAACGGGCCTTGAAACCGAAGTCGGTTACTACAACCGTTCGCATTAAAGTCGAGCCCGCCGTGCATTGTTTTTTACACAATTACTAGGAAATGCCGAAAAAAAAAAATTAAAAAAAGAATGTCAGCTATCGTTTTAGTGAAAACTGTGTGAGATACGCTAATTTCTATGAACCCATACGACTTCGAACCGTTCCCGGTGGGATTCCCGGGTTATAAAATATCACACATTTTATTGCATAAAATTTGATATCGACCAGTGAAAAAATCATTTTTGAATTCGATTTTTTTTAACATGGCAATTTTAAAGCTTTCCCAGAAAAATCCTGTCGAGCAGCAAAAACCGCATCTTAATCGTCCCAGTACTTTTTTCGTGAATCCCGAACAAACAGAAAAACAGACTAGAAATATATAAAAAATGCATCATGTTCTCCATCGTTTATATAGTCAATCTTTATTATTTTATAATTTGGATAAACCAAAACGCTATAACAGAAATGAGTATACTAATATCGAACGGTCGTGTTGCATAGAATCTCTGAGCTCGCAAGTTCAGTCGGATCGTAAGGTGTAAATCGCCTTTCGAACATAATACACTTTTAATAAAAATCTCTCTTGTCGTTGTTACTTTTGTGGGGTGCGGTGTGTGTTATTGAAAAAGTTATTACAGTATATTTATTTAACGGGTAGTATTGTGTTAACGGTAAGCTGAAAATTTTATGGAATACTACAATCACACACAATGTCACACATCGATGTCAGGTCGGTCATACATGCAACGATTTACCTGTGCAAGTATGGTTGCACAGCTTATACCGAAATTTTAGATGCCAGGCACCCAATTCTGATATAACTATCTCGTCAAAATCACCGGTATACTAAAAGGACAACATCTTATCAGTTCGCATGCCCAGAAAGCAGACCAGAACGTTTCGGTCCTGTGGTAGAAATGAGAGCGCGGATTCAGGGCAAACAGTCCTACAGTTCTGTGATGTATATCCGGTAAAAACAGTTGAAGTTCTTCAGGCAATTTATTTGTTGCTTATTGGTAGAGTTGGGTCGGACATGATTTTAAAATGAATTTATAAGAGTAACATGATGTTTTGTACTGAACCAGTACAATGTACCACTTTAAATGAGGCGATTAGATTTGTATGTTTTGTACCGCGGAAGTACATTTGAAGCGATGAAGCCGGTGAAGCGGTGAGCGTCATTTCTTCATTCGTCCCATGCAAAACTTCTCATTCACTTCTAACTCGGAAGTTTTCGTTAAAAAGCAGATGTGATCGGCCTGGGTCACCTCATTTTACTACCCGTACATGTCATGTTGTCTCTCTTTGTCATGTGAATGCCTTCGTTCTATCCTTCCTCTACATTTGAGGCGTGAGTAGTAGCGGGACAAAAACTTTGAAGTAGTAAAAATTTAAATTTTGTGCGGTATCAGTACAAATGTAATATTTACGGGACTAATGTACCTCCTGGCTCACACGTGTACATCACTACTACATAGCATTCATAAAATTCGAATTCATAAAATAACCAAAGATATAATAATTAACCTAAAATGCTACACAGTCTTAGTAAGTGTCGTATCAAAAATGTTAACATATTAATATAGTCAGAACATAATATTTTAAAAACTGATGAACAGATTGCCATGCCTTATCATTGATGCCTTATTCAAATTAGGCACTTTTCGGATATATATTGTCTACAGAAATATTTTTAAATGATATGTTACTAGCTGACCAGGCGAACTTTGTACCGTCTATTTTCTGAATTCCTAAAAGCCTTTGTTCCATGACACAATAACAAAATCACGAAAATTGGTGTAGGTGATTAGGAGGATTTTAGAACCCAATCTCAGCGCCACCTACCGGTTCCAATTGTGAATCTAAACCATCCTGGGACCTACTAAAAACACACATAAAATTTCATCAAAATCGGATGTATAGTTTACGATTCTATAAAGAACATACACACAAACATTCATTTTTATATATCAAGAAGATTTATATATCAAGATTAAGTGTCGGTCCTTTCTTCTATCGAAGCAGGTTCTTCTTAATATATCAAAAATTTGCAATAGGTTTGTTTTGGATCAAATATTCAATAACAACAAAATGGGTTTTCGATCATAATCCCTTTCCGGAACGAATAAAATATAACGTTTCTCACTCAACGTGCATAGGTACTGCTTTTACAAAAACGTCAATGTTGCCAGCTAGTAATAAATCATTTTAAGTCACGGCAAACAGAGTGAATAAAGCTTTGGCACGCGATCCGCCGTCGCACGCCGTCGCGGCGTCCAAACAACTATCCCGCGCTAAGCCACTCATGAATAAAAGCTTCATTTTAGGACCCTACCAATAAATGTTAATTTTTGTCGTGAGCACACGCATCGCAAACATAATATTAATCCGGGCCGCGTTAATGGGGAACGAGTAGAAGTAACACAAACAAGAGGTGCGGGCGTTGCGGGCGTTCCTCCCCCGCGTATGTAATAAATTGCACTGACCTCGGCTGTAAAGTGCAGTAAAGTGCACGAGAAGTGCAAAAGTGCAGATGAGTGCCGCGCTGTCGGGGGTGAGCTCTCGCCATCGTTCGCAACATGCGGCCCCGCGTCTGATTCAATTATTTAAATTACACATTTAACTGTTATGGTCATATAAGAATGGAATTGAAAAATTACCACCCTCATCTGAACTAAACAGTAAAAAGTCATAATTTTAAAACAATAAACACCAAGCAATAGCCGCATTCGTATGTCCGTTACTTTTAAATAAAGAATTATTATAAAACACTTGAATATTTTAAAAACTACCCCTAAAAATAAACTAGGGTTTAATATTGTGAAAAAATTGACAGATGAAACAAAAGGACATCTATATGTTTCTAATTTAAAATATTATATCTCACTGACCGGTTATTTACCTTACTAACTTATGTCAAAATTCAACCGATGGTTACACAAGAGAATGAATAGTGGGATTATATTACAATATATAGTATTATAGGAACCGGCTATTAGTCGTATTAAATATATAAAACCTTATAGTCGGAGATGCCAACAATTTAGGAAAAAAATAATTTTCGTTGGTTAAGCCGATCGCAGACGGTTCATTTCTGTCTGTCAATGTGACTAAAGTGATGCATATAAACATTAACTTGTTTTTTTTAATGGAAAGCGGTTACCATCGCCTGTTTATTTACAACACCAGGGCTACAAATGAGCTGCTGCTCTCTTAAGGGAATTTGGAACCTGGCGACTAATGCCGGAACACAACTCAAGTTCGTTATGGTGGCATACTCCAGACCAAGGGTGGTAGACATCCAGGCAGATAAAAAGGTACCATATGGCTGTGAGTTGTTATGTCACCAGTTTCGACAGGTCGCCCGGATGCAGGAAATAGTATTCTTTCACTTTCTTTCCGTACTAAGATGTAATGTTGTTGAATACCATCGTGTTTTCAGTTCTGTGCCTTTCACCCAAATGGGTTTAATTTGCTTGAATTTATAATTATTTATTTCATTTTAATTTATAAGTAAAAATAAAGTTTCAATTTTGTATAATTACGATACTTCTTGGCAAAAAAGGAGGCGGCCTTATCGCTAAAGGCGACCTCTTCGAGGCAACCCAGCTTGAATGAAATTCCTAAGTAATCCGGCGTTGTAGGTAGAGCAGAAAAAAGATGGGACTGTACAATTTAAATATACATACTTACACTAATTTATAATTTTACCAATACATATAGGTATTTACTAACATTATAAATGACAAGCACTTAATATTAACATATATTACAATAGACGAAGGTAAGGAAAGGAATGCTCCGGTGGTTCGGGCATGTGGAAAGAATGTATGATGAAAGAATGACTAAACAGATATACAATGCAAAAGTGGATGGATGCAGAAGTCGCGGAAGGCCACGACACACCTTCCATGATCAAATTGATCATGTATTAGCAGAAGGTGATGTCAGGAGCCTTAAGAATAGACGAGCGTGCATGACAAGAGCTATGAATGTCAAAGAAGCAAGTGAGGTATGTAAGAATAAGCCTGTGTGGCGCTCTGTTGTTCGTGCCTACCCCGCAAGGGACCTGGCGTGAAGTTATGTATGTATGTATGTATGTACAATAGACAAACAATTAAATGTTTAATACTTTAGACATATTTATTTAAAGACAGATAGTATTTTCTAAATGAGTTCTGAGAAGTGGGTAATGTTTTGGCCTAAATTTAATATTAATCTGCTTTCAGTTTCGTGGATAACATATATGATACGTTTTACCCTATGATAGGATAGTTTCCGCGGGATGCAGTTTCTAATTTTCACAAGAGATGTCGCGTGAAAATCCCTAGTATTACAAATTGCTATATTTGTCTATGAAAATTAACCCTAAAAGTAGCACGTGTAGACGAACTCCTCTTCCCCCCGCGGTCAAATCGCTTGCACTCAAATAACACTATATTTTGCATATCCAGCGTTGAAACCCTCCCTACCCAATAAATATTTATAAGGGATTTCCTTAACTGACCGCCAATAATTTATTGATGGAAATTTTTTATTGATATCTGTTCGAAATTGTTTACAAACTATACAAAAAATATGCCAAATTCGGTGGCTTATGAAAACTGAACTAGATATCTACCTAGTACATCTGCTTACGCAAACTATCTAGCTTGCGTAAGTACATGTATATACTTGTAAAATACTTATTAAATTATTATGTCTTTAATTAACTCTTTTATTAACTCTAATATTTTAATCATTGGTACCTATAATAATACATCAAGCCTGAAATTTCTAACACTTATAGTTTACTAGCTGTCCCGGCAGACGTCGTCCTGCCCTAAAAAATAGGGATTGATCGTAGAGGGTTCAAAATTTAGGGTTGTATGTATTTTTTAATGTTGTATCATAAAAAAATAGAAATTAAAAATTTTGTCTAAAAAATAAATTAAAAAAATTAGGGGTGGACTACCCCTATCATTTAGGGGGATGAAAAATAGATGTTGGCCGATTCTTATAGATACCGGATAAGCACAAAAAATTTCATCAAAATCGGTCAAGCCGTTTCTGAGGAGTATGGCAACGAAAACTGTGACACGAGAATTTTATATATTAGAAGATATAGAGAACAAGCGACGAATGCTAATGTTTTTTAAACATCATGCGTAAAAAATACTTTAATTCAATTAAAAAAAAACATTACACACACAACCGTGTTTTTGACACACATGCGCAAAATTATTTACTCTTTTGTTTATTGTTACAGTCAAATTAACAGTGTAGCCTTCTATAGTCTTTGACATTAATTATTATGTTAAAATTTCGACCACAGGCGACCACTAGTACATATAATAAAACAACACTTGAATTAGCACGCGTAGTTTTAACAATTAAAACTGCAGTTGCTAATTAAATATTGAGAAATAAATGTTTAAAACAAAAGAACTTCAATTTATTTCTAAATGTAAATATTACACATAGTGGCCGGTTCTAAGCCTTATCACAGCGACGCTAAATACTTTTTGTTGGACATTTAATAATATCTAAACAAGTCATTAGGAATTAAACACCAATGATGTGGTATCAAATATCACTTCTGATTATCTAATAACACTTACCACAAACATAAACATCAATTTGTAATGAAATTATCTAACACATTAAACATATTGCCAAAATAAAACACAACGATATCTGCTCCCCGGTTATCTGCTGCCGTTGTGGCCCTTTATTACATTAATACAATGAAAATTAAAACAATTTGCCGGATAAATATCTTCGCGTAAAGTATCAGTGGCGTCCCCATTTTCCCGTAGTGAAGGGCAACACGGATAACCCCTCTTAAAAGCTAGGAGCAGTCAGCATTAAATGGAATAAAGAGAACGAAGTCAAGCGGTCGTACATCCCCCTGCGCCCCCGCTCCCTGAACCCCCGCCCGCCGCGGGCCTCTGAATTTCATTAGCGGCCTACCCTCCCGCGTACCTAAAACCCACTTTACAACAGAAAATGGCGCTATGATAATACTTAGAGCCTTATAAAACACGCTGAATAAACATTTCTGTGTAATTGTACAATAACATCAAATTTTTTGAAGCGAGAAAGATGTTTAAATTAAGTTCTTTGCGATAGGAGATGAGTTCGGCTTTGGGTGGTTGCGACAATTTTATATAACAGCAACAAAGTGTTCCTGAAAATAGACTTGATTTTTATTTCGTACTAGCTGACCCGGCAAACTTTGTACCTACCGCTTCAAAATCAATGACAGATAATTGCTGAATGTTTCAACTTAATGTGGTCAAACTTAACCGGAACGAACATCAAACGTTTGACAGGTAGGAACAATTTCAAGGGGAAAGCGAAATTGTAGTGTTATTATATTCGAAGCATTTTTTTCACTCACCTTTTAAATCTTCCCTGGACTTTCACAAATAATTCAAAACCCAAATTAGCCAAATCAGTTCGGCTGTTCTCGAGTTTTAGTGAGACTAACGAACAGCAATTGACTTTTATGTATATAGAAGATATCTAGCTAGACCTTCAAAAAATGTTCTCTTAGTTTGAATTTTTTTTTAAATAATGTAATTACCATATGACTTATGATGATGAGCCTTGACCGTCATCTTGAGAGGCTCTGCATACTCTAGAGGATGGTAGCCATCCAGACGGTCGCCTCTTTCGACAGGCCACCCGTCCGCAAGAAATTATATTCCTTCTCTATTCCTGCACGGAGAAAATGTTATACATATAAGTTGATAATTTGTGGTCGAGTGATTTCGATCATAAGCCGGGTGTGAGGTCAGTGATGTAACGTAAGATGGAACGAGCATGAAGGTTGGCTGTTAATTGTGTCGCGCGCACATTCCAGGGAAGAGTGCGGTCGGAGGGATCGCGGGGTCGAGAAATGCGAAATAAATGCCCGGCTTAAATAGGAAAGGGATCGCGGCGGCGGGGCAGCGCCCGCGGCGGGGGCCTCGCGCCCCAAAGTGGTATTTTCACTTCGCTAATCGGATAACCACTTAACGAATGGGTCACTGCACGCCAAGCGTATTTTCACACGATTTTTCCCGAAGGGAGACCGGAGATTTTCGCGTCTTACGAGCTAAAACTTACGTCCCGCTCGTAACGGTCACTTAGTACGTGCAATCCGTATCTTATTGATTTTTGCCCAAAATTTAAATCCCTTTTTATGGTTTTGTCGTATTAGTTTCGGCGGCGGCTGTTGCGATTAATCTGTTGGCAATGGCGTGTGCTCGTGCATTTATTGACAGTCTGACATAAAATATGATCGATGAATACGATTATCTTTACAGATGAAGAGCGGAAGGGCGACGATTTGCTGCAGGGCATGCACCACCAGCTATTGGGGTACGGCATTAAGGAAGAGTCGAAGCGGGGCACCTCGGACTGCGGCGTCCCAATACCGGCTTCGAAACCGAAGATTTGGTCGTTAGCTGATACCGCTGCCTGCAAAACACCTCCGCCAGCAGCACAGCCCTGGCCGCAACACGCCTACGGACCACCGGAGAGGGCCGCGCCAACCGACGGCGGATCTAACGGATTCGCGCTGCCTGCGACGGCGGCGGCCAGTCCCGCGAGCAGCTCTTACGGCCGTTACGGAGGCTTCCCTGGCGGCCAGTACGGTGGGCAGCACCCGTGCGTCCATCCGGCCTCGTTTCCCGATGTCCAGACGGACACTCCACCACAAACTCCGCCCAACATGAAAGTGCCGAGCGTGGCAAACCCGCTCGGCAGCGGAGGCGGCTCTGGATACTGCTTTCCTCGGCACCAGCAGTCGCCCCAGCGAGATCCCTACCACAACCCCCACCACGCCGCTAATAGCCATCAGCCTAACCAACCCCATCACAACGAAGGATCTGCGGCCTTTAAGCCCTTCTATAAAAGGTTATTATCATTAATTTTACTACTTGCCTAGACTATTAAGTGCGATTGTAAAATAGCCGCCGCTTTCGCGTGTACGACTTGCCCTAGCAGTCCCTAATTTAATTCAACTGTTAGCTCACGTGAATAGAGTGAATGTTTCCTATTCCAGTTCTCTCCAAGAGCCCGACGGGTTCGTTTCGGCGTTCTGAAAGCAGGCCGCGCGCCACTAACGGTGAGTTACTGACAGATTCAAATTGACGGCTCGTCGTCGCTGTAGGAGATGCACGTATGCAAATTAGGACCGCTCGCGTCCGTAAATGGACGATCGTAGTAGTGATACCGAGACGGCCATAAACTGAGTTGCGGTTTAGTAGTGGAGGTTCGCGTCGGAGTGTCGTGTCAGTAATTGAAAACAATGGAGCAGTGTCGAGGCGGAAGGGCGAAGTGCGTCGCGCGACCGAGGGCGGCGAGATTGCGATCTTGCGTCATTTGTCACTGTCAAGGCGACGCGTCCCATACGCCTGAATGTATGTGGACATAACTCTGACCTGCCCCAAATTAGCTCTTGATTGGAGTGAGCACACTCAAACACACCACTCAAAATCGTTCAACATCAAATCCTATAATATAATCCTAAGATTTACTAACAAACTAGTTTTTGCTTTCGCTTAGCGTCAATCAATAAGGTATAACTAAATTACTACTTATATAGTTATTACTATTATAGAACTATTTGTACAAAGCCCTCCAAAACTTTATTTTCTGTCTCTCGGGATCAGTACTTTTTTCTGCATAAAGGTACGCTGTGTCTTTTTATGTACTCCTGACATTTACATAACTATCGTACAACTTTGTACAACGACCGAGTAGAAGTTATTTTTTATCCTTTGGGAGTAGTATTGTCCTGGATGAAAGCTACCGTATGATCTTAATGGAACTAGAGTCTGTACCCTTGTTTTTGCACCCTTGTTAGCGTGTATGCAAAATGGCAATAAAAGCATAACAAACTCGTATTGCCAATAATAAGAAGTTAGACGAAAAGTACACGTCATTCTTTGTTTGCCTGGATACTCAGTAAAGGCATGGTAAGGATAAGGCCGTGCGAAGTCTACTTCTATTTAGTTTCCCATCTTGATCCCGTGTCGCATATTTCTTAGAGCCGTCAAACCTTTTCCGCGAAGCACGGTGGCATCCGCGACTCATTACAATAAATCCGGGCGTCGGGCTGGTGCCGCACAGGACGGTATCGCGAAGAATTCTGTTTTAGCCAAACGCTCACAAATTCACATCTATGATCTTTTGTATTATTTTTGATTTCACGCCTTTTTGTCCCTCGGATTCCTTGACGCGAAAATAACACCTTATCGCGGCATTCCTTTAATGTGGCCCACAAAAAGAATGGATTTAAATCGACAGGTTTTTGTATTCAACTTCTTAAATAACATGCCAGGGATGCTTTTGAGTTATTATTTAGCTAAATGATATCGCTGTCTAAATCGATGATCGCGTTGGTAGAATTTGGCTCTCTCATTTTTCTGGGAATATTTATATTTGAGTCTCGAATACGACGGTCAAGTGTACCTACTTTAAAAGTCATGCTCCGCGACTGATTGGTCTTATATAATCCCAGGCGCCTGACAGCAATTCCATTCACTGGAGCTAATTTGAATAATACAGAGCAGGTATTGTTTCTGAGACAAAAAAAGAAACCTAGTTGAGAGTTGTACTGTAGAGTGCATATCGGTGCACGGCAGCCGAGCCGGGTCGATAGCAGCACGTGCGTGGGCGCAGGGCGCGGAATCTCAATGGATCCTCTTCATTCACAACGCTACCTCCGCATTAAAAGCTGCTTTACTTTTTTCGTGGCCCTAATCTCGGCTTTTATCTGTGGATCCTGGCCGGGCCCCGGGTCCTTCGTCCCATTCAGTCGCGGGTCGCCCGGACGACCCGTTTGACTTCTTTTTTCATTGACGCCGTACAAACTCAAGATGACCGCGGCCGAGGTCGAATTTTTATTTCTTTCACATTTCGGTTTTCCGGTCCGAGCGATTCGTTAATAAATTCTCAGATAATGAGACTGAACGTTTCGTCACCTCATCTCGATTGGTTTAGATTTTTTTCTTTTTTGGGTTTATATGTGTGAACGGAGCGCGGCGGCCGCGGCGGGCTCGCACCGGCGACCCCGCGATACAATCGGAACAGCTATCGGGATACCACTTTTTTGTTAATTTAAATACCGCTATTCTTTTTTGGGGGATGCTTTTATTGTTTTGAAATAAATCGAAATGATATACCCGGAGATATTACGAGCAAAAAGGAATTAGTTGAATGAGTTCGATTTTTGAAAAAGGACGGTATTTTAATGTGCGCTTATTTGTGTTGTTTCAGGTAAAGCCAGTGAAACCTGGGTCGCTGCTACGCCCATCCACCGCTAGGGACTGTCAGACATTCACAGTGGCACAGTGTTTCAGTTCTTATAATAAGACCGACGACGAAAATCACAAGGGCATAGGACTGTATCCATCTTACTACTACAGACACATATATGATATGCTGCCCTTTGTAAAACTTTATTGATTTGGTATATAAGTTTATTTCTACATCGCATTGTGTAATTTCTGAATTCCTAAAGTACTTATAATGCACAGACTATAATGATGTATAGAGAGATTGTTCAAGTACTTAACGATACGTTGTTTTTGTTGTGGTCATGTCGACGGTTGTCCTTTAGTCCTATTTGTCAAACGAGACGTTTTGTGAAATCGACGTTGCTCAGTATTTTTATAGATATAAGAATATTATGGAAATAATAGTTATCAAAATTATTTATAGACTACATTGAAAAGCGCAATTATGTATAAATCGGAATAATACCTTCAATTCCTCGACTGGAATTTTTAAGATAAGAGTTACAATAAGATTTCATTGTTCACTTAGTTCTTCCACGTTTATTTTTATTATTTGAATATCTCAGAGCAATAAGATGTATCTGTTAAGATTGCTCGTGCTATATGACGGTAGAGCATGAACGAGCCGCTCGGGTTCTATACCATTCGATTCGTCAAATTATTCGTCAACGAATAACGCGACGAATCATCGATCAACAAGTGTCGATTTGGTTATTGTTGTTGTCATTGTACATACATATAATTAATGTTTTGTAGATTTTCTATTTTCGGTTTCTCTACAATTTGTACAAAGTATTTAGTATGATTTAGCCACGTTCGACGTTGTTGACGAACACTTCGGAATGAACTTTATAAATATTGTTTAAAAGTATTATTAGTTTGTACATAAATATTATATCTCCTGAACATTTTATATTATTTTTAAATATTGGTCACAGTATTTAGTTGAAATGTATTTATAGAAAATTATTTATTTTTAATTCACGTACTGTACTCAGAAATCGATTTTATATATTGAAGAAATTAAGGGCCTTACGTGCATTATTGTTTTCTCTGAATCAAAAACCTTGTCATAGACTAGTGTAATTATATTTTCGTTTAGCACTCACTGTGAAGTGAAAAGTCATTCCTTGCTCATCAATGGAATGGAGATATAGCTCACTAAGGGCTCAGTAAATCAATGTTAAGCAAGAATAATTCACTCTTGTTTACCGCAGGGGCGGGAAGATAGGGGTGACTCTGGCATTGTGCAACTCAAACAGAATGGCTGACCTTCCCAACATTCATTGTATAATAGTCATTCTAAATCCATTGATCCGCGTGTTTAATTTTCAATTTGAAATAAGGAATTCACTTCATTGTAACTCACACTAAATATAATATCATCTCCTGTCTTGGGTGATATGTTATATAATAAATCTATCCCGGTTGAGATGACACAAAATTAAAAAAGGGAAAATCCTATTATAGAATTTTTAGAATGTTTGTATTACCTAAAAACTACTGAACCGATTTAAATGCAATTGAACATAGAGCTAGCATAAATCCCGTGTCAATCTAGCGTACTCTTTATCTGGATATATAAAGTAATTTTCATGTGATAGACAAATGTAGCCTATGTCGTTACGTCGCGGTTGTTTTGTTTTGTGAAGCCGTTGCAATTTCACTAGCAAATGCCTCTACATCATGCCAACGCCAACGAAGTTTCGCTGGCACAGGCTGCTATTTAAATGTGTATGAAAATTGTCTGTTAGTCATGTCTCGGTAACTAAAAGCAGACGAAGATTTTGTTTTAGTTAGATATATATATATATATATATATATATATATATATTATACTTATTGTTACCTTTTGCCATTCAAATCACATTTCATTGGAAATAGTGCAGGAGTTTGTAAGTGCATTTTACATGACATTATTTTTCCTTTAAATTGTTTCATGTATCACAATTTTAATTAACAAATAATGTCATAAAAAAATTGTTTCTGCAATTAATTGATTAAAATTACATTTTACAGTCAGTGCTAGACGAGCAAGTGTTGTGAGTAACTAAGAAATAGTTCAACGAAAGTTGTTATATACATCGAGCCGAATATAGACTTATTAAGCATCTCATAAATATAAATTTTGTAACACTGTTTGTTTCACTATAGGTCACAATAACAAATGCAATAGTTTTGAGGCTTGTTTCTGTGATTAGAAGCAGAGAGGTTTCATTGTGACCAATTTGAATACCACGTTCGCTTAATATTAAATGTTCTATATAGATATTTATAGAATATATACCTATTAATTATTATTATTATAATGAGTAAAATTATGTAACGATTGTAATTAAATCTTTATTTCAATGTGCACAGTTTTATTTTTTAAACCCGTTTTGTTTTTATTCATTTCAATTATGCAATATATACAACAGCAATAATATCTAATATTATATTATTATAAAAATAACAAACATTATACGCTTCTAATTAATATATATACACGTATTAACCTCATAAATTATATAGAGGATAATACGTCATTTTAAAATAATTCTATTACCGTGTTTCGCCCTTCACAAAATAGATTTTTTTTTTTATTGACAATGAACTAATATAGTTAATTATTATTTTAGATACATGTTTAATTAAATTTTAAATAATTATACACAGAGGGCAGTGTCGTATATTAGGTGCATATTTAGTCGTTGGCATTGACTTAAATTTAGAGAAATTGCTCATATAATATAATTGTATATATGCACGATGCAATATATACAAAACTATAAATTGTAAGTCAGTGTTAGCTGAACGAAAATACTGACTAAGTTTAGGCCGTAACAGATTCATATGAGCTTCGAAAAGTAATTGTGGAACTTACTTATGTACTTTAGAAAAGGAGCTTGTGACAGATAATTAAAGATTTTTTGGCTAGTATTGCTGGAAAGTTTCTTGTCGCATCTTTCTTAAACAGCGATAATATTCGGGCGTTCTATAAAGCCACTTTTGGCATTTACCAAACATTTTAGCAGTTACGTGATCTATCGATTATGATACAATTAAGAGTTGAAATCGATATCGGAAGTCTCATCGAATAGATTAAAATAAAACGATTTATTATATTAAAAAAATATCTTATGTATATTTTCCTTCGTTATCTTTAAAATGTAGATAATATGCATAACTTATACACGATTTATGTTTAAACTATTAAATTCTCGATTATACGTCAATAATGTCAATCTCCAAGTTCAGGTTACTAATATTAGAGATAAAAATGTGTTGACAAACGTTGTCTTGTCTTACGTTTTTAAAGAAATAAGCTAACTAAGGTGTTGTAATATGATATAAACTATTTGGATACTAATAAACTCCATGGTCCCCGAACATCGCGACGGGCAGACGCCATAGTCCTCATACTCCTAGACTCCTAGTATTACTTACAGTTCATCCCAATAGTCTGGTAATTTTTATTCTTATTTCCTACACTGGCCGGGGCTTGTCCTTGAGTGCATTAGTATATGGTGGAGACCATGATAATCGTCGGTCAGTGTCACGCCACATTTACAATAATTTTATCAAGGGGCCTCTACGTGTCGGTCTTCCCATGGCCTGTAAGCCCTCCAAATCTCCGGGCCATTTTTATGGCCCGTGGTCTTGACAGACATGCAGTATATTAATAATCGGTAGACAAACACTCATTGTATATCCCCAACCTAAGCAAGTTACTCTTGTGTTATGGGTGGTATACAACGGATCACTCTGGGGCCGATACCCGAACCATAATAAATAAGAGATGTTCGTTTAAAAAAAATATCATGCCAGTATCGAATCCGGACCCTCTGCTTTCCAGCAAGTTCGGCTAACTAAGACTTAACCCACTCAACGAGAGGCCCTCAAATACTGTAATACTGTTACATAGTTTTTGAAGTGATAACATCTTATGTTAGGGTAAACCGTTTCATTACGTAAGGCGTTACGACACCAGTCTGTCTGGCTTCCCTTTCTCTCACGTTAGATTAGTTTAAATTATCACTTCTGTCGGGCATCCCAAGACGCACACCGTCTTTTTTGTAAATAGAATAGAAAGCCATTTATTGCATAATCTGTCATATAAATATAATTATAGTCAGTTTAGTATGTATATATAGTAGTGTGTATACATATTATAGAATGTGTATATATAGTAGAGTTTGTATTTATGGTTTGTTTGTCAGTATTTATATGAAATTTCAAATGGCGCATCTTAGGACGGCTCAACTATAACACGTTGTGAAACGGTATAGGTATATAGGATAAAAAGTGAACAACTTAGTTTCAGTGAAAACATTGAAATTTGAACACTAGTTGGAAATCTACACAATTACGAAGAATACATTAATATATGGTTATAAGACAATGATCGTGTACTAGAAGAAGGTGATGTCAGGAGCCTTAAGAACAGACGAGCGTGCATGACAAGAGCTATGAATGTCAAAGAAGCAAGTGAGGTGTGTAAGAATAAGCCTGACTGGCGCTCTGTTTGCCAACCCCGCAAGGGACCTGGCGTGAAGTTATGTATGTATGTATGTAAGACATTGGGAAGATAATACGCAACTGTAAAATATTAAGCCTCGCTAATGGTCTAGTGTTTGTGTATTTATTAAGGATATAAAAATATTTGAAACACAACACAATATTACACGATTACATGAGAGATAGGAGAGGATAAATGAATAAGAGGAAACTGATGTTAAATATTTAAATATAACTTGACATCTGATATGTAGTGCGTTCCATAAGTAGTTCACAACGCCCAAAATTCTCTGTCTGCCGTTCCACAAGGCGACCGCGGTTGTTATGGTCGTGGCGACAAACTCAAAACGACCCATGTCAAGAGGTGGGTTGATCGCGGTCCTGAACGTGGTCGTTGTGAGTCTCTAATGGAACGTAGGGAGATGCAAGTTGTCACAGCCCATTTTTAACAATAACTCGTACTTATAATATACCACAGAAAAGGAAAGCGAATTTCCTTTAAGACCATAAAGTTGGTCCCACAAACGGGAATGCTCTAATGAATTCAATCAAGTTATTTTTTAACACAAATGAAATGGCTAAAGAAGTCGATAATGAGATGGTAAAAGTCGTTTATAGGCCGAGAGGGTTGCACCCCTGTTCAATGGCTCTCAACTCTTAAACAATGCTTAAGGGCTAATAAAGAAACCTTTTTTTGCTTCTAAATATCGACCAAACTGCGGGGTGGTGAGTCGGAGATTAAGGGATTATTACAAATGAACGAGTTTTACGACAAATGAAATTAATTAAATAGTTACTAACTGGATGCAAAGTAACGTAAAGTAAGTTTCTATTTCAGCCTACTAAAACTTTAACATACTAACCTATGCCCAGCTTCAGTCGCTGTAATGTATGAACAGAGTGGAGGAATGGTTGGTAGTACCACATGCCCTCTGTGAGAACCAAAACAAATCTATCTAACGAGAAGCCTATGAATTTTTGAATGATAAATTTCATACCGAGAATCCCGCGGGAATTTTCCCAGGAGTGATTATTAATTTTTCAGGAGCATATAAAGAAGCTTATTCCAACAGAATTTTCAGTAAATCGATAGCTTACATTTATTTTTAATAGCGGTGCTTTGGTCCCGGGCATCCCGCAGGTATTTGAAACGTGGACAAAGTCACGAGCATATGTGGCTAAAAATTAGTAAAAATATAAGAACTTCTTAATATGGTCAATAAATTAATTGGGTGGGGTGGCCTACAACGACAAGTTTATGCTACAAGCAAGTATAACATTATATTGTTAGTACTTTATTACTCTCTTCCAAAGATTGAGCAATGAACCTAAGTGCACTTCCTGTGTATTTCCCCAAGGGATACATGAAAATATATAGACATTGGTGCTCTTTGGTTTAATTTGCAAAGAGACGTGGTTAGAGGTACTTATAAAAGCACAACGGTTCCTCTGGTTAGCACTGCAAACATCTATCCTCTATAGCTGGTTGGTTGTGTTGTACCACACAAACAACAAAAAATTCCGAAATAGGATATAAAGAATTTTTAATATCACGTATAAGTTCGCGCTTGATTTGAGCGGAGATATGATCTAAAATCAAGCACCCTTACCTAAAACGTACCTATTGAAGAAAGAAGAAGAAAGAAAGAAAATGATGTTTATTTAGAGTTATTAAAAATTACAAAATATATATAAGTCTGCTATAAGGTAGTAGTGGTAGCCTGTATAAGGGGGTTGCCTGGAAGAGATCGCTTTATGCGATAAGGCCGCCCTTAGTTAAACATGTATTGTACTTAGTTTTAATAATAATAATTTTATTTCTCAGACTTGCGTCCAAAATGTCTGTTAGTTACACAAGAGACTTAAAAACTAATTGTTAGTAAAATAAAAACAAGTAAAAGTAACAAAAACACGTATTTGGCGGCTCGGTTTGACGGCAGCACATGCAATTTAACCCTGTGTTTTTTTTTTTGAGGCGAGGGAAAATGCCTAACCGATTTACGCACTCTCTGGGCCGTCACTAGAAAACGGCACGCATCCATCGGGAACGATAACGCTAGCAATAGTATGCTTTGTTTGCGCTCCGTCCGCAATGGATGACACAGAGGAGTGTTGAGACTTCGAGTGATGCCGCACGGGCGAGCAACCTCAATACACACTAAAAACCCCCTCCTCCCTGTCGACCCTGCGCTTTTGTTTGTGATGGAAGGACTGAGATATAGAACATAGTTACGCAACAGTCGATCCAGCGCAATAAAGTGCCTGAGGTGTGCCCTGGGAGAACACACCCACTTCGAGACGGGGGCAGATGAATCCCTTGCTTTACCTAGTAGCTAAGAGCCCCCTCGTTCCGAAACCTAACTCAGGGAGGGAAGTAATGCGCGTATCTGCCTCTCCGGGTGCCGGCTGAAGGCCGGCGACCTCGAGAAGAGACCGTAGTACGCGCCGAAGGACTTCGCTCCCTATCCCTTTCTGGGGCCTCTTTGAGAGACATTACTGCCTCGCAAAAAGTAACCGCAGCATCCCAGTGGTCGTCGCTCTGCAACATGGCCGTTACCAAGTCGCCGAGCGATCCGACGGCTCCTACGTGCGTCTCGAGCTCGAAACGCTGCGGCGTCCATGCAGCGCACTCGACAAGCGTATGAAACGCCGTATCGGGTGCGCCGCACTGGCGGCAATCCGGAGAAGGCAAGCAGTCCACAATGCGAAACAGATACTGATCGAAACAACCGTGTCCGGTCAGTATCTGTGTCGTCTTGAAGGTCAGGGTTCCGCTGGTGCGGGTGACCCATCTCTCCAGCTGTGGCCTGATTGCATCCACCGTAAAGCCGCCGGCTGCAGGGTGTTCGAGGTCACAAGACCAGTTGACGAGGCAGCAAGCGGTTTCCCGCTTCCTGGCCGTCTCTATCTCGACTTGACAGAAAGCCAGTCCTCTAGCTAGGGCATCCTGCTGAGTACGACGAACCCTGGACAGGACGTCTGCCTGGAGAGGCCAGGGCAGCTCGCCTGCCAAGAGTGTCGCCACCGTCCACGACACTGTGCGATACCCCTGCTTTTATTCATTCATTCATTCATGAGCAGTTTAGTAAAAGACAAAAGTTAATTAACTCTTTCAGGCCCTAACTCAGCAAATGATGGTCGAAAACAACCAACGCTGGTCTTCCGTTAGTGCCAAGCAGTAACGTCACATTCACAGAAGAAACAAAAAATAGCTAATGAACTAATTATAATTAGAACAAGATGAAACAAAAAATAGACATATTTTGAATAATTTAATATAAGTTATATGTTATGAAATAATTATTGAAATTTGAAAATAATGATTTTGAAAATTAATAATAGGTACATACATGACGAACAAAAAGAAAGAAATTAAATTAAATAGAGCTATAACTATGGAGAAGATTCAACCAGGCTTACTAAAAGGCGCTTGTATCAAGTGCGAGATCTGCTTGCTGCCTTTGATGTTCGTATGAACGCTTTCAGTTTTGTTTTAAAAATATGAGCACTTAAAACGGTTCTATTCACATGAGACTTGAAGACACCCAGATTGTAGGTGTCGGGAAAATCAGACTACAATAGTGAGTTCCACTCCTATGCGGTGCGCGTAATGAAGGTGGATCAAAACGTTTTGTTCGTATAGGTGGTATGTCCACCATACAGTGGTGCCGAATGCCAGTGCGTCTAGTTGTCCGATGATGGAAGAGAGACGGCGGGATACCTCAATAAACTATTAAAGTCTCAAACACACAATTAGAAAATTATTAAGGCAGTATTGATAAGGCTCAATGTGTTTCTTTAAGCATCAATCTTCTTTCAAACATTACATGTAATTGCTTCGCACCATACATAAGATCTCTTTATAAAAATACGAAACACTTGATTATATCATAGATGAACAAAATGTGTAGACCAAGCTCCGTACTCTCAGAGCGAAGCCAGCTAAAGGAAGACGATTTTTTTAATAGAAAGCTGATCGCGCCAAATTGCCTTACGAGATATTAATGTTAAATCATCAAATTAGTACAGATGTACCCACACAATATGTAGTATTTCCAATCCTTTCCAATACAACCCAATACAATCCAACTACTCCCAATCTATTCCATCAATGTACAATTTATGTACCAAAGACATATAGTATACTAAATAAAGGTTACAAATTACGTAGGACCTAGTTTAATAAGTACATGTATAAGTATAGAAGTGTTTTTTTCTTTTAAACTGGTATGTATAGACTTAGTTATAATTGATCTATGTTTGTAAGCCCGAGCATATATAGTTTGCCTGAGAATACGAGTGCTGAATGAAAATAAATTTAAAAAACTACCCGCACAGACACATACCATGTATTTCATGTTGTAAAACCTGTTAACTTAAACTATTACAACTTTTAAGCATTTGTCACATGTCTTTTCCAAGTATAACACCTTCTATCCAAGGCTAGTAAATATTTAACAAAATGCTTCACTTCATTTGACGCTTTTTCACGTATGCTCCACTATAGTTTTGTTCATCTGAGATTATAAATAAAAATCTTTTGAACACTGAATGATCGAATGTGCGATAAACTCAAGATGACCGCACATATCAAAAGATTTCATTAATAAAGGCAAATAAAGAACTTCATAGGCAACCTTCAACAGATATAGATCATAAAATGTCCTCATTTATAGACAAACAGAACTAAACTATTGGTTAACTTAATCAAATCCGTTACTACGGCAATTGTATGCGCAATAAAACCGGCATTGCTCATAAAATGGTCATAAACATTGACAACACAAATACTGGCTAATAATTGAGGGAACCAATCGGAATGAGCTGTGATATCAATACACTCATGTGCAAGTATATTTGGTACCACTGTTATTGAACAAATTTAAATTAGAACACATATTTGACTTTTAACTCATCTTAACACTAGATAATACTTAAGATGATATATAGTATGGATGTTTCTAGAAAATATCTATTTCTGGTTGACGTAACAGCCCAATTGTGTAATTTAGAAAAGTAAGACACATACTTTAATTTAGTTTTGGCCGACATGTCATTCGCGTGGTACGTGTTCTTATAGATATATATATGTAGGGTATCCTACATCATTTAACTAAATAAGACATCTTCGAAATTTTAAATTAAAATTGCTATTTTATTAGTCTCTGAATTTTACAGACTGATAGACATTTCACTTAAATTATTTACTCTGAAAGCACAGACAGATCGTATAATCATATTCAATTCTAATTATTATTATTAACACTGGATTCCAAATAGTAAAAAGCTTCTAATAATAAGTTTTGCTATCTTATTAGGCCTTGCTTAAATAAATATTATAGAACAGTTATTGCCATATGATATATTTTAACGAATGTCTAAAGTAATATCAAATTGGCATATTATCTATGATTACTGTACAATTATAGAAAAAAGTTGTCTATGGATTTAATGGATTACATTATGTTTTTGTTAATTAGTTGATTTTCAACTTAATTACTATTTAAATGCCAGTAAGGGCAAAAACATATGTAACATAAAATAACATATTGTCATCAGATGTTTTTTTTACTAACCATGTTTTTAAGCAAATAAATGATTTCATTTGATTTAACATGAAAATTATCCAATTTTTTTTTTTCATTTCTGATGATGTGTCCAAATAAAATTGACGCACAGTGTAATAATAAGACGCAAACGACCGAACAGATCAGAAAGCAATGTAGACGGCTGCACTGCAATAAAATTGTTTACTAAACTCGAAGCTTCTAATTAATTTTATTTCAAGGGAGATCTCATTACCATACACATTGTATGTTTTATGTTCAACATATCATAAGATAAATAATTTGTCCCATGTTTTTCAGCAAATTAATTCACTCCTATTGCATTTTCTTAGATTGAAAAATCCCATTTCTTTTGGCTTAAAAATTTAATAAAAAATGTCAAATACAGTAACATAATACGAAACTCTTCAGAAGGAAGTATATTTATATGGCTCCTCTTATTTATAACTCTTAGCAAACTAATAATATTAAAAAGCACCCTCAAGAAAATTCACTGTAGTTTTAAAAATGTGACTGATCAAGGAGTGTTTCTATACTGTAGATGAATTTCTTAAAAAAAAAATGGAAAATCTTAGTGATCTATTTGTTATTTATTTTCTTGACATCAATTACTTATATATTAAAAAAATACTTTATTTTTAATTAGAATATTTATGTAAATTTGATTTTTAATCAATTTTGTACACCACTATGTGGTAGAATGTACTGTGCACCTACAATTGTATAATATCTCTATAAACTACATTCTTGTAAATAAAGATATTGACTGATTGATAGATACCTACATATAGTAAGATATTTTCATAGATAAAATGGTTGCGTCTTTATGTTTCCCATGGTACCTATCTACTCGACAAGTTAGTGTGGTCTTTCTTAGACTGCACTGCCACTCAAAGCGAACCTATACTATATAAAAACTTTTTTAAGACCAAATAATGTTATATTTCAACAAAAACTATTGTTACAAGCTACAGGACACGAAATAAAATGACGTTGGAATTACTATAGAATTTATTAGAACTATACAAACATGTCATCATCATCATCCCGGTTGCGTTCGGAGCGTTCACTCCGACGCCCAGGGTCCGCTTTCCTACTTTTTCTACTCCACTTCGCGCGGTCTTCAGCATCCCCCGTTTTGAGACCATTGGCACGCATGTCATCCTTCACGACGTCAAGCCAGCATTTCTTGGGCCTTCCCCTTCGACCGGGACCTGGCGGAGGTGGCATGGCTAGACATTTGTTCCCCACGTAATTAGCCGGTCTGAGTAAAACGTGGCCGTACCAGCGTAAGCGACACTCTTGCAGTTTGTCTGCTATGTCACGGACATGAAGACGGCCGCGGATGCGGGAGTTCCTGACCCGGTCTTTCCGCATCACTCCACACATCCATCGCAGCATATTCATCTCCGTGACACGCAGTTCTTGCTTGTGTCGCTCAAGTACTGGCCACGCTTCACTGCCATACAAGAGGACAGGTCTAATGATGGATTTATCGACCTGTCCTTTTAATTTGACCGGCATTTTGGGGTCACAAATGACACCTGTCACCTCACGCCACTTGGCCCAAGCTGCTGTGATACGGGCCTTGACGTCGAGGTCGATATCCCCGGACGCACTAAGGACAGATCCCAAGTATTTAAACTGATCCGTGCGCTCGACCGTATCTTCGCCTATGCGCACGGATGTGGGATCTGTAGTGTTGCAGGCCAAGTACTCAGTCTTCGCCACATTTAGTTTCAAACCGCCGTCCTCTAGCGACCTCTTCCACGCATTTACACGTCCCACCAGACGCCCCCTGTCCGAATCTGCCAGCGCGATATCGTCAGCATACATGAGCAACCAAAAGACCAGAACTATACAAACACGTATACAGGTATAAATATAACTGGACGCAACCAGTACAAACTACACAATTCAATAACACGCGCATAGTCCGTCGCTATATAGCTTATCAAATATACACCTTACTCGTATCGTAATCCTCGTTTGACTGCCTTCCCCTCCTGCATTCCTCTTATTCTATACAAATAAGATATGCCTCGACGCAAAATAATAGCAACAAGAATTAGTGCGACACAGTTACCTAATGACTGCCATAAAACAAGTACAATAACAATAGGCTATTGTCTAATTGCAAATTTTGAACACAAAGTAAACAAAAGAAGTCCAAATGTGAGAAAGGTGGGAATAAGCCAGGTGTGCATTCACTTTGTCGGCGTGTAACAATATTATAGCTATACAATAAGTATATTTAATTATTGAAATAATTGATAAAATTAATTGATTTGTTTAATAATACATTGATACGTTATAAAATAGGACACACACGAGTTACGACGATAGGATTAAAAGGCAACTAAAATAATAAAGTAGGAAAAGTGACATATGTATATAAGGATCAAGTGGAAATCTATTACTTCTGCCTACACTACAGAAATGGGCACGATAGTATGTATGTAAATTTTATAAAGTGTTTTGGTGTGTTTACAGAATGTTGAATTATTCAAGTTCAAATGTAACCTTTTTTATTTGTTGTTAGTTTCATATTTTTTATTGACAAATATACAACGTGTCTCATTTCAAATGACAATAAATCATAATTTTAGCAGTCTTACTCCATACAAAGTTTTTGGTACTATTAAATCAACTGTAATGTCAAAATTTAAAAAAAGCAATTTCCGAACAAACTAATTGCGATAAAAAGACAATAAAAACAGAACATCTTGTAAATATTGGTTCACTGACCTTGGTAAGAATGAACATCTTCCGCGTTTAATGATGAAGAGACGAGCTGGCAACATGATACATTTGGTCACTAACCTACCGATTTAGTCACAATAACAGATACATGTTGTTGTAAAATACTGAAATGAAAAATGAGGTCCTGTGGCTAAACCAAAGAAGCTACCTTGATTCCTTTTGTATTTGGGTAGAGTACGTCGTGATGAAAACGTGGTCTGATTTATTGTCGTAAGGTCTGAAACACGCTGTATAATGGGTTACATTATGCACTTAATCGACCGGCTCGTTGTAGTTTTTCACTGTAAAATATATATCTCCTTACTTTTAACTGTTGTTATGTTATTGTAATAAAGGTATATTTAAAGCAGTAATTACCTGTTTAAGAACAAGTATCAATCTTTTTATACTTTTAACTTGCATTTGTGTTTTTTTTATTTTTGAAGTATACTTCTCGCAACTAATTAACCTACACTTGAAGTGTAGTTTGAAGTAGCTTTTAAAGATTTAACCTAATTTATGAAGCCGTGTTTTAGTATATAGATAAATTAACTTCGAGAATTCAGAGTAGTATTTGTATATTGATAGGAATTCTACACTAGAAATTCCTTGTACAATCAGAAAAGAAGTGGTTCGTTACATTTTGAAGAATATATTTACAATCAAAAGTCAATGCTGAAAGACAAATAAATAATAATTATTTGCATTTCAAATTGTTGCGAGGTCTCACTGTTTGGATTTAGTTTGATAATTATTTATTATTTTTTATTTATGTATTTATTTATTTTGCATGTATGTCTTTGACGACCATGGGCCATGAATATGGCCCGGACTTTTGGAGGGCTTGCGCGGGGCCATGGAAAGGCCAACGCGTAGAGGCCCTCTGACAAATTTAATGTAAATGTGGCGTGACACTGACCGGCGATTATCCCTGTCTACACCATATAATAATGCACCCAAGGACAAGTCCCGGTCAGTGTAGGACTATTGTGGAAAATGAGGACAAAAAGTACCGGACTATTGGGGTGAACTGCTAGTGGTACTGGGGTTCTGGGAATATGGGGACTATGGCGTCTGCCCGTCACAATGTTCGGGGAACATGGAAAAATGGGTAGACGGTGACTCGCCACTCCCTGCATGGGCCCCAAAAAATGCCATAAAACGCAGGGGCAACATGGGTATGAGTGGCTAAGGGGTGTAGAGAGGTGTGCTGCAGGTTCACCGAAGCTACTTCTGACGATAAGCTATTTATCACTTCCACCCCTGGAGCTTGAGTCTTAGCTCTAGCGATCTCCACTCCGTGCAGGCTGGTTAAGGCAAGCACGGAGGTGGGAGCCTTGCTTTGGCCCCCGGAGTCAGGTACGAGGTATCGCTACTCACCTAAGGCTTCGCCACAAAGCCCCCCTGCGGGATTATTTATTTTATTATTATTAATTTTATCCGTGCAGAAACGGAGAAAGCATACAATTTCCTGCGGCCGGGTGGCCTGTCGTAAGAGGTGACAAAACAACCCACAGCCAGGTGGTAGGGCATTTGCCCGACTGGATGGCTACAACCCCTGGTCTAGAGTATGTCGCCATAACAACCTTGGGTTGTGTTCCGTCATTAGTGGCCAGGTTCCAGTTTCCCTTAAGAGAGCAGCAGCACATTTGTAGCACCTTTGGTGTTGCAAAATATCCATAGGCGATGATAACCGCTTTCCATTACGTGGGCCGTCTGCCTGTCTGCTGAACTCCTGCAATAAAAAAAAATATAATTTTGGTTCATTCTTGTTATTTATTATTCAATGTTATTATTTGTTCGTGATTGTTATTATTTGATAATAAACTTGTTTATTAAAAATGGTTCTGATTTTAAAACGTAGTCGAGGTAAACTTTTGACTTCCCAAACTAAAGAATTTTTGTATAATTTGTACAAATATTTTGAAAATGAATGCAATAACAATCCCAGCAATATTATGACTTCCGCTCAATTAATTAGTAAATTAACAATAGTATCATTGACTTTTATCGGAAAGGTGCTACCGGATAGCAAATGTCATTGATTAGATCAGGGACTAATAATTTAGTATTGCAAATTATGTTTAACATTAACATTTTTTATTTTAATATCATATTTCTCATATTTTAAGGTAGAGGTCATTATTTATCTTTATTTCTAAATTACCTAAAACATAAAACGCATTATCTTTATCTATTTATTTACGGTCCATTTATAATCTAATAGTTGTTTAGTTACATATTTCTTCTATAAGCTAGTGACTACATTATTATACAATACTAATATCTGAAATTAGTTTTACACATTATAGTTATTCAATCTGTTACAGATTTTATGATATTTAAATATAGCGAAATCTTAAACTATAAATAAAATAATTCGTTTCTGGATATATTATATTAATGACTTGCCTTTACAATTTTTTTCTACAAGTGACAACTAAAAAACAAAGAAATAATATCACACCTAAATTTAAATTTAAAAAAATAAAACATTCTAAAAAGTTCCAACACAATCTTTACAGCGTTGTTCACTCTATTATTTTTGTTGACCACCTTTACTCTCTAAAATTAGAAGTAGAATAAGCCATAAAGCCCAGGTCACGGGCTAAATTAGGAGAAGCAGGCTTTCTAGCACTAACTGCTAGCTAATCCCTGAATCAAGCGTTTCCAACTCTGAAAGTTAGATGGCGCATCTGGTTTAAATTTGAATTCAATGTTGTAATTTACCTTAAATAATTGAATTTTTGAAATATGTCTGGGTAAGTTTTATATTTAAAGGTTTTGTTCAAGATTTACGTGTAATCCATAAATAAAAAATTGCAAATAAAATTCTTTATTATATATGTGGCCTAACTAAAATGGATTCTATATATCCTGTTTTTCTAGATGGCTTGTTAGGTATCTTATTTACAGTCTTTGAAAAAATTCAAAATATTTTTTTTTAATTCTAGCAAAAAAATAAAACCTACTCCAAGAGTAACTAAAAAGCACAAACATTTTTTACATCTTGAATTCGGTGCCAAGTAAAGTACAAAAATATATTTTAAGTAAAAAAAAAAATCTTGTTGTGATTATTTATATAACTATGTATGTATATGTATATATAATTCTGAAATTAGTTGTCGGTGTTTATGCATCTATTGACCTTTTTTCTGCACCACCTATATCGTTAGATTATCTATAAAATTTCTTTAATTTGGGTTGCCTGGGAGTTGATTGCTTTACGCTATAAGGCCGCCTATTGTATTGCCTATAAAGTCTTGTTAATATGGTTTGTTTGTTGTAATTGTATATTTTTGTGCTCACTAAGTGTTGTTATCTATCTGCCTACAAAAGTCTTTCAACGGAAATTGGTTTCAACAGATTTTGTTGAGATTTGAGAATGTATTCGCGAATGCTTATTGAAGGTACCATAGCCAAATAACAAAAACAAAACAATCGACGTCTTCAACAATAGTCACCACAGAACCCTTAATTGTGCGTGGATCGACACGCACTTACCCGATTTTTGACAACAACAATCGCCCCGTTGATCCCGAATAAAATGGAACCATATCTTTCAAAAAATTTCTAACATCATTTAGTGCTTAGTGAATGTTACTCAGCCATTGTTCTCCTGGTACGATTGTTATTGCATAGCGGGGCTAGTGAGAGGTTTTTGGGGTTCTGTAATCAAATAAGGAACCCGCGCCGTAACGCGTTACGTAAAGAAGTGGTTTATCCTCCCATAAGAAGTTATCACTTCAAAATACTAGTATAATTATTGAAGTGAAACTTCTTTATCAGCATTGGAAAAAAATTGCCGTCACATTTTCGAGTTACGCGTCACATTTTTTTAACCTTTATTTATTTAACCAATTTCTGTAAAGTTCACGTAAGAAGTGAAACTTCTTTATGACCTTAATTTCGAAAAATGATCTACTATATGCAACTTTACAGAAATTGGTTAAATAAATAGAAGGTCGAATCGACCTTGTTAGGGGCAAAAAAAGATGGCGCGTAATGGAAAAATGTGACGCGTAACCGAAAAATGTGACGGCAATTTTTTTCCAACACCGATAAAGAAGTTTCACTTCAATAAAAATCAATTTGTTTGATTAATTGCAAATGGAATCACAAAAATGAACCTAACATCGGTTTTAAGCTGTGATTTCAGTGACATTTCATTCATTATATTGTGATGTTAAAAACAACACGAAATTTTTTTAACAAGTTATTTTTTGAGAAATGAGATCATTCGTTCATGAATTTTTCAAATCATTAACCACTACGGAATCCTAACTGTCCGTAGTTCAACACATACTGGCCGGATTTTAGGCTTGTAAAATTTATTATGTGTACAAGCCAAATGGAGTCGGAAATAAAACAATCACGCCAATTGATTTAATGATATTAGAATATAGTGGTACATTAGGCTGGTCGCAATTGAGCGCAGTAAACTTCGGGGTACAGGTGGCACGTCACCTGCCCTGGGGCCCAATCCTGCTATGTCAAGCCTTGGCGTTGCGAATGTTTTTAAATTTATCCGTTCAGGAACGGAGAATACAATTTCCTGCGGCCGGGTGGGTGGCTTGTCGTAAGAGGTGACAAAATAACCCACAGCCAGGTAGTAGGGCATTTGCCCGACTAAATAGCTGGAGTATGCCACTATAACAACCTTTAGTTGTGTTCCGGTATTAATGACCAGGTTCCAGTCACCCTTAAGAGAGAAGCAGCGCATTTGTAGCACCTTTGATGTTGCAAATGTTCATAGGCGTTGGTTACCGCTTTCCATCAGGTGCGTCGTCTGCATGTCTGCTGAGCTCACGCAATAAAAAAAAACTTACGATTCCATTGCGATAGTGTCGAAAATTCATCTTCTTCTAAATCCACAATATAAAGTGATATGCCATAGTCATACCACTGTTATTAACAGAATGCCGAAATCATACAAAACTACGATTCATGGACGGTTTCTATATCTTACTATTCATTCACATGGCTTGATCGGTTGTATTTTGACACTACTTGTATGGAGTTTCTGTCAAATTAACCGATAGTAAGACAGTCGATAAAATATATGAACCGGCCATAAGACGATAGTGTTACAATTATTTAGTTGCATAGTTGCTCTGCTTTCAGAAGTCGTGGTAGCGTAATGGCTAGTGCACGCGTCCCAGGCCCAAAGGGCGCCGGTTCGATCCTGGCCTGATCGCATGCACCACTTAGTCAGTTTTCTGATCTAAAGTGCATATTGTAACAATCACCACGTGCTAACAACAAGCGTGGCGGGTATACTGTCCATTAACCTTATAATGGGATGCCCGAGCCCAGCAGTGGGACATTTCTGGGCTGTCATTAATATTATTATTATAGTTGCTCTTGTCATATTTTCTTTTTAAGGTTAATAATTAATCTTGTTATGTAACCTCTTATTTCTAAACTACATATATAATCGGCCATTTCCTTTTATTTAATAATAATGTTATACTTTTGTTTATTCTGTATTAAGCGCCTGTTTTGTATACAGTAGTTCTCCTAGAGAGGTATATTTTTATATAATTAAAAAAAAAAAAATTAATTTAAAATTTTATCCGTGCAAGAACGGAGAAAGAATTCAATTTCCTGCGGCCCGGCGGCCTGTCGTAAGAGGCGACAAAACAACCCACAGCCAGGTGGTAGGGCATTTGCCCGACTGGATGGTCCACCCCTGGTCTAGAGTATGTCGCCATAACAACCTTGTGTTGTGTTCCGGCATTAGTGACCAGGTTGCAGGCTCCCTAAAGAGAGCAGCAGCGCATTCGTAGCACCTTTGGTGTTGCAAATGTCCATAGGCGATGGTAACCGCTGTCCATCAAGTGGGCCGTCTGCCTGTCTGCTGATCTCCTGCATTAAAAAAAAAAATTACCATAATTTTATGTAACAATATATCTCTCTATCTAATATGAAAATCCATCAATTGTATATAGACGGAAGGTATTCACTACATTTTATTTTCACATCTGCAGACGCGATAGATTTTTACTGTGTAAAACTTTAAATATATTATCTCTAATATATAAAATTCTCGTGTCACAGTTTTCGTTGCCATACTCCTCCGAAACAGCTTGACCGATTTTGATGAAATTTTTTGTGCTTATCCGGTATCTATGAGAATCGGCCAACATCTATTTTTCATCCCCCTAAATGTTAGGGGTAGTCCACCCCTAAATTTTTTATTTTATTTTTTAGACAAAATTTTTAATTTCTACTTTTTTATGATACAACATACAAAAATACATACAACCCTAGATTTGCAACCCTCTACGATCAACCCCTATTTTTTACCGGGCAGGACGACGTCTGCCGGGACAGCTAGTCTTATATAAAATATCCAAACAATAATGTATGTAAATTCTTGTCATTCATAACCTCTTTAATTAAAATAGTTTATCAATGACTTAATTCGCTATCGGTTGTGCCAGTTTGCTAAGTTTCTGATACTGCAAAACTGTTCGTTGGATGGCGAGGAGTTCTAAAAATGTTTGTGTGGAGTTAGTGTAATATTGACCAGCTATTGTTCTTTTATTACCATAAACCCTTATGAGTTGTTGCAAGTATTACAATCCGGCGATTTGGACCAGATAGCAAAAGTAGAATTGGGCCCTTGGCCGGCCCGAGGTGTCGAGTCTAATCACCCCAGATTTCCGCTAAGGGCAAATTTATTCATAGCCCCGCATTTATCACCGCCGCTCCGAATAGTTTTTCACATGTTTGAGGAAATTTTCGAGCGGGAATTCCATCACGAAGTGCGCTGGGGTGGGCGGCCGTTAGAAATTCGTGCACCTTGGCAATGCCGATAAATCAAACTATTGCGTAATATTGCCTCTATATGCATGATCACACCGGACCTCCTGTATTATTTATAACAGCGCTAAACAGATTTTTATGAACGATTTATGAGTTATGAGTTAGGTTGGCTCGTTTAGAATTTTTATCATGATTCATAACACGAATTAAATTGTTTAAATTACCATTTCCGACATATTTTTGTGTCGGAAACATGTTGTTTCTAATTTGCAGATATCAAGATGTTTCCGTTGGCTGCAAACTATTTTGTTTTCTAAACGGGTGGTCTGTTACGATCGGCGTAGGCCGCGTTCAGTGTGACGCTGTCCGCGACCGATGCATTCGTTTTCTCTGTTATGTTTATTTGTACCCTTTTCAAATTATAAAATATGTTTTTTTAAGTGATTTTGAATTCAGAACCAATTAATACGTTAAATTATATATTACGCTACTTTAAAAATGAGACAGAAAGGCAATATTTCTATCAAATAAAAAAATAAGTTACTGAATTCAAACTTTAATTTTGCACAGTGCACACAAAATGCATCTATACCTTGTTTTTTCTTACAAGATAATTACTAGAATTGTGCGTTTAGATGACTAATATTTTTTTTCCTAAATCTAAGTTGTACAACATTAAAATTACAATCTAATCTAGGAAATAAGACTAATGAGTAATTTAAATCTGACCTAAAATAACTAGATATAACTTAAACTAAGAATGTGTCCAATAACACGTTTCTTGTTGTCTTCATTGTTGTGTTCATTGTGTTCATTGTTGAAGTTGTCTAAGACATTAATTCATCATTAAATATTATACACTGACGGACTCATAAACTGAATCAAACTAATAGACGACTTTGAAATAAATATTTTAACCAAGTATGCAAACTTTCTATACAGATTTAAATTGAAACCTCTAGATTAGTTCGTGAACTTTAAAACAGCGTAGGGTCATATCCTTAAGTTTAAGTTTGTGTACTGGAAACCTTAAGACTTTTTTTAAAGAAAAAACAGAAATTTAAGGAAAATTGGTTTAATTAATTAATTTTATTAGGGTTATTAAACGATCGTGCGGAATATTGTCCCATTCTTCTGAAAGTGCTGTTCTTAGTGCTGCCACTGTCGTGGGCAAAGGGTTTCTCGCATATACAGCTCCTTTTAAATTGTCCCAAACATGCTCAATGGGATTAAGATCCGGGCTGTGTGCTGGCCAAATCATTGTACGTATCCCAACCTCTTCGCAATATTGTCGAACTTGTGCAGCAGCGTGCGGCCGGGCATCATCCTGCATTAAAGTAAAATTTTCGCCTATGAATCCCATGTAAGGTAGGTACCACGTGATCTTCTAAGATCTTTGTTATGTAGCGATGTGCAGTCAAACCCCCTCTATTACCGTTTTGACGGACCATGTCTATGAACACAAGTTCTGTTCGCCCATTCATCGATATGCCACCCCAGACCATACACGAACCGCCTCCAAAAGGAACACGCTCCTCAATGCAACTTTGAACATATTGCTCCCCACGTCAACGATAGACTCTTCTGCGACCATCTGCACCATATAAACATGTCCTACACTCGTCCGTGAACAATATGGAGTTCCACATTGCTCTTCTGTCCAATTCAGGTGATCACGCGCAAATCTTAAGCGAGCTTCTGTGAGCTACAGACAACTTTGGACCATTTGCCGGTCTAAAAGGGGTAATATCCGCTTCTTTTAACCTTCTTCTTATTGTTCGTGCACTCACGTTTACTCCACGCACTTCATTAAGCTCTGTTTTGATGTTAACAGACGTGAGGAAACGATTTCGCAGGGAAGTTGTAACAATAAATCGGTCATCACGACCGGTGGTGTACCACGTCTCCTTCTGTAAGAACCTGTCTCCACAAACCTTCTGTATATTCTAGAAACCGTAGACTGGTTTAAATTTAAATGTCTACCAATCGTTATTTAATCCAAGCCCTCCCGCACCAATGCTACAATTTGAGCCGCTTGTTCGGACGAAGTATCCATATTATGGTTCAAAAACTCTCGATGAGTTAAAAAACTAACCCAACAATTCTGCTGGTAACAATAATTCAATTGACAAAAGAATAAAAAATCAATGATAATCAATTTAAAACTTTGCTATAAATAACACGCAAATCTGATACTACGAGTAAATTTTCTTTTCCCGGCTATATTCATTTGTTTTACTGGATTTCTATTTTTAAATTTTCCTTTTTTCGAGATTAAGAGCCAGTCTCTCCATATTTATATAATTTAATCTAAAAAGTTTGCATACTTATTTTAAAAAAATCATTTCAAAGTAATCCTGAACTTTGATGCAGTTTATGAGTCCGTCAGTTTACTTCATAGTAAAACTACTGTTTGTAATCTATGAAAAATATCTATATATATAATAAGGAAAAACAATTTCTTTTTATGGCCTGAAGCAGGCAAACAGGCACACCTGATGGAAAATGGTTACCGTCGCCTATGAACGTTTGCAACGTTTGCATTAAAATGATTTTTTTTGGGGTGTCGTCAACGCGTTGACAACCTTTAACGAATGGTATAACACCCTTCTTAAAGAACCCGATGTCATAGCGCAAAGAGAAAACCGCGACGGGAAGTTCCCTTCAGATCATTGTTGTACGCGAAATAAATGTTCTAGAGAACCGGTTGAGTTGAGCGTTGGAGCTCAAAGAAATGGGGATGAACATTCCGTCGCTGGCAAGCGGTGCGGCTTTGAAAGTAAGGTGTTAGCGCCAGATCAAACAGTTCCTCGGAACACTCCCCGTTATACAGGCAGTAGAATACGTAAAGGGCCGCAAAATCTCTCCGAAGACTAAGCTGTTCTAAGCTGCCTGGGATCACTGACTATACGAATGGCGATGATGGATGGAATTCAGAATGTAGAATGTAGAATTGAATATACTTTAATGTACATTAAAATTAATGAAATAATGCTCAAAACAACTTACTTACTACAAATGGCGGTACGGCACATGGAGAAATATGGCACAAAAGCTTGGGCAGGGTTTGCTGCACAATATTTTTAAAAAATATTACTACAAATTACGTATTGTTACGAGTAGTGAGATACGAATTAAAATGCCGTTAGCGTACGGTTCAACGTACAGCGTACGCTGCGGCCTACTTTAGGCTACACTAATATAATAACATTAGTATAAATAACGCTCACAAATATATTGTGGGTGAGTTGCTACTAAGTCGCTACCGAGTCGCTATTGAGCTGCGACCAGGGATCAGCATCCAAACTACTACAAGAATAAATCCCTGAAAGCGACAAGGTGTATTTTCTTCACCCTACTACAAGAAAGCACCGGCACTCCACCAACAACTGCCAGCATCCACCATCACAAGCAAGAACAAGTGTACAGTTAGAATAACTATAGACTTTATTAGAACTATACAAATAAGTCCAAACGTAATGCAGAAGATCGTAATTCAATAACACGCGCAAAGTCCGTCATAGATTGCCGAATGTAGTACACAAGGCTTGCTTCGCTCATGGTTATTGCTCGACTTCCTCGTACTTCAATCGGAGCATTGCTTTATACTGCACAGGTGCAATATATCTGCCCGGCCGCGCGTTTAAACACGGCCATACCTGGCTATAATGATCACAATACAACAATAGGCCGTCAAAGATTACAATACACAATGGGCTGTTTTTAATCACAAGTTTTAAACACAAAGTAAACAAAAGAAGTTCAAATGCCGACAGGTAATAAAATGTGTTTCTATGGGTATGCAGGTGTGAATTCGTCTTTGTTGGCGTCTAGGTCGTAAGAGTATTAATATTATGTATATGTAAATATAAATACACACATACATATTATACCTACACACACGTATATTACGTCTATTAAAAATTATTATATAATAACTAGCTGTCCCGGCAGACGTCGTCCTGCCCGGTAAAAAATAGGGGTTGATCGTAGAGGGTTGAAAATCTAGGGTTGTATGTATTTTTGTATGTTGTGTCATAAAAAAATAGAAATTAAAAATTTTGTCTAAAAAATGAATAAAATCAAAATCAAAATCGGTCAAGCCGTTTCGGAGGAGTATGGCAACGAAAACTGTGACACGAGAATTTTATATATTAGATTCACTAAATAGCATAAAGACGTACAATAATAACATCATATATTATACTTTGAGGTATTAATCCTCAACAAGTCTATTAAAAGAGGATACTGATAGGGCTCGCTTCACTTCCAATGGACGCATGTTCCATAGTTGGATAGCTTGAACACTGAAGGAGTGACTGTACAATATATATGTCTTATTAAAATGTTATCAGGAACGCTGTACATTTATGTCTTATAGCTAAAAGCTACTTCTTCCATACAACTTTTGGTTGTATTTGATATATCTAAAACAATATTTATTTCACAAAAAAAGACACTTAACAACAAATTGGTCACAAAATTTTGAGATAACAACATTAATAAAAATAACACACTTGTTATAACGTGGTGATATAACATTTATTTATAGTGACATAATGTGTTAGACGTCATGTTATTAAGTAAAATAAGCATCGATAAATCTCTATGACTTCGATAAATTGGTCCGGGCGTCGTTTCACACCGATAAAGTAGGCACTAGCTGCTACCAGATGTGTATGGCTGTATCGCGTTCAGATCGCCTCGCCGAGATGGGATCGGCATTCCGCCCTCCCGACATTGGAGATAACTGAAAACATTACGTTTGATAATTTATCTACGGCAATTCGTCTGCGGCACCCTGTGACTCGGCTGCCTCGGATGCCATAACCGACCTTACAAATATTAATCCACCCGTAAGATAAACATATGACTGGTATATCTGGTATATAGCCTGTGACGCGGCTTATAAAAGTGTAATCTGATGAAGATTTTTTAACTTTGAAAGTCTTAAGTTAAGACATCAAAATATAGAAGTAAATCAGAGTTTGTTGTCAAAGATTTGTATAATCACAGATGTCGCCAAGGCTATACTATACAAAAGAGTATATTGCATGTATGTGTCAAATATATGGTAGTATACGTAATGTTTCTTTTATTTATTTAATGTATTTTTATGCATAATTTAAAAAATATATTAGCATTCGTCGTTTCTTCGCTATATAAATCATAAGTGTGCGAAATTTCATATTTCTCCGTCCGCGCAATTTTATTCGATTTTTGAAGTGAAACTTTTATTTCCACGTTTAGGCCACTTTTTCACGTGAATAACAATCATAAACAAAAATTACAACTAAATAATTAAAATCCGTGCAGGAACGGAGAAAGAATACAATTTCCTGCGGCCCGGCGGCCTGTCGTAAGAGGCGACAAAACAACCCACAGCCAGGTGGTAGGGCATTTGCCCGACTGGATGGCTACCACCCCTGGTCTAGAGTATGTCGCCATAACAACCTTGTGTTGTGTTCCGGCATTAGTGACCAGGTTCCAGGCTCCCTAAAGAGAGCAGCAGCGCATTCGTAGCACCTTTGGTGTTGCAAATGTCCATAGGCGATGGTAACCGCTGTCCATCAAGTGGGCCGTCTGCCTGTCTGCTGATCTCCTGCAATAAAAAAAAAAAAAAAAAATAACAAATTGGCGTTAAATAACAAAACCTTAACGTTACTCATTGACACTTGACATCTTTGTATTCCGCGATGAAGGTCAAAGAAAAGTTGCCGAAACATCGGAATAAAAATCAGTTAAATAAGTTTTATTATAGGTCAGTATTTTGTAAAATACACTAACTGATACTTTGATTAATTTCCATCCAATTCAAAAGTGTTTTAGTACTTATAATTCATATTCATATACAGGAATGCGTGTGTTAGCAGAATAATAAGAAAATGTAAAATATTATGATCAAAGTTTAATACACTAGATGATTACAAATACAATATTAAATACAGCACAATAATACACAATAATTTTAATTGATATTGATAGAGAAAATTTTCTTAAGGTAGGTGGCAGGATTCATGCAGTTAGTTTATTAAACGTTGCATGCAGCCTTATTGTCCGGAATAAATAAAAAATATTGGGCAATAAATAGGTATAACTATATTGTAAAAAAATATAACTTATAAAGAATTGGTACGTTTTAAAATGAAGTAGAATCTGCTTAAGAATTTATGAGCAGCTTAAAAGGCGTTAGCTTAGATTAATGTGACATTTTAGTTATTATTGCAAAGATGTTTGCTTTATTTTTAATGTTCATAGGTTTAACTATATAACTAATTTTATACTATAAACTCTCGACAGTGTTCGGAGCAACGATGTATTTTATAAGTCGATCAGTGTGACCAGTGTGCTGGCTTCAAGGCATACTATTACATTATTAGCCAAAAGGTAATGAAAATCAAAATATTATTCGGTGTGGTGCTTGATTTCACCGCCGCGGCCCAGCATGTTGACAACACCAACAAACAATTGATTATTGACTTTGTCACATAGAAAATTTTCCTACGATGTAATGGTGCAAATTTAAAATATTAATAAAATATCTCTCGAAGTACAATTTTACCCTTCCTTATTAGTTTTGATTTAATCATAATCATCGCAAATAATTATTAAGACGACTCGCAAAAGTTGTCCCCACACTTGTCAGGTGTCGAGCAGCAATTTGCCCTCAAAGAATACTACCATTATCGAACAGTAATTATCGACCACAATATGGCTTCTTGCCCAACAGAACTTTCGCTCTTTTCAACCGAGGAACGTAGACTATCGTTTGAAGACTAACTTGTAGACTAGTTGAATATCGTTTGCAGACTAGCTCCCCTCTGCCCGAACACCGAGTATTTATAAGATTCTCGTAGTGAGTCTGCAGAGACACCATCCTGTAATACTTTGGCGCCAATTCACTTCCGTCATAACACCAACTTCCGCCATCCGTATAACTTCCAACTTCCGGTTACTCTATTTTTGATATCCGTTGGCTTGATAATAAATGCTTCTACGTTGACATCCGGTTATACGACTTCCGTTATTACATTAATGAATACGCTATCCGGTTATTGACTACTTCCTTCATATGGTTACTTTACAATAATACATACGATTCTAAAACGTGCAATTTCAATGACACAATTTTCTATTAATCGATGTATTGAATTTTTAAAACAAATCCGATTGCCTTCGTAGAAAAAGAGATTTATGTTAGGTTAAAATTCAAGTAAGTGAAGTTAATTGTTATTTAGGGAGCATCACCTTATAATACATAATATATAACCCATCATAAAAGGCTACGCGGACTAAGGAAGGTTTCATGGACTGACCCCCCCCCCTGTTGGTTAAGAGGGTACCCTTCCCCAAGGATGCCCTAAGTGAAAACTGAATGTATGAGTGCCACATAGTTAGTTGGTTATGGTTTAGTTCCTGCGGCACTCCATAAAAGCGCATAGGAGAGAGGCGCAGGTTAGGTTTAGTGGGTAGTCTGAGGGCTTACCATGTCTCGTCCCCCTGCTCTGAGTCTACGATAGTCATCCAGCCGACCAGGAGTCCCACGTATCCTTCGTCACTGTCTTGCTCGTGAGTTGCCACATTTTAAAATTTACTTACGCGAAATCTGCTCTGCCGTGATATTTAAACTCAACCCTCTTAATAAAGCGTATTGAAATTCTTTCAACCATTGTTAGAAAGGAGTTGGAGCCACAACGAACAAAGATTTAGCTCATTAATATTTCTATCTGAACCGAATACCCAAGTTAGGAATACTTTCACGGCTGTGACGTCGAATAATCCCATGGAAAATCAATGAGAGAATTCCTCCACGCATCGAGGGCTCGCTTCGACTTTGAGGAGTTCAAATGAGGCCAGTGATTGTGCTCTGATAGGTATTTGCATCATCTGCACGTGTTCGACGAAATTGTTGTGTAAAATATTTTAATTATACATAACGTATATAATATACAACGGACCACTCTGGGGCCACTCTGAGACCATCAGACTATAAGAAATTACGGAAACTTTATTTACCTTTATTCGTGCAGTGAGGGAAATAGAATATGATTCGGCGGCCTGTCATTAGAGGCGACAAAATATCAACCACTTGGTAGGGTAATTGACCATCTTGATGGCTACCACCCCTGGTCTACAGAAGGCCACCATAACAACCTTGAGTTGTGTTCTGGTATAAGTACATATAGGCCAGGTTTCAATATCCCTTTAGAGTTTAGAGAATGGTAGCACTCATGGTGATACTAATCTCCATAAACGATGTTAACCGCTTTCCATCAAGTAGGCCATCTGTCTGCTGAACTCCTGTAATAAAAAATACAAATGTCTTTATAAATTATAGTCTATGTGTTACTCGGACACGTAATCTATATTATTGCAAAGTTTCATCAAAATCCATTCGGTAATTTTTGCGTGAAACAGTAACAAACATGCATCCATACATTCTTACAAACTTTCATGATTATAATATTTATAGAGATTGAGCCCTTATCATTGGTTTGATTACGTTAACGAAATCGATATAATCGCCCCCCAGTCGACAGTGTTAACGATAACCAAAGCAGGCTGGCCATGATCAGCGCTAAACAATATTTAGCGCCAATTAACCCCATAAAGTCGCATTAAATTAGAACCGTGAGCGTCGTAAAAATCAATTAGAGTCTATCCGAATGATGTAAGGGCTTCCAAATAACTCCTTTTATTAACAATTAGATGGGTTTATGTGTGGAGTAGGTGCAGATTAGTCGAGTTTCGGAGGACGTGCGTGTCTCGGCCGGACGGCGGGGGCTTATCCCCGGGGGATGCGGCGACCCTTCAGCGGGCACGATGACAGCTGCCTTTGTCATGTCCAAAAAGGAATTTTATACCGCGAAATTGACAGCAACGCAATGTACGAAACACAGAGTAATTCATCGATCGCGCCGTTCTCTCGGTGTTGATGCGGATTAGAGGGTACCCACATTAGTCGGCACTAGTCCTTTGCTTATTCGGTCATCCAAGTAAGCACTCCTTTCTAATACGTCAGTTGACACAGAAATCAACTGAGATGGATTTGTCAACCAAACGCCGAATTTATACGATTTAGTACCCACGTTGCAAATAATGACGTAATTTCTTTAATGAGTCAAATGGCGTATTTGATAAAGTTTAATTTAAGCAGTAAATTTAAAAAATATTTCTATTAGAATATTTTGTAATAAAACGATCTCTGCGGATTCTATGTTCTGTACCTTTTCTTCTATAGTTTTACACGATACAATTATTAATATCTGTTGTTGTGTATAACAGTTTATTAGGTGTTTATATTGGAGTGAACCAATTAATAGATAAATCTAATTTCCATTGCTAATTTCATACTTATCCTAATGCGAAATACTATTACAGTGTTGTGATGAAGATAGAGCAGGTAGAGTGGGTTGCGTATGTTTATGGTATATGTTTATTTTTTTTAATATATTATAACATATTATGCCTACTTAAATTAACGTTATCAATTGTGTGTTAGTTTTCTTTTTTGCCCGCTTTATAACAAGTTATTTGAACGTCCGCTCTCTGATATTAACATTGTTTCAGAATTTATTGCGATATGTGTCAACTACCACATTCGGTCACTGAACTATTAATAGTTCAGTTCACCATAATAACTCTATTTATTATTAAAACTTTTTGATCTTCTTTGTTAACAATCGAATAACGAAGCCTAGGTATATTTCTTCGTTCATGGCTCTTGTAGCACCACGCATCCATCTCAATATTCTCAAGGCAGCTGACTGAAAACGTTTGTGTTTTATCACTTTAGTGGCCCATCATTCGGACCCGTGTAACATAACTGGTCGTATGACAGAATTATATATTTTACCTTTTACTTTCAGTGACATTAAGTTTGTCGCACGTCACATCGGTTACGCCTCCACTTTAGCCATGCTAATTTATTCTTCTCCTTAGATCCTTCTCTATATCACTGGCGCCAGTGTCTCGAATGCGTAAAGCTCTTTTGGTTTGTATTTGGCGAATCTGTGTCGACTAGTGTGGGGACTCCTTTAACGATGAATAAAACTGACTCGAGTTCTTCGTATGGTTACATCGTTCACGCGGCGCGCAACACGCCGATTTATGTTGCTCTCTAGATTGTCTTGTCTGGCTTTGTGAATATAAAAAATAATTTTGTTTATATGCACGTTACATAACATTCTTCATATCTTATACTAATATATAAAGCTGAAGAGTTAGTTTGTTTGCTTGAACGCGCTAATCTCAGTGAAAATTCTTTCAGTGTAAGATAGCCCATTTATTAAGGAAGGCTATAGGCTATTTATCACCACGCTAAGACCAAAAGGAGCGGAGCACCAATTTCAAAATCGGGGGACATTTTAAAACTTATTTTTGTTTAACTATTCAAAGCTGACGTTACAATTACAATTATCCACCACATATTGCAACACAATCTAGTTAATAAAATATTCAGAATGAGAAAACGTATTAATTTTTAGAAGAAGCCATGAGAATGTAGCATAAATGAGTGCTGGTATGTAAATAAGCATAGCTCTGGTTTTTACTTTAACCTGGTGTTTGAAGTCTCAAAATGTCAACAAATAAATGGCTAGGTCTTGTCACGCAGTTTTACTCCCGTGTGTTTCGTTAACAAATTCAGGAGGATTTGTTTTGCATGAGTACAACAAACAGGCAGACAGGCCGCTGGTGGAAAACGGTTACCGTCGCCTATGGACATTCGCAACACCAAAGGTTCTACAAATGCGCTAATGCTCTCAAGGGAGACTGGAACTTGGCTACTAATGCCAGAACACAACTCAAGTTTGTTATGGCGGCATACTCTAGACCAGGGGTGGTAGCCATCCAGACGGGCAAATGACCTACCACCTGGCAGATTATTAGATTTTCAAAAATTTAAACATACATTATCATACATTGCAAAATCATAGTTTTTGAGTTATTTTTTTTAAATTTTTATTGCTGGAGTTCAGCAGACAGGCAGACGGCCCACTAAATGGAAAGCGGTTACCATCGCCTATGGACATTTGCAACACCAAAGGCGCTACTCATGCGCTGCTGCTCTTTTAAGGGAGACTGGAACCTGGTCAGTAATGCCGGAACACAACTCAAGGCTGTTATGGCGACATAATTTAGACCAGGGGTGGTAGTCATCCAGTCGGGCGAATGCCCTACCACCTAACAGTGGCTTATTTTATCACCTCTTACGACAGGCCGCCCGGCCGCAGGAAACTGTATTCTTTCTTCGTTCCTGCACAGATAATTAAATGGAAATAAAACTTGTTACCGAACTGCTTTTTAATGTTATAATTTCTTGATGTAGAATTGCTAAATATGTGATGAGTGTGACACCACTGTGATGGGAGGTATGAGTGTCACGAATGTTACCTGCTGACGAAAAAGGGATCAAGAATTATGAAATTCGTGTGACGTCATTAGAAGATAGCCAGTTAAGTTTTTAAGGAATTCTGATGATTGAAGATTCATGTAAATAGGCTTCTTATGCACATTAAGAATATTTTTATGCTACAAGGTCTTCTGTGTTTTCTGTAATGGTGTACAATAAAGTGTTATCTATCTATCTTAATAGGTAAAAAAAATATACTATGAACGTATACATACGTATATTTTATAAGAGCTGATCGATAATATAAACAAATATATTAAATTATAAATCGACAGTCACAACGTAAACAGACGTAAGTACAAACAGCCAGACGCTTTAGTATTCGAAATTGAAGTGCTTGTAGTTCCGCCTTAAGTAAGTAATAAATATTTAGAAGTATTTCAACACCGCGCATGAGTCATGGGAGTGCAACACAATGAGACACCATGCAGCGTCCACCAGCGGGCGACACTGAGCATTCCGACGTATCATACAGACGATCGATGTTGCTCTAATAACTCGGACAATATTGTGAGAAACGTCATAATTCCTAGTGAATAAGAATTTGTTGGGACTCCTTGAACGTGTACGACATAATGTTATTATAATTTATGTCGTACTAAGCAGGTGAAGATATACGGCGCACTCGTTCATTTTATTAAACATGTTTGCTAAGGCGATTTTGTTATTTTTTTTGTCGTTGTGGCTCGCGCATCTATCACGCAGCGAGTGGGCTCACTCGCAGCTCTTTATTATAACACCAATGATTTCCGGACGTCGCCGCTGAGCTGGATCTCGCTTAGGATGCGTTCTTATGCATCTCTCTGCAACAAGCGAAAGAAAGAAAATTATTTATTTGTATTAGCGACACATAAGACAAAATAGTACTGTTAAGAGTTGCAGGACTCGAATTAAAATGCCATTGGAATTATTATAGAATTTATTAGATATATACAAACATCTATAACACAGGTATAAATATAACTGTACACAACCAGTCCAAACGTATTAATCACACGCGTAAAGTCCGTCACTAACGACTTGCTTCGCTTGTGGCTATCGCTAGACTGCCTCATCCCTCCATTGGGGCATTGCTTTATACTGTATTAATACAATATGTCTGCCCGACCGCGTGGACTGCATTTCCTAGAACCACACCTGGCTGACTACCATTGAAGATAAGAATACACAATGGGCTGTTTTTCTAATCACACATTTTAAACACAAAGTAAAGAAAAGAAGTCTAAATTCCGCAAATGTACAAAAGCAAACAAAAATCCACAGGTATGCAGGTGTGAATTTGTCTTTGTCGGCGCTCAGGTCGTAACAGTACTAACATAAAAAGGTATAGATAAAATTATAAAGAAATTATATGCCGCAACTTGGAAAAGAGGTTTTGGTTTTGGCAGCATTTCGCTGTGCCGAAATGCACACCGACACAGAGCTGGCTTTCAGTATTCACCTCCTAGATCACATATGGTATGCAACTCGTAACTTTCCTTGTTAGTTTTGAGTTAATCATATAGTGAATGAATTTTCACATTGTTTGTCAGGAGCTTATACCAAATTCTAGCCGATAGGCGAACGAACGGTTGATAAGATATTAGGACGGGCCATTAGTATTGTACAATGTAATAATAACAGCCCATTAACGTCCCACTGCTGGGCTCGGGCTCCCACTAAAGGGGAATGTACAGTATACCCGCCACGCTTGTCCAAGGCGGCTTGGCAGGTTTGACACATCGGTTATCTCGATGTGCAGGTTGCATCACGATATTTTCCTTCACCGTTATTAGCACGTGTTAATTGTAGCAATATGCATATTAGGTCAGAAAAATGCCTAAGTGGTGCATGCGTTCCGGCCAGGATCAAACCCGCGCCATTCGGGTTTGGGACGCGGGCACTAACCATTACGCTACCACGACTTGGTAGTATTGTACAATGTACATACATACATAACTTCACGCCAGGTCCCTTGCGGGGTAGGCACGAACAACAGAGCGCCATTCAGGCTTATTCTTACACACTTCACTTGCTTCTTTGACATTCATAGCTCTTGTCATGCACGCTCGTCTGTTCTTAAGGCTCCTGACATCACCATGGATATGTACAATGTACATATCTATAAATAGTAGTATCAACTCGAATATCAATTTATTATAATATAGTAAGTAATTAAATCCTTAAGTAAAATTCAATATAAACGCACCATTACTGACTTACTCGACTGAGTTTGTACATGCATGGTATAATATAGGTCATAATATACCACAGTGTTAATGTATTTACATTTAAGTTACAGATGGTGTGTATACAGTCTTTGAATATTAATATTAAAGCTGTTTGCTAGTATATTAATACATTTGGCGTGATTAGTAAAGCAAATATCTTATTTATAAATCATAGATCTAACTATTTTTAAGGGAAAGGACGGTATGTTGACCGTTTTCTTACAAGATTAGATTGTAGAGATGTACCATACCAATGGATGATGACCCGGTGGAAAGAAGTCGCAACGCGCTGCCGGCCTCGAAGAAATTTGTATGATACCCTTTTTGAAAAATTCCATATTGTAGCGCTGTAGGAAAATCTCGGCTGGGAGCTCGTTCCAAATCCCCACGGTATGCAAGAGAAGCGTTCTACAGAACCGTTGCGTACATGAGCGAAGTGGCTCAAGGAAGTGGTGGTGAACTCCCAACCGATGGCGAGCGGTGCGACGGTAGAAAGAAGACGAAGGATATTAGTTAAGTACTGTAGTGAATTTCACATATATTGACAAGTGTATACCAAATCTTATAAAATCAATTCGTTATTCTCTAGGTAATAACTGACTGACAGACGGATTTATTCCTTTTTTTATTATTATTGTGGGCAACATTGCTGGTTGCGCTAGAAGTAATATTTACCAATAGCTCATATTTATCTATTCGTGCAGGAACGGAGAAAGAGTACAATTTCCTGCGGCCTGTCGTAAGAGTTGACAAAACAACCCACAACCAGGTGGCAGGAAATTTTCCCGACTGGATTGACTATCACTCCTGGTCTATACTATGCCGCCATAACAACATTGAGTTGTGTTCCGGCATTAGTGACCAGGCTCCTGTCTCCCTTAAGAAAGCAACAGCGCATTTGTAGCACCTTTGGTGTTGCAAATGTCCATAGGCGATGGTAACCGCTTTTCGTCAAGTGGGCCGTCTGCCTGTTTGCTGAACTCCTGCTATTAAACACATAATACAATATTCTGGTATAAGACAGGTGTAATAATCATTAAGTTACTACGAGATCCGCTTTTTGGAAATCAAATTTCATAAAAATATACCTAAAAACAAACAATAGTAACACTTTACAATATCCCCAAAAGTTTAAAATCTTTACACCTCGTAGTGTAAGTAATGTTTACTTTACTGCCCTACATAAATATTTTAAGTTACAACGCATACAGTGCTAAAACCAACAATTTACAAAGCGGATTAAAGTATTTGAAATCGTCGATTGTATTGTCACAATCTCTGTTATTTAAATCGTAGTAATCCAATGGCTAACGCTCCGCTAATCTTTCTTCTAACTTACGTGTAAACAACTAGTATCATACAAGACATTTTTCTCTCCCACTTTTTGACAAAAATAAAATTAATTTAAACACCTTCTTCCTTCCCATCCTTGTCATCAAGAAAAGAATATTTTTTTAAATCAAGAATGAGCAATATAAGACGTTCAACTTAGTGTCAGTGCTGTCACCGTAATATAGTGAAATGATTACCTATTGGAACACAAATAGAAAAAAGCCATTACAATTTAATTTAATTCTCCTAGCAAGTCCTAGTGAGTGTGTGAACCCCGGGGGACGATTGCAGTGTGGCGGTGGACTGGTGCCGAGGTAAGTTACTCTTCCCTTGTATCTTCTTCTTCTTCCCTTTGCCTTCTCCCGGCCACCGCGCCCGCACACCTCATACAACTGACCTAATGCGCTTATTGTTGCAATTACTGATTAATTGGACAAATATGTACATCGTTATAAATTGCACATAGAGATAAGCGATAAGTAAAACACGTTGATCTGTTTTGAATATGCATCATCTTCATTATCCGAGTGTTATATCCTGGTTGCGTTCGGAGCGTTAGCTTTGACGCTGGGAGTCCTCTTTCCTGGTTTTTCTTCTTCACTTCGCGCGGTCTTTGGCATCCTTTGTTTCAAGGGATGTATACTATCCATTATTATACTGCCCAGATCACCTTAACATTCCTTTTTCAAATCTGGTTATTACATTTTCTTTCAATCCACAACATCCCCTTGTTACACTGTTCCTTATCATATCATTCAAGCTAACCGCATATATACTTCTCAAAGCTATCATTTCAACTGCGTGTTTCTTACTGTCATGCTTCTTCTGCCATACATCAGGGTTGGCACCAACACTCCTTTATGGACAGCCAAGCGTGTCTTTACAGACACTTTTTGGCTGTTCAAAAAAAATTGTTTAGCGCTCCATTCACCTTATTACCTGCCATAATTCACCTTGCAATATCCCTTTCATACTTTCCGTCTCTGGTAAATATGTAGCCTAAGTAAATAAATTCTCTGACTAGCTCTAACTTTTGATTTCCTATCTGTATATTACAACTTGTTTACCACTAGTTAATTAGAATTATGATTATCACAAACACAGACAGACAGATGGAAAGTCTTATGATTTTATAATGTCAGCTGTAGATTGGTACATGAAATCCACGGCGCTGGCAGTACGCGAGCGAGGCAGTACGTCCCTCGAGTTTTACAGACTTTAATTTTCCTTTTGTCTTTATGGATCACGAAATGTTTTGTGTTGTGGAGGCCCCAGGAGGGCTGGGCCGGACCCCCGACCGCGGCTTCCTTCCTACATCGCCTCACAACAAAAAACCTCTTGTTATAAAAATGCGCGACGAACAAAAACGCTTAGGTCGGGTGACAAGTCGTCTTTGTTTATAATATACGTTGATTTGTTTAAGTTGTTTATGAATGTTTTAACACCTGATGACTTTGCCCTTTTGCAGCTTATCGATGGGCTGACATCGTTACACGGGAACAAATCGACATACTATACGTGTTGTGAGATTGACATTTTTAGTGGCTAAATGATACCAAAACCCTGAAAACTGAAACTGAAACTCTTTTAATGAAAATTGGGCAGACTATGTTTATATAGAGGAGAAGCTACGAATGCTAATATTTTTTTCACTTTAAAATCACCAAAAAGAACATTACACGCACAAACATGTATTGGACACACCACGAATATATACTCTTTTTGTTATTGCTAAAGTCAAATTAACGGTGTAGCCTTGGCGAAATCTGTGATTATTGAAGTATAGACACCAGAACCTTAGTAATGTTCAAACTTATAATTTAAATTGATTATGGCCGAATTTCGACCACCGGGCGACCACTAATATATATAAACATATATCAGCTGACGCCATATGGTGGCGGCAGTGGGTACAGTTGACTAGAATCTTGTAACTGAAATGATAAACTGGCTATTCAAGAGTGTTCTCCATATTTGATGTATAAATAATTTGTGCATATATCTATTGCCCCAGACTTTGTAGACAAATGGCATAAGCACTAACGGATAGAATGGAAATGCATTGGAATGGCATATCACTTGGTATAGGAATAACTGAGTTATATAAAATATCTTTAATATTATAAAAAATCTAAAGCAGACACATGACGTGTCTGTGCATTGAAGCAATTAAAAAAAACAACTGGAATAGACTATATAAACGATGGAGAACACGATGCAATTTTTTAAAGTTCTTGTCTCTTTGTTCGGGTTTCACGTAAAAACTATTGGGCCGACTTCGATGCAGTTTTCACTGATCGACATCAAATTCTTAGACTTTAAATTTATGCTACATTTTATCGCGGGAATCCCGCAAAAATCTGGGAATGAATTAAAATCGCCAAATCTAAAAAAAAATCTAATTCCAATATGATTTTTCTCTGATCAATAGCAAAATTTTATGTATTGAAATGTGTGATTTTTTTTTGGAAATCCCGCGTACATTTTCAAGAGTGGTTTGTAATTATTCGGTTGCACAAAATATAGCTTATTCCGACACAGTTTTCATTAAAAAACATAGCTTACATTATTTTTTTAATTCTGTGGTACTTTGTATCAAGTTAAATACTTCTTTAAAGAAGCAGACCCAGCACAATTCAAAATAGCAGTTTCATCAGTCACTCTTAACAACTCTGAAGAGCTGGTATGGTGGTACTATAGGGGCCCAATTCTGCTAGTACGATCTCATTAAAATTGTCGAGCACTATCGTCTCTACTGTAAGTTTGCGTGATTTCGGTATTCTGTTCATTCCAATGGTGTGCCAGTGGCACGCGATTCTATTTAAAAAACATATACAGGCGAAAACTCGCGAGATAAATATTTAAATTTTTGGTATCTTTTTAATATTAATACCGGCTAAGGTCATTTCTGCCACTGGAGATATAATTTTTTTCTAATATTATTCTGCTATGACGATATCGAGAAGCTATTGTGGATTTAGTAGAATACGATTTTTACACAATCGCAATGGATTAATGGAACACCTAACTGTTCCCTAAGTTGATTTGAACATCATTAAATAGTGTAATTCTATAATTTATTGTAAGAATTGTGTGTGTAGTTTTAGAATTAGATATCAAAGTAAAAAATGTTTTAAAATAACCATCTTAAGACATAAATTGTGTAAAATTTTATTTAAAATTTATTTCGTAAGAAAATCAATTTTTTCGTGCAGGAATGGAGGAAGAATGCAATTTCCCGGGGCCGGGCGGCCTGCTGTAACAGGTGACAAAACAACCCACAGCCAGGTGGTGGGGCATTTGCTCAACTGGATGGCTACCACAGCTAGTCTAGAGTATGACGCCATAACAACCTTGAGTTGTGTCCCAGCATTAGTGACCAGGTTCCAGTCTCCCTTAAGAAGCAGCAGCGCATTTGTAGCACCTTTGGTGTTGCAAATGCAATCAAAAAAAGCAAGATAAAGGGCTATATTCTAATAAATTACCAAACTTCCAACGGCAAAAGACAACATCAGTTTATGCTGTCCATTCAAGTAACAAACGCGCTTAGTTTATTAGGCGACATACGGGTTACAAAACATCGTCATTACCCAGATTATATCATAATAATGGTATGCTAAATTTATCAAAATATACCGTATTTGGATGAAAACATACAAGTTGACAACACGTGTAGTTGGTATCTGCGCGGACGGATCGGACGCCCCGGGGCGCGGGCACCGGCCCGCCGGCATTACTCACTGTGACCTAATGGCCGGGAATAAATCACGTGTATTATCTAAAAAACAACAAACCCAGAAACGGACCAATGTTGAATAAACAAAATTCATGGAAATGGGGACAAAACTGACAATGCCCGGTGCCGGTGGTCCGCGCGATCCGCACACTCGACCTCTAGCTGCCCAATACGTTCGCCAATTTCTCAATTATGTCATCTTATTACTGAACATCGAACATACAACATGCACTTGGCATTTGCAAGTAGCAACCTTTACCCTTCTTTTTTACTGCCCTTTGACAAATTTAATGTAAATGTGGCGTGACACTGACCGGCGATTATCCCTGTCTACGCCATATAGTAATGCACCCAATGACAAGCCCCGGCCAGTGTAAGACTAGTGTAGAAAATGAGAACAGAAAGTACCGAGCTACTGGGGTGAACTGCTAGGGTTTTCGGAATATGGACTCTATGGCGTCTGCCCGTCGTAATGTTCGGGGAACTCGGCAAAATGGGCAGACGGTGACTCGCTACTCCTTGCATGGGTCCCAAAAATGCCATAGAAGACAAAGGCAACTTGGGTGTGTGTAGCTAAGGAGTATAGAGAGGTGGGCTGCAGGTCCATCGAAGCTACTTCTGACGTAATATTATATATAACTAGCTTCTGCCCGCTACTTCTTCCGCGTGGAAAGTTTTTTAACTATCCCACAGCACATTAATTTTTCGGGATCAAAAGTATCATATATGATGACCAGGGATATAAGCTACCACCAAACAAAATTTCATTTAAATCGGTCCAGTCGTTTCAGAGATTAGCCAGAAAGCCAAACAGAAAAACATTAAAAAAAAAGAAATTAGTTCTATTTCACTTCTTTCGTCCCCCTGACTCGGTTTTTCAAAATCCACTACCAGCAAAGCAAATCTATTGTTCATTAAAAGAACATCAGTAAATCAATTTGTATTTGATGAGGAAAAAAATATTATTAACTAATGTAATTATGGACTGGCAACATTACAATCGACTGTATTGTACGTCCGAAAGGACCAACTGTCGTTCCAACAAAAAACTCCAACAACATTGTAATTTTATGATGGTGACAGTTAATACAATAAATGTTTATTCAAATACAACAACCGTGTTTATATGTATATAACAAACGAGAGAAATAGTTTTATATTTTCTTGTCACAACAATACACCTAAAAACTTAGAGAAATTCTTAGTTCGAATTTAACAAGTTATTTGGTCAACAGATGCATGTGATTCATACAAACAGCTAGACAAACAGACAACCCTAAAAAAGAAAGAAAACAAATTGTTATTATAGACAACGTCATAATAAATGCGACACCAATTTATGCAAAGAGTAGATAAGGCACGACCCACCGCCTAAATAAAGATATGAATTTAATCTAACGCGATCAAATGAAAAGTGCAACAAATGAAATTCTCCCACGCGAAGGTCCCGGAATAAAGAAAGACATTACGCCGGGGCCCGAGGCCCGGGGTCCGAATAGGAGTAATTCATAAAACTGAGGCAGGCCTTTTGATATGAAAATACGACTAATCCCCGGCACGCGTTCCACAGCTCAAAGCTCCAGGAGGTGACCTATGTTCCTTTATTTGTTTGCCTTCCTCGGCGTTGTGTTTTTATTTATTTATCATAACTTGGGACTTTTCAATACTCTGGTTCAAATTTATTAATGCCCCGCTCATAAGCCATTATAATTTATAATTTATCTCGAGATTAATGAATATAAGTGTGTTATAATCATTATGAAGCATTTTTTAAATGTGTTCTTTGGATTTTTGGAATGTTTGTACGTATTAAGCTAAGTTATTTAAGAATGTCATGTTGTGACTTTTTATGTAAATTTATATTACCTGTGAAAGTATAGTTTATTTGAATCCTTTTGTATTGCGCTTGGTGCTGGATATGAGAAGAATTTTTAAATAACTTCTATTCGAGACGTTTACGTCAATAGAGACGTCTCTTATAAAGCGGTTGTGTTTAAATTCCTTTCGGTTTCAGGATAGGAAAATGGCATATTTCATCCGGTGAACATTTCAATTAATTTTCAATGGAATTTCCGATATAGACAGGAGCATTTTTAGTCATTGTTTTGTTTGTAAATAGATTATTTCCTCGCAACATTACTTTAGAGCCAGACAGTAAACATACGGTTTTTTTTTTTTTTTTTTAAATACGGGTATAAATGAGGAGTTTAATAAAAAGATTGAGCTAGACTTTTGGAAACAATCGAATGACTGACAAATATGTGTTGTTCACCATAAACATAAGCCTAGACAATCAATAATATAATAAATCTGTTATCAAGAATCGAGTTTGTACAGTGAATTTAAACATGCAAAAAGTTTTTATCGGCCTGTCGTAAGAGGCGTCAAAGCAACCCACAGCCAGATGGTAGAAGCATTTGGCCGACTGGATGGCTACCACCCCTAGTCTAGAGTATGCCGTCATAACAACCTTGGGTTGTGTTCCGGCATTAGCGCCAGTCTTCCTTTAGAGAGCAGTAGCACATTTCTAGGACCTTTAGTGTTGTAAATGTCTATAGACGATGGTAACCGCTTTCCACCAGGTGGACCGTCTGCCTGTTTGCTGAACTCAAGCTACACAAAAAAATGTTTAATTCGGACCAGGACATTACGAATATGAAACTTTTAGAATGTTTATATGTCTATCTTTTAGAGCTTCACGTGAAAGCTCCTGAACAGATTTATGGCATACTTGACATCAAGCTAGTTTATATCGCGGGTCGACTATTAGGATATTTTTTACTCAGACAAACGTCCTCGCCTTGGAATAGACGAATGAATGAATGCATTATTCGTCTATTCCAATATCGTCTAATCCATATTTGCAGAGATATAATACGGCCGGCGTAACTTGGCGAATGTGAACATAGGCTCTGCGAACTTTAGCGCACGTAAACTCGTGAAGAAAATACAGTGACCAATTAGTACAAAGCAATGAAAAAATACAGGGATGAAGGGCGACCAATTGTTTTCACTGACGAGTCGTATGCCCACTCATCACACGAGTGTACATGCTCTAAAGTTCGCAGAGCCTATGTTCACATTTGCCAAGTTACGCCGGCCGTATTATACAGTTAGTGTTATGTCTGCAACAGTTGGTAAAAACAGTGTAGTAGTAACTAGTATCACCATATCTGACCTATGGTCCTACGAATATGTAATTTTATGTGTATTTATGAATATGGATGGCCAAAGAGATGGCACTGCGGTGGCGTTGTTTTGTTTTGTGCCGCCATTGAAATGACGAGTAGACAAGTCGTGGTAGCGTAGTGGCTAGCACACTCGTCCCAAGATCAAAGGGCCCGTGTTCGCTCCTGGTTGAAACGCATGCACCACTTAGGTTCTGACCTAATGTGCATATTGTTACAATTACCACGTGCTAATAACGGTGAAGGAAAACATCGTTATACAACCTGCACATTAAGATATTAAGATAAGCGATGTCTCAAACCTGCCAAGCCGCCTTGGACAAGCGTGGCGGATATACAGTCCGTTCCTCCTATAATGGGAGGCTCGAGTCCAGCAGCGGGATATTTATGGGCTGTTGTTATTATATTATGAAATAATGCTAACAAAGACATCGTCATTATGAAGGGTTAAAAGAAAGATCCTGGGGTCCAATACGGGGATGGGATGGCAGCTGACGCCCATGTCCATGTATGATGATGAGCCCAATATAATAGGCTAAAGTAAAGCATATACCCTGCGCTGGGTTAGCCACCTACATAGAATGGGGGAGGATCCGCGGAGAAAAGAGCCTATCTCGGCAGATCAAGGGCAGGCGTAGTGGAGACTGATCTGCACGAGCGTCAAGCCTGACAGGAGACAACGCTGAACAAAAAGGAGTGGAGTCTACTCGTTTCGAAGGCCAGGACTCATTATGTCGTTGAGCCGCAGCAGTCAGTTAAGAAGTTTCGCTGGCACTGTTATTAGTTCATGCTCAGCTCATAGAAAGTGGTGACCGTCGCCTGTAGACGTTTGCAATACGTTGCGAGCTTTTAGGATGGGTTATGGAGATTAGATAGTGGGATCAAATAGGAAAACTGGATATGGGCAGAGGAGTAGCTTGCATTAGGCGGGGCCCAAAGGAAGGATAAAGTTTTTTTATAAGAACAACAAAAAAATCTTGAATTGAATTAAAATAATTATACATTAAATATAAGTTATACAGCAATGAGTATAAGTAATAACTTACCTAGGAGTAAGTGAGATAAACAATTCAAATCAAAGATACAGTCTTCTCGCCTTTTTATCGGCAAACCTTAAAAAGCTTTTCTAGATTTTCTGCCTCTATAGATAATAATGAGAAGTCTGATAGCCGTTTCTATTGACCCAGCAATTGTGCTAAAAAAAGTTAGTAATCTATAAAAGATTGTGGATAATATTTTAAGAATTATTGCTTACACACTTTCGGAACCCCTGTAGCATGGGGGCCCTGTTTCATTGAGACGGGTGATACTGGATATTGTATTAAAATAGGGAATATTGGCTAGGGAACATCGGATAGGGAACACTGGATAGGGAACATCGGGTAGGAAACATTGTATAGGGAACATTGGATAAAGAATCTGTATTCTCACTTATCCCATGAAACACGATAAGTTCGAGGCTAATCGTTTCATACCGATATACTGTAAGAACGTGGTATCACACCAATCGAGCTGGCCCTAAGAGTATTGAACAACATATTGAATCCAGCTTGGCTCTACTACGTCAAAGTGCTGTTATTAAAATACAGTAATTTAAAACACGATATTATTTTCACAACAATAAAACCATGTTTAAAGCGTAATAATGCTTGTTTTTGATCCCACAACCGATGATTGACTGCGGTGGTCTCGAGTGGGTTTTGTTCATTTTCAAATTGATTTCGAATGTAAAAAATCCCATATTCGATGTTACGTTTCATTTAGATGTGAATGAAGTTGTTATGGCTACTGATTTGAGATTTTTTCGAGCGTGACCTATATTTTAAAGGGTATGTTTATAATAACGCCTTTAAGCGCGAGATTTTTTTATATGTTTACTAATAGTTTTCGACCACTGTTAAGTAGCCGTGATCATGGAAGACAAAGATGTTCATGATATAAAAGTAGAATAGAATAGAATATACTTTATTGCATAACATTACGATACAATTCAAGAAGTTTAAGTACAGAAGACAATAGGCGGTCTTATCACTAAAAGCAATTTCTTCCAAACAACCTTAGGATGGATTAGAAAAAAAAATTGTAACATGTGAGATTTGCAATATACATAGAAAAAAAAAGTATAAATATAAAAATTTTAAATGGCAAGTATAATAGACATAGAAATAAGACAAAAATATACATATATTGAATTTACATAAATAATAATAATCATAGTAAGCCCATTTTTTCATGTTTCCCGAACGGGCAGACGCCATAGTCCCCATATTCCCAGATCCCTAGTACCACTAGCAGTTCACCCACATAGCCCGGTACTTTTTGTTCTCATTTCCAACAATATTCCTACACTGGCCGGGGCTTGTCCTTGGGTGTATTAGTATATTGTGTAGTCAGGGATAATGTCGCTGGTCAGTGTCACGCCACATTTATATTAAATTTGTCAAGGGGCCTCTGCGTGTTGGCCTTCCAATTCCCTTCCCTTCCCTTCCCACTCAAGCCCTCGAAAAATCCGGGCAATTTTTATGGCCCGTGGTCTTGAAAGAGATACAATCATAGTAATATTGTATATAGTTACGTGAATATGGGAGAGATAAAGATGTTATGAATGACTTTAGAGCCCGAGGTAATAATCCTTAGTAGTATTTCTTTTCAAATTATTTTATAACTATACATTATAATACATCAATGTCAAGTAGTAAAGATCAAATTGATATTGATTGCGTATTTTGTAGTTTAACAACTATTGATGTGTTGTTGTTTAATGAAAGATTAAGCAAAACCATAGACTATATAGCGCAACAAGTAAAAACAAGAATTACTTTTCTCTCCCACTTAGTTAAATTTAAATGAAAATTTGTTTTCAATACATTTGGTCTAAAAATATATTGATAATAATCTAATTATTTTATTTGAAATATTTTTATATACACAATTAGTACTAAAAGGACCTTATCTAAAATAAAACTCTATTATAAATGTATTAAACTACTATAAAATAAAAATATTAAAAATTAAAAACTACAACAAACACTAAAATACAGGTGAAAAAAATGTAACCGCTGTCGATGGGGAGTGGTCCCAAAATGCTTGCCGCGTTTCCGCATTGTGTGGTAACGATGATCACGTGTCCCAAAACCAGTTCAGCTCTTTGGTCACGCGAGATTTCCAATTCTTTATGCATAAATGACAAAATTAAGTTAGTAATATCGACGCGGTTTGTAAAGTATCAAGTGTACAAGCGCCTACCTGTATTTACATAGCAAACATGCGCTGGGAACGGATTATATAGATATTTTTTTTATCAGGCGTTATTTTATAGTCTGCTATTAAATACAATGTATGAGATTTCAATCGTGGCGTTGTTTTGTTGTTTTTTATTAGCTCTTACAAGTCTCTGTAGCATGTCATGGTAAAGATGAAGTTTCGATAATTATTGAAGGCCTGAGTGGATAAAGGTGTTATGTAGGAATTTTTTAGTTTTACTACGAATGAAAGTGAATACCTACATACAAACTAAATTAAACTTTAAAAGCAGTCAATTTGATAGGTTGGTTTTAAAAATAGCATGTGATGAAGGATTTGACAAACAAAACTTTGTTCCCATAATTTTATCATGTCCCGTTCATACACTGATGTTTTCAATTGTGTATAATAGAATATTATAACGATGTATTTATTGGTAAGAAGTCGCATTTGTTTCTTATTAATATGGGTTCCATTCCCGTATGAGATGCACCACTGTTATGTTTCTTGTTTACATTATCGCGTGATGATCGCAAGTAGTAAAATATAATCAGAAAATAGATTATATATCTATGGACATGCCAGTGAATTCCGTCCACGTTGTAATGTTGAAACATTGTTTATGAACGGATATTAAGTAGGTATTGTCAATATACTTTATCCCTTGTTTACAATGCTCACTTCCAAGGCAGCAAGCAGGAAAGTGACGAGGGAAATGGGCATCGCGAATATCAAATGTTCTAAGACGCTGCGCTTACATACTCGCGTTGTCCAATACCCTCGCGACATTCCCGTTTGTTGCCGTAAAAGTTAGCATAAATAGATATATTCATTTATTAACTTACATACATCGCTATCATTACAGTGGTACACAAAATTATATATCCGTATATATATATTCAATCATCATAACATTAATATAATATGCAGTTCTTGTAAATTCAGACACAGTACAGATAAAAATGTACATTTTTGGCATATCTTATTCAATGTTCGAAAGGCCTGTGTCATCGGTGCGTTCTTAAGCAAGTTGATGCTGCCGATTGGTACTACGAACATCGGTGCCTGCCCACGTCTGTACTTACTTCCTAATTTGATACATTTATCAACATGATGGTGATGTTCTATATTATTTGCCAGGTGGTAGAGCATTTACCTAAAGTATGTCGTCATAACAACCTTGAGCTGTGTTCCGGCATTAGTGACCAGGTTCCAGTCTCCCTTAAGAGAGCAAACGATGGTAACGCTTTCCATCAAGTGGGCCGTCCACCTGACTGCTGAACTACTGCATAAAAAAATGGCGATGACATGACACCTTGGATGTCATACCTTTGTATAACTGGTCTCTATTGCTGATAAAGGTATTGATCCTGGCAGGCGCCAGCCCGTCGCTGTCTTGTAGCGGTCAGAATAATAGCAGAACAATAGTCAAAAACCATCAGAAAGATATTTACTAATGGTCGGTAATATTGAATATCATTTAATGTCAAATATTAAACAATAGTAATGTAAATGAACGGTTGGTAAAATATGAGACAATAAGGGATTACAAAAATGGAGTTCGCTTTGAAGGTATAAATTGACAAAATATACTTACGCCAAATCTGTTTTACACTAATCTTGTCAATGTTGTATGAATGGTTTTTTATTTCATGTACTTTTCTGTTCTATTTTTGCTGTGAAACACTCTTAATATAATTGTTGAGATTTGTGTAATACAGATTTCTCGTAAGTGAATTGTAAAGTATCTAACTATTGTCTTGTATATTTTTGCAATTTTTGTTTTGGTAAGCAATAATGTGATATATCTATCTATATCTATCTTCTTCTTAAATATAAAAATGAATGTTTGTCTGTATGTCCTTTATAGAATCGAAAACTATACATTTGATTAGGTGATGATCTTTAGCAAAGTTGTTAGGAAACTCAGAAACCTTTGTATATGAGCCAAAGAAGGTTTCTGAGTTGGTTCAAAATTGGATATCGATTGAAACTTTTCCGGGCAGGACGACGTCTACCGGGACAGCTAGTAATATTATAAAAATGCCGTGTCTGAACATTGAAGCTTATAAAAAAACCCGGAATAGACTTAAAAAGGACTAGCGGTCCCAGCTGATGTTGTCCTACCTAGAAAAAAAAATTACAACTAAATTCCAGCACCACCGGGTGTAATTGTGAATCTGAGCCTACCCAGGACCCACTCCAACAGATACAATTTTATCAAGATTCTAGAACCTGATACCAGCGCCAAGTATTTTGTTTAGATGGACAGTTTTGAATTCGTAATATCTTTTGAATAGAATGTCCGTTTTGAATAATTCAAAAAGTAATCTACAGGTATTGAAACAGTCTTGAATACGAAATGGTTCACAGTCAAACCTGGATAAGCGAGAGTTCAAGGGATCACAATCTCATTCTCGCTTATAGAGGTTTCTCACTAACCCGAGTTTCTCGCTATTGTAAGGTACATGGGTAGCGTTTCTCTCTTATAGAGGCACGCAGCAATGACAAGTCACAGCAAGTAAGAATGTAGTAAATATGTAATATGATAAAACATATAAGTACCTACTTTATAAGGGTAGGTATCAAGATGCTTACAAAAACAAGACAAAACAATGGTAGGAAGTTCCACGAAAGTTAAGAATGAGTCATAAAATAGCAGATTTTAAATTTGTGATTTGTTTTCTCATTTGTTACTGTATGTATGTATTTTTATTGTAGCAATAGTTCCTCCTAAATAATATAAATAAATAAAGCTCGACTGTCGCTTATAGAGGTATAGATAAGTAGCAGTCTCACTTACGGAGGTCCATGAGGGAGAAACGACTCTCTCTTACAGAGGTTTCTGTTTCTCGCTAATAGAGGTTTTGGTAGCTTAAAATGACGGGTCCTGGCTATTATTCTCACTTATAGAGTTTTCTCACTTATCCAGTTCTCACTTACCCAGGTTTGACTGTATTTGGTTAAGGATTAATACAAAGGTATTGATTACACGTTTGACATGGATTTCATCTTACATACAGTAAAAATAAGTTTTTAACGTAAATAGACTAGACTAGATTTTTACGTAATATAGACATGTGGCTTAGATATCTAAAAATACTCGAAACCGCCATTTACAAGTATTGTGTTTGCTTGCTATAAGGAGGGCAGAATTAGTACCTGACTTAAATTATGATTTTTACATTTGTTTTTCTTTCCTTTCTCCGGACGAACGAGATTGTTCGGGCATTGTGCTTTTTTATATATTTAAATTTTTACTTGAATGCTCCGGTGGTTCAGGCATGTGGAAAGAATGTATGATGAAAGAATGACTAAACAGATATACAATGCAAAAGTGGATGGATGCAGAAGTCGCGGAAGGCCACGACACACCTTCCATGATCAAATTGATCGTTTACTAGCAGAAGGTGATATCAGGAGCCTCAAGAACAGACGAGCGTGCATGAGGTTTGTAAGAATAAGCCTGAATGGCGCTTTGTTGTTCGTGCCTACCCCGCAAGGGACCTGGCGTGAAGTTATGTATGTAAATTTTTACTTAATACATTTATTGCTACTTCCAAATTTTTTTGTGACTCTTTTAAGTTATTTCCAAAACTGTTAATTTATACAAAATTATTTTCAAAACTTCTAATCTTAGTACAGTATTTCTTATTTCTACTTTCTACGCTCTTAGTTCTATTTATTCTTGCTTTCTTATTTTCGCTATGGCAAGCTTCTTATATCTATTTATACTACTTATATAATTTAACTTTTGTCCTACTATTTTTCCTGTTACTATTTACTTAGTTTCTATCTATTTTTGTGTTTTGCTTTTTTATGTTTTCAGACTTAATATCTATATTATTTAAACATTTATTATAATTAATACACGATATTTAAAAAGTAAAATGAAATTTTAAATAGTGTAAATAATATTGTCATCTAGCCAATTGTACTGAATAACAAAAAGTTTTACAACTCATTTTATTTGCAGGAATAGCAAACGTTGATGTGATAATTCAATACGCTGACATTGGCTGAACAAAGAGTAATATTTATGTGAAAGTACAAACACGTGTATCCAAAATCACTGAACCAATTCTACCACCCTGCCCGCAGCAGCCTGGCGAATAGTACACCTCCCGCGACGAATCTTCTATGCAACTTCGGACCGGCGATTATGCCGTCTTGTACCTTTGTCATTTACGTCATAGCCACTAATATTTTATCTCTCGACCCTCATTTCACGGAATTCGAGCATGTTATAGACATTCGGACATGTAAGCAAACATCTTAATGTTTACTAATGAAACATTTCTAAATACATTGATTGATGACGCTCTCGGTCGCGTGGGGTTTTGTGTAGCATCGCATTATCCTATTCATAAGCCGCGCGGCGGGAAGCGAGCGCCTGCGTTGGTGGCTTCGCCCATTGTTGGCTGCACACAATTTGGCAAACATTTCTGTTGCTCTTTTTTTCTCTGCTTTCTTTCGTGTGGGTCAGTTCAATTTTATGCGTATTTTCTACGTCACATATTGGTTTGTGTCGCTTTGGTTCAGTGGCTAAACGAACTAGGAGACGGTGACTTTTGGGCCAAGGAAATATGAAATATGTCTTAAAAAAAGCGTTATATTTTTTATAATATAAAATGGCAAACATCAAACCAAATTCGACCATAATAATATGTCGTCAAAGACTATACTTCTATAATCACAGATTTCGCCAAGGCTTCACTGTTAATTTGACTTCAACTATATACTTTAACAAAAGAGTATATATGTATATAGATGAAAGTATGACAATGTGTAACGTACAGATAGGAAATGAAAGACTAAAGCAAGTTAAAGAATTTGTTTACCTAGGGTGCATATTTACCAGAGACGGAAAGCATGAAAGTGATATTGAAAGGAGAGTCATGGCAGGAAATAAGGTGAATGGAGCGCTGAACTCTTTTATAAACAGCCAGAAAGTGTCTGTAAAGGCACGTCTGGCTGTCCATCAAGGGGTATTAGTACCAACGCTAATGTACGGCAGTGAGAGTTGGGTGTGGCAGAAGAAGCATGAAAGTAGGATAAATGCAGTTGAAATGAGAGCTTTGAGAAGTATATGTAAGGTTAATGTAAGTGATATGATAAGAAACAGTGTGATAAGGGAGCGTTGTGAATTGAAAGAAGATGTAATGACAAGAATTGAAAAGGGAATGAATGTTAAGGTGGTTTGGCCATGTAGAGAGAATGAGTGATAGCAGAATCACAAAACAATAATATGATAGCAATGTGACTGGAAGAGTCAGTGCCGGTAGACCAAGACGTACTCACCATGATCAAATTGAAGATATTTTGAAGAAAGGTCAGATAAAAAGTAGTTTAAATAAGCGTGTATGTATGAGAAGATTAATGAAAGTTGATGAAGCGAAAAGTGTTTGTCAAGATCGTAACAAGTAGAGATCCATTGTCTCTGCCTAACCCAATGGGAAACAGGTGTGACAATATGTATGTATTTATATATGTGTGTGTCAAATACACGCTAGTGTGTGTAATGATCTTTTTATTGATTGAATGTATTTTTTATGCATAATTTTTAAAAAATATTAGCATTCGTCACTTCTTCTCTTATATAAACTATATAATAATAAAATACAATAACAACAGCCCATACTTTCCCACTGCTGGGCTCAGGCCTCCCACTGTAGAGGAATGGACAGTATACGCGCCACGCATCTCCAAGACTGCTTGGCAGGTTGCACACATCGCTAATCTCGATGTGCAGGTTGCATCACGATGTTTTCCTTCATCTTTATTAGCACGTGGTAATTGTAACAATATGCACATTAGGTCAGAAAACAGCCTAAGTGGTGCATGCGTTCCGGCCAGGATTGAATCCGCGACTATTACGTTTAGGACGCGTGCGCTAGCCATTACGCTACCACGACTTTTAAACATATAAAATATAAGTGTGCGAAATTTCACACTCCGTCCGTGCAATTTTTGAAAAAAGGGGTACAAATTTTCGCTTTACGTATTAATATATAGATGAATAAAAGCTATATTTGTTCATGTTATTAACTGTAGAAAGAGGACTTGACTCATTCGCGTTCACGTTTATTCGAAATAACAAATAAAATTTGTGAACCAAATAAGACAAACATTAGATACATACATATAAATCTAGCAACATCCATGTTCCCCTTAGTCTTGTACGCCCTAGAAAACTACTACATTCGCCCTTGGACACTTAAAGCTTTCAGACGCCACTCATTTTTGTCAGAAAAGTCAACGAATTCAACAAACTCCTCAAGGAATCTAGCATCTGTAAATGAGAAATTAATCAAACTCGATTTTAATAATAATTAGTTCCCCGGTCACATTTTTTTCAATTTATTGTTCCTTTTTCCTTTTTCTAAAACAAATGTATATTTATTTTTTATATTTCCTCTGGCATCTGTGGAGGTTTGTGAATTTAATTGTAGCTATTCTTTAGTTATCTCGGCAACTTTAGTTTGTAAGACAACAGCTGTTAGCCCCCAAACAAAATAAAATATATACATAAATTGCTAAACATTATTCAGGTTCTGTTATAAAAGACTATACTTCTATTGTCACGGATGCACGTGACGTCATCCGCATCTCGATATGTACGCGTACTCGCCGGCCAGTGATGCTAACAGTACTGAGTGTTCGGCTACGATTACGTCACCAAAATGGCGGCCAGGCACAATACCAATTTGCGGGGATAATACGTGTCAAATACATGGTAATATTTGTTATGTTTTTTTAGTGATTTAATGTATTTTTTTGCATAACTTTAAAAAAAAAATAGAATTCTGCACTCCTTCTCTATGTAAACTATAAGTGTGCGAAATTTCATCTTTCTCCGTTGGCTCAATTTTCGTAAAAAGAGGTACAAAGTTTTTGCTTCAGTTATTAATAACTATATGTATAGGAAAGGAACTGACATGGGTTTTAGACTAGTGAATGATTAAGAGGTCTGTCTGAATGTTGGGCCGCAGTGACACCGATGGGGCTGGAGGTCTCATGGGACCCTAACACCCCAGACGCCGGAGTGCTATGCGATCCTCGCAATTAACTGCTCTGCAGAGCATTATCTCGGCGAGGAACCCCTCTGAAGCCGTCTAAATCGGTCCTACACACTAACACCTACCCTTATCGCCAATAACATTTAAGCTACTTACTTACTTAAAATCTTGTATTAGTTCAAAATAAAACGTGTTTAACAGAAAACATGAATTTATATTACACATAATATTGTTTTAAAACCTGTAGTTTAATTTATGTATTAATACATTCTGCCTGCATCAAAGCGTGCTAAATTTATTTCATGAAGACAAACAGATATACTATATATTATTATATTATATGGATGAGTGGCGGCGGGCTTGGAGAGGCCTCCGTCCAGCAGTGGACTGCGAAAGGCTGAGGACGATATTTTTTTTTTTTTTTTTTATTGCAGGAGATCAGCAGACAGGCAGACGGCCCACTTGATGGACAGCGGTTACCATCGCCTATGGACATTTGCAACACCAAAGGTGCTACGAATGCGCTGCTGCTCTCTTTAGGGAGCCTGGAACCTGGTCACTAATGCCGGAACACAACTCAAGGTTGTTATGGCGACATACTCTAGACCAGGGGTGGTAGCCATCCAGTCGGGCAAATGCCCTACCACCTGGCTGTGGGTTGTTTTGTCGCCTCTTACGACAGGCCGCCGGGCCGCAGGAAATTGTATTCTTTCTCCGTTCCTGCACGGATATATATATGCCTAGCTCTAATAATTTTACATTAAAAAAATATATTAGAGCTAGACATGTGATTGAAAAGTTCCTTGAGCTGCGCCGCTTCTGCTCTTCAAGCCACATGTTGTGAAGCGGTGATAAATTAAATTAGGCTCCTGTAGAGTAAATAATAACCAAAAACAAAATTAAAACTAAATTGACGTGAACAAGTGAGCGGTAGGCCGTTACCGATAAAACCAAGTTCTATTATTTACACTAGCCGAGAAATCTTAAGAAAATATTGTTTTCTTTATAGCTTCAGCTCAGCAGAAAGGCAGACGGGCCACCTAATGGAAAATGGTTACCATTGCCTGTGGACATTTTTAACACTAAAGGTTCTACAAACGCGCTGCTAGGAAGACTAGAACCTGGCCACTAATGCCCGAATATAGCTCGAGGTTGTTAAGGCGGCATACTCTAAACCAGAGGTGGTAGCCATCCAGTGGAGCAAACGCCCTGACACTTGGCTGCGTATTATTTTCTCGCCTCTTACGACAGGCCGCCCGGCCGCAGGAAATTACATTCTTTCTCCGTTCCTGCACAGATAATATTATGTATAACTAAAAGTTTACATAGGTACCTAAGTAGGTACGTATTTACGTAGTTTTGCTTTTTCATTCTTCACAACGAACTCTTATTATTTCCTTCTCAAAGAATACAAGAAATTGATATGATGAAATTGAAATGCAAACCGGTAACAAAAAGTGTGAACGTCAACCGCTCTGATTGCCAGTATAAAAGTTAATCATATTAGTGCGTCGGGGTGGCCGGGTGTCGGCCTATTGTCCCAGGTCGCAGCGCCGGCACCCCCCGCGAGGATACGTTGCTTATTTAATGCAACGTTGCACACGTAAACATCTAAATAAGTTTTGTGCGACACTCCTCCCCTACTCTCTAATTTTACTAAGTAGCCGTATCTTCACAAATGTATTGGGGTTGTTACATTCGAGCCAAATGTGTTTTTGGAGCGGATTTGTTGTTTCACTTTGAAGGGAAAGCGCTGTAAAAAGTTCCATAGTAAAAAATAAGTCATGTGGCTTGTCGAGGCTTGTTTGTCGTTAGTTCCCACTTAATTGATAGACTTCCTATGAATACATTTTTCACTTAGTTTTACTTTAAAAATCTATTCATCAACTGTGATTTTTCAGCTGTTATTTAAAGTATAGAGTATGATGATCTAATAATATTATTATTGCTGGCAGTTGTTTCTTTTTCGGAAATTAAACTCGATTTAATGGACTTTATGATAATTATTATAAAACTATTACATAAATTAGAAATATACATAAAGAAGTACATATGACAAAATAATTGTGCGAGAGAGTCGAGTGAGAGTGGTAAAGAGATAAATGCTTATGTTGTTATTAATTGATTCTTCGTTTTTTTTTTGGAGCTGACTCAGCTGAATAGCCGCAGATGGTTGTTTCAGCGATACCGGGCTTTGGGGGCTTCCCGACTACGTGGGAGCGGAGGCGTTCAGCCCGCATGCAGCACGCTAGAGGAGGCACCTCCTGTGAGGTTCGACCTCGGCTCCACCGCTGCGGGGGATTGACTCTATATTGGGAACAGGCCGCAAAGGGCTGAATGAGCTAAGCCAACAGGCTGAAGTGAATATTTGGGGACTCGTCATCGACTCCGCCGGTGAAGCCGATCCTAGTCTATCATTACTACCGCTTCGCAACGTGTTATAGCTGGAGGGCCTCCAAAGCCGTTCCTATATCCCGCATCCCGTCCAACGCCTAGCTGCTAATTGCGCGAGCTATGGGCTTCGGCGGTATGCAGTGCGCGGAGAGTAGGTGTGCTCCGGCGGGCGAGTCAGGGAGGTGCACTCTGTCCGCAACAATTGTCATAATCTGTCTTAATTTATTGTTTACTGACTGTCATTTAAAAACATCACACACACACCACGCATACTCATATACAAAAGCATATTGTTATTACTGACATCTTTGAATATTAAGTTGGAATTCTAAATTAACAATAGAAAATACATATAATACGTATAATTTTTCACTACACAAAGACATTTCTTTAATGTTCCATCATTAATGACAAGAATTATATGACCGGAGCGAATCCTACTGTGGCCTGTCATACATGCTCTAAGGAGAGCGCGAGAAACAGGAAACAGTTTCCTTTGGGACGCCATTTGTACTTTTTCTATATTTTAGTCATTTTATAATACGTACCATGTATTACTTAGTTGAATGCTAATCAATTTCATTTCATTGTCAAGGTGGGGAAGTCCGCCAGTAGAGGAGCTCCGTAGATCTCTGTTTTAGCCAGGGAAATCCAATTGAGGACCATATGCCGCGACAAGCACAGAAGTGTGGGGGGATAGTTTGCGACCCGAGTGTGTGTATCGGGGTGGCACTAGCATGCTTAGTCAGAACTGGCGCCATGTTATTGTCACTCCCCAGTTAGGGATACCCAGTAAAACCCCTGGGTGTGCCGTCCTATGCCTTATGCCAGTGCTACGGAGACGCAGAGACTCAACCAACGTGTTTGAAGCTACGTCAATAACAAATCGATCAGTAAAGGTAAGACACCGTTTAACTCTATCTTTGAAGTGTAGTTAGCGCCAAAATTCAATTCAAAAAAGGTAACATGAGAGGTATACGAACTGACCCCACTGACTGACTTGCCCTCCTTGAATATATGTTAAATTGTTTTCGATCATAAATCTAATTAATTAAATTATCTTTTTCAAAGCTATTCAAAGCCCACAAACTTTATGTATAAAAACAACCTTATTTTACCATATGTGGGCTGTCAACAGGGCGACCCGCTAGTACCGGCCATCTTCAGTTTGGCGATCCATCCGGTCATCGAATCCCTCAAGTCGAAATTCAATGTGTGATGTCTAGACGCACTCTAGGGGGTGATGCAGAAAGCGTACTCCAAGACCTACGTGTTTTGATTTCAAAATTTAACTCAATGAGATTAGAGTTAAAAATGCGAAATCCCTATCACTATCACTATTAATATTATAAATGCGAAAGTAACTCTGTCTGTCTGTCTGTTCCGTTTTCACGTAAAAACTACTGGACCGATTTGGCTGAAACTCAGTATATATATGTTTTCGATACCGAGAATGAACATAGGATACTTTTTATCCCGAAAAGTGGGATAGTTTCCGGGATAAAAATATATTTGTCTTTCTGTTTGTTATGCTTTTACGGAAGAACTAATGGGCCGATTTGGCTGAAATTCGGTACGTATGTAAATTAAATATTGAGGGTGGACAAGGGATAATTTTCATTTTCGCCTTTTTGGTAATTTTGGCCTATTTGGTCATTTTGGCTGTTTTAGCCTTTTTACTCATTTTGGCCATGTCGGTCACTGTAGCCTTTTTGGTAATTTTGGCCATGTCGGTAATTTTGGCATATTTGGTCATTTTGGCCTTTTTGGTCATTTTGGCCTTTTTGGCCTTTTTTGTCATTTTGGCCTATTTGGTCATTTTGGCCTATTTGGTCATTTTGGCCTTTTTGGTCATTTTGGCCTTTTTGGCCTTTTTTGTCATTTTGGCCTTTTGGTCATGTTGGCCTTTTTGGTCATTTTGGCCTTTTTGGTCATTTTGGCCTATTTGGTCATTTTGGCCTTTTTGATCGTTTTTGCCTATTCCGTCATTTTGGTCACGTCGGTCACTGTGGCCTTTTCGGTCATTTTGGCCTCTTTGGTCATTTTGACCATTTAGACCATTTTGGCCTTTTTGCTCAAGTTTTGTAATTTATGTTGTTTACAGATAGACGGGGGGTGGTATAGTTAGCGATATAGAATGAAGTGCATCTTCTGTGGGCAAATACATGAAAATTTAATATAATATAACCTGTAGCGCTTGCTCTATAAACAAGAGACACGCACTAGAGGTTAACCCGCGGCACAGCCGCGGGGTAAACTCTAGTGTGTTTATAAGACGTTTTCTTTTATCTATATCTCTCTTATCTCTTATTTATGTAAGAAACCAGCAAAACTGAGTTTTTGCTGGCCCATATTTTTACTCGTATCAAAGATAAAAGGGTATTGTTTTATGGCTACTGGAAATTTTTGCTGAATTGAGTTAGGAGAGTTAACCGTTGATATATGCAATACATTTACGTTTGTTGTTTCAGATTGTTTGTATGCAATGCTGGTTATTTTAGCAACAGTGCGAACAAATACAGTTGCAGAGTATTGAATGCGGAATAGCAACCGATGTTTTGTATAGAAGACGATAAGGCTATCCGCCGCTTTCAGGCGGGCATGAGCTAAGCGTTAGTTCAGGGGCCCGATTCTGCTATTACCAGCTCATCAAATCGCAGGACAGTATCTTCCCTTTTTTTTTGATGCGCAGAGGGAATCTCGTGCCATACTGAGTCCCTCTCGACTGTGGGGGTGGGACCGGACTCTGGGCGGAACCAACTACTCCGTTAAACTTAAACCTGCGTCCCATACCCGGCGCTTGTGTGAAAGAACATGAAATGACGAGCAAAGCTACACCCATTGTTCAACCGCGCAACAAGCTTAGTTCAGTCCGGGATGCAGAGTGATCCACTTCACCAACAAAGGCTGTACCCGACGCATCCCACAATTCGCGGACCCCTGCGATGGGATCATGGGAGGAGATTTTGCGCATACCTGTGTCTCCAGAGGCCAGTATGACGAAACAGTATCTTCCCTCTCGTAGGTTTGCTTGATTTCAAACTGATTCTGTTGATTCCAATAACGTACCTGTGATACGGCACTCTATCTTTGCGGGTTGTACTGCCTACAATAATATCTGCAATGAGTTCGATATTTTCAATGCATTGGATAGGCACATCAAGAAGTTTTACACTGATTTTTAATTATATATTTAATTCTTCTTTTTTTTCTAAATAACTATGTACTCAATGTCTTTATATAATGAATGATGTGTTCGCACCAAGAAGGCGAGCGAACATATTATCTGTGTTCTGGTTTTGTTTTATAAGTAAGCTGAGTCGGCCAATTTGCGAATTAAACTAAAAAAAATATTTATAAGCGAAAACTCAGAAAATTCTGGTAGCTTTTTTGGTATTCATTTTGTGGTATGAGGCCGGTTGCTAGTAGTCTTGTTGTATAACTACATCATTCCAATGTAAGGTATCTTTATTCTGTGTCGTTTTACGTTAATAAAATAAAAAGACACAACATAAATCTCGTGTCACGATGTGAGTCCGGGATAAACTTCGAAACTACTAAACCGATTCTGATTAAATTTTGTAGCTATATGTAATGTGACCCAAGTTAAAAGATAGAACAGTTTTTATCTCGATTATTGACCTGGATTATAAAATTCTAACGTTAGTATGCATACCACTCATCTCCTTCTAAGCCTGGTCCGATCTTAATGAATTTTTGTGTGTCTTCAAGTGGGCTCCGGTGATTTAGATTCACAATTGGACTCAGTAGGTGGCGTTGCAAACGGGTTATATTTTTTCGACACAGGACAACGTCTCCCGGAATCGTTTGTATACTATTTAAGCTACGAATATAATTTCGCAATTAACGTGTGGAGGCCCCTTTCAAAGACGTTTACAAACTTGCATACTATAATTTCGGCTAACGCTTTTCTACTGATGGTAATATCAATTTTTGTCTACTATTATACTACTGATATTGAGAAGATATTACGGATTTAGTAGAATACACATTTTGGACACTATCTTAAGGAGTAAGATATTGAAATAGCAGGATTGGACCCCAGGGCTGTAGCCGGGAGTCCTCGCAGGCCGGCTGCCCGCTATAAGCCCGCACCCCACGTCTCATGCCAATCTCCTGTCACAGCTTACGCAAACCGACTGACAGCCTCTAAATAATACGTTACGAAAATGTGTTAATCGCACACTTTCACGCTTCGCAACTCCAAATTAGATTAATACCGATGACAATAGCGACATCTGTAGTTGAATGAGAGTCGTCATATTTTGACAGGTATCGTCACATGGTACCCTTGTCTGCCCACATACACGTGTTGGCTCGTCCCACGCCGAGCCTGTGCTCTCGCGTAATGCCCGCTGTACACGTTGGGCCAGCGTATTGGGCCAGTTCCATTGGCGTGTTTTGATCGTTGGTCATCAATATTGGCCAGCTAACTAAACAGTAACGGTGTCTCGTAGAGACCTCAAAGGATTAATGATGAAATTAAAATTACATGAAGAGTAAAAATTGGTTTTCAAGTTTATATAGCAAGATGCCATGTAACAGAAATTATGTTTGACAATTTATAGAACTGTACAGTAATAATTAATCAATATTACGGAATCCTAAAAATGAACAACATAAGAACATATCAGTCATTCCCATGTGGTTTATATTTAGATTATATTGAGTTTGACACTTGACAGCATTACTTACTAAGCTACCATGGCTACCTAAAACTACTTAAGTATAATTGTTTATTTGATATATATTCATGTAATCTAAATATGGTAACTTGTCTAAACAAACATCGTCTATGCTATTTTTTATATTATATTTATTACTATTACTTTCAGGTATATTTATGACAGTTTTGTTAATGATAGAGTTGGTACTGCTAGATCACGACATACACATCATGATCAAATAATAGAAGTGTAGAAACTAGGTCAGGTTAAAACCATATTAAATAAGAGTGTATGTATGCATAAGTTAATGAAAGTAGATGAAGCGAAAGTTGTTTGCCACGATCGTCGCAAGTGGAGATCTATAGTCTCTGCTTACCCCCATGGAACAGACTTGATAATATGTATGTAGGTATGTTACAATAGTAAATGAACGTGCTATGTACCGCGGCTGCAATATCTTCCCTACCCTTCTTTATCACTACGCTAATGTGTAAACAGCGCGCTTTGGAATACATATATGGGCGCAACATCTTGGCCCAATGTGTACAGCGAGCATAGCGTTCGCTGTCGGATTTTTTTCCCAACAAAAGTAGTGATTTCACGCGGCGCGAACATTCATCCGATTGTCGTGAATTTCTTTATATTGTATTAGCGTGCGAGGTGATATTGAAAAAATAATGCATTTGGGATTTGACGGCTCCCCATGTGCTCCGGGCAGCTTCCTTTTCACTGCTCTTATAAACGAAACGGAATGATAAATTTATTTAATGTATACAAATGTTTGGACATTTTTATTTTGCTGTCGCTTATACGTAGGTAACATAATTTAGTTCACCATATGTTAAGATGTCGGTTCACTAGGAGTAGGATGTAGAAAAAATGTTTTACGACTTGTGAAAGGAGCTATGACACATCGGCCGTTTACCGTGTCGTCCTAGGAACATAAGTAAAAATGTAATGAATGGTTCTATTGAGTAAAGTCGGCAGTGGAATTAAGCTAATTAGGAACCTGCGTTCAGTTTGTGATGCATTATTGCGGCGGATAGTGGAGCGTAGTTAATTGCATGTTGGTTGCCGAGAGCGTTGTTAATTACCGCATCACTAATAGCCTGCGCGGTAGACGCACTATATAGATATCTATTTAGGTTTAGCATCAAATTTACGTTTGTTTAGAGTTGTTTAATAGTCGATTATTAAAGGAAATGTGAAAATGCCTTAGCGAGGGCGCTAATAGTTCGAGTGCCTAAATAGGCGTTTCCAATGAAATCCAATATATAGATATATATTTTTTTGATTGTAGGAGTTCAGCAGGCAGACGCCCATTTGATGGAACGCGATTACCATCGCCTATGGAAATTTGCAACATCAAAGGTGCTACGAATGCGCTGCTGCTCTCTTAAGGGAGACTGGAACCTGAAACTAATGCTGGAATACAACTCAAGTTTGTTATGGCGGCATACTTTAGACCAGGGGTGGTAGCCATCCAGTCGGCAAATGCTCTACCACCTGGCTGTGGGTTGTTTTGTCGCCTTTCTCCATTCCTGCACGGATAAGAAATAATACATGTATATAAGTTTATGTATGTATATCTGTATGTAGTTTATAATGTAAAATTTATTTTCAATAAGTAAATTTAATGTTACAATTATCACGTGCTAACAACGGTGAATGAAAACATCGTGATGTAACCCGCACATCGAGATAACCGTTGTGTTAAACCTGCCAAGCCGCCTTGGACAAGTGTGGCGAGTATATTGTCCGTACCCCCCTATAATGGAAGGTCCGAACCCAGCAGAGGGACATACTAACTTATGAGTTAATAAGTAGAAATAGGAACCGTACAGCCCATTAATTATTATTGTTTGAAATTTAATTAAAATTATGTTTATCGTGGTATTTCGCAAGTAAGATGTAAAATGATATTTTAACGTCTGTAACATGTCTCAGAAAAACTGCTTAACAGATAAGAGCCAAGATACGAACCTACGTTATTGTAATCAGACGAGGCTAAGTTCAAATCCGTGCAGGAACGGAGAAAGAATAGAACTTCCTGCGGCCAGGCTGCCTATCGTAGGAGGCGATAAAACAACTCTCAGCCCGGTGGTAGGGTATTTTCCCGATGAGTGATTAGTGAGTAGTGTTCCGGCATTGGTCAGGTTCCAGTCTGCCTTTAGAGAGCTGCAGCGCATTTGTAGCACCTTTGGTCTCGCGAATGTCGACAGGCAATAGTTTTATTTTTTTTTACATAAATGATGCACCTTAGTGATACAACATTAAAATTACAATTTAATCTAGGAAAAAAGACTAATGAGTAATATAAATCTGACCTAAAATAACTAGATATAACTTAAACTAAGAATGTGTCCAATAACACGTTTCTTATTGTCTTTATTAAGGAGAAGACACTTTGTTCATGTGTTCTTTTTTAATGTTTAGCACATAGCGTTTAGACAGGCAATAGTAACCACTTTTAATCAGGTGGGCCGTCTGTCTGCTGAACTCATGCAATAAAAAAAGTTAGCCACTAAGCTACAGAAACTTGGATACAAAGACAAGTTTCGCGATTTAATTTTCCATTTTATCGGCGAGGGCTTAATTCGGGTTTTCCGTCTAATTGATCTTTGGCCTGGGTAATTATTCACAAGGGGTATATAAAGTAATTATTGCCGGGTAGCCCTTTTTCCTTGTCGCGAAGGCTCAGCCCCTCCCAGGCTAATCACCGCCGGCGCCCGGCGCCCGGTGGCGGTGACGCCTCGCAACTGCGTCTTCGATCGCGATGACAGCATTTTAATATATTTTGTTATTATATGTAAATCGACATGCAGATGGTGCTGTGTTTAGTCGCTTTGCAGATAGCTCCCCACATCGTTTGTCACTTTGTACAGGGAATCATTTCATTAATACGTGAAGCAGAAACTTTGCGCCCTTTTTTACAAAAATGGCGCTGACGGAGGAGTATGAAGTTTGGCACACTTATAGTTTACTAGCTATGCCTGCGACGTCGATCGCTTGGTATTTGTTTTCAAAATCACCCCGATTTTGAAACATTCTTTAGTGGTGCTCCGCTGCTATTAGTCTTAGTGTGATGATATATAACCTGTAGCCTTCCTCGATAAATGGGCTATCCAACAGTTAAAGAAATTTTCAAATCAGACTAGTAGTTCCTGAGATTAGCGCGTTCAAACAAACTCTCCAGCTTTATACTATACTGTAATTAATATTAATTATAAGATATGGAGAAGGAGTGCAGAATGCTATTTTTTTTAATTATCCATATGAAATACATTAAATTAAAAAAATACATTTTACATACTACCATGTATTTGACACACACGCAGATATACTTTTTTGTGTATTGTTAAAATCAAATTAACAATGTAGCCTCGGCGAAATCTGTGATTATAGAAATATATAGTCTGTGACATTAATTATTATGATCGAATTTCGACCACGGGCGACCACTAGTAAACATAATTAATTAAACTACTCTTGGAAGTTTGGTAAAGTATTTGCATATATTCCTTTACCTAGCCTTTTTTTATTGCGAGAGTTTAGCAGACAGGCAGACGGCCCCCTTGATGGAAAGCGGTTACCATCACCTATGGAAATTTACAACACTAAAGGTGCTACGAATGCGCTGCTGCTTTCTTAGGGGAAACTAGAACCTGGTCACTAATGGCGGAACACAACATAAAATTGTTATGGCGGCATACTCCAGACCAGGGGTGGTCGCCATCCAGTAGAGCAAATGCCCCACCACCTGGCTGTTGGTTGGTTTTGTCGCCTCTTACGACAGGCCACCCGACCGCAGGAAATCGTATTCTTTTTCCGTTCCTGCACGGATAATACCTGACTTAGTTATTTCCTAACTGGATTGCCATACTGTATCGGTGTCTGAAAAAGGCACCAGCCCTCTGGTCACTTGTAGAGTCAATGAGTCAAAATATTGTATTAATTTTTTATTTGCTGCAGTCGTTTGGCTAAAGCCAATATAGTACAATTATCTAAAATATAGTACAATTCTATATATAGTAGTACGGTTGGGAACCCAAAATATAATATAATTATAAAATAGAAATTATTTTCGTATAATTGTAATATTATTTTATTTTTTGTAATTAACTGTTTTAGCCAATTTTTATTACGTAAATTAGTTTTTAGTGGCAACTTGATAGATATATGTATTAATTTTGTATTTTATATTTAAGATTATTAATTATTGTATGTTTCCCAAACAAATTAAATAAATTAATAAATGTGAAAGAACAAGTTTTATAAAGGCTTTTATGAGATTTAGATCTAATTTCATATATTATTAATACTTAAAACTTTAAAATGTAGATACGTGTTCAAAGGCACCAGGAAAGCCATAGTGTGAGTTCACAAAACTTAATGTTTCTGGTAAACTAAACTTTGTGTGTTTTGTGTCTGGTATTTTTGTCAAAACAGGGATAATATTGTTTTCATAACGTAACCATATTAATTCAATTGGGTATACAAATAATTTAAAGAAAATACATATATAGGCAGTTTGCAACAAACGTAAAAGATTCGACGGAATAGTAAATAAACGAAGCTGTGCGAAAAGTACTACTAATTAATAAAATGTTGCCAAACTATATTAGAAACGATAAATTAATATTATTTTTTCACTTTTAAAAAGCATCTAAGAGATGAAAAGCAGATTTATATTTGTTAAGGCGAAGCTGTTCATCTTCATAAGAGTTGACGTCTCATTTCTGTCTAGGCACGCCGACAAGTGCTAACCCTCCTTCACGACCTCAGCTCCCCCGCCTCCTCGCCCCTCCACCCGCAAATCACCCCCTGAAAGAGCTCCCCTTGTTATGCATAAAATTTTGTCTTATTACTTCCAACTTTGCTATTATATCTGACGAGAGGAAGTTGCCAAGTTATTTTGTTATTAAAATTTTTGGCCGGAGTCTGCGACGGCGGCGGGAGAGATCTAGTTCGAATGTAAATCATCGCTTAAATTATGAAGCGGGAACTTATTTGATTTGACAAACATTTGGATTTGATTCAGTGAAACTCGCGATCTGCGGATTAATGTCGGAAATCGGAACGGAGTCGACGCTCGTGATTTGCGCTTTGTCGTCGCGAGGAGTCGCCCAACACAATACGCCGACGAAATAGGATTTATTGCATTATGTCTCAAGACCACCTTGTAAGTCCTTATCTCAATAAAAGTCGCTTTACTCTTATAGTCTAATTTTACACGAAAAGGTATTGTTTCTTAGCGGGGGATTAAACAGTAAAACACATAGAGCTCGGAGAACAATAATTATAAGTCAGAATCTAGTATCATAATTAACCACCGTAGAGAGCTACTATGACCTGTGCATCCGACCAAAGTCGAAGTGAGAAAATTCTTTGTAACTACGCTCGCTTTTATATCGGATTAGTAAAAACAACTACCCGCAAATATTACAATAGTACCTACTATAATAAGTGGCACTGCTTGGAAAAGTATACTAGTTCCTGCGTTGGGGCGGCCTGTCGTAAGCGGTTACAAAATAACCCACAGCCAGGTGGTAGGGTATTTTCCCGACTGGATGGCTACCACCCCTGATCTAGATTCCGCCATAACAACTCTGATTTTCGTTCCGGCATCAGTGCCCAGTTCCAGGTTCTCCTTCAAAGCCACATATTGGCAGCACCTCTGGTATTGTCGTCCATTTTAGGGGTTACAAGACACAAAGAAAATACTAAAATAACTAGCAAAAAGCGGTGCTTTAGGAGGGCTCGCGAAGTTTTCTACCTAGTACCTAATAATTATTAAAATAGTAAAAAATATATCTCTTAATATATGGATTATTAACAAGTTATGCTATATTATTCGCATTTAGAGAGAGAGAGAGAGAGAGATAACACTTTATTGCACACTAAAATATACAATTACAAAATCAGACCATATTTACAATATTTTCTAGGCAATAAATACAACAGGCGGCCTTATCGCTCAAAGCGATCTCTTCCAAGCAACCTAAATCAAAGACAAATTTGAATCAGACGATATAGGTGGTGCAGGAAAAAGGCAATAGATACATAAATACATTAACTAATTGAACAAATAAATACATATATACATAGTCATAAATACACACGTATACAATAATATATTTCAAAATATTTAAGTTATTATAATTAATTATAACGCATTTAGATAACGTTTCTTTGTACTTCAGTTATAGGTACTTACTTAATATTAATTTACAATCATATTATATCTCATAAATACTCCAAAATACAGTCCAGTTGATATTGCACATTGTCTTATTGGTTTTATACTTTTCGACAGATGGCGTTAGAATACAATAAAACGTAAAAAAAAATATTTCTTCTATTTTACTAATGTGTATAAAATAATATTTTTATGATAGAGATCACATCTAGAAATAAATTGAAGTTACTGTGACAAAGCTCGAATCTGAAAGTGTGTCACTTTCTCAGTAAGGTGTACCACAAAAAAGCACAGATTGTGGGGCTATGTTAGGGCTTACTACACGCCCCCTGATTATAGCACATTTATAGACGAGTTGAGTTGGTGAACAAAGATTTTAAAAACAGAAAAGTTCTAGATTTTTCTGTCTGTTAGAGCATCACGTAAGAAGAAGAAGCTACCTTATACTCCAAGTCAGACCTTAAAATACTTTGTATTCTGCCATATAGACGATATAGCGAAAAATAAATCACAGCTGTGCGTTTTTTACGTCGTCATCACGGCAACACGTACAAAGTTTCACTGGCATGTATTAATCTACTAACGTTTGCCCGCGGCTTCACTTGCGTAAATATTATACCACGGGAACTGTTTCGAGACAAAGAAGTCTATGTACTAGTCCAGACTGTTATCTATTTCTGAGTCAAGTTTCGTCCAAATTTTATTCGGAAAACAAACATAACTAAGTACATGCTACTAAAAATATATAACCATTTAATTGTTTCCAAATATAGATAGCTGTAATGCTTGGTAGTAAATATTGTATATTCTATTAATTACATTAAAAATGGGAATTAAATTCTTTTAAATCTGACCTATTGAATGCACCTTGTTAATATTCAGATCAATGCTTTACTAAGGCCGTTATAACAACTTCTCTGTCCAATGAGACATATATGACTCATATGAACGTTTTATAATAAGTCCATGCATCATATGTGACTCATTTCTCCATACAATTTCAAGTGCATTTTTCTTAGTGAACGTGGTACTATATTTATAACAATATGTTTTTGCATATTAAACAAATTATTATCATTTTCTGAAAAAAACAATTGTGGACTTCAGGCGGTATACAAATACGATGTACTGGGACAGGGAAGTTGTGAGTTAATAATAAATGAATCTATAACATGTGTAACAGCTATAAGCTTGTATTTAATCGACACACGATTTAAATATATATTCATATATTACTAGTGCTAGATTAGATCATAAGAATTTACTACCAACCCAAGGACTACCAAAATTGATATGAATTCAGTATTACATTATATCTTGTGTTCATCGTTTATGTATAAAAAGACATTCCGCGATAATTACAGCGCAGTCCCTTCTGAGGTCTAATTCAGCAAGGTATAAAAGACATACTTTCGCATTTATAATATCGACGTAGATCTCGAAGTACAACATGAAAATGTACTTAATAAGTGCATACTTACTTAAATGTAGGTACTTGGAGTTTGTTTACGGTCTATTAAAATTAAATAGAGTCAATACAATTTCTTGGTTCATTAAATTTGCATTTCGTGTTTGTCAGTAAGAAAATGAGAATGATGTTGTAAACTCTATTCATAGTAATAACGTAAATGACTATTTTCAATTTTATTTTATAGTTATATTAAATCTATACTAATATTATAAGAACTTTTGGATGAATATTTGTATAGCCACAATCACGCCATAATACCTGAACGTATCCCAATTAAGGAGTTTTTGGCGGAAACTGAAAGGAGGTGTCGTGCTGTGAAATTGTACTTTCTAAAAATGTGTAAAATTACTCTAAAATAAATAATAGTTGTATTGATAGTTTTTGAGTAGTAATTTATGTGTTTTTGTGAGAAATGTGAACTATATAGTCAAATGTGGCCTTTCCAAGTTGTCACAAGAACTCCGTTGAATGGCTTTAGTTGATTACCTACAGTTCAGCTGAGCTATACATCGGCTTAAGAAAATGAAGAAACTATATTGTAATCTAAGCTCTGGCTTAAAGGCCTAACTGCCGAGCCATAAACCTAAATAATAAATATCTCAATGAAATTTGGCACAGAGATAGATTATAGTCTGGAATAGCACATAAGCTACTGTTTATCCCAGAAATGTATGGTTCCCGTGGGATTACATTAGTGATGATAAGATATAGCTGCATACAATTATGTTACATGTAGAATAATAATAAATCTACGGGTTGTCTGGAAGAAATCGCTTTTTAGCGATAAGACCGCCGTTTATACCCAATTAGGTTAATACTAGTTCGTAAGTTTTTCTATAATGGTGTACAATAAAGTGCTATTTATCTATCTTAATCTATGGTGGGTGTCGCGTTTGTGCAATGAATTGAAAAATGCAAATTTTAAAAATGTTGACTTCCATCTGTTAGTAAAGAATCTTTTGGATATGACGGTATGGATTTAAATGAAAGTAGATATAGAGATAGCTAAGATCCCGGCTGAACACTTAGGATAATTTTTATCCCGATAGATGACGTCGTTTTCGTGGGATAGACGAATATATATGAAAAGAAGTTTGCACCATTATAACCCATTAACAAACATCTCATCATGTCAACACGAACTAACAATCGCTGGCACATGCCAGTGAAAACATTTTCATCGCATCATCTTAGGTGGATCCCCAGAGTCCTTTTTCCTTGGCCTTGGCATCCGTAATCGTGAGACCGGTATTTTTTTTAAATTGCATAAGTTCAGTAGACAGTCAGGCGACCCACCTGATGAAAAGCGGTTACCATCGCCAATGGACATTTATAACATGACAGCGGAAACACTCAAAGATGGTATGGAGGCACGCAAAGTACGCATACATGTATATAACATACATGCATACATCGTTTCTTCAAAGAAATATGCAAAAACTCTTCGAAACCACCCGTGACCAGAAGGCTGGCTCATATTTCGCCCCACGAATAAGCATTGCTATACAGCGCGAATATGCAGCCAGCTTTCTGGGCACGCTCCCATCTGGCAGCGATTTGTCACACAATCAATAATCGCTTGTACTATTTATAACTTAACTAGCTGTCCCGGAAGATGTCGTCCTGCCCGGAACAGCTTCAATCGATAAGCTGACAGCAGTGCCACCTACCGGGTCCAATTGTGAAACAACTCAGAAACCTTCCTTGGCTCATGCACAACAACTTTGTTAAAGATCATCACATGATCAAATGTATAGTTTACGTTTAAGATTTATTTTCAGTAGTAGTAGTTGAGATTGAAAAACCAAGGTGTAAACATCTGAATCACCCGATATCATTGAATGTCATCGTTGCCTCTCATTTATGCGTCTTCAATTGATTTAATTCGGTTGAACCGTGTAAGTTGCTCGAGTGTTGTAGTGGCACTGCACTGTAGGAGGCGGGGCGACATCTGTTCCTTTGTCGCTACAAATTAACACCAACTCGAGCAAAGTGAGGCATTGCAACGAGCCATTCCCAGCTCGCAACGGGCCCTAAAGCTTCCCTTAAGCGCGACGCCAGCTGCGCGCAGCACTAAATTTCACGTTACAATGCTTTGTTTTAAAATTTGTAATCATTCTTACATTTTATGACTGTGAATGGTCCGTTTCGGAAAATTTGATACGACTATAAAGCCTGTAATTGTGTTAGCATTCCGGTTAATTAAAGTTATGAATTTAAAGGCAGAGCTTTAGTACTCTTTGACTACCGCCGTCCCAACGAAACGCCTCCTATAAAATGTGATTCATTATTTTTATTGCTTCAACAATTACCTTATTATCAAATATAAAACAAAGACAACAACTAAAGTCATTGTACATTTGTAACCATTAATGGTTAGGTTAATTCACGCGGCCTCTTTCGTGTAATTGTCTATCTCAAATACGAGTGGGAAAAATATCTAAGTAGGTACATTGAATGCGTAGACTTTCGATGTTTTATATATGGAAACTGTCCCGTTTTCCAGTGTAAAAAGTAACTTATTTCCATTATTGATAGTAAATATTTTTCAATGTTATCCGTTTATTCGTAATACAACAAGGAAAGAACAAAGGAAATGTCAAAATAAAAAAGCCGTCTGTCACTTTTTATATAATCGTGAAATATAATATAACTCTGTTTTAACTGTTTTAAGCGCGGTAATTTATTCCGAAGTTACCATTGATGTATTACATCAATGGACGTTACGGCCGCTTTTCAGTGGTCAGCCACAACATGTTGTGAAGCGGTGGTAAATTAGATTAGGCTCTCATAGAGTAAATAATGACCATAAACAAAATCAAAACTAAATAATTAAAATGAACAAGTTGGCCGTAGGTTAAATAAAACTTTAACAATACTCGTTCAACACTTATCATCTCCTCGCCATGACCACGGCCATTAAAATCCGGCCGAAACGTCGGAATAATCAAAATCAAATTAATTACCGCCCTTAAAATCGTAAAATCGTAGTTTTGTTAAAAGTCGCGAAAACTTGATAAGCTAAGATCCCGCTATACAACTTACACCGAGTGTTAATTTGATGAAACCTATTTTATATTTAATTAAAGGTGTCAATAAATATATTGCTTATGGGTTGCCTAAACAATTTCAGTCCAGTATATGATTAATTAATAATTAAAAAAAACATTTCACCGGTTTGTTTATTAAACAAATTCTATGCCAATCGAAAGTATGTAGCCATAGCTAGCCATAGCCATAGAATATGAAAATGTTAGGTTGCCTATTCTTTTCCGGTCACAACTCTCGGGTAGCCAGGTATAATCCTTTCATGTTCAAGATCAAATAGCATGCGCACTCTCTTTCTTTAAATGGACGGACCTCAAACAGCTGCTATGCTGTGTCCTCTTCTATCGCATGGGATATGGTTGGTTAGGACTTCCCAGCCACATATATTCTCTCGCAGCAATATTTCACTTTTCAAAATTCACGTATACACAAAAATGGTATTTTTGTGTATACGCCTATATGTTATGAAGGCCTCGATATATACATTATTGTACGATTGTCTTGCCGTTCACTGCACTACACACAGTCTAGGAGTCTAGTCACACCACTACGTCGTTTCTTATAGAAGGGGTGGGGAAGGACCTCGAAAATTTAACCTTGGCACCACCATGTCCTAAATAAATGTTTCCTTTCTTTCCTAATCCGAAAAAGTTACTGTTATCATTTTTATTCCTTTCAACTATTAGGGATGATTAAGATGTAATATGTAATTTTAATGAACGTCATTAAGGCATCCCTGTGTGCGAATGACGCAATAAAAATGCTAGTATGAAATGAATTTATCAAAAATAATGGCGCATCTGCTTACGTCATAAAAGTGTATTTATTGTAATAAATTAAATAAAAATGCCGAGTCAAAACACGCTTTCCCACAACGATTAAACGGCCCCGGCAAAGGGCAAGCGAGAACACTATAGCGGAGCGAGTTATGAAAACAAATACACATTACTACGTACGAAATCTCGTACAACTAATGATGTTAAAACTGAGGGGTAAGAGTAACATTGTTAACAGCCATAGTCCGGGTGTGTGTGCGCCAAAACTTGGGTAGGAGCGCCATAAATACCGCGGCGGGGTGCCGGGCTCCGGGCCCCGGGCGCCGCGTCCGCGCGCTTAGAGTTGCTGTCACACCGAATTGCACTGGTATTTACGATTTACACTGAATCGATTGTCTCAAAGAACGGATTCTGTTCTTTTAGCGAAAGAGAAGTTCATTACACTAATATCTTTCTTTACTGTTCTTTCTTTCAAGTGAGTGTACTCTTTTTTCCACAGGGTTTATTATCCTTTCAAAAAAACACAAGTCACTAAAAAGCAGGAAATGAAAATGGTTTCTACTGCAATTGTGTACTTACACACTTCATCATGGAAAGATTTTTAACTATCTCACGGGAACTCTTTGATTTTTCGAAACCAAAAGTATCCTATATATTGACTACCAGGGATATAAGCTACCACCATACAAAAATTTATTAAAATCGGTCCAGTCGATTCGGAGATTAGCCCGTACAAACAGACAAACACAAAAACAAAAAAAATTAAAAAAAAAAAAATTATTAAATTAGTTCTATTTCACTTCCTACATCCCCCTGATTCGGTTTAAGCATTCAACCTCTACAGGTTTATTATATGTATAGATATTTGGTATTGCGTAATGTATATCTTACCAACGGTTCATTCGCTTTACTATCGTTGAAAATTTGACATAAGCTCAAATAAATATTTATATAGTAATACGACATTCCATATCTTACTGTAAATAGAAGGGAAAGAACGTTAGTTAAAAAAGAAGAACAAGGAGAAAGTTATGTAATTATTCTCAAAATATGCACGAAAATATAGAATTTACTTAAAATCGTCTACAGACGTGGTATATTTGAAATTGTATCTTTGTATCAAGAAGCAATGTCAAGATTCAACCAATACTAAGGCTAGTAAATTATTAGTTATGTATAGGAACCGGCCATCGGCTCGCGACGTCAACAACACGGCATACAAATATTTCAAAATTTTCTAAACCTGACAAGATATCGAAAAAAAATATCATTTTTGACAATCTAAAATTTGTTAAGCTGTTTTAGAATTCTTTGAAGACGAATTTTCAAAAACAACAATTTTTGATTAGGAATAAATTATTAATAACAGTTTTTACTCAAATACATTGATAACTCTTTTTTACGGACGTTATTAATTGCCACAATACATACAAACATACAGTCAAAACCACTTTATAGCATAGAATAGGATACTTAGGATAGGATAGGATACTTTATTGCACACAATGTTACAAAATAAATTCGTAAATACAGTGCTAAGTACAATGGGCGGTCTTATCGCTGGGAGCGATTCCAGACAACCTCTGGATGGACAGAAACTCGGTATGAATGCACTTTATATGCAAATTATTGTCAGATTGTTTTAGATGTACAATTATCATTTACAATAATGACATAAACCTTTTTTTTACTATAAAATTACATATAATCGAATACAATGGAAGAAAACTTAACTTATTTGTGTTATATTTTACCGTTAGTCTGTAGACGATATTAAAACTAAAATATTCCTGTACTAATCATATTATCTATATATAGCCTAATTAACACTGACTGATAGTAATGCATATAGAGGTTTATTTTAGTGTATTAATTTGTTAGTTTTTTTTTTAATTTATATATATTAGTTTTAGTTTAATTTTTATATATAATTTATTTTAATCCTATGACGTTTAATTAGATTTAATTATTAAGTTAGTCTTATTAAGCGGTGTGTATACTGTTTATAAAAGGTGTATTGACTGTATGTTTGTCTGTAAATAATGTGTTGTTACAATGAATAAAGATGGTACATTATAAATATTGTTACGGGCTACACAGGACTCGAATTAAAACGCCGTTGGAATTACTATAGTTTATTAGAACTGTAGAAACACGTATAAAGCAGATACGAATATAACTAGACATTATATAAACTGCACGAATCAATAACACGCGTAAAGTCCGTCACTATATAGGTTATCGAAAGTACTACGCACATCTTCCTAGTATCGCAATCGTCACTTGACTGCCCCACCTCTCCGTTCGGGCATTGTTTTATACTAAACTGTACAATACCGACAAAGGGCCACGTTCACTGAGTTAATCCGCACATCTGGTAAGTTTCGACGCAATGCAATAACAACAAAGATTAGTTCGACACTAATGACGGCCATAAAACAAGTACGATAATAATAGGATGTTTTTTTCTTAACTGAAAATTTTAAACACGAAGTAAACAAAAGAATTCCGAATGCAGGTAATCAACTGCGCTTTACGACAGTCAGGTGTGCGCATTTCTTTGTTGGTATGTAACAATATATATTTAAGAAGAGATAACTGTTTATTGTATGCAGATAATTACAGAAAGTTGTAACTTAAAATTGTTCTAAATATGCACAATGGGCGGTCTTATCGTTAAAAAGCGATTTCTGTCAAAAATATTAAAATTTTAATACAATATATTAAAAAAATCTTTATATTTTCTTTGCCTAAATATATAAAATAGTTAAATATATTAATGTGTTCAATAAATTAATAGTTTGCCAATAATTAAGGTACTAGTAGATTTGCTCTATCATTATTTCATAATATATGTAATTCTTTATTACTTTCTTCTTTCTATAGAAGAAGAAAGAAATATAGAAGAATATTTTATTTAGGACAAAACATAAGTTAATATAAATAGAAAGTCAATAGAAAAATGACCTAAATTGGACCTAGTCTCAGCATAATGCTAGCCAAGAAGGACTGTCGATGTTGTATAATTCTGGTATCAAAAAATATCAACATCTCCCGATATAATACAACACAATTCACAGTCATGTCAAGTCGATGGAAATAATTCTTTGAGCTAGCCCTGAAACGCTCGTATGGTCTTGATTTCCCTTACGTTCAAGATGGCAACCCAACCCTCGGCACTTCATGCCACGAACAAAACCCGTCGAGTGTGCAAGTGTTAACATTGGCTTCGTGCGTAATTCCTTGTAGCTCTGAACTCTCTTAAGAGGGGTAACACTGTGATACGGTGTTAATTAAATAATTACTTCATAAATAATAACTTGCACCCACCTTTACGTGTTTGCCTTGTTAATTATGCTTAAGTACATTAACTTCCGTGTTTTGAATTGACAGTACTAACTACATAGAGAACAAGAAAAATATGTGTAATTTTAATTATAAATATTACACCATGATGTCTTTCAAGACCACGGGCCATAAAAATGGCCCGGACTTTTGGAGGGCTTGCGTGGGGCCATGGGAAAGCCAACACGTAGAGGCCCCTTGACAAATTTAATGTAAATATGTGGCGTGACACTGACCGGCGATTATCCCTGTCTACACCATATAATAAAGCACCCAAGGACAAGCCCCGGTCAGTGTAGGACTATTGTGGGAAATGAGGAAAAAAAGTACCGGGCTATTGGAGTGAACTGTTAGTGGTACTGGCGATCTGGGAATATGGGGACTAACCATGATATTATTATTATTTGTATTTTTAAATGTATTATTTTTTATGATATTGTTACGAGCTCGAAATAAAATGCCGTTGAAATTACTACAGAATTATTAGAAGTATACAAACACTTATTATACAGGTACAACTATAACTGGACACAAACAGTACAAACTGCACGATCCAATAACACGCGGAAAGTCCGTCACTATACATGTAGTTTGTCGAATGTACAGGTCTTGCCTGTATCGTGATCGTCGCTTGACTGTTACCCCGTTCGGTCATCGTTTTATACTGTACAATACAGCAATCGACCGCGTGGACTGAGGTTTCCAAGAAAACGTAATCTGCACACCTGCGGCCATGAACAAATGCAATAACAATAGAATATTTTTCTTAATTACAAATTTTAAACACAAAATAAATAAAAGAAGTCCAAATGCGGTAAGGTAATGAACCGAGTGTGCATTCACTTTCTCGGTGTTTAACAATATGTTCTCTTTAAATACGCTTTCGTTTTTTTATTACCTATTTAATTGCATTGTACATTATGTATTTTTATTGTGTGTTGTATTGTTCTTCGTGACTTCATTTGCAGGTCCCAGGCAGAAGAACGGCGCTGGTCTTAATTGGTCAGCATATGCTGAAACTGGGTCCAATTTTAGGTCTTTTCTGTTTTTGTTATTTTATAAAATTATTTATAAAATAATATCAGCCCATCAATGTCCCACTGCTGGGCTCGGGCCTCCCATTATAGGGGAAATGGACAGTATAGCCGCCACGCTTGTCCAAGGCGGCTTGGCAGGTTTAACACATCGGTTATCTTGATGTGCAGGTTGCATCACGATTTTTTCCTTTTCTTCTGCTTTTCTATTGCAAGGAGCTATCTCATACAGTCATAGTCATATCATAGTCATAGAGCATATCTGTCTCATACAGTCCATATCACCCACCACCACCATACCAGAGGCAGCAAGCAGATCTCGCGCCTTTTTAGTAAGCCTTGTTGAGTCTTTTTCATAGTTATAATTCTAGTTAACTTCATTTCTTTTTGTTCGTAACGTAGGTCTATTATTATTTTTCAAAATCATTATTTTCAAATTTCAATAATTATTTTATAACATATTATGTACTAATAAGTATTAAATTATTCAAAATATGTCTACTCTTTGTTTCATGGTGTTCTAATTATAAATAATATTAAATTTTCATTGTTTTTTTTTAATTTTTGCTATGTGAAGATGACGTTACTCTTTGACACTAACGGAAGACCAGCGTTGGTTGTTATATACCAGCATTTGCTGAGTTAGGGCCTGTTTAGAGTTAGTTAAGTTTTGGCTTTTATTAAACTGCTTATGTATGCTTTAATAATTTAAAATAACTCATATAAATATTTATTTTCTTTCTTTCTTCATATAAATTGAACCACGTTAACTGTGGGCTCTAAACGCCCTACACCTGACCACTAATGCCGAAACAACTAACTCAAGATGGCATACTCTAGACCAGGGGTAGTAGCTACTCAAACGGGCAAAACTACTACCACGTGTCGGTGGATTATTTTGCCCGATCTCAAAGTACACGACGGTATTCAATGACATTGAATTATTCAAGTCTATCTTTCAATGGATCACTTTGGTTGATTGAGAAATTGAGAAACCTAAATGAACATTGTGTCGTAAAATGCACAGGTAAACAGATCAAACAAAGCCGCGGGAAAAGCTTTAAGTACCAAATAAAACCCGTAGGCGGGCATCAACTGACTTTTACAATTTTATAATGCTTCCCGAAATTGCCATGGGCGTACCGTTGTCCACAAAATAAATGATTTTTTCTTTCCCTCTTTTTTTGTATTACTTTTAACATGTGCCCGGCACGAGGAAAATCATGCTTTATGAGTGAAACATGTTTTTAAGTCTCTGTCGTGTCCTTTTTGCCAGCTTTGTTGTGACGGTTTTTAGGGACACCAAAGTTTGTTTGTTAACCGATTGGTTTATATTAAACCACTTGTAGCCAGTTCCTAAATTTTACTTACAGTTCATGCTATTTTAGTGCTTAGCCTTTGAACGAAATTGATTCAATTCGGTTGATATGTTTACTGGTAAAAATTTGACCATAAGTTTCATACAAATATTGTCAAATTTCTGTTCATTGAAAGGCAAATGCGTCATATTGTTACGAGCTTAGCGGGACTCGAATTAAAATGCCGTTATAATTACTATAGAGTTTATTAGAACTATACAAACACGTATAACACAGGTACAAATATAACCGAACACAATAAATCCAAACGTAATACAGAAGGTCGTAATTCAATAAAATTCGCAAAGTCCTTCACCATTGGTCCCGATTTCACACACGTCACACTCGTATCGTAATCGTCGCTTGACTGCTGCCCCCTCTCCATCAGGCTGCCGTTTTATACTACATAAATAGAAATGAATCCGCAACACCTGACTAATGATGCAAATGAGCGCGTACAATGGACAATAGCCTATTCTCAACAATAATTATAAACGTATGCCAATAAATAAGTGAACAAAAGAAGACGACCATAAAAGGATTATAATAGTTTCAATGTTATCAGTTCAAATGCCGACGGGTATAATAAATGCGCTTCTACAAATCTGTACGCGATATTTGTCTTTGCCGGCGCCTAGGTTGTAACAATATAAAAATTCCTATTATAATTCGAACCAAATCACTTTAAGCTACACATTTGATATTAATCTCAGGGCCTAAAGCGGTCGACTTTGGAGAATCGCTTAGTGAATTTGACACGTGTCTAGACATACTGGTAGCTGTAAGACATATCATTAAGTTCCAATTTATGTTGGCACATGTCATGTTCAACTTTAGGCCCTCTGATGCCTACTGAAAAATACCTACTAAACAATATTATATGACAGCCGGCTTACAATTTAGGCCCTAAAAAAGTACTGAACAGCACAGCAGAACAGAACGAACAAAACCTTTGCAGTGATAACTAACATGACACAGGTAGAACTGCAGGACACTACTAGTTTGATGATAATAAATATTCTTACTTATTACGCTGTCTGTATGTATATAAAACGAATCTAGTATTCCCTTAATTTGCAAAGAGGACAAACAACATTTATAGTGTTTAACTCTACACGAAAACACAGATCTTCCATTTCTATCAGTACGTATAAATTGTTAATATAAAAATAAACTCTTACGAACTATAGTAAAAAAGGTAAATAGATATTATAATTAGTGAAATATTTTTGCTCTATGATAAGAAATGATCAATAAATTAAATATGTTTAAGTGAATATGCCCATTTCTGTTTAATAATAATTTGCATATGTATATTTTACGCCGTCTCTTCACGGTATACATAATATTATTTGTAAGGCAATACTACATAATATCGATATAACAGCAGTCAATATATTCTCTAACTAGTCTTCAGCTGAATGATGCAAGAGTAAGTTTCCAAATTGAAAAACCTGTTGCTGATCTTTTTTATATCTTCTTTCCTGGTCTAATAACGAAATCTGGGTATTCATATTTTTATTGTATTACTAGCTGTCCCGGCAGACGTCGTCATGCCCGGTAAAAAATAGGGGTTTATCGTAGAAGAGTGAAAATTGAGGATTGTATGTATTTTTATATGTTGTATCATAAAAAAATAGAAATTAAAAAATTTGTCTAAAAAATAAAAAAATAAATTTAGGGGTGGACTACTCCTAACATTTAGGGGGATGAAAAATAGATGTTGGCCGATTCTCAGACCTACCCAATATGCATACAAAATTTCATGAGAATCGGTCAAGCCGTTTCGAAGGAGTATGGCAACGAAAACTGTGACACGAGAATTTTATATATTAGATTACGAGTTACAGGACTCGAATTAAAATGCCTTTGGAAATACTATAGAATTTATTAGAACTAAACAAACACGTTTAACACAGATACAAATATAACTGGACACAATCAGTACAAACTGCACGATTCAATAACACGCGCAAAATCCGTTACTATATAGCTTATCGATGTACACACGTCTTGCCTCGCTTGCGATTATCGCACTTCCCCTCTTTCCATTGGGGCATTGCTTTATACTGCCCAATTACAATATGTCTATCGGTCGCGCAGACTGAATTTCTAAGAATCACACCTGGCTGATGACTACCATAAAAGATTACAATACACAATGGGATGTTTTTCTAATTACAAATTTTAAACGCAAAGTAAACAAAAGAAGACAGTCATAAAAGAACTTCTATCTTATTAGCTCAAACGACGCCGGCGGGTAATAAATGTGCTTTGTAGGTGGCCCAAATTGTAACACTACGGTCCTTTGTAACATGGGAATCCCATGGAAATTTCAAGTTAAGTCACGGGCATATCCTAGTAGTTTAATATATTTCCTAATAGGTACATTACTACCCAGCTCAACATTCTCAAATATGAGTCATTGGTCGCAACATTAAATATGTAAAGCACCGCATAACTCCGCCAAATCTCAACTCGTAAAATAAACTAGACATTCTTATGAAAACACAGTTCATAATATAAATTGTAATGTTCGTTGCGTTGAATTGGGTGTTGATTATTTGTTAAGGCGGAGCGTGGCTGCCAATTCTACAGAAGCCTACCCTCGAGCGCCTTCTCTATTGACTTTCTTCCGTCACTTTCTTGTCGAGTTATGATAAATGGGCTTCACTGCAACCTAAATTAGACCATCGATTGAAAGCAATAAGATCCAATTTTGAAATTCGAAAACAAGCGAGCATAATTCGTTTCACCGCATCAGCGTTACTTCTTAAATAATAAAGACTCTTTGTAAAAGTTTCCCTCCTTGAGCGTTCTAAAGCTTTTCGGTATCCTGTAATTAATATTCATGGAGTCCCGTGCTACAGGGGCCGTGTAATTAATAAACTTATATGATACTTTTGTTTACTGTGTCGAGTCTGAAGGGAGGCTTTCGACGCCTTAACAGTAGTCAACACTTGAGTTTGCCAATTGTTCTTGCGTTTTATATAGGGATCAGAAAATAATTGATATATTTATTTGAAAATATATTTTAATTTGAATAGATTAAAAAGGTTTTTAAATACAAGCTTTTGAGAACGAGCCCAAACGCGACGGGTCTATCTTGTTTAGTACAGGAGTTCCTACGGCCACCTTCCAACTCCATCATCAGATCAGCTCCATGGTACCATATCATTGCATCGTCATGTGATATACACGTGTGTGCAAAATTTCAACTCAATCGGAAACCAGGAAGTCGGTCAAATTTAACTTTCAAGATTCCACCTGAACTTACATACGTAATTACATTGGAAGTTAAATAAAAGCTTGTAATTTAAAATTAGTAATACCAGAGAAGCGAAAAGTTGTGTTAGCGTAATGATTAGTTCACGCGTCCCAAATTCAAAGGTCGCGGGTTCGATCCCCAGAACGGAACGCATGCCTGATGTAGTCAGTTTTCTGATCTATTGTGCATATTGTTAAAATTACCACGTGCTAACAACGGTGAAGGAAAACATCGTGATGCAACTTGCACATCGAGATAACCGATGTGTCAAACCTGACAAGCCGCCTTGGATAACTGTGACGGGTATACTGTCCATTCCTCTTATAATGGGAGGCCTGAGCCCAGCAGTAGGACATTTTTATGGGCTGATATTATATAATAATACCAGCGAAACTTCGTTGGCGTTGCCATGACGACTTGTTTGTTAGTGTAATGTAATAACAAAAATCGCGGTCGATGTGACATCTCCTTTGCTATAGATATTCGTATATCACACGTATATTAACATCACTTATCGGGATATAAAGTCTCCTTCAAGAGAGCAGCAGCGCATTAGTAGTACCTTTGGTGTTACAAATGTCCATAGGCGATGATAACCGCTATCCATCAAGTGGGCCGTCTGCCTGTCTGCTGAACCCTGCAATAAAAAAAAGAAATCTAAAATTCTAAACACATTTAATAACGTTCATTACTTTCACGTGATATTAAAGACAGATAGAGAAAATTTCTAAAAGTTATATTTTTATGAATGTGCTGACACGGCATGCATAGAATCTCATAATATTATAGATTATAACAAATAAAAAATACATATATAAAAATATATATTTATATAAAAATATATTTTTGAGGAAATTATTAAAAGATAAAAATGATATAAGCACTTTGATCCTTCTTGGTAATGCATTCCACATCCTTGCAGCCTGCACAGTAAAAGATTTATGACGAAATTGCGTTGAATGTATTGGCGTCATTAGTCGCAGATTTGATGATGATCTTAAGTTCCTTGTACTACTCGTTATTTTATTTAAAAAAACTTCGAAGTATTAATTATAATACAAAAATATATCAACTCAATATCAGCCGGCGGCGGGCCATGGGGTCTACTCTGGTCTAATCCATCTAGGTCCAGTAGTTAGAGCTCCAGAGACATGAATCACTTCACAATTCGGGCTACCGTTCTACGTTATTATTATTTTTAGCTACATTTCAATAACCGCTGTTAGAGTATTTTTTTAAATAATAATACAGTATAAATAGACAATTCTTGTTATAGTATTGTGTATAGTACATAATAATATACTAAAGCATAGAGAAACAGAAGTAGAGAAAGATGAGACAGTACAATGGCTGTCTTTATAAATATAAAGCGATCTCTTCCCGGTAACCCTTGGCAGGGATTGATTGATTTTTAACACTGACGGTGGTGCAGTATATATAATGCGGTGGTGCACGAAATACCTACTTTTTATCCAGAGGAAGCACCCCGCAGGAATGCTATAGCCACACCATGATTGAAGATGCCTCTAAACCCCTGGGCGATCCTCATTGCGTCCCATGTCCGAGTTGTGAGCTCGATCGCGTATTCACATATAGCCAGGAAGCCAGGCAATGGCCGGCCCTTCCACGTGCTGGCTGTTGTAAGCCACAGAGCTGAGCCTCTCCGGCTACCTCGGAAATAACGAGGTGAAGCACGTGGATCGGTGTACTCCACAATTACACAAAAACAGCGAGAAATTGAGTAATATACGTTACAATATCTTTATGCACGTCGTTCAGAGATAAAAATTGTTTAAAAACCATCCGAGGTTTAAATTAATGCACGATATCAGTAAGAGACAAGTATCGTTTAATTGTAAGTTGAAGCCAGAGGTAATTCGACAAAACTTGTGTAATAAAATTATCGAGCATTGACCATTGATAAGATGTGTGGGAGGAGTCCGAACGCACCGGACACAAGTCCGCATGTCAATACAGCTAAACCGAGATAATCCATAAAACTCACAAAAGGTGCCGAGGTGTCTTCGAGAATAGCCGGTGGATTGCGTGATCGTCACGAAGCGCCGGTTGCACAATTTTACTCTTCGTTAAACTCGCATTATATTAATTAGAAGTCGATTGTCTCATAAATATTTTCTACAATATCTTGAAGTCTTCATGTTTTACGTTTTAATTGTCACCGAGATCAAGATGTAGGAATATTGTTTGTTGTTTAAACGACTTCCTAAAGGACATGTTCTTAATTCTTTTTCTTCAAATGTGGACCGATTTTCAAAATTTTAACTACTAAAAAGAGTCCAACTTCAGAGGTTGTCCCGTTGTCAGATCAGAATCTGCTCAGTGGATCCCAGGTAACTTGAGAGCAACTCTTATTGAAGAGTAGAGTATTATTTTTGTTAAAAATATTAATTACTGTTGAAGTTGGTTTATTTTGTCCTAGATTTTTTTTTTATTTTTCAGCTTTAGCTACTTATTTGTTATCCAATACTAATGAAATGTATATGAAATTATTCTAAAGTTTTACTGAATACAACACAAAAAGAAAAACTTCGTTAACAATAACGAGTATTGAGTAATCACCCGCTGATAGTAATATCAATTATTATCTCTTCTTTTCAAGTATGTGATTCCATTTGATATGTATTAAAGGTTCTATAAATTTCAATTGGCGTCAGATGACTTCAAAGCTTTTACGATTGACGTTAGCAGTTGTTGTTAAGCATAAATAAATACTATAGCTATGTGGATGTAGGCTGAGTCAAAATCAGGATTTATGAAGCGCAAATTCCACATAAACAAACCTTAACGCTTTTACAAAGCGTAAATGTTAAAATTTGCATTGCTTATTCATCAGTGTAACGCAATCCCCTCGAAGCACTTAAGCACTTAGTGCAAACATATCGATTGTCAATACACGACGCCTTCACCCCCGGGACAGCGTAACAATGTAAAAACGCGTCAAAGCCACGCACTGGAACTGCGGTGATTCACTTATTTGTGCGGCTGCGTCGCTACGAAACGAGTCCCGGTTAAACTGGGGTTACAAAATGGGGAAACCGACCTCCGCTTCATAATATTATAACGTGTAAAGAGTAAAAGAGTCCGCGTTATCTCTTACACGAGCCCGATTCCTGACCACTTTAATGGGAAAAGCATGTTAGAATTAAACTAAACAAAGACGACGCATCAATTAGGGGCCCTTCTCGTGTTTTTTTATTTATTTATTTTTTCCAAAAAAAGGGCTTAACTTTTTAGAGCTTGTACTTCGGCCAGGTTGACTTCGTCCGCTCGTATTTCGTATATTGTTTTATTTGATTAATCAATCACGACTCTTGTACGGATTTCAAATTAATCTGATGACGTGATAAGCGATGCCAATATAGGCGTGTTTATACAATTACACTCGAATTATACAAAAGTCTCTGAACACATGTAATTAAAATTAATAAGGTTGAGAAAACTCAAAAAATGTGGTCATTGCTTGTTTTAACGAGGCCCGAATATAAAAGTATTTAGTCGTAAAGATAAAATATACCTTCACTAGCACCTCTTAATTAAAATCAGTGTTTTAGGATAAAAACGACTTCATAATTTAATTAATAAAACCATAAAAAGCACCATAAAACTCCTTGTTTGTAACAATACAACTATTTTTATTGTTATTCTTTTTAAGCATAATTTAAACATTTTAAGTTGATTTTACGGTTTGATAAGTATTCGCTAAGTTTGCTTAGTTGTGAAACAAGAAGTGATACAATATACCTGTGACGTTGACGCAATTAAGACGAGTCAAATAAATATGGGAGGCATCGGCTGGTCGTAAAGTTGTGGAATTCAAGCGAAATGCACGGTGTACCCACTTTTATGAGGCCCAGGATCATCGGCTGGCGACTGGCGACGTTCGACCGACTCCATTTTATTGTTGTTGTAAAATTCACGATCCATTATTAATTATTACAGACATCATTAATCTACTAATCTATTTAAGGACGCGCGATAAGAATCTCATTTAAAGTATTGAATGAAGAGTGTCCGTAGTGGACTCGAGATAGGCTTAAATTAGTCCTGAGTGTCGTGCACGTACGTACTCGTTGACTGTACGGTAATACCAACACTAACTCCTTGTGTTTAAGATTCAGTTCAGCTTAACGGGTGACGGTGGTTACGGTGTTTTGGAACGATGTGAATATTGCCTGATTTATTACAGGTCGGTGTTTAAACGACAAATGCATCGAAACAGATAGGAGCTACATGTCCGACATTGGAGGACCGATGTTGACCACTAATATTGGTTGCATACATCGCGTTACTAACTATCGTTTAAACGTAAGATACGTCACGAAGTTATTATAGCGAAAAAAATACATGATAGTTTGGAAGTTAGTAAAGTAGCGATTTCTAAGTAAATTTAAAATTTCAACAAAATTGAAGCCTAGCAAGGAGAGATTGGGTGAAATATGAGATGATGTATGCTATATATAGGTATAATGGTGTATCCACTTGAAATAGAAAAATTCTTATAACCCGCAATAAGTAACCATGAGAACACTCAAACCGGAGATAGCAGTACTTGTTTGTGGATAAAAGGTATCCAATAAACTCTTCTGTACCACTGATAACATGTATGAAAAATTTCATAATGATCAATTTCAAATTTAAAGCTGCGTACTCATTTGCGAGTCTTAATTGTAACCAAGCGACTACAGTAGGTAACGTGCTTTAAAGAATGATAGAATTAATGAATGACTATTTATTTGCTGAGATACAGGCAGTGGTAGAGTATCAACCACCATATTTTTACCTATGGTCGTACAAATATTTAACTGTACGTATGTGTTAATTATAAATTACTTTTATTTTATTTTCATTCGTATTAGTCCTAAAACATTTAGATTTTAAGTCTTATGTTGGAACTAAAGTCAAATAAATTTAATATAAATAGAGTGTGGCGCCCTTACTCGCCACTGTAGTTTTTTGTTTATACCAACATGTTTGAAGAAAAATAATTATTTATGACCAATGTTTCATTCTCTATTATTACTTCAGTTAAAATTACAATAATGTATAAATATTTAAGTGGTGGTGTAACTTCGTTTCCAACTCCTGCAGATGCGAACATTATAACATAATAATAGGGGGATGGGGGGATGCGTCTTCCCCTCCAATTGGTGCACACCCTAACCCCTAAAAGAGTAACAGTTTCATCCTATAAAACCCCAAATATTTATGCCTTAATGGTGCCTTCATCCTCTTTCTACCATCGCTGAGAGTTCATCCCCACTTCCTCGAGCCACTTCGCTCATGTACGCAACGGTTCTGTAGGACGTTTCTCTTACCATGAGGATTTGAAGGAGCTCCCAGACGAGGATTTCCCAGCACTATATGGAGTTTTAAAAATAGTGTCATAATTTTCTTCGAGGTCAGTAACGCGTTGGTTACATGTTTGGTGCTGCAAACGTATTATGTGACGGTAACCCCTTTCCATCAGATGTGCCAATTTACAATTTAAAATTCGGCGTAAGATATCTGCAATGTCCTACAGTGTCATTTATACGCCATTAACTTTCGCTTTATCAAGTCGTTGCGCTCGCAAGCTATGTCCACACTATGATTTTAGGTAACACTACCTGCAACGGTTACAGCTCGCAAGTGAGTATGCGGCTTAAGGTATGAAAGCGTAACAAACAAATTAATATTCAAATTTACAATTTATTAATAATATCTTTTAAATAAATAACAAGATTACTATCATTAGAATTATTAGCAATAATAATATTAACTAAATAAATATTGAAGTAATACTAGTATGTACTACAAGTTTCAAGGTGTACATAGACTAGGAAGTTAAATTAATTTTAACCTATATGTATGACCTTCAAAACGTGTTCTCCAGTGGAACTTATTTTGAATAAAAACTTTTGAATTTGAATCAATTGTAAAACATGTTATCATTATTAAAATAACAACACACTTTTGTATAGCAACCACAAATTTATGTAATAAATTATTTCATTCGATTTGAATATTATTATAGTTTCGATAACAAAAACTAGGGCATGGCAATTTCTTTTTAAAAAGAAATAAAACCAGAAAAGTAAACTAAAGCAAGTTAATTTTTGAGATATAAGACTGAAATAAATTTGTTGATAAAATATCCAATTAGTAAGAATTTTTTTAATATAAAGAATGTTACGTTCGCAATGAAATATTCGTTTATACAAGTTAAGCCTGGTTAACATTTTTGTTAAAGCTCACTTACATTATGACCTTTCACGTGAAGTTTAACAATCTTGAAGTTAGTGTTTTTTAAATAAAGTATCGTTGATATTTGGAAATTTATTATACTTAAAGCTTAATTTATTAGCAATTACAGTGAATAATTGTTGAAGTAGAAATGTAAAATTGTAAGCACAGATGTGTTTTTGAGTAAGGGCGCGTGTACACGATATCGCTGCCGCGCCGCCTAACTCAAGACTAGGCGCAACTGCGCTCCCGGTGCGCAGCCGATACGCTTTCCTTATTAGAAGGTGTCAGAGGGCGGATAATGTTCCCTTATTCACAGAAACTTACAATATAATAACAATCTATAATAATCCTACAGCTGGTCTTCCAATTTCTTAGGAGACGGAGAGAGTATTTGCCACGCTGTCCATGACAATTTAGCGGGTTTCACATATCGGTTATCTTTATGTGCAGGATTCATAACGAAGCTTTCCTTGGTTATTGTAACAAAATACACATTAAATCAGATAACTGCCTAAGTGATGCATGCTTTTCAAGCCAGGTTTCAAACCTGCGTCCTTTGCATACAGGACGAACGCGTTAAGCATGAGGCTTCTACGCTAGCGTAACTAGATGAAATTAAGTATTTATATATCTCTTTTTTATGTTGACCATAGCACATTTCTATCCTGAAATGATAAATACTAATATACGTAATATTAAATGACCAAAATCACACAGGAGGAGGACACCCCTAAGAGAACGAAGGTAACCGACATAGCTCGCAAAATTAGCAAGTTGAAGGTGTTATGTCGGCCGCAGGACCGACGGCCGATGCAGCAAACGAGTCCTGAAGTGGAGACCACGTCTCGGCAAACGTAGCGCAGGACGCCCGCCAGCCCGGTGGACTGACAAGCTGGGCAAGACCGCCGGCAGGGGCTGGATGAGGAAGACAGGAGACGGGGATTTGTGGCGCGTAGTTGGGGAGGCCTACGTCCAGCAGTGGACTAAGATTGGCTGAAGAAGAAGAAGAAAGTCACACGATCTAGTATCAATATTGTTTATAATCTATCTATCTATTAATATGATTATAATAAATCTCAAGAGAAGTAGAGTTCATACAATGAATTGAAAAATATCAGAGGCTAATTCGGACCAGAGGCCCAAACCTGCTATTACTATCTCATCAAAATCGCTGGACACTATCGTCTTGATCGTAGGTTTGCCTGATTTCGGTAGTTTGTTAATTCTAATGACGTGTCCGTGGCACGCCACTCTATCTTTATAAATATTTGTAAGAGAAAATTCGCAATAAAAATGTTATAAATTTTGATAGTCACTTTCTTGCCGCAACGACATCCAGAAGATATAGTGGATCTAGTAGAATAAGAATTTTGGACACTATAGCATTTGAATCGTATTTTGAACATCTTTGCGACGCCAAAATGAAATAGCAGAATTGAGCCACAGCAGTTTCTTCAGTTCTATTCCTGCAGAACGGAGAATATAATTTCCTGCGTTGAGGCGACCTGTCCTAAGAGTCGTCAAAACAACCCACAGCCAGGCGGGAGGGTATTTACCCGACTGCATGGCTACCACCCCTGGTCCAGATTATACCGCCATAACAACCCTGAGTTGTGTTCCGGCATCAGTGACCAGGTTCCAGTCTCCTTTACGAGAGTAGCAGCGCATTTGTGGCATCTTTGGTGTTAAAAATGTCTATGGGCGATGGTAACAGTTTTTCTGTGGTGGGCTGACTGCATGTCTGTTGAACTCTGAAATAAAAAAATAAAATAAAAAGTTTCTAAAAATACAACTTTAGGCTCTTTGTCTGTATCTCTGTTTCATAATCATGTGAAAACTACTGGACGGGGTTACCACGTAGTATAATTTTACCTTGATAAATGACGTCCCGTTGCATAGACGAATATACCCAAAAATGGCTATGCCATCGTTGAAATTCAATTATAAATATTTCGTAGGCAACGTAACGCGAACGAAGTTTCGCTCTTTCATACCAAAATTAATATATATGAAATTAATTGAACTCAGTATCTTCAACTTACTATACATTTTTAAAGGTACTTCATTTTATAGAGCTATAAAGATTGTTGGGTATTTTTAAAACCGGAAAATGCTATTGTCTAGGACTAAATCAGTGCTAGTCATTAATTATTAATTACTAACGTAGACATAAGAAAAAAAAACTAATTACTAACAACATTATAAATTGTATATTAGTGTAAATTCTTGGACTGTTTTTTCTTTGTGTTTGTGTATAAGTGGACTGTGTTGTCTTTTAAATAAATAAATTATTATCATTTATTTGTTTTCAAATTATTTACATTTTTCTTTATACATACATAAAAAAAACATATATTTAAAAAAAATATGTAAAAAACCGATGTCCGCCGGCAGCAGGGCCTAGGGTCCAAGCTACCGGTGGTTAAGGTTCCAGAGATAGGAACCTCCTCACGATACGGGTCGTGTCCAGCAGGGCTGCCTTCTGCATCCGACCCTTCACCCAGGTACCAAGCGAGAGCCTTTCAAGATGTCGGTCAAGGCTCTTCGCTATTAATCCATTCACTGACACAACTATCGGTACTATGATTGTAGAGTCCAAGTTCCACATGGCAGTAACCTCGTGAGCGAGATCAATATACTTTATTTGTTTTTCTTTCTCGGCTTTCACGAGGTTACCATCATGGGGAATCGCGACATCTACAATTATAGCACGTCTCGCAGACCGATCAACTATCACAATATCAGGCTTATTGGCGACAATAGTCCTATCTGTAATAATTGATCGGTCCCAGTAGAGCATATATTGACCATTGTCAAGGACTGGCTCGGGCTTTTATTGGTAATAAGGTACCTCCAACGAGACAAGTCCGTATTTAAGAGCAAGTTGCTGATGGATGATCCTGGCTACTAGGTTATGCCTGTGCAAGTACTCGCTGTTAGCAAGACGAGAACAACCGGAGGTGACATGTCTGAGAGACTCACCAGGGTGGTGACACGCCCGACATATGTCAAGCGTGCCGTCCTTCAGAATGTACCTTCGGTAGTTGTTCGTCTTGATAACCTCGTCCATAATTGCACAGACAAACCCTTCGGTTTCCCCAAATAGGTCACCGAAACGTAGCCAGTTCACCGAGGCTGGTAGGTCCACATCAAGCCCTGTTAAAGCCTGATAGAACCTGCCATGTAGCTCCTTGCTCTTCCATACGTCCATACGATCAGAAGCACTCATTACCAACGGTTTCTGCCAGTTCTGTTTTGCTAGGGATAGCGGGGTGAACCCCTTGTCTACTGACACCATATCGTGATGCATACCCGCTGTTTCGCCTACTTTGAGAAAATATTCTCTGAGATTGTACACCTCACGGTTGTGGAGGTCTTTGGTATTTAAAAACCCCCTACCTCCACACTTCCGTGGGATGTACAGTCTCATCACAGACGAACGTGGGTGGTGCATCCTATGTGTTGTCAGTAAACAACGAACCCGTCTATCCAGGGCGTCTAATTCAGTTTGAGTCCATCTTAGTATGCCAAAGGAGTATGCTAATGCTGGCATGACCCAAGCGTTGAAGGCTCGAACCTTATTTCCACCTGAGAGAAGGCTCGTTAAGACCTTTCTCAGGCGGGAAAAGAAACGATCCTTCATCGCCTGCTTCACATCAGCATCAGGAATACCCAACGACTCTGATATACCAAGATACTTGTAGGTTTCACCTTCAGAGAGGGTCTTGAGGGATATATTTTCAGATAGTTGTAAATTTTCTGAATTTACAACTCTCCCTCGTTGTACATGCATGACGGCACACTTATCTACACCGAATTCCATACTAATGGAGTTGCTAAAGCTTTCAGTAATCTTTAGTAACTGCAAAAGATCTGGCTTTTTCGATGCAAATAGTTTCACGTCATCCATGTACATAAGGTGTGATATAATCTCACCCCCTCTCCGAAGTTGAAAGCCTAACTTTGACTCCCTAAGTAGTGTAAAATTATTATTATTATTGTTGTTCCTATGAGATGTAGGACGTAATCTTATGCGAACGCGACAGCATGGAAGTATCTAATACTCCCTGCAGGAATGGAGAAAGAGTATAGTCTTCAGCGGCCGGGAGGCCTGACGTAAGAGACGACACAACCACCCACACCCAGGTGGTAGTGTATTTTTACCACCCCTGGTCTGGAGTATACCGCCATAAAACCATGAGCTGTGTTCTGACTTTAATGTCTAGGTACCAATCTCCCTTAGATAGCGGCAGCACACCATCTTTGATGTTACAAATGTTCACAGGCGACGGTAAACACTTTGGTTTTTTTTTTTCATTTTTTTTTTCGCTTTTCGTTATAAATAACACACAACACAATAAAATGTTTATTGTTAAATTGTAATTTGCTTTATGTATGTCTGTATGTCATCTTGCACAATAATAATTTAAGAATTTTATTTGACCCAGGTTACCTGGAAGAGATCGCTTAAGCGATAAGACCGCCTTCTGTTTCACCAAGTAACTATTGCATTTTTTGTATTTTTTGTTTTGGTGAACAATAAAGAGTTGTCTGTATCTTTTTAAGCGACATTAGTGTTAAGATTGACATTGTAAATGAACTAAATCTTCTTATGGGAAATAAAATTCTTTAAACCAAAGTTAAATCTCAAGGTATAGTAGAAGCGATGTCGTGTAGAGCGTTGCGCTTCAAAGACCGGATGGGAGTTTCGTTAAAACATAATCGTACAACAAAACTGTGATCGAATCACACACTAACGAACCTACATCGACACAGATAGATTTAAGTAGCACTGATTATACTCATAATAAACTACGTGCATTATCTACCTAACTGTCCTTCTTAAGATATGAGACCATACAGTTTTTTCTATTATTCCTCGATAATAGGGATGAATGGACATCGGTTAAGCGTGGTAGGTTAAATACATTAGGTTTAAATGATTTTAAGCGTTTTCTTATGCATATGCTACGTATGAAAAACATATCGCCACGCTCAGAGTTCCTTAATTAACTTTAAATAGCGCTTTTTACGTACGTACGATTGCGAGTCTTTTATGATTTTTGGTCACTTTTTAAACTTTTGTCTATATTTTTAGGGGGCTTTATTACAAAGCGACCGTTTATTTAAAATTTTAATCTCTTAATATCAAATTGTAAGTATCTAAATACCACATCGAATGGGAATAATGTGACCACTACTAAGCTCTTTTAGTCATTATTCATAGAAACTACTTTGTTACACCTTTTATTTATATAATATACAATGAAAAAAAACTAGGAATGTATATACATAAATAATTATAAAGCTATTTTGCTGAATAGTGTGACCATTTCTTCACCTTTAACAGTGACTAAAACTGCTTTAGATGGTAGACGTGATCATGACTTTCAATAAGTTATCTATAAAACACAAAATATTATAGTTTATCAATTTATATCAATAAATTAATTCCATTTTGAAATATATACTTTCATTTCCATAGAGTTGAATTTGCCCATTTAAGAGAATGCAGGTTTACCAGGATAACCATGTCTGAGGCAAATTGGCAGATCTTCAATCAATCAATTAATCAATAACTGTTTATTGTACACCAATACAGAATAGAACTTACAGACTGAAACTATTTTCTATACACACAGGGTGGTCTTATCGCTAAAAGCGATCTCTTCCAGACAGCCCCAGGAATGAATTAAAATTACAATGACGAGGGTGATATACATAATATATGCTACAATTTCTTACATTCTAGTAATAAATATATAAATGTAGTATATATAGAAGTTCTGTATATTAGATAGATATTTACAAATACATACCTTCAAAAATATGTAAATGTTCATAGATACATATATATTAACATACATTTAAATATCATCATATTTCAAGAACAGGTTATATTTTCTAATCGTCGTTTTAAATATATTTTATTATATTACTAGCGATTTTACTTGTCTGGTAATAATTGGCAGCGCGTGCCAAAGCTTTATAGCCTTGATGGTGAAAGAAGATAGGTAGGTAGACAGGTAAAAAAGAAGATTTTATTTTGAATTTTTTAGTTACTTGAATGAATAGCTTTACATGTAATATATTAAACGCCTGTAGGAATGGTACTAGCATCGTACGTATGCAAGTTGGTCTTTCGAAGAGTCCAAGCGCTCTGTACTCTTCAACAAGCATTTTTCTTTGTTTCCCTGGGATCCATTCATCATATCCCGATTTATTGACAATGTGAGCACCTCATGAGTGTACTCTTTCGATTAAAAAAACAAACACACACTCAATTGGAGAATCTCCTTTTGGAAATCAATTAAAGAAATATATTATTTGTATAAAGTAGTTAGACACGACTGTACCGAACTCGGCTGTAGCAGAGAAACGATTGTGTTTTGAACTACTACAGTACGGAGTATTGTACGGATGAGATTGCTGTTCACCTCTGTACCCACCTGAGGGGGGAAGGGGAGAAGTGGGCCTGGATGGAGGGGATTGCATAGCTCGCTTCGCTATTCCGCGCCACCGCATAGTTTTGTACGCAAGCTCTCACCGGGCCTCGAGCGTACCGCTTAAGGCCAAGCCGCTGCTAATTGGACATTTTCGAGTGCACTAGAAAGAACAATGGGTCCAAATATGCTTGTTACTGAGCAACAAGCTCTAAACCTTTGAACACGGGTGTACCGAAAATGTAATTTTAGGGTACAATTAAAGCCGTTAGCTAATTGGTCGAGTGTTTGCAACTGTATTGTTGGGATAATTGATTCTTATGCAATGTTTGGGTAAAATATTTTTTAATTTATTTAGAGCAAAGAATAATTATATCACCAAGGGCCAATTTTCTAATCACCGCATAAAACTTATAGAATAGAAGATAACATGCGAATACTAAAACTATATTACTATAATTAAAAATAGTAAATTTAAATTGTGTATTGTTTAGTATTTTGTTAAATTTAAGGTTATATATAATTATAATAATTATTATTAATAACACTAGTAATTATAATATTAATACGTGAAGCAAAATCATTGTAGGTACCTCTTTTTAAGAAAGTTACGCGAAGGGAGTAGTATGAAATTTCGCACATTTATGTTTATATAGAGAAGGAGTGCAGAATGCCATTTTTTTTTAATTATGCCTAAAAATACATTAAATCACTAAAACAACATTACGTACGCTACCATGTATTTGACACATACACACATATATTCTTATGTTTATTGTTAAAGTCAAATTAACAGTGTAGCCTTGGCGGAATCTGTGATTATAGAATTATATTCTTTGACAACAAAACCTTATAATGTTCAAAATCATAATTCAAATTAATTATGGACGAATTTCGACCACTAGTAATAATTAAACTAAATGAATATTGAAGTAAGAGTACCTATGTATCTATATAAGTTTCAAAAAATTGTACATCAAGCCGGCAAAAAGCATTTGATTATTAATAACAATACGTTAGCTAAGACTAACGTTTTTCTTAACTAACTAACTAACCAATACCTATCTATAAAATTGTAGAGGGGTCGAATATGCGGAATCAATATAAATAGCATATTCCGAAAATGCTGGTGTTAGTCTCTATATGAGTCAAACACAAAAATGGAAGATTAAGTGTTCAAGTTACTTAAATTCCATATGTAAGTACATTATTTGATCATGTTTTTTTTTATTATACAAGATTATGTTGTTAGATTAAGACGGTATTTCGTATTTTAAGAAATAAATTATTTTTTATTGCTCTTGTTTAAACCAAAATGCCCGGATACTGAATACCTCAGTAAAAATAATCCAATATTAAAAAAATAAACTTTTTAATTATAGAAATTTAAAAATTAAACAACTTGTCTTATTGCTATAAGATGGATTGCTATCCATGTTTGCGAATTGAAACATATAATTATATTGTTCCCACATTTGTAGATTTCTCTTGTAGATATGTACTTTTTTATCTTTGACCACTCTTCACAACTAGCTTATATCGGATCAAAATTTAGGGTCTATATTATCCCAAAAGATGAATATGCATAATGATCTACATATGCTAAAAGGTGGCGGTGTGTTCGTGTTTTTGATACTGCCATTACAAGTCACTAACAAATATGTCGTCGTTATGGAAGCGCGAAGTACCGCTGGCACATGCTAATGTTAAGTATAATTAATTTAATTTATTAGGTAGACTAAATAAGAGATGGATGTATTGTGTGTAACATGGACAAATCGTGCTGTGACAGAGGACGTATATCAGGAGGGCGGATTATGGAAGGAAAAGACATATTGTGCCGACCCCAAATTATTGGGAGAAGATAAAAACAGAGAAATTAAATGTAATTATCAGCGTTTTAACGATTTTAAGTGCGGTAATTTATATAATAATTTAGATTTGTATTATTCCGACGTTTTAGCCACTTTTCAGTAGACGTGATCACGCAAATTAAAATTATATAATTAAAATGAACAAGTTGGCCGTAGGCTAAATAAAACTTTAGCAATACTCATCAACACTTGACATCTTTGTCTTCCGTGATCATGGCTACTGTAAACTGGCTGAAACGTCGGAATAATACAAAAACAAATAAATTACCACACTGAAACTATTAAATCATAATTTTATTATGTATAATTATTTAATTCAGTGAAAACTTTAGAAAATATTATTTAATTAAGTGGCTTTAATAATGAAGTCCTTTTAGCATGGCCTTAAATCTAGACCGGCGGAACTTCCAGCCAGGTTATTGTTACGGCACACTGCAGCTCAGAGCTTAGAGCAATTTGCAAGAGTTCGTACCGTCGTATACGCTGTTTGTTCTGACGTTTTATTAAAGATTTCGCTAAGTCTTTGCCCTTTACGTGAAACTGCCAATACGTTTGCCGCAGAAGTTAAAGTGGTCCTCGGGGAAAAGTTATATTAATCTTCCCTATGGCCAATCCAATCCTGCTTCTATGTATCTAGACTTTTAAAGTTTTAATTGCTAGATCTCGGAAATGTCTTTTTTAGCATCCATAGATATAATATCACTTTTATCAAATTTATGTATTTTAATACATTACTTTACATACATTCTTTTATCTTAATACTAGCTAAATAAAATTAGTAATCACAACCAAATAATGCAAATAATAATAATAAATAATCAAATAAATAATAACTCAGGAATAATGTTGCTTTCCACTGGTGAAAGAATTTTAAAATCGGTCTAGTAGTTCCAGAGATTACCATTGCTAAAATTGATATAATTACTCTATAAGGCAAAATTTTAAATATCTTTTCGATTCTATTAATTTTCTCTTTATTTCATAAAACTACACTATATAAGAGATAAGATTGTACTATAATTAGAAGTAAAAAATTATATATATATATATGTCGCAGAACGGCCTCATTCTCACGACATCATCTTTAGTTATTGCAGGTTTAGTGGGCGTCATCAGGATAAAATGAGAGCATAAAACACAATAGCCACGATTTATACACTTTTAATTTAGATTTGAAAGACATTTTAACATAGTTTAGACCGAGCAGCGGGTTCAGGGCACCGCTCATACTTCCAACTACAATACTTTCTTTCTCCATGGTCCAACTCGACCTATTGCCATCAACCAAATGTGTCACAAAAACTCCTCAGTCTACCGAAGTAGATACTACCAAAGTATAGAGGGCGTCCTTGACCCCGCTCCGCCATATGCTCTGCTCTGATTGGTCGTTTATTAAATTACAATATTAATAACTTTTATTAGGTTCGAACGATCTTTAAGTTATAAAAACATTTAACAAATCGAATTAAATTAAATTTTAGAAGTAATTAAAATGTAAACAAATGATATTGTGCGTTATACATCCAGTCAACACTACATCCAATAATTATAGCTTCCCTCCAACATATATATATATATATATATATATATATATATATATATATATATATATATATATATATATATACACATATATATATATATATATATATATATATATATGTGTATATATATATATATATATATATATATATATATACACATATATATATATATATATATATATATATATAAATACATACCGTGGTCGAAATTCGACCATAATAATTAATTTAAACATTATTAAGGTTCTATTGTCAAAGACTATACTTCTATAACCACATATTTAACCAAGGCTTCACTGTTAATTTGACTTTAATAATAAACAAAAGAGTATATAATGTATGTGTATGTCAAAGACATGGTAGTGTGTGTAATATTTTTTATTGATTTTATGTATTTATTTTGCATTATCATTTGGTAGTCTGAACTCCTTCTCTATATAGACTTTGAGTGTGCGGAATTTCATACTCCTCTGTTCGCGCAATTTTCGTAAAAAGGGGCACAAAGTTTCTGCTGTATTTTTGCTTCGTATATCGTAATATATAGATTTAGACATTACATACATACATACATAACTTCACGCCAGGTCCCTTGCGGGGTAGGCACGAACAACAGAGTGCCATACAGGCTTATTCTTACACACCTCACTTGCTTCTTTGACATTCATAGCTCTTGTCATGCACGTTCGTCTATTCTTAAGGCTCCTAACATCACCTTCTGCTAATACACGATCAATTTGATCATGGAAGGTGTGCGTGGCCTTCCGCGACTTCTGCATCCATCCACTTTTGCATTGTATATGTGTTTAGTCATTCTTTCATCATACATTCTTTCAACATGCCTGAACCACCGGAGCATTCCTTTCCTTACCTTTACCCCGACACTCTCTTTCAGACCAACTCTCTTTCTTACTTCGGTATTACGAACGCGGTCCGCGAGCGTCACTACGACATTAGTACTTATTAGTACTCCGCCACTTAGACATTAGTAGTTTTAAATTCAATTATTTTATAAGTTACGTATGTGGCAGTCATATCTGAATTCATATAAGTATGCATATCATTTTCAAATCTGTGTACACAAAATGAATTACTTTGACTTGAGGAGAAAAAGTGGCAAGTGACTCCTAGAGCAACTTAGAAGTTGATGTCAAATTTTAATCAGTAGTATAAAAATAGTTAGTATGATATAGAAACCTACTCCTCCTGTAAGAAAACTTCTACATGCTATTAAAAGTGCTTTCTTTTGTAAAGTTGTGATTTCCGCAAGAAAGTGTCGTAATGTTGGCCTAACAATAATTTTGATACTTTATAATCCTTTCTATTTTACATACTCATACAATCTTCTTGTTGTGTAAAATTTGTATAACAAATGAGCTCTTGTTTTTTAAAGTCGCGTGGTTTAAAAGTCGTGAACAGAATTAGGACAAATGGCGTAAACATTTGCAAAAAAATATTTTCGGTTGATTGAAATTTAGCTCTATGAAACCTTTCATTATATGGGAAATGACACGCACTTTGCCATTTTTTTTTATAATAAAACGTACCTTTATTTAAAATAATACAGCTCTTTAAATATTGGAGATCACCGACGGTTAGTAGCCGACGGGTTTGTATATACAGACCTTTTATTTGCAGTAGATTGATTTTTTCAAAATGCGATAACACTTGTCAATTTTTTATATATTTTAAATTAATTATATATATATAAATTATAACCTACCGATATTCGCCGGTGACGTGCATGTTGCACAGATAAACAATAAGGAAACTTGTCTTGACTTGTATTTCTAGCAGAGATAGATAACTAGAATTAGTTTTATTAATTATTATTTATTATTTAACAAAATTGGCTCATTTTGTTCTTACGCCAAAAGGAAGGACTGAAAATATTGAAAATCAACGTTGTGTCGGACATAATTCCGGCACGACAATATGCTGAAAATGCGGCGTACAAATTCTTAAAATATGCTCTATGTATAATGTACAAGGAATGTATTTACATAGCTTTTTCTTAAAATAAAGTTTTTCCTTTCTTTCTTTTAGAACGAAAATCTAAGAATCCTGGAAATCATCAACATTTTCTCAATCTTGTGGATGTGTATAGGGTTTATAAAGCTTTCTTACATTTAAATACCAGAAACAAATAAAAAACATGTATTTCTAAAGGCAACATAGTATTAAAAGAAGTACTTGGATATAAAATAGTATATATCTATCTATAATATAATCGATTCACTGTATTGAGTTTGTGCAATAAATTTAAAAATAAGAAAAAGTCAGGGTGCCTAATTCCGAATAGCGAATTCCAGAAAGTAATTTTTAGAATATCCGAATGTCTGTCCGTGAGACCATCACGTGAAAACTACTAAATTAATTTAAATGGCACCCGACACAGGCAGAACCTTGAATACTTTTAATCCCAAGAAATGATGATGTTTCCGTGGGACAGAGGAATATAGCTAATGAGATATAACACTACTTTCACTAGCAAACACGTCGCCATTGCAACGCGGACGAAGTTTTTCTGACATTACTAGTTATTTCAAAAGTTGTATACTATTATTTGAGCAATGAGTTTGACATTATATTGTCATTTTTGTGACTGTCTTTTTATCCTTAATAGTTTCGAGAGAAATCACGAAAGCGTATTTTTACTCTCTGTTATATTTGAAAAATGTATCAAACTGTTTCATTGCTGAAGCAAACTTTCGATACAGGATTAGAGTTAAAAACTAATTCCCAGTCACTTGAAGTTGAAGACAGGAGCGTGAAACCGATAGTTAGCGGTTGACAGTGTTAAGAGATGGCGTAAGGGAACTGATACCTTATGTACAAGTGCAATAGGTTTATATTATCACAATAAATAAATAAGTAGCATAGAGGCCCTTGGACATGCCAACACTAAAAGTTTTCAGCAGATTCGCGTCACATCAAACTTTATAGTGAGTTAACCTGAACACATATATGAGGTCGGTTTATATTGTTCGACCAACTCTCCTTGTGGTCTGTTCGCAATACTAATTTGTGTTTAAGTGTAAGTTTATGCTGATTTTCAAATTACTGTTACGAGTTGCAGGACTCGAATGAAAATGCCGTTGGAATTATTATAGGGTTATTAGAACTATACAAACACATAATATAACGCAGGTACAAATATAACCGAACGCAACAATTCGAAAAGTAAAGCAGAAGATCGTAATTCAATAACACGCGCAAAGTCTGTCACTAAATAGATTACCGAATGTACACAAGTCTTGCTTTGTTAATATCTCAATTGGGGCATTGCTTTATACTACACAGATGCAACATGTCTGCGCGGCCGCGTGGACCAAATTTCCTAGAATCAGTTTGTACTTTAAATCCGAAACACAGCAGTGATCACAATACAACAATAGGCCGTAAAAGATTACATTACACAATGGGCTGTTTTTTTAAATCACAATTTTTTAAACACACAGTAAACAAAAGAAGTCCAAATGTCGAAAGGTAATAAAATGGTGTTTCTACTGGTATGCAGGTGTGAATTTGACTTTGTCGACATCTAGGTCGTAACAATACAGTGAAGCTTTATTATATAGTACCTACCTCAATATAACGATTTTCTAGATTTAATTTAATAATGTTTACATGTTTAGTTGTAATGCTTCTTACCTGAACATTTCTCAAAATATCTTCAATTCTTTTTGCTGTTAAGGAACGGTAAAATATAGAAACCAGACAATTGTCGTGAACAACTAACAAACATTTATGATATTAGTATTCGTTCATTTCCAAGGCTGTGACGAAAATTAAACAAGCATACTGGTCGCATCGAGGATTACCTTATAAATTCTTCCTCCCCATCCACGCCATCAAGAACAGAATAAACTTTGAAGCGAGAAAGCGCAAAACCAATTTTTTTAAGGCGCGAGAAATGCATCTCGCACAGTACCGGGTCCTTTACTAGGACAAAGCGATGAGAGGTGAGACCACGAATGGGCACCAGAGTCAAATCGCCGGCTTGTGTGGAGACTCGAAGACTCAATACCCCACTAAAATCACCCTCCTCCCATGTGCCCCGCGCTTATGGCAGGGAGAGCGTGAGACTTAGAACGTAGTTACGCCCACGCTGATCCTAGCGCATCAGTGCTTGAGAATGCCCCGGGAAAGGCAAACTCACTTCGTCAACAGGGGTGAAGACTCCTCTGCTCCCTAGACTTTTTTTTATTGCAGGAGTTCAGCTGATAGGCAGACGGCCCATTTGATGGAAAGCGGTTACCATCGCCTATGGACAATTGTACCGCCAAAAGTGCTACAAATGCGCTGCTGCTGTCTTAAGGGATACTGGAACCTGGTTACTAATGCCGGAACACAACCCAAGGTTGTTATGGCGACATACTTTAGACCAGGGGTGATAGCTATCCAGTCGGGCAAATGTCCTACCAACTGACTGTAGGTTGTTTTCTCGCCTCTTACGACAGGCCGCCCGGCCGCAGGAAATTGTATTATTTCTCCGTTTCTGCACGGATAGATAGATGCTAGAGAGCCCCCTGCAGCGGTGTTTACAGGAAGAGATCTTGCACATACCTGTGCCTCCAGGACCCCGACTGTTTTCGGTACCCGCGAGACCTCTCTCCCTTTCTCGTTCCGTGGCGCAATACCAGATTAACATTTACTTCGGTCAGTGCTGTCACTGTAATATATATTTGATACCTCAAATCTTTTCTAATAATATGTTTGCATGACATTACGAAACATATCAAGATAATGTTATAACAAGCCTGTTTAAAATGTGCAGAGCAACCTCTTGACGAATAAATAGGATGTATGATTCATCATAATAAATGTATAAGAGGAAGTGATTTTTATGATTCATACATTCATAAACGCGCTATTGACCGTGTCAAAATACACGTAGTCAACATACGTACACAAATAAATAAATCGTCAGATAAACACAAACAAATTGGTGAAGTTGGTCTCCCTGCTTATTGGGTTTACCAAACCTTGTTGCGTGGTTAATCATGGGAGTAGCTTTGCTCTTAACCTCATGTTCTTCCACAGAAACGCGGGTATGGGACGCAGGTTTAGGTTTAGGGGAGTAGTTGGAAACGCCTCTATCAGAGGCTCGCACACTCTGCGCTTCTCGTCGCACCTTGAAATGAAATGAAATGAAATTTATTTGCATATGACATGGTACATAAAAATACAGGTCTTAAGTTTTACATATATGAGATCACATGTCATTACTCATAGGGTGTACAAATATTACATCGTCTTAAATTAAAATATTATTTATTACTTTAACCATGGAAAATTAAAATCAATTAAAGTGTTGATGTCAAAAGATAATAATGTCAAATAATTAATTTCATATAAATGTCATACAGCCTCATCTAGGTCTTGTTCCAACTAAAATACTCATGCACCGAGTAAAAACACCTCTCCAATAACCAATTGTGAAGACCGACTTTAAATAAATTCAAATTAGCACTTTTTATGGCAACAGGCAAATTATTAAATATTTTAACACCCATAAAATTTGATTTGTTTTGTAAGGAAAGTATCCTTCCTATGCTCCTTGGACTACTCCCCATTGATTGGATCAAGAATCGTACGAAATGTATTGTCTCTGCGTTATCAAAATAACACAAAAATGGTATATTCCCAAATTAAGCAAGTTACGCTTGCCTTATGAATAGAAGTGGTGCGCACTGCCGAAGATTGGAATGATTTGCCGGAGTCTATTTTTCCTGGCAAATAAAAGCTTGAAGTCGTCAAATCACGGGTGAATAGGCATCTTCTAGGTAAGCATGCTCCATCCTAGATTTCGTCATCACTCAACATTAGGTGAGACAGTGGCGAAAAGAAAACCTATACATCCATAAAATAAATACAACGGACCACTCTGGGGCTGATCCTAGACACCCAGACCGTAGTAAATAATGGAAAATTCGTTTCCAAAATTTACCATGATTGGAATCGAACTCGGCGCCATTTGCGCTGCAGTGAGGTAGACCAGCGAAGATATAATCCATTCAACCACAGAGGCCATTTAGCACATAACGTATTATCACACCCTGTTTCCCGTAGGGGTAGGCAGGGACGATGGATTTGTACTTGCTGCCATCTTGACATAAATCTTGTGCTTCTACATATATCAATCTCTTCATACATACACGTTTATTATAGGTGATTCTTACCTGGCAATTCTTTAAGACATCTGCGATTTGATCGTGGTAAGTACGTCGTAGTCTACCAGCACCAACTACCATCCACGCTGTTGTCATACGCTTGTTTTATCATTCTCTTCATCCAGTCTTTCACATGTCCATATTATTATCTTAACATTCCTTTTCCAACTCTTATTATTATATCTAGATTTCTTACTTTTTTTAAATTTTATGCATGAGTTCAGCAGACAGACAAAAGGCCTACCTAATGAAAAGCGGTTATCATAGCGTATGGATATGAATACTTGCAATACCAAAGGTGCTACAAATGCGCTGCTGCTCTCTTAACACGTTCACAGCGGCACGAGGCTTATTGAGCCCCGTAATAGTGTAAAAACTAAAATGCTTTTCGGGCTTATATCTAAAATATTGTATGGTTTTCGTTTTTTTTTGTTGTGCGGTACTGCATCAAGGTAACCCCGTAAGATAGGTATACCAAGGATCTCTGGTTTAATAACACATATTCATATTTTTTACTGAACTGAACCAAATTGAAGTTGCGCTTTCCACACACACTACGAGGATGTCTGTTTTTCTTAGTCACACCGGAAGTAAGACACGTTCGGGGCCACTTAGACCCCGTTTCGCAGTGAACGTGTTAAGGGAGTCTGAAACACAATTGAAGGATGTTATTGCGGCATACTCTAGATCAGGGGTGGTAGCCTACCAGTCGGGTAAATACCCTACCACCTGGCTGTGGTTTGTTTTGTCGCCTCTTAAGACAGGCCGCCCGGTCGGAGGAAAAATGTTGTTCCGTTATTTGGAGGAATATAATAATTGAAATATATTTTACCTGTACTGACATATAAAGATGAAGTTTGTTTGTTTGCATGGACGCACAGGAACTACTGGTCTGATTTGAATAATTCTTTCAGTATTAGATAGCGTATTTATCGAGGAAGGCTATAGGCTATGTACCATCACGCTAAGACCAAAAGGAGCGGAGCACCAATGAAGAATGTTTAAAAATTGTAGATTTTGAAAACAAATTCCACGTAGACAACGTCGTGGGCACAGCTGTAACATTATATAATGCCCCGGTAAAAATAAGGATATTATTACCTAAATAAGTTATTACTTTTTGGCTTTCAGTTTTGTTCATATTGTTACGACTGAGGAGCCGACAAAGAAAAAATCACACCTGCGTCTGTAGAAACACATTTTATGACCTTTTCGGCATTTGGACTTCTTTTGTTTACTTTGTGTTTAAAATTTGTAATTATAAAAACAGCTCTTTGTGTATTGTGTGTAATGTTATGGTAGTCATTAGCCAGGTGTGCTAAGAAATTCAGTCCACGCGGCCGAGAGACGTATTGTATTCGTGCAGTATAAAGTAATGCCTCAATGGAGAGATCGGCAGTCAAGCGATAACCATACGCGAGGGAAGACTTGTGTACAAACGGTAATCTATTTAAAGACGGACTTTGCGCGTGCTATTGAATCGTGCATTACATTTGGACTGGTTGTGTTCTGTTATATTTGTACCCGTGTTATACGTGTTTGTATAACTATAATAAATTCTATAATAATTCTAACGGCATTTTAATTCGAGTAATGCAACTCGTAACAATATTATGTAAAGTTGCGTTCTATTTATTGACTTTCCTAAGTGTCAAATTGAGTTATTTATTTTGCAATTATTATAGGGCGATTTGTATACATCGACGGGGGCGGCAGATATATAAATCCGCTCCTGGTTGCTGTCCAAATGGCTAATAGAACTATAAAAATATAATAAAATACTTATAATGAAAACAAGTAATATAAAAGCGGAGTGCTTTAGAAAATACGTAAATTCATTTGAAAACGCGGAGGGATTTCACAAGACTTGCAATAATGGTATTGTAGGTAATCTGGTCCATTTCTACACTCAAGTGAATACAATCTTGGCTTACTCCAGTTAACTTGGAGTTGTCTGGGAAACTTGCTGTTTGCTCTCAGGAATAATACGGGCCTTTTAAAATAAAAAAGTGCTGCCCTCCGTCCGTTTTTGTGAGGATATATCGCATAATTTAAAAATATAGAGATTATTGCTTAGAAATACCGCCTAGGTTTTACGTTATTTATTGGTTAAAAAGTAATGAACACAATCATAGATAACTAGGAAAGTGTATTTCTTCCAATAAGTTTGTCATAGAATATTTAAAATATCAGTCAATAAGAAAATAGGTTTAAACTAACGAGGCTGCAACAATAATTATCTTATTTATTATATAAGAAGCAAGTGAGGTGTGTAAGAATAAGCCTAAATGGCGCTCTGTTGTTCATGCCTACCCCGCAAGGGACCTGGCGTGAAGTTATGTATGTATGTATTATAGTGTTACGAATTTGTGGGGTGTGAATTCAACAATGCCGCTGGAATTATCACAAAGTTTATTAGAAGCAGACAAACGTTATACACAGTTCTTACAATTATAACCAAATACAAGAAAACCAAAGCTTAAAGCAGAAAATCGTACTTACATATATCGCTCAAAGTTCTTCGCTATAAGATACTCGCTCCGAAAGTTCACTAGGTAACGCTTCGTTCGCAGTCAGAATACGACTGACTTCTTCCTTAGCTGCCCGAACCTATCCCTTTGTAAAGTAATCATGGCCTCCTAGCAAGCTGCCTACCATTCCTTTGAATTCTTAATATAGCTTACATAAATTTGTATGAAATATAAATAAAAGAAAGAAGGTTTTATTACGTCATACGGCGGCGCAAACAAAGCGATTAGTGCGAAGAATAGATCACTCAACGGGGTAATAAAACACCTGCAAAGGATCGTTTCGCAACAATATTACTACTGGCTTATTCTGAGAAATTATAATCCTCAGCCGATTGTGTTTTACTACATTTTTGTGTAATTGTTTCTAACACTACTGCTACTTTGGGATAATGTTAATTTTAGTGACCGTTTCACGCAGACGTGACGATGAGTTTAATGCTTTATTTGTGATGCTATATTACCATTAATTGCTTATGACGTAAAACATTCATAGATAATGTATTGTTACGAGTGCAGAACTCGAATTAAAAATTCCGTTGGAATTACTATAGAATTTATTAGAACTATATAAATACGTACAACACAGGTACAAATATAACTGAACACAATCAGTTTAAACGTATTGCGCGATTCAATAACACGCGCAAAGTCACTATATTAGGTTATCCAATGTACGCAAGTGTCGCCTTGATCGTGGTTCTCACTAGACTGACGATCACTCCATTGGGCTATTTCTTTTCAATGCACCGCTGCAATATGTCTACCTGGCAAGCGTCGACGCAATTTCCCAGAAAACGTAATCCGCACACCTGCGTAATTATGCCTGCGAACAGCCATAAACGAGTACAATACACAATAGGCTGTTTTCTAATTACAAATTTTAAACACAAAGTAAACAAAAGAAGATAGTCATAAAACAGTTTCAATGTTATTAGCTCACCTCATATTAGCGCCGCAGTAGGTAATAAATGTGCTTTGTCTACAGGTATGCAGGTGGCCCAACTTGTAACAATATGTATATCCATTAATGTATTTAGTCATTAACGGCATTATTTTTAACGCTATAACTAAAACGCATTTGGCAATAATCACACTAATATTATACCAGATGGAGCAGGGAAGGAACTGTTATTTGTTTGCGCTAATTATCTAAGTATTAAAATATAACCAACTATTGTTAATCCTTTTGTGTTTACGGCCGGCCTCCATTTTCACTGCGAGTTCTTGAAAGCCATATTGTTTTGCATACAAGCTTTACAAGTTACAAGTTCGAGATTATTAATTGTATATTCGGAACGGGAATCTCACATCGACAGACTGCGCGTTTCATGTTACTAGCGGGTGGTTAAATTTCAAGGGCCGATGTTGATTTTGAATAAAATACAAACTATTTAGGAAATTATTGTAATTTTATTTTATTATGATATATTGGTGTTACTCAATTATGTATGGAATAAAATATCGGCCAAATGGGCGCCGCGACCACGGCGGCACACCTCCATCCGATGGTCCAAATTTTCGATGACCCTGAGGCATAATGGAGGTTCTATGCCGTTAATGTGCCGAATTATATCATCCTTTAGCTCTTGAATTGTTGCTGGCTTATCGACGTACACCTTTTCTTTTAAATAACCCCAAAGAAAAAAGTCCAACGGTGTCAAATCACATGATCTTGGCGGCCAATTGACATCGCCATTACGTGAGATAACACGGCCATTGAATTTGTTGCGCAAAAGAGCCATTGTTTCGTTAGCTGTGTGGCAAGTGGCACCGTCCTGCTGAAACCACATATCGTTTACATCCATATCTTCCAATTCGGGCCATAAAAAGTTCGTTATCATCTCACGATAGCGAACACCATTCACAGTAACTGCCTGACCGGCCTCAGTTTGGAAAAAATACGGTCCGATGATGCCGCCAGCCCATAAACCGCACCAAACAGTCACTCTTTGTGGGTGCATTGGTTTTTCGACAATCACTCTTGGATTCTCATTCGCCCAAATGCGGCAATTCTGTTTATTGACGAATCCACTGAGGTGAAAATGTGCCTCATCACTGAAGATGATTTTCTTCGAAAATTGATCATCCACTGTTGCCATTTCTTGCCACCATTCTGCCCATTCACGACGTTTGGAATGGTCAAGAGGCTTTAGTTCTTGAGCCAATTGCACCTTGTAAGCGTGTAAATGCAAGTCTTTATGCATAATGTTCATCGACGACGAGCGTGAGAGGTGCAATTGTTGGGCACGACGACGAGTTGAGGTGGACGGCTCTTCAGCCACACTATCGCGAACAGCAGCAATATTTTCTGCAGTACGAGCTGTACGAGCATGCACTGGTGTTCTCACATCTTCTACAGACCCGGTTTGCTCGAATTTTTCCACGATTTTTGCGATTGTACGCACATTTGGACGATCAAATTGACCAAAAAAATCACGAAGTGCACGATATGCATTTTGATTTGAACGCCCATTTTCATAATAAGTCTGGATAACTTTAACACGTTGTTGGATTGTGTATCTCTCCATGGTTCAAATTGAGTAAGTCTAAAATAGAGAAATGTCAAATAAAATTCGGAAAAAAACTTGGCGTTTAGGTGTGGTTCACATTCAACATCGGCCCTTACAATTTAACCACCCTTTACGATCTGAGCCTTACAATTTGGACTTGTTGTTTTTATATCTTTGTAAGAATAATAAATTACATGTGTGTACTTTGAATAAAGTTTGTGATCTTACGAAACGGCATCTAATTCACATCCGCTATCTATACATATAATAAAATTGTAAAGGTCGAATTTCTGTACAATGAAAAAAATGCAAAAAACCGAGTCAAGAGGATGTAAGAAGTAAAATAGAACTGATTAAGATTATTTTAATTTTTTTTGTTTCTCTGTTTGTATGTCTCATTGTACCTGCTAATCTCCGAAACGACTGGACCGATTTAAATGAAATTTTGTACGGTGGTACCTTATATCCCTGGTCAACATATAGGATATACTTTAGTTTCCGAAAAATTAAAGAGCTCCCGTGGGATAGTTAAAAAACCGCCGATGAAGTCGCGGGCATCAGCTAGTACATAATAACTTTTTAGGCATTTCTAAGAATTATAACATGCCTACTTCGTTACGTTACGTACATTGAATAATTTATTGATACACAATTAGCCAGGTTTAAACTGAGCAGTCCAGGTACGTGCCTCTGGCAATACAGCATATAGAAAACCTTCGGAGATGCATCCACGAATTTGTTTAACATAGTGTTATGACCGACAAAGACCAATTCACACCTGCAGTTTATTACCTTTTCAGCATTTCAACTTCTTTTGTTTACTTTGTGTTTAAAGTGTGTAATTATACAAACAGCCTATTGTGTATTGTAATTCTTTATGGTAGGCATTAGCCAGATGTAATTCTAGGAAATTATTTTTACGCGGTCGAGTTTGTGTTACAGATTGTGTAGCTATACATACAACATAAGGGAATGCCCGAACGGAGGGGTGAGGCAGTCTAGCGATAGGCACAAGCGACACAATACGTGTGTATTCGATAAGCTATATAGAGACGGACTTTGCGCGTGTTATTGAATCACGTATGTACTGGTTGCGTCCAATTATATTTGTACCTATGTTATACGTGTTTCTATAGTTAGTTAGTTATAGTAACGGGATTTTAATTCGAGTTCCGTAACTCGTAACAATAGTTTGACTTAGCAGTTAAGATATCTATATAGTTTTAAATAAATTAAGCAATAATTACATTTTCATGGTTTCTCTAAGAAGTTCCTGCACTGCTAAAAGATCTTGTATGGAATTTTAATAAGAGTTCCATCGGGTTCCACAAGGAGAAGTCTTTTGATAGGTTCATTTAAATTTAAAATGTGGGTACAGTTTATGTACATTATAAGGGTAGCGTAGTAAACATAAAAGAATGCGTACGTAAGTCTGGCTATAGTAGAATTATTTTGTCCGTGCAGTTTGGGTCATAAAATAAAGCGAGTATTTCGCTCTCTCTTCCACTCACGGGCCTTATGGGCGGGCATAGTTATGCGCATTATTGTTGTCGATAAGCGTTATCGATAGTGTATTTAGTTTTGTCATTATGTGGGTTAGTTATAAAAATGAAAAAAATTGAAACAACAACGTATTTATTAAAATAAGAATAATAACGACTTATACTAAATTATTAATTAGGTGTCTATGTTAATAAAACTATAAGTACAAAAGTTTAGAATGTAACAAGTTATATTAAAAATAAATATAAATACCTATATCTAAGTTTTAAATTAACAGCCAAAAAGATAATAATGATTTTTATAAGATTGATAATCTTTCTTTGATAAGAATGAGTTTTTATCGATAATGGCGTTGACGTTGCAACACGCTCAACGCGTCAGCCGGGCTGAGGCCGAGCTTAATTTATAACCCAAACTGTACGGACAAAATAATGCTACTATAAACATATTTTAGCAAAGAAAGTATTTACAAAATACTAAGATAATTAACAAATGGTATCTAAATAGAAGATACAAAATACATTTTTATAAAGTATCATATACAAGACACAAACTACGTATTTTTTATCTCGAACGACTTAATCCTTGTTTTTATTTCATTGCGCCGAAGCTTGCCAGATGTGCAAATTACTATTTCTCGGAATTTCACTGGTGTTTCCGAATGCCGAGCGGTGCACTGGCACGCGGTCGTTTTTTTGTACTATATAGTTAGTATAAAACAGTGCCCGAACGGAGGATGTGACAGTCAATCGACGACTTCGATACGATTAAGACGTGCAGTACTTTCGATAGCGACATAGTTACGGACTTTGCGCGTGTTAAATTGCATTGAATCGTGCAGTGTGAACTGGTTGCATCCAGTTTTATTTTGTACTTGTTTTACACATGTTTGTACAGTTCTAATACACTCTATAGTACTTCCAAGGGCATTTATTTAAATTCGAGTCCTGTAGCAATATAATGTAACAATATAATATTAAATTGGGTGGAAGGAAAAAAAAAAAAATAATTAATATAAAAACGCTTAAAACTGTTAAAACGTACTTTTATTATACTTAAGAAAATATTAGATAACATTAAGTTTTATTTCATACTGAAAACCGAGATTACATTCTTGCTTATAATAATTAACGTATTTCGCCATTATACTAATATTATTCAGATATTATGCATTTTAAATAGGTACAATATCTTGCTTGAAAAACGTTTTATCGTTCTGCAATAAAGAAACAACCATAATTACTTAATGTCTGGCCCTATTCATATTCAACAACAATTATATGCTTGCGAAGGTGCAAATTTTAAGAGTGCAACGATGATAGCCCTCGTGGATATTTATTAGGGGTATTCCACACCCTATAATTGTTCGCTGTACGAGTAAAATTACATCGTAACTACTGTTTGCTATACTAATATCTCTTATTTATGGCAAACTTAATAACCTGATTATTTTATTATTATTAGATTAGCTTATTTGCAGATGTTTTGTCTTTAAATTCAGTCTTTACCTACCATTGAAATTGAAGCTTGTGGTTTAAAAATTAAACAAAATTTGAATACAATATTTTATTTATATAATGACTAGCTGTCCTGGCAGACGTCGTCCTGCCCGGTAAAAAATAGGGGTTGATCGTAGAGGGTTGAAAATCTAGGGTTGTATGTATTTTTGTATGTTGTATCGTAAAAAAATAGAAATTAAAAATTTTGACTAAAAAATAAATAAAAAAATTAGGGGTGGACTACCCCTAACATTTAGGGGGATGAAAAATAGATGTTGGCCGATTCTCATAGATACCGGATAAGCACAAAAAAAATCATCAAAATCGGTCAAGCCGTTTCGGAGGCGTATGACAACGAAAACTGTGACACGAGAATTTTATATATTAGATTTAATGAGAAATATAGGTAATTGTTGTACATGAGTTAGTAACATAGTATGGAATACAATTTCCTGCGGCCGGGCGGCCTGTCGTAAGAGGCGACAAAGCAACCCACAGCCAGGTGGTAGGGTATTTACTCGACTGGATGGCGACCACCCCTGGTCTAGTATGCCGCCATAACAAGCTTGTGTTGTGTTCCGGCATTAGTGACCAGGTTCCAGTCTCCCTTAAGAGAGCAGCAGCTCATTTGTAGCACCTTTGGTGTTGCAAATGTCCATAGGTGATGGTAACCTCTTTGCATCAAATGGGCCGTCTGCCTGTCTGCTGCAATAAAGAAAAAAGGTCTTACTGTATTTGGCCTAAATGGTCATAAACATTTGGATACACGTCAGTCTACTGCTGAGCTCGGGCCTCCCATTTATGGAGGATTTTTTTTGGGTACTCCTCCGTCATATGCAAAGACGAGAGTCTTTTCTTATTCTTGTCTTGTTCTAACTATCTATAGAGCTTTGTGTGTGACTTACTTGAATTTCTTCGTGGATCTTCTTTAAACCGGCCCGTGGTGGTTTTGATTCTTTCTTAGTAAAGAATTGAACACCCTGAATTTGGGTAGTGACGGCCCAGAGAGTGCGTAAATCGGTTAGTCATTTTTCCCCGCCTCAAAAAAAAAAAAAAAAAAAAAAAAAAAAAGGGATCAGCATGGCGATCCAGCGAGGAAACGTAGCCAGCCTTCTGGGCACCTTACCCGTAGAAGACGGTAATCTAGGCTCAGTATTCTACCTTAAGTGTTGAGGGACTATGGGTAGAACATAATACAAATTAGTTAAGTTCTCTTTTATTGTATTAGATTAGTATCATATCATATACAAAATGAAAAAATACATTTCGAAGTACATAAAACCTTGTTACATTAAACCCTTTTTGTTGAAAATTTCTATCAATATATTACTTAAGTTTTTTTAAATATATTCTTATGCGGTAACAATATTCGCATTAGGTCAAAATACTGCCTAAGTGGTGCATTTTTGTCGGCCAGGATTCGTACTCATGGCCTTTGAGTTTGTAACGCATGCGCTAAATACTAAGCTATAATACGGCCGCCGTAACTTGGCAAATGTGAACATAGGCTCTACGAACTTTAGAGCATGTACACTCGTGTGATAAGGGCATGCGACTCGTCAGTGAATACAATTGGTCTACCTTCATCCCTGTATTTTTTCATTGCTTTGTACTAGTTGGTCACTGTATTTTTTTCACGAGTTAACATGCGCTAAAGTTCGCAGAGCCTATGTTCACATTCGCCAAGTTACGCCGGTCGTATTATACCGTGGTTTATTTATACGATACTTAGACATAAATGAAATGGTCATTCACAATTTTTGTCTATCTATCTGAATATTGGTCTAGACTTGGTTCCTTAACAAGTGATAAGAATTGGGGATCATATATCGCTTTTATCGACAAATTTCGTCTTTGTTTTATCGAAATATTGGTGATGTAATAGATAGGAATTCTAATTATTCCCACGCGTAAATAGCTGTTTGCGTAATGGCTAGCGCACGCGTCCCAAACTCAAAGGGTGCGGGTTCCATCCTGGCCGGAACGCATATTCCACTTGGACAGTTTTCTGACCTAATGTGATTAATGTTACAATTATCAAAGTAATAACAACGGTGAAGAAAAACATCGTAATGAAACCTGCACACCGCTGCATAAAAGTTTAGTATGTCATTATTGCAACTATAATAATATTTTTCTTCCCTTTTATTGTCTCTATCTTATTGAGAATGCACTGTTTGCTACAACTCTATCAATTTTTTCAAAGACTAATTCTATAACATACTTCTGTATATAACCTGTAGAAAAAAGAACTTGAGATATAAATAGAACAAGAAATATAAATAAAAACAATTTTCAGCAAGACGTGTTGCTGAGAAGTTTCGCTCCGCTTCTTCTCCTTAACAGCAATAACACGTTGCGAAGCGGTGTGCACAGACTAGGTAGTAAATGAAATTTTAACTTATATGTTTGACCTTCAAAAAGTTTTTTCCGCTGGTATTTATTTTGAATTTGATGTCTCAAACCTGCCGTGTCGCCTTGGATATACGTGGTGGCATACTGTCCGTTCCCTTACAGCGGGAGACCCGAACCGGGCAGTGGAACGTTCACGGGTTGTTATTATAGGAAGTTGCAGCCACAGATGGTATTTAATAAAGCACACATTACGATTTCAGGTATTATAGGGAGTGTCTTCCTTATTCATGAAACGGATTATTAATAGGCATCGTAAAGGCTTGTTTTAGTGCAACTAAATAGCAAGGAGTCTAAATTGAACTCGGGGACAGCTTTCGATAGATATAATATTTCAAATGATCGCAGCCGTAAGCCGTTACAGTTGCCACTTTTCACTGCGTTCGTGGGGCGCAATAAAAATCCAATTTTAAAGAATTAAACTTCCATTTGACGGCGAGTGTGTGACGAATGAGAATCGGGCTAAAGGGGTCGTCAACCCCTTACTTTAGAGTCGAAAGCATTAGTGCAACAATCTGTGTCCAAAATTATGGTGACAGACACTTTTTATGGCGGCTCACTAATATTATATTAGGGAAAATAAATTAATTTACTACCGCGTTAATAAGAGCATTGATTTTTAAATTGCCTTTGGTTATTTTATGCAGAGATGTTCATTTTATTACTATAAGTAATGAATTGGTTTATATTTAGTACTAAGTAGGATAGGCTTTTATATTTAAAAATGCCTTTGTTTATTTTATGTAGAGTTGTTGATTTTATGTTTATAGGTATTAAATTCGTTATATCTTTATTAGATAAGAAAATGTAGTATTTATCTAATAATTAAAAAATACAATAAAAACTATATATAACCTATATGAACGAAGCGCTTTGTATCTTTTTTCATCATACGCACCACAAAGGAGTGAAACTTACTGCCGAAGTCTGTCTTTCCCTGGGTGTCTTCAAGTTTCATGTGAATAGGTACCTTCTGGGTAAGCGTGCTCCATCCTAGACTACATCTTCGCTCCACATAGGGCAAGATTACAGTCAAACGCTATACTAGAACAAAAAAAAAGTAAGTTATAAATACTATAAGCGATTACAGACTGTGTAAGAAATCGCTCCCAAATCGGAGCGTACCCAGAAGGCTCACTACATTGCCGCATTGTATACCGGTGCTTCTTCGTTGGCATATGAGCCAGCCTTCTGATCACGCGTGGCTTCGAAGAGTTTCTTGCAAATTTCTTTGCTTATGGATCTCACGGACCTAAATTTTCAACGCCAATCGGCACAAATATGTATCTCCTTCCTAAGATTCCATATTTGCGCCATTTGAGTATTTCAGCTTTTGAAGCAGCGTTGCCACACTAACTCAGTCATTGGAAGATTTGACGGTGACAATGTATATACACATATCGCGTCCCATACAAGCGGCCATCCCATGAATTGATGAAACAGGTCCCTTGCGGGGTAGGCACGAACAACAGACCGCCATTCAGGCTTATTCTTACACACCTCTCTTGCTTCTTTGACATTCATAGCTCTTATCATGCATGCTCGTCTGTTCTTAAGGCTCCTGACATCACCTTCTAGTACACGATCAATTTGATCTTGGAAGGTGTGTCGTGGCCTTCCGCGCATATTAATGTGTAAACCAACTAATACCCCAGTCAACGAAGCAAAAATAGGGGAAATAATTCCTGTGGAAGCGAATTTTGGCACAGTCGTAGAGAAAGGCGTCCTGAACAACATACTAAAAGTACTGATGGGTAGGGGTGCAGCTAAGGGAGGGGGTGGCTCATAAAGGTCCCTTTTTTCAGTTTTTTGCAATTTACTCAAAAACTATAATCTACAGCAAAAAGTATCCTATGACTAAATTAATCTACATAAAATTCTCTATAGAAGAAGATTGAGCAAACTTTTCGCTGGGATCAATACTTAAGGAGATATGGAGAGGGGAAAATGGGGGCAATTTAAAAAAATCCAATTTTACTGTTAAAAATCAAGTTTTAATTATGAATGAACTATATTTAGACTACATATTAGTGAATTTAAAGGATGCAAGTGTATTCGTGTCATGTATAGAAGAGGAAGGAAGCAGAAGAGAAGGACACGGAAGACTCGAATACTTTAGACCTGAGACGGCACCGGCGCGGGGTGGCCTTGCGAGACGCGAATGCGTTTAGTAGATTCATGTAAACCACTGCTGCACCAGCACCGATTCGTGAATTAGTTACTTAATTTTTAATGTGTAAGTCTGTAACTATGTTTGAGAAGTGTTTAATTTGTCAGGGTGCAGTTAATAATGATTTTTGTAAAGTTTTGTAAACCCAACTATTCCTTTTTCTCCAACTTTACAAAAATCATGCTAAGCGCATTCGGGTCTCGCAAGGACGCCCCGCGCCGGTGCCGTCTCAGGTCTAAATTACTCGAGTCATCCGTCTCCTTCTCTTCTGCTTCCTTCCTCCTCTATACATGATACGATTACACTTGCATCCTTTAAATTCACTAATACGTAGTCTGAATATAGTTTATTCATAATTGAAACTTGATTTTTAGCAGTAAAATTTGATTTTTTTAAATTGCCCCCATTTTCCCCTCTCCACATCTCCTTAAGTATTGATCCCAGCGAAAAGTTTGCTTAATCTTTATTATAGAGAATTTTTTGCAGATTAATTTAGTAATAAGATACTTTTTGCTATAGATTACAGTTTTTGAGTTATTCGCACAAAACTGAAAAAAGGGACCTTTATGGGCCACCCTCTCCCTTAGCTCCACCCCTACCCATCAGTACTTTTAGTATGTTGTCCAGGACGCGTTCCTCTATGACTGTGTCAAAATTCGCTTCCACACGAATTATTTCCCCTATTCGGCCTTTTTGTGTCTTCGTTGCTTAGACTACAATAAACCAATTCTGGCATTGATAAGTTAGTAACATATCTCACGTTATTTTAAACCGTAACTTCCTTTACTGCAGCAACGTCATTGTTAAAGATGTTCGTGGTAATCTGCACATTATGGAAACAGAGTAAAATACTAATAAAACAGCAACCGAGGGGCCATTATTCTATTCAAGTAATGATAATTCCCCCATCAGCCATACAAAATAAACAACCGCACTAGCAAATAAAACTCAAGTCATTCTTACACGAGCGTAAACCAATTGGATGGTAGTAATTTATGAGTTAAATCTAAAAATATGTCTTTCCTATGGAGACGCGCGCCCCGTCACAGATGGCTACACAATAATATCGAGTCCCCCTCGGATAGGGGAGAGGCAGCCACTTATTTTATAAAGTTTGAATAAGATTTTAAAAAGGCTGAGTGAGATTTATAGAATGGTTCCGTTGAAAACGCCCGGGAAATTGTTACGAGGAATATCCCGTTATTTCCCCCTTTTGTACTACTTTCGCTGTTGACTATACGCGTTGCTGGCTGCCAATGTTTTTGTCATTATGTGCTTTTAATGTACTTGATTTTGCGTATACACTGTTTTGTCCATCTTTCTATGTTTCGTTTGTGGGAAGTATTCTCTTGAACTAATCAATCGATTTAGGAAATTCTTCACGAGTAGAAAGCTACATTATTCCTGAGTGACATAGGCTGTATTTGACTATTATGATTAATAATTTTTAATAAGGCTAGCGAAGTGGGCACTGGTCAGCCAGTTTATATATAAAATTCTTGTGTATGTCACTGAACACTGAACTGTACGGACTTTGATGTTTTTTTGTGTTATTGTTTTTGTTTATAGCCGTTCGCAGGAATAATTAACCAGGTGTGCATATTACACGTCCTTAGTTGTATTGTATAGTTAGTATAAAACAATTCCCGAACGGAGAGGTAAGAGAGTCAAGCGAGAGTTACGATACGAGCAAGAAGTAGACTCGATGAGCTATATGGTGATGGACTTTGCGCGTGTTATTGATTTGTGCAGTTTGTACTAGTAGAGTCTAGTTATATTTGTATCTATGGTATACGTGTTTTCATAATTCTAATAAATTCTATAGTAATTCCAACGGCATTTTAATTCGAGTCCTGTGTAGCTCGTAACAATATAATAAACAGATACAAGTAGGGTACATCTAATCACTAAATGCAATAAAAATATATTGCGATTCGTGGGTTTAGGTGGTATTCTCCTAACATCGTATTTCCCTTGACGCAATGAAGACCAGTTTGTGCAAGCAAGTAATGTGGAATAGCCACGTCTTGGCCCTCGAATGTTTACGTGTTTCCACTATTGCTGAGGCCTCCCCTCTTCACTACGCCACAGAGAAGCATCACTACGATTTTATATGACACAGACATTAAAATGTATTTAGAACTGGCAATAATTTTAAAACATTTCTGGTTTGTATTGTAAAAAGATATATGTGCTTAATATTATTACACTATTATACGAAATACAATTCCGATTGGCAGCTGTTTTCATTCGCGCAGATAAAGTGGATCGGTTTATGACGCGTAAAAAATCGATATTGAACTTTATTTGCAAGAACAAAAAGCAGTATTACGCTATGCATTCCTAACTCTATCCCGCTTACACGATTTCTTACACTGACGCGAATGTAAAATTGGTTTACTGCGCAAGTAAATCGGGGAGAATAATGAGTTGTGTAGTACTTACTATACTTGGTTAAAAATAGTCATATTTAAGTTGACATTTCATTTAAATGAGCTCTCTGTATATAGCATACATTATTTGCAATTCATTGAATATCACTAAATGCTAAACATCATGCTTTCGACATTAGTACAGATTGGTTGTAATCCACCCAGGTTTGAACACCGTTCTTACTCTTTTCTGGGCAGTAATGTCCGCTAAGGAGGTAGCGTGGAGGGAGAAAGGATGGATTGCTGCCCCCTCTCTCACAAAGAAGTAGACAATGTCAGAGAGCATTCAATAACCTTGAGATACAAGACTGCTGGTAACAGGACTCTTTGAAGCCCAATAGCACGTTAGACAGATGTTCTGCGTGCGTGATTCTGATTCTATAGGAATGTGGCAAGAAGTTTGTTAGCCATTTAGACATTTTGGCCGCCTGCTAGGAGTAGCAGGACACATTTGCGTCCACACCTGTCCTGTTCACAGAAATGGTCAAGCTCTTGAAAACAATACAAAAGATTAAGGGAAAGTTTTACCCTGGTTTAAGGGTACGGTAGGAGTACTATGTGGGATTTTAATTGTTATTAAATCCGGTCTTTCGCCGCGAGTCCTACTCTGATTCACTTTCCCCGAGCAACGGGTGTGCATAAAATAATTGTTTAAATATGTCCTTAAAATATGTAACTTACTGTTGATTTATTTTTTGAACTGTGCTGTTTTTGGTTGAAACTTAAGTTATTATTTAGAATTTTATTTGCATATAACTACATGATAATACACTTCAACAGGCATAAGACTAATGTAGAGCAGTGTGGTGACTTTTAACATTGAATTTATCAGTGTGTGTTCTTGGTATACCAAATATTCTTCAGAGGCAAGGTCTGAGCCTAGTAGCGGTACGTTTAAAATCACCCAGTGCCGTGGGGTGTCCGAGATCCATGAACGCCCCCTCTATCCACCCCTTGTATCGAGATGTCACGGCATTTATCTTAATGATGTTGGTCCCGTGGCACATCATTATGATGCGGAGAGCATCATGTCATATATCAATCACAATCACAGGCTTGTGGGTAGCGTCGGCTGTCTGGAGTTCCACATACCTCTCGATGACTCGTCCCGGGGATCGAGGAAATGCGCAAACGCATTTTCTCAACGTTCACAAAAAAAGGAGGTCTATTGCCTTGATTACGTAATTTTTGATTTGGAATAAATAGGTGGCATATCTATAAGTTAGTCATTCTATTAAAAACAGCCATCGGTATTCAGTCCGTGTCCACAGTGGTGCCTCATCCCGCGCCCTTTGCGCCGACGGTCTTCGTCATTATCATCACTTTTTACCTCGGCCTTAGCCACATCACATTGTGAACATACATACGCCCCAGTTTAGGGTTCCGTAATGCCATACAGAAATATTGAAGTAAATCATAATACTGACGTGTTGATATGGAAAATTCAAAATACGACCTACTGGGGAAAATTGTTTTGCAGGGAATACATATATTTCTTTCGCTATGAACTCCGCATCGCAATTTGCTAACACTGTTTAAGGAGAAGAGATGAAAAGGAACTCCTCAGTAACAAGGCTAGCTAAAAATCTTGTTCTTCATATTTATGTAATTCGAGCTCTTTTTTAAAATAAATACAGAAGAAATACGTTATACTTTTTGATGAATTAATAGAGTTAAATGAATTAAATACGAATCTTTTGTAAAAAAAATTAGGGCAGGGCAGTACATTTCGTACAATCCCAGTAATGGACCCGTCCTCTACTGGGATTACACCAAAGCAATGAGATTTATCTACTGACGCTCACGCAGATAATAGAGTCGATTGTCGGCTTGTGTGGGGGGGGGGGACTCAGCAAGCTATCCCTCTCTATGTGGAGAGGTAACCTACATGAGGTGGACACATGCCCACCCCACTAAAACCACCTTCATCCCATGTGCCCCCCGCTTATGGTAGGAAGAGCGTGAGACTTAGAATGTAGTTACGCCCACGCTGATCCTGCGCATCAGTGCTTAAGAATGCCCCGGGAAACAGGGCAGACTGACTTCGTCAGCAGGGGTATGGTCCTCCGCTCCCCAGATGCTGGAGGACCCCTACGATTTTACATACTTCAACTGAGGCTAATTATGTAAAGACATAAAGACGTACTCTCATAAAGGTGTAAACGATTATTTTGAAAGAATTATAGGAGCTGCATATGTCTTGTCATCGCAGCGGACAACGCGCTACTGGCTAGCGCATTTTTTTTATTTCACTTGACTTTATGTTGTTGGTCCGAAGACCTCTCAGCTTTACCGGGGTTTTTCGGGTGAGCCCAGGGGCGACTTGCTTGAGGGAGCTCCCTATGGAGTTTTACCTCGGCTGGACTGTTGCCATGAGAGGGGGATGAATCTGATGATGCCCGCCAATGGGCGACGGGTAATATAAAACCCGAGAAGAAGGATCCCGGCAGACCGGGATCGGCGGTTCGCGGTTAGCGTAACGCGGGAGCGTATATATTAATAGTTGCTCTATCTCGCTCGCACATCATCCGTCCCGCTCACACACTGTGCTATACTTTGTACAAGCAATACGAGTTGTTAACAATTGTTCTTAAGGCTACCGTTTACCAAATAAATCAGTTCGCATCAGCACTCGACAGTGAATACTAGTTTCCGCCATGTGAAGTATTATTTAATCACTACCTTCGCTGCTACAGAATCATATCCATGTTTACCTATTTTTTCCTTGCATCCGGTTCTTGTGACACATAATTTTCTTCGACACGAATTTGTGGAACACTGAAAAATGCGTGCATCGTTTACACTTGGCTTCTTTTATTGTATTATTATGTAGTAACACATACGACACCAAGTACCTTTTTAGTACTTAATGGCCCCTAGAAAATTGTGCCGGCGTGTTGTCAACGCGTTTTTAAATGCTATTTCTTAATGCATTAAAGTCCTAGATATTGTTTAAGACGTAATATAGTTAACAATTATAATTGAAACTGGCTCGTATAGAACTTAAATGACTTTAGTGTATTATAAGTTTTAATACGTTTCGGGAACAAAACGATCGCTATCAAGCTCTTTCAGTAATTATTTACCAGTATATTAATACGTAAAGCAAAAATGTTGTACTCTTTTTACGAATATTGCGCAGGCAAAGGAGTACGAAATTTCGTACACTTATAGTTTACTAGCTAAGTAGTAAAATAGGGGTTTGTCGCAGAGGGTTAATAACTTAGGGTTGTATGTATTTTTGTATGTTGTATCATAAAAAATAGAAATTAAAAATTTTGTCTAAAAAATAAAATAAAAAATTTAGGGGTGGACTACCCCTAACATTTAGGGGGATGAAAAATAGATGTTGGCCGATTCTCATAGATACCGGATAAGCACAAAAAATTTCATCAAAATCGGTCAAGCCGTTTCGGAGGAGTATGGCAATGAAAACTGTGACACGAGAATTTTATATATTAGATATAGTATAATAGAAGTATAGTCTTTGACAACAGAACCTTAATAATGCTTATAATTTTTTAAGCATTATTAAGGTTCTAAGGCTAAAACTTATAATTTTAATACGTAAGAGAAAAGAACCGTTGTGTACATGAGCGAAGCGGCTCAAGGTAGTGGGGATGAACTCCCAACCGATGACGAGCAGTGCGATGGTAGAAAGAGGACGAAGGCGCTATTCTGAACAGTTCCTCGGAACAGTCCCCGTTATAAAGTCGGTAGAATATGTTATCACCTTTGATGTTGTAGTTCATAGGCGACAATAACCACTTTCCATCAGGTCGGTCGTCAGCTTGTCTGCTATACTCTAATAGAGTAATTTATTACTAGAGTGTATTTTTTTAGTGATGTGACACAACGTGAATGTATCGATTCATTGTGTAGAGGCATAGAAAGTAAATTAAGGCTCGAATTAAAATAATAAATAAATGCCTTTTGAATTATTATAGAATTTATTAAAACTGTACAAACACGTATAAAACAAGTACAAAATAAAACTGGATGCAATCAGTTCACACTGCACGATTCAATGCAATTCAAGCACGCGTGAAATCCGTCACTATGTCGCTAATCGAAAGAAAGACGTTTAGTACACACGTCTTAATCGTATCGTAGTCGTCGATTGACTGCCCTACCCCTCCGTTCGAGCATTGTTTTATACTATACAGTACAAAAATGAAATCGACCACGTGCGTGTGCACCGCTCAGCACTCGAAAACACCAGTAAATTTCCGAGAATAAAAACAAGGATTAAGTCGTTCGACACTAATTACAGTCATAAAATAAGTACGATATCAATAGATGTTTTTAAAGTTCAGACACGAAGTAAATAAAAGAATTATTTTTTACAATATGCAACTGTGCGGTGTTTGCCGGTATGTAACAATATAAATCGGTATTAGGTTTAAATAAATTACATATATTTAGTGTGATTATATATTACTTTCTTTTCTGAAGACTTTAAGAGTTCAGTATACTCATTATCTAATTTTTATTATTATAACCTACATTTTTCTGTATGCGTTTTTATATAAAAAAATTAATGTTTGATACGGGTCCCATGCCACACGTGATTGAGGAGGTGGGCACTGAAAATCAGCACAGTGTCGGACTACGCTTCGGCACAGCAAAGTGCTGAGTGCCAACATCATTTTCAAATTGCGGCATACAATTTTATATATACTTTGTTAGCTTAGTACTGTTTTGTGTTGTGTGTCGCTATTGAAAATAAATATTGAAGTGATAACTTCTTACGGGAGGGTAAACCGCTTCGTTACGTAACGCGTTACGGCGCCTGTTTTTTTGTTTTCCCTTTTTCTCACGCCTACAGCAACGGTAGGTGGGCTCGACCTCTTTCACTCTAACCCACAGCGCTAGCTGTATTTCTTCTAATGTACATGTTCAAGAATTATAACTAGGAATAAAATACATTTTATAATCAATAAAAAAAATTATTAATAAATAACCTTTCCTTACGTTATCATATTAATATACATAAAATTTAAGTAATAACCTAAGCTTTTCTTGAGTTAAACAATTGCAATATTAAGTAATTTAACACAGGTGTATGACAGTATTGTGAATGGTAGAGTACTTACCGGTAGACAGAGGCGAACATACCATGACTAAATATCAGAATTGTTACAGAGAGGACAGGTAAAAAGCATTTCAAATAAACGCGCATGTATGAAGAGGTTAATGAAAGTAGGTGAAGCGAAAGTGGTTTGTCAGGATCGTCGCAAGTGGAGATCCATAGTCTCTGCCTACCCCCATGGAAAACAGGCATGATGTTATGTTTGAATGTAAGTAGTTTAACTTAGATTATAAATATTGTTACGTGCGAGCGGGGGTACGCACTTATGGATTGGAAGAAAACACTAGTTTTTAATTTAAAAGCTTTTATTGACTTACTCAGCCGCACGTAGTGCCCCTCTGCATGTTTGCCCCTATTCGCACGACCAACGATGCACAGTCCCGATGATAAGTTGTCAAACCCTCAGTACCGTCGCTGATATTGCGTGGACCACCTCCGATATTATCGCGGGTAGCTCGCTTCTGGTTCCTCTTTCGAATTACGCTACGCACCTCCTTCACGTATCTGTCCATTAAACTTGTCACTAAATTCACCACTTAATTCGTCTCTGTCTTCTATTAACCTTCTCTTCCAACTCGTTAGTATCGCACTTGTCGCTTCACCGTCTTGGACTTAACTCAACTTTAAACTCAACTCTCAACTGCCCGATAGGCGCGCCTTACGATGTATATATACCCGAAAGAATTTTTTAGAACCCATCTATCTATCTCTGTCTTTTCTTTCCCGAACCTTCTGTTCGGGAACTTTCGTTTATACATCTATCCCTTTCTAACATCTATCTACCTCTTTCTTTCATTTATCGTCTATCCTTTTCTAAATATATCCGTCCTTGTCTTTTCCTTCCAGAAATTTCTAGTTCTTTCTAAAAGTTCTAAAACTGATTTACGCTGCTGGGCAGTTCCACCCTCGGTCGCCACAATATCATATTAGAACTTTCATCGAGAAAATAAAGAAATGGAAACACTATAGTTTAAGTTATCACTTCTGTGGGGCGTCCCGAGACGCACCTTCTGTTTTTTTTTTCTTTCTTTCTAATAAACAATTAATGAAGACGTTTATCTAGTTATTCCAAAGAATATTCACAAAATTTAGTACGCAGTTAAAAACACCGTAAGTTACACGTGAAGAGATAGTATAAACTTTTATACTTCCTCTACTTTTGGTGTACGCAATGATTCCGCTTTATTGCGTACAGTGACTATAAATTACGAAATTGATTTATCACCATACTTTTCAGTAAAATGTGAAATGGTAATATTGCATGCCGGTCTGGGTGGGCGGAGGAGACGTATAGACGCCTTGCTGGCAATTGTTCATAACTAATATATACAATGATTGATGACACGGAATTTTAAAGACGTTGGAAATATTCATTTTTTATCTCTATTCATGTATCAGATGTGCGAGCTGAATTTGAAATGACAGATTGTAAATTGTCCACATTTATACAGGTATGTCAGATCTGTTTTTGAAAATCATATTTTTATACGTATGTATGATAGAGAAACCAGCCGTTACGCGCATCGGCGTTCTAGAGAACTGTGGTAATATATTATTACGAGTCGCGAGACTTGAATTAAAATTCCGAATAGAATTACTGTAGAGTTTATTAGAACTACATAAACACGTATAACACAGGTACAAATATAAAAGAACAAGTCCAAACGTAATGCAGAAGGTCATTATTAAATACACGCGCAAAGTCCGTCATTTAATAGATTCTCTGTTGTAGTACACCTTTTGCTTTGGTCGTGGTTATCGCTTGACTGCTTTCGTCAACTTGGAAAACAAACTAAATCAACCAGAGCCAAGTGATTTCGACACTAAAGGGAGTTTCTCGTTAAATCGAGTGACGTTAAATGGAGTTTACACTGTATTTCATAGCTGTTTAATTTAAGCGCCTATCACGCTTTCTGAGTATCGTCCTATTTAGCGGAATGTCCGCATATAAACCTATTCGAGTCGTAATAATTAAACAAACAGGGCGATACATCAATGTTGCTTCGAACCACAGCCGATAGAGTTTATATTCACAGGGCCAATATTCATGTAAACCATATCCCCAAAGGTGTGACATGTTTATTTCCCTGAAAGCCTTGCCGGGAAAGGAGTAAAATGAAAAGTAGACACGGGTCCGATAAATAATTGAAGGCTTTGATAGAGCATCGGGAATTTGAGGCGGAGGTTTTGCTCGCCGGGATCTTAAGGGAGCTATCCTTTACGCACCCTCCTCGGCTACTGAATTATTCCGCAATAACACACTTGTTATAGACGTTTTTCGAGAAGTGTTACTTTTATGATTTACTCCAACTTTTATTGGCACTTAGAGGAAGTATATGATTTATTCTCTGTTCAATATAAAGTGTGGAGTATATCATTTTGTCTTGATGCCGTTGTGAGGGCTCACGACGTCAGTGGAACAGTTAGGCGTCGCGCACCAGGATACCATCTACTGCAAATCGTACTTAAGTATAATTGCTGGAATTATATCCCATTACCTATTACAAATATACCTTGAAAAAACTTAAGAAATTTCTTATTGCTCATCAAAACGCACAATGCGATGTTAGACATGACACAAGTGCTATATGACTTTTGGAATTTATTCTAATTTATTATAATTACATTACATTGTTGTTATGTGGGTATTGTCCACCGTGACTTCACTTTGCGGACGGAAGAACAGCGCTAGTCCATGGTGGCTAGCATCATACTGAGATTGTTCAATTTAAGACTTATTTTGTTCCTATTCTCTTTCTACTTATGTTAACTTAGTTTTAGTCCTGAATAAAATATTTTTTATTTATTTAGGATTTTTATCCTATATTTTCCTGATACTTATATTTGTTTTTTTATAAATCATTAATTCGTTTAGCTTATGTAATTTTGGAACATTGTACTAGTGGGGCTCTCACTTTGAATAATGTTACTGATATAGGCCGTTACACGCATACGTGGCAATGGTTTAATGCGTTATTGTTTTTAATTGTTAATGACAATAAATATTGACAGGTCACGTATATATGTGTATACACTAATGTGACTATTTGATAACGGCATTATATTTAACGCTTTAATAAGAAACTATCGCAGATGTGATCCCACCATTAAAAGAATTTATCTAATTGCTTGTTGTAAGAGGAGACAAAACCCACAGCCAGGTCGTAGTGCATTTACCCTTCTGGATATTTACCACCCCTGGTCTAAAATTTGACATAACAACCTTGAGTGATGTTGCAGCATTAGTGGTCAGGTTCCAGTCTCCCTTATTGAGATGGGCACATTGGTAGTAGCTTGCAGTATTACTAATATCCATAGGCGCTGGAAACCGCTTTCCATTAGGTAGGTCGTCTGCCTCTTTGCTGAACCATGTAATAACAAAAACTTCTGTCTTTTCAAGACAATAACTACCGACATCGCGATGTATTTTTATATAGGACTCGTGTCGTAGCTATCGTATCGTGTTGACTGTCGATGCATATCAGGAACGGATCCGACCAGGAATTATACGAGAACATTAAACCGCTGTACACTGTGCTTTATTGACGTCACTTCCGCGGCAATAAAATCGACTTGTCTCGAAAATGCATAATTTGTACGACAGTCACGCGCATTACGCTACTAAACGGTGTCTTTGAGAACACATTTCACACTAAACTCTCCGGGGGCTGCGTTTCGATCATAGATAAAACTTTGTTTTATGTGGTCGAATTATCATCGTCAACTGCTTGTTTATGGCTAGAGGAATATTAATATTTCTTTATATTGAACACGCACGCACCTTTACGGTCCTAGCGATGTCGCTCTACAATTCTAACACGACTTCAATGTCTTTGTATAAACCAATTCCTCTTCATGCTACATGTAAATGTATTCACATTGGTAAATATTACTGTTGTGTCATATGTGAGGGCAAGGAAGGAAAAGGGACTTACCTGGCTTTGAACCTCGCACCTGAAACTCGCACAATTTTTAAATATTTTCGGTTTTAACTTTCACTTTAAGCTTAGACGTATTGCAGTCGAACCCGTGACACATGGCGCCGTCTCTTGAAATCTTCAGGATTTTCCTTTTTGTTTTTTGTGCCGAGTTTATTAAAAGGGATTGGTTTGAAAGGACAAAAGGAATGAAGGTTTAGGTCGCCACACACATATCTTTCGTCATGTATACTCTTCATTGAAAAACTTCCTGAGATGTTAATGTATGTTTTTTGGGTCGAGCAGCGGTATCTTTGCGACGGGAACGTTTCTAGCGAATCCATTAATTAGTATAATATATGACTCACCCTTTAGCGCTCAATTATAGGAGTGCTTTGACGCTTGATTAATTCCGACACAAAACTGACCTATTACAGTTTATCGATTACGATCTTATCGATTCAAAGCACCGCGCTTCCCATATGCCGGTTTGAATAAAAGCATCGGATTCCCCGAATTCCGATTGAGAAAAACAATAACCGAGCAGTCGAAGACGGAACGGGGGCTGTGTCACGTAATAGGTCCAGTTTCCGGTGCGTCTATCAAAAAATTTATTTGGACATTCCTAGCGCGCCGGTCGCTGCGCTTGCTCGCCGGGGTGTGTTGGCATTTAATTTATCTATAACGCGGGAAATGCCGTAGAGGAGCGATATTGCCGACGGCGGGTCCTCTCGCCGCCGACCGCACCGGCAGGCCACGCACTTCCGCTATGCCAATGATTTATGAGCGCGGCATTCGCAGCGCTCGGCCGCGTGCAGCCTGATCTCCGATCTATTGTCCGCGCATCTTCCAATATGGACGCGGAGGACGATTCTTGAATTATTGCGCTCCCGGCGCGGCTATTATTTTTGATTTCGCATCTTAGCTGGGGTCAGCGCGTAGTGGCGTTGCTTTGTCCGCATTTAATCTGTCGCCGTCGCAACGAGGTGACATTGATTTGTTTAATCGACACCATTATTCATTGTTGTAGTTTGGCAGTGTAATTCTGTACAGTTATTTATTGGATTAGCCTATTGTTAGATGCTTAAGTTATAAATATAGATAAACGTATAAAAAGTAAGGTTATTAATCACGTAGAGTAATGATTTCCTCAATTTATATAAATATGGGGAGCGAATGTCTCGAAGTATACCTTTCGTATATATTATTTAAGGGCACTGAATTTTACGACTGTAATTTACATTTGCTATGAAATCGTACTTGGGTTGATATGTTAACTATTTCGGATAAGGTAATTAAAATTCTTGAAATATATTAGGCGAACGATCAATATAAAGAGCTTAAGGGCCTGGCTGCGAGGTCGGGCATTCTCACGCCAGCTCTTGCGGCTGTCGTCGAAGGCATCACTCTGTCAACGCGCTTATAACTTCTATTTTACGCTCCGTTTGAACTACTTTATTAAATTAATACAGTATTATTGCGCTCTTTTAACTGGAATCGGAGTCCTTTGTTCTGTCCGCTTAGTTAAATTATTAAAATAAGACGCCTGTATCTTCAATTAATACTGTAAAACTTAGCCTAAAATATGTTATTACAGTTTCGGCTATAAAAAGCTTATATTCATTAATAAATATGTTATAAACTGTACTTCATTTCGTATAGTTTACAGTTATATAAAGTCATTATTTTATTATTTGGATTTAGTTCCACTGGAGATAACTTCTATTGGTATGTAAGATCAATGTTAATCTTCTACCTTCCATTTCCGTATACCGCTTCGCGACGTGTTTTAACTGAAGAAGAAGAAGCGGGTAGAAACTCCCAACAACACGATTAGCGAAACATTCTCTTAATTTTTTTATAGACAGTTTAATCAATAAGATTATGTCACCCTCGAACATAGACTTACAGAAACTAATTACTTATCTATTTTAACTATTCTTAGTAGCATATTGCTTTTCTTGATAGAGAGAACGCCAATATGCTATTACAGAGACCTATATTATCTATTTAGACTATAACATTCGATATAATCACCTCTTTACACTTCGTTCCGGGTGCATTCCATTAGAAAATTATAGACATCCTGAACAATTTGATGAGGTTATTTTTGCCCATGAGGTAAGCGAATTTATTTAATGAATTGTGTCCGGACCGAAGCCTCAAGATGGTGACTACATCGGATCTGACCATATTCAATCCTTCAAACCAGGGGTTCTACTTATATTTGTCTGTTTCATTTTTAATATTTTTGAATAATTTTATTATGCTGTTAAGTTTTTCCAAGAATTAATTTATTTTGTCTTTAATCCAAAACTTAATGGCAAAAATCCTATTGTACGTACATTCTCATATACGAATATTACGCCCCTTCTTCGACATATTCAAATTTTAAATAAAATTTTTGCTTTCCCGAGCAACTTACAATAAAAAATAATTTGTCATATTAAGAAGTTAGAAATATGGCCAGCCGAACTCACTCTACGCCAAAGAAAGAAGAATGAAGATTTATGTAGAGAAAATGAACATTAACCCTTATGCATAATAGTTATACTAGGTTTATAAGCTCAATAATCGAATTCATAATCTTAGTCTGGCAGACATATCATTTTAAATACCAGTACTCTTCTAGTTTAAAAAACCTACTAATTACATGACTTTCATACCTTCTCATATAAATGCCCACAGTACCTAAGTCTTTTGCCTCTTAATTTTTCAGCCACGGATGCGACTTACAAATATTATATACATGTTTCTCATCTTATCCATTGTAACACTACACATCTATCTTAACATTCTCACCGCAACTAAGTGGAGACATTTTTGGTTTAATTCATTGTTTCTCAATTTTAATGTTGCGACCCACGAGAAAAACAGAAAATTAAGTAAAGTCTGTTGACACCTGCACTGTAATATTCTAATTATATTTCTGTACAACCTGCGCTGGCCGCATCGCATTTATCAAACACGTCTTGATCCGCCGGTTCAGCAGCGGAAACAACTGAATCACTCACACGCAAATATGCAACCCTAAGTGAGAGTTATATATTTGTGCCGTTTGCTGTTGAGAGGCTTGGACAGTAGGATCCTGAGGCCATGAGCCTCTACCAAAATTTATCAAAACAACACGTTGACTCTTCAGGTTACGAGAAGGCTGGTGCTTACCTCGGGCAACGGATCAGTATGGCGATTTAGCGAGGAAACGTAGCCAGCCTTCTGAGAACCTTACCCATAGAAGATCGTGATCTACGCTCAGTACTCTACATATAATATGGCGGAGCTATTAGCAGAATCCCTATTAATATTATAAATGCGAAAGTAACTCTGTCTGTCTGTCTGTCGGTCTGTTCCGTTTTCACGTAAAAACTACTGGACCGATTTGGCTGAAACTCAGCATATATATGTTTTCGATACCGAGAATGAACATAGGATACTTTTTGTCCCGAAAAGTGGGATAGTTTCCGGGATAAAAATATATTTGTCTTTCTGTTTGTTATGCTTTTACGGAAGAACTAATTGGCCGATTTGGCTGAAATTCGGTAAGTATGTAAATTAAATACTGAGGGTGGACAAGGGATAATTTTCATTTTTGCCTTTTTGGTCGTTTTGGCCCTTTTGGTAGTTTTTGCCTATTCGGTCATTTTGGCCTTTTTGGTCATATTGGCTTTTTTGGTCGTTTTTGCGTATTTGGTCATTTTGGCCTTTATGGTCATTTTGTCCTATTTGGTCACTGTGGCCTTTTCGGTCATTTTGACAATGTCGGTCATTCTGACCATTTTTTATTATTTTGGCCTTTTTGGTCGTTTTTGCCTATTTCGACATTTTGGCCATGTCAGTCACTGTGGTCTTTTGGTCAAGTTTTGTAATTTATTTTGTTGACAGATAGACGGGGGATGGTATAATTAGCGATATAAAATGAAGCGAATCTTCCGTGGGCAAATACATAAAAATGTAATATAATATAACCTGTGGCACTTGCTCTATAAATAAGAGACACGCAGTAGAGGTTAGCCCGCGGCGCAGCCGCGGGGTAAACTCTAGTACAATATAAATAAGTTAAGTTTTCCTTTATTGTATTAAATTTGTTATATTTTAATTAATAGTATATAGGTTATATTTTATTAACAGACTAAGACCCCCCTTTGATGACAAATGCGACCCTCTGGAATGGAATGGTTGAGAAACTATGGTTTAATCAAATATTGGTTCCTACGTCTTACTAACCGTTCATTTGTTACTACTGGTTAATATTTTTTATATACTCTGTGCAAGGAATGTCAAATATATAGTAACAGTAACGCAAGTGGATGAATAGTAAGACAAAGCAACCGGAACTAGTGTATTATTATTACAAATCAAATTTAGCTATCATATTTAATAATATTTATATATATGTCGGATTCACTCCCGCTGGGAGCGGATGGCACTCCAAAGTATAATACAATAATCTGAAATGTGATAATCAAAGTTTATTACACTAGAATTATTACAACTACAATATTAAACACAGCACAATAATACACGAATTATTAGGACAACTCCAAGAGCTGTCTCCACGCTTGTCAGGTGTCGAGCAGCAGTATGCCCTCAAAGAATACTGCTTATCGAACAGTAATTATCGACCACAATATACTATGGTCCTTTTGTCCAACAGAGCTTCTGCTCTGTTAAACCGATGAACGTGGAATCACCGTTGTAGACTCGTAGACTGTCCTTTTAAGACTGCCCTTCTTCTGCCTAAACACCGCGTATTTAAGGTCCTCGTAACGCGCCACACTGACACCATCCGTTAATGCTTTAGCGGTACTTCAATAACACCAACTTCCGCCATCCGCATAACTTCCAACTTCCGGTTACTCCATTTCTAATATTACATTGACATCCGGTTATACGACTTCCGATTACTACATTTGACTACTACTGTCATATGGTTACTTTATAATAACAAATACTATTCCGACATATATAAAGGAAGGTCGTGTTACTTACACTAATTATAACTCAAAAACGGCTGTGCCGATTTGGCTGAAAATTGATGAGGAGGTAGCGTAGAACCAGGAGATGAACAAAGGATACTTTTTATCTCGTTGGAACCAGTAGGTGGCGCTGAGATCGGGTTCCAGAATCCTCCTAATCACCTGGACCGATTTTGATGGTTTTGTTTTTGTGTGTTCGAGTGGGTCCTCGCATGGTTTAAATCCACAAATGTAATTGGCGTATATGTATGTAGTTGGCGCTGGGGTCGGGTCCTAGATTTTTATTTTTCATAGCAGGAAAACGTCTGCCAGGGTCACTAGTTATAAATACATAAAACTCCACACCTAACTAAGACGGATTTAATAAATGCACTTAATTAGTGTATGCATAGCATAATTAAATTTAATAGATCGTTAATCATTTAAATTGTTTTCATCGTCAGCAACTTTAACAATAATTTACTAACCCGTACATGTTAAATGTCTAGTTAATGAATTAAAAAGCTAATCCGCAGTCTACAGTTGGAATAATATCATTTAATGAATTTCTATGTAAATTTGAGTTAATTATTCAAAAACAAAACACACTTAGTTGAAAGTAAAGTAGAAAATTCGAAAGGCCTCAGTGATTTCTCTAAGGGACAGCTGTTTCTTTATTGTTTTAAAATTTAACGATCTTATTCATAGAGTTAGACTAACTTTGAACAATTCTTTATGGTTATTAAAGAAGCATTTAAACTTACTCTATCTCTTTATGAATAAGACCATCTATACATATAATAAAACTGTAGAGGTCGAATTTCTGTACAATGAAAAAGAAAAGCTAAAAACCGATTCAGTGAGGAAGTAAGAAGTGAAATATAAGTAATTTAGATTTTTTGTTTATATGTTTGTACGGGCTAATCTCCGAAACGACTTGACCGATTTAAATGAAGTTTTTTATGGTGGTAGCTTATATCCCTGGTCAACATATAAGATACTTTTGATCCGGTAAAATTAAAGAGTTTCCGTGGAATAGTTAAAAATCTTTCCACGCGGACGAATTCGCGGGCAGAACCTTTTAGAAAGCTAGCATTTCGCGCAGTTTTTAGAAAGTCTTATTGAGAAATTATTAGCATGCATGTCATCTTTATCACATCAAGCCGTACTGGCTTTTGAGTCTACTTCTATCAAGAGCTGGAGAAGAAGATATGGCATATATACTCGCATAACTAGCCGGTCGCCCCAGTGAAGGAGACTTTCTTGGAGTTTGTCTGCATGTCACAGATATCAAAGTTGCTGCTGATGGGGGAGTCCCTTGTCCTTCTGCGAGATAATTTTATGATAACATTGCCTGATGTATGCTTATATTAGGTGGGGGAAAAAGTTTTTCGCATTTTATATAAAAAATCAAAAGGTTATTAATAAAAAAAAATTACATTTGGCTAAAGTATGTAGGCGCCATTTTGTTGGATAACATTTTGCCATCTTGTAGGTAGGTACCTGATCCCATTGCTATATAAATTTTGGGGTATCTGATAAAAAAACTGTGACAAGTGATTTTGGCAGTCTTCTTGTGATGCTAACCTGACATTGCCTAAGAAATTCTACCGAGACCGAAACACGTGTAAATCTGAAGGTGCAAGATCAGGACTATACGGCGGATGCATTATCACCTCCCAGCCAGCTCTCGTAATTTTTGCTGAATTTGTTTACGCTTGACTTGAAATTCTCGCGACACAAATTGTTGCAATATTGAAAAAATAATGTAAGCTATCGTTTTAGAGGAAACTGAGTCGGAATGAGCTTATTTTTATGCACCCGAATAACTTTAAACCGCTCTCGCAGGATTCCCGGAATAATAAATAACGCAGATTTAAAGCCTAAAAATTTCCTGACGATCAGTGAAAATCGCATCGAAATCGGCCTAGTAGTTTTTATGTGAATCCCGAACAAACAGACATAAAGTCTAAAATAAATAACATCGTGTTCTGTATCGCTTATCTATGTATGCTCGTTTTTTTTTTAAATAGTTCCACCGTATAATATTATATTTTTGAATTTTTTATTAGATTTTTTAAATAGCTTTGTAACTGTGTTTTTAAAATAAATACAAAAATTTAAATATCAGTTACTATTTATGCGATGCCTAATCGTAAATAATCGTTTTTAGAAATGTTGTGTCTCAGTCTGTCTAAACTCTTCTTTAAACATATTTAGTGGCAAACTTTGCGTTGTGCACGACGCTAACTGTGTTTAAGGATGTTAAATACGTTTTGTGTTTCTTAAATCAATTTAAGAAACCTGCATGCAAGTGGCCCTTATATATACTTCTATATTCACAGATTTTGCTTCACTGTTAAATTGACTTAAACAGTAAACAAAAGAGTATATTCGTATATATGCGTGAATGTGTCTAAGACGTGTTTTTTATTGATTAAGGGTCGCTTGCACAACGGTTACCTTTAAATAAAATTAGTTAATCTGTTTTACACAAAATGTAGTATTTTTAAACATATTTAGCGACAAATTTTGCGTTGTTCAAGACGTTAATCGTATTTAAGCGTGTTAAATGCGTTTAGTGTTTCTTAAATAAATTTAAGGAAAGTTGCGCAAGCGGCACTTTTAATTTATTTTACGCATAATTTTAAAAAAATATCAGCATTCGTCGCTAATTCTCTATAAACTATAAGTGTGTGAAATGCGTAATTTTCATAAAAAGGGGTACATTTTTTTTAATATAATGATAAAGTAAATAATTTTATGTTCACATATATATTCGTGAGTAATTAAATCCTTCATTAAACATGACTTGTAATGTGTAAAATCGTGTGTAAAATAAAATGCAGAGCCAGGGTATCATATCTCGTTAGCCAGCAATAAAAGGAGACTTTGAAAAGTAGGCGCAAGAACGTCCGAGCATTTCGAGTGCCAATTAAATCGGCACAAACATCCTGTAAGCCAAGATTATCGTATCGTAACAGCCATCGGAAACTCGCCACCTTCTCTCACAGTGTATAAATTAAATAAAAATCCAATATAGAATGTATCAAGAATTGTCTTAAGCCACGGTTCATTCATGGCTTTCAATAAAATAAACAAATTCAAAAGCTTTTATTCAAAATAAGTTCCACTAGAGTACACCTTTTGAAGGGAATACATATAAGTTAAAATTAATTTTACTTCCTATTCTATGTACACCGCTTCGCAACGTGTTATGGCTGTTAATGACAAGAAGTTTTTTCTATATTTTTAATTCTATTGATATTTCAAGTTCTTTGTTTTATAAGTTTAATTTACAGAAGTATATTACAGAATTATTTTTTTATATTATTGCATATAATATATACACAACTTATATTCATATAAGATTATATACATATATAATTATATCCATATTATAATTATTGTTATTTTCTGAAACGCAGATCGACTATACCTAAAACCCTATTCTTATTTATATCTGTTTATTTTATTCTTTCTGCGTTTGTGTTATTGCTAATTTATTTATTATTAATACATTTAACGTTTAATAATAATAATAATAGTATGAAAATATATACGATTATATAATATTTTCTTAAGTTTTCGCGACTTGTACACATAATAAAACTACGTTTTAACGGTTTTAAGCGCGGTAATTTATTTTATTTTGGTTTATCCGACGTTTCGGCCGCTTTTCAGTGGCCGTCTTCCGTGACCACGGCCGCGCTTAAAACCGTTAAAACGTAGTTTTATTATGTATACGATTATATGTCTATAGTATCAATTATGATATATTATTTATTACTTTTGCTTCATATTGGCTTCCTTTTTGTTGCTAAATAAATTCCGTCTTTGTCAATAATATTTCTTGTTTCCGGGAACCCATAAAGGCTCCACCTTTCGAGTCCTCGTAACTTTAGGAACGGTCTTCGCGTGGCGGGTCATCTTCTTTCTTTATTATCTAAGGATACCTTGAACTAATACTAGGATGGGGGAAGGTTGGATAGGGATAAGTAGAACTGGTCCATCGGATATCCAGGCATACGAAATACGATTCGCTCGCTGCCAATCGTCACACTCGATATGTGAACGCATGGTAGATATCACACAGTTCGAGCGACCGTACACGTTATTATCAAGATAATAATATCTAAACTAATATGTAGACATTTGTTTCACATCTACAGTTGAAAAACTATAAAGCTATTTTCGGAGTAATCATAATTCTTATAATCAACGCTGCGTTAATTATTTTTTTCCCTCCATTAATTTGGTTGTTGGCAGTTCACTGAAAGGATTTCTAGTGAAAACCAAGAGATTATTATCTTGTTGATTTCAAGTTGGTTATATTTCGAGTAGAATATATTTGCAATAAAATGATATGATGCGCAAAATTAATGAAACAATTAGTGGTTTTCAAGAACCAGTTCTCTCCAAAATTATTATTTAAGTAACGTGTTTTGTTCTATTGTTGAAACATTTATAACTGCTTAATAATTGAACAATTATAATATTACAAAGTATATTGTTATATAATTTTAAGTAAATATTAGAGAGAGAAAAATAAATGCAAAAAGGTACATTATATAGTTATTATATCGGGAGTTGAAACGCTGTGTGTTAAAAGTGACATTTTGTGATTAAATTAAAACAAACAAAAGATACATGATCAGGGTTCCAATTAAAATCATATTTTCTACTTTTTCAAATACAGCATATATACAAACATAAATGTTAATGCCAGGCCATAATAAGAGATGATTCTGACACCTCCAGCTGACGACTGGCAAGACAGAACCGACGCAAAAAAGGTACAGTCATATTTACAATAAGAAATAAATAATAGTTTTAAAAAACAAAAAAATACGCTTTTGTTGAAAATCCAATAAAAAAATAAATTTTAATAAATTTAAATGAAAAAAAGTGTAAGAAAAATGTTGTTATTTTTTAAATCGTGGGGTGCGTGGTATAAATAGTTAAAATATTTTATGAACAGATGAGTAGAAGGGTTATTTTGATAATATCCTGAAAAGCACCCCACGCGTTTTTTAAAAAAAATCATTTTTTCTTATACTATTTTTAATTCAAATTTATTAAAATCTATTTTGTATATTTTAGTTGGATTTTCTATAAAAGCGTATATTTTTAGTTTTATTTAAACTATTATTTATGTTTCATTTTTTAGTGATTATTTAGTGATTTAATTCCCTTCTCTGTGGAAACTTTGAAAAAAGAATTAAATACACTCTTATGATAAAATGGAACGTTATGTAAAAATAAGCATTTTTTAAAAAGGTTATTAAATACAAGCAGCCGACTGCTAGCCAAGACAAGTAAAACGAGCCCAAACACGACGGGTCTATCTTGTTCAGTACAGGAGTTCCTATGGCCACCTTCCAACTCCATCATCAGATCCGCTCCATGGTACCATATTATTGCATTGTCACGAGATATACGTGGAAAATTTCAGCTCAATCGGAAACCGGGAAGTCGATCGAATTTAACTTGAAAGATTCCGTTACATACTAACGTACGTGTGAAGCTAATAAAAGCGTATTAAAAATATTAAAACTGATCTTTTTAGATTAGATTTAGAAGTTAAAACCAAAGCTAAAGTAGCGATGAATATCTATGCGAATCGAGAGCAAGAATGGACAAAAATGATGACTGGCAACCCATGGATGAAAAGAAGAGGAGAGTTAGCAACATAGAACATGAGAAGACGACAGAAGAGAATTGTATAGGATAGCAAAGACAAGAAGTGTTTGGAAAACGTTGGAGGAAGTACGCTAAACACATGAGGACAGTAATAGAAAAAAATGTAATTGAGATTAAAATTAATAATTCAGCAATAAAGGCACATAGAAAAGTTATATAAGAAATTAAATAAATTATGTATTTTTGGGTCATTTAAAACTTTAAATTCTTTTGTCGATAAATTGTACAAAAGTCGCCATAAACAAATAGCCGTTCTATTTTCTATTATTGCGTGTGTTTCTCGCAGAGGTAGGCAGAGATAACAGTTCTCCAATTATTATTTTCTTGTAACAACTCTCGCTGAACTCTTGCAGGATCTCAGCTGCCTTTTACTAAATTAAAATTAATATGACATTATATACAGAAATTAGGTAATTTTTTAAGCCCCAGTACCAATGCCGGAGTACAACCAACAGGCCGATACCCCTGACAGGAAGTGATTACGGTCGCTTACGGACATTCGCAACACCAAAGATGTTATTAAACATAATATTTGGTATAAAACAAGTATTATGACAACAATGTGAATGTCAAAGTCGATGCCGGTAGACCGTGACGTACACACCATTATTAATTTGAAGATATTTTGAAGACAGGTCAGGTAAAAAGCACTTGAAGAAAACCTGTATGTATGAAGAGATTAATGAAGTTTGATGAAGCACGTCTTCAGAAGACACATCTTCTCTGGTACCAATGTTGGCCTCGAACTGGCACTTGACACTGACACTTGACCCTTGGCACCTAATGGCGGAACTAAACTCAAGATTGTTATGGCCGCATACTCTAGACCAGCGGTAGTACTGTAGGGGTAGCGATAGTACTATGTATCTGAAAGTTGACCCGTGACTGAAAAATTAAGAGGAAGAAGATCAAGACGGTATGGGCATATAATGAGGAGGGATGAAAGTCACTTGACAAAAATAATGTTAAACTACAAGATAGATGGGTACAAATGTAAGGCTAGACCGAAAAATGATGGATGGAGTGTGTGAAGGATGATATGTGGTGTGACAGAAGATCTATGTCAAAGTAAAAGAGTGTGGAAGGAAAGGACATATTGTGCTGACCCCAAATGATTGGGATATGGTGAAAGAAAAGAGAGACTCTAGACCGGAGGTGGTGATTATCTGGAGGCAGGGCAAGAGAAGAGGGCAATTACCTTACCACCTAGAAAATATATGCACAATTCGAATTTTATAAAGTGACATGTATAAAAATATTATTACACAAACGCGGACATGTTTTCGGTAATTTAATTCAATGAAAAAGATGTTAGTCATCAATTTTAATTAAATATAACTAGATAAATATTTATAAACAAGCAATTTTGTAAATACCTAATGTGAGTTGCAATGAAAATGTGAATTTGTCACATCATCTTCTTGTATGCTTATTAGGCAACGTTCAGATGAAAGGATATTTTTACAAATTTTCGAATGATTTTGAGTGTGTGTAATATTTTAAAACAAATTAAATTAATTAACTAGACTTTGTATCTTTTTGATTTATATTACCTACCTTCAAATTAATTATTATACTACGGCAAGCAAGAATGAGGCTAAAAATACACAATTTTACGACTTACAACAAAAAACTCACGGCGTAGTAATTAGGTATTGTACATAATTCTTCATGGTTTGTTTTCTTTGTGTAATAACATTTTCTTATTTCGTTATTGTTTTGGGAACGTTCTCAGCAGGCGGCTACTTGGCACTCATGTTACATTATATGTAATTACAACATGTGTATTAAGCTGTATTATTCATATAAGTTTAATTCTTTTTAAAAAACTAAATTATAAACTCAACAATCTTAAAAATAAAACTACACTAGAACTAAACTTAAAAAATTAATACTATTATCAACATTTTATAGTTTTCATTTAGAGCGTTCCCAAAATACTGGCCGCATTCCCACGTTGTATGGCAACTCTAATCCGTTGCCCTTAATATAGGCCAGCCCTTTGATCACACGAGACTCCTTTCAATCGCGTTGAAAGGTCTCCATAAGGTTGATAAGCCTCACGTCCCGATGGCCCCAAAGCCTCAACCCCGAAAGCCACAAATATGTGTACATCACCGAAGGACGCATATTTGCAGCGTTTGAGGCCTTCTTGAAGTATGCCAGCTCCTCCGGCAATGATGGCTGTATTTGGAAGATGGGAAGCAGCTAACATATAGAAACACGTTGCGTTAAATACTAATGGGCGTCCCGTCTTCCGAGGTACCAACAACATTCCGTCCGGTTGCTTGCCATCGTCGCGACACAGCCCGTTCGGTTCAACAGATGATACAAGAGATAAGAGATCGGCAGATAATGTCATTGATTGTCGCATGCCATGAAGGTCTACCGGCACTCCTCAAACAAGACAAGTCCAGTCTATCACAACGATGTCATCCCCCAGGCGATTGCTCCCTGCAATCCTGAGTTTAATATAGTCTGTAGACTCTGAAGCAACAGACCAGACTCCCAGTTAGAAACCGTTAGGACTATGGCGGGCATGGTCAGTTTCGCTGGTGCAAGATGACATAAGATAGTTATACCCCGATTTACTGAGCAGCCCTTCCCACAGCTTCTGCATTTTTGGATCTAAAGGAAAATTTTCATTTTAGCAAACCAAAGACCAGGCATTTCTGGCCACAGTTAAATACGAGACCCCAAAATCAATGAGTGATGGAATTATTACATTACTTATGAGGTCCACAGTACGATAGTCTGAGGACAGCAGGGGAGGTAGAAAGTAGTTACCCTCACCTATGGACATTAACTATACCTGTGCCGCCAGCCTCGAAGGAGAAACTGGAACCTAGCCACTGATGCTGAAACACAAGTTGCTATGTCGGCATACTCTAGACTAGGGGTGGAAGCTATCCAGAAGGGCAAATACACCACCCCAAATGTGAGTAGTTTTTCGTCCTCAGGCAGGCCGCCCCCTAAGTAGAAATTATGAAAAGTGTTACGTTACTTCTTTTTAAATTTAATAATTAGTTTTGTTATGTACCCTCTTATTTCTATAAGATACCATCGGCCATTTCCTTAATTGAATAATAATGTTAATTTTTATTTATTGTGTGATTAGCGCCTGTTTTGTATAAAGTATTTGTCTATAATTTACCATAATTTTATGAAAGAATATTTCTCTACTATGATGAGGTAACTGTATGGATTATAATACAGTCTCTCAATTGTATGTACAACATAGACGGTAATCATTACATTTTATTTTAGCAGACGCGATATATTCATACTGTGTTTGATTTATTTTATTACATGTGAAACTTTAAGTATAATCATTTATATAACCTACTATTAAATATTATCTACGATTCTTGTCATCCGCAACCCTTTAATTAGAATAGCTTATCAATGACTTCAATCCGCTATCGGTTGTGCCAATGTGCGAAGTTTGTTAGACCGTTGCATTGTTGGAGGGATTGCGAAATGTTCTAAAAATGCTTGTAGAGTTTGAAGAGTTATTGTATTTAATATGTTAAAACCGTAAGGTTCTTTGATTCTAAATTTGTGACCACTTGCTGAGTTGTAGCCAGCTTCACTCTGACAGCGCAGGTCTCAGGCTACTACCTACTTTGTTTGTATGAGTACGGAAGCTGAATCGCTATATATAAAAATGTCAGGGGTAGGTAAGTGTTAGCTAATGATAAGTTTCCATTGGTAACGAGCATATTCTAACACTTTTACTGTTTTAATGTTGCATTCAGAGTACTTAGATTTAATTAATGAGCAATTAGAATTTACTGTTAATTTTATCGTGGAAAAAGTAGTTTTTGTTGTCTATGGTGTATAAAACATTACAGATTAAAAATTCCTAGTGGCTCAGTTTCCAATTCTTTCTTCAGTCATTTTCCAATGGCGTGAATTGATATACTGATAATGTTACTACTTTAAACCGGGCATGGATGGTTCGCGGCTTACTAACACCGATTTAAAATAACCCAGCATGCGTGTGTGACACGAGTCAAATCGCCGGCTTGTGTGGAGACTTCAAAACTCAATACTCTACTAAAACCACCCTCCTCCCATGTGCCCTGTGCTTATAGCAGGAAGATCTGAGAGTTCTTACTTAATAAAAAAAAACTCACCTGATGGAAAGCGGCTACCGTCGCCTATAGGCATTTTCAACACCAAAGGTGCTACAAATACGCTGCTGCTCTGTTTAAGGAGTCTGAAACCTGGCCACCAATGCTGGATTACGTCTCACGGTTAGCAGCATACTCTATAGACTCTAGCCCAGGGGTGGTAGCCATCCAGATAGACAAATATCCTACTACCTGGCTGTGGGTTGTTTTATCGTCTCTTACGAACTATCTTTTCTCCGTCCCTGCATAGATAAAATGTTCTAAAGAACCGTTGCGTAGTTGAGCGTGGGAGCTCAAAGAGATGGAGGACACCATCCCGTAGATGGTCAGCGGTTATAAAAATGAAGCGTTAGCACCAGATGAGACAGTTTTTGGAATACTTCAATAAAATTTAAATAAAACACATGCTTTTAAATGTCTTTGAGTAATAAACAAATTTAAATTTATGTATTCAAAAATTAAAATAGAAAAAGCAACTTGTTTTATGAAATCGATGATATCTTGTTAATGCAGTATAATGTCGTTAATTTTTTTATGACTTTTTGATAAACAGAATGTGTGCTTTTTATTACATTTGTACAGACAGACGGCCCAGCTGATCGAAAGCTGTTATCTATGGACATTTGCAACACTAAACGTGATACAGAGTGCTGCCGGCCTCGAGTTAGGGATTGGAACCTGACCTACAACTTATAGTAAAATACTCTAAATTAGGAGGAATGGACATCTAAACGGGCAGATGCCTTCCACCAGGCTGTCGTTTGTTCTGTCGCCTCTTAAAACAAGTTTCCTGGTCACACAATATAGTATCTTTCTCCATTTCTACAAGGATAACAATTTACTTGCCTAAAGTTATAACATTAGGCTTTAAATTATAAATTACTTATAATTCCTACTAGCGATGAATTACAATTTGCATCACCTTTAATGTTAAATTATAAGTTTGAACATTATTGAGGTTCTGTTGTCAAAGACTGTATACTTCTATAATCACAGACTTCGCCAAGGCTACACTGTTAATTTGATTTTAACAATAAACAAAAGAGTATACGTGTGTGTCAAGTACTTGGTAGTGTGTGTAATATGTTTTTTATTGATTTAATGTATTTTTTATGCATAGTATAAAAATTGAAATTAGCATACTGCACTCCTTCTCTATATAAACTTTAAGTGTGCGAAATTTCATACTCCTCCGTCGGCGCAATGTTCGTAAAGAGGGGTACAAAGTTTTTGCTTCACGTATTAATATAATATTAATTAAATATATAGCTACTCTACTACTACTTATATATTAGCTTCTAGTATGGTGATAATATTTTATGCCCTGGTTCAATATCTAATATAATTATTTTCAGAAGAAAAATGACCTGTGCCAACTTCCTGGATCGTATTCGAACCCACGACTCCTCCCGGTCCAAGAAAAGGATTGCTAGCAGACGTGGATGATCGCACGTCAGCCAGGGCTGCAACGTAGAATAGAGCTAGTTCTCTTGGCCCTGGCATATGACGACTAGAAACGAATCGGGCTGCTTAGTAAATGTTCTGGCGGAACAGTCAGCGATTCCCACACTACCTCACTGTCATGTCCGCAAAGGGATTCACCTCGACCAAAGTAAATGAAAGTAAGAAAGAATATATTTGAAGACATAGCGACATGTACTCAAATTGCTGACATGTACCTTAAAAAATAAAAGCATATTTAGTTTTTGAGAATTTATACGCCGCATTTTTTTTTGTGCACGTCGCTGATTTTCAGTGCAAATCTTCCTTTTTTATTGCGTGAGTTACCATCGCCTCTGGACATTTGTAACAGCAAAGGTGCCACCAATGCGCTGCTGCGCTGGATATTGGAACCTGGCCACTATTGTTGGAACACAACTCAAGGTTGTTATGGCGGCATACTCTAAACCAGCGGTGGTAGTCATCCAGAAGGACCCATACCCCACCACCTGTCACCTTCCTTTTGGCGTGATACCAAAACGACCCGATTTTTTATTATTCTAATTTCAGAACGATTTAATTAGGAAATGATTAAAAGGTACATTGTCCCTAACGTAAATGTATATTTTACATCTGCCTTGCAATAAAAAACTGTCTTTCGATAACAGCTATGCGTAAATAACATTACTGTTTAGTTTCGCAAACCTTCGATGCCTGATTAGGTCGTCGCGTGACAAACTCCTATTTGTAAAGCCATTGTCTTGCCTTACATCCTCGCGATCGACACAAGGGACAAACAAACCGAAGTACAAGCAATACCCTTGTTCTGTATCGAAGATCATTTTAATCTGGCCTTCGTTAATCTTGCCACAAGCGCCTTGAAACGTGAAATTAACTTCAGTACTCAAAACAACATAATTGTCGTTGACAGAGTTTTAGGTATTTATATATTATTTAATAAATAACACGGATGTCTAAGATTACAAATGAGTATAATTAAAAAAAAAAATTATAGACATACTATAAATAAGATAATATTAAATTTATATTTAAAAAATATATAATTTAATTCAAGAAAAACAGAAGTAACTAGTAATGAAAAAAATCTCTCATAATATTTCCTCATATTAACATGGTATATATTAAAATAAATTATTACGCATGTTATAAACTCTTTCGTATTCTTATTTATTATTTTATTTTCTATATTCAAGTGAAATACATTTTTGTTTACTTAGATTTACATAGGTACCCAAAATACATGAATAATATGCATATCGTTACAATAAGAATTACAAAACAAATCTTCCGTGTTTTGATTAGTTTGAAAATTACTATATAGTTTCATAAATATTATAAATTTTAAATGAAAGTCCAAAAATAAACTTAGCTAACATTAAAAATTTTGAAATAGTAGACATGGGCGTTATCAGCAATTTTTGGCAACGCGTATCTATATCAAAGCCGATATTTGGTTTCAATACCGGTATTGATAACCGTTGCCGAATATCGGTATCAAAGCAGGTTTTCAACTAATACGCGCATCGTTTTCGTTTGTAGTCGATAATGTAAATATGTTAGCTGTCGTATCTATTAACAACCAATTCTATATGACATGAATATCGCAAACTTCGTAAATTAATGACGTCCTTATGTATGTCTATTGATGCAAAGTTTAACCATAATAACTTTTCATAGGTCAAACTGTAATGAACGATATTCGTCGAAATTCTAGCAACCATAAACCACCGTCACTGATACAGTTTAACCTAACAAAGGTTATTATAGTTAAGCCATAGTTATATAGAAATAAGCTTGTCTTTGGTTCATAACAATATTCGTGAAATATTGCTAATCTCTCCTTAGTCTGTGCGTTGCTGGATAATGGTGATTAAGTTGCTAGCCAATACTCGCGTCTTCTCTGTTTTGCATGTTAGGAATCATTTAGAAAAAGAGAAGGCATAATTATTTTGGTTATTATCGTTCGATGGTTACCTACGTAGCGAAAACGGAATCATTGAATCTAACCAGCTATTGTGATTATTTGTGTTATTGTCAGTTGGTTGGTAACGTCGCGTTATCGTCAGTTGTTTATACCTAGATATTATATAACTGAAAGCCGTTACTAGCTGTATCAATACCGATACGGTACGTTAGAAGCATGTCAACCGTTTTCGGTAACGATTTGCTCTAGCGGACACATGCTTATGAAATAGCTAGCTAATAAAACTGTTATTGGAGTTAGTTTAGGTTAATCAATACTTGAATTTATAATTAATGCCAACACAATAACAATTTAACACTAGAAAAGGAAACCAAATAAAATATGTATCAATTGTAATAAAAATCCAAAAATACTATTATAAATAATGCCGATGAACACCAAGTACGATTTGACTTCACTGTTCGCTGAGCTCTCAGAATGGGCAATTATAATTGATAAAACTAAACGCAAACAATTCCTGGTTAAGTTTTTATTAATTTCTGCATATTCGCCTCTTAATTAATTATGCAATCGTATAATTATTTTTATTTTAATATTGTTATTATAAATGTAATCTTAATTGGCTGGTATGTATGTATTAGTGTATATTATACCCATGTTCACACTCGCAAGCCACGACTTCAAACTAATTAGGGATTCGTGGCCATTTTAAAACGATTTCCTAAAAGAGGAGGTTCTCAGTACGGCGTATAAATATTAAATATATATTTTTAGGCATACCTACACTATTTTTCCTTAGAAGATCATTTTTGTACATTACAAACAGGATTTTGAAAACGAATTACACTGTTTAATTGTGTTCAAATGTATTAAAGAACTTGACCTAATTAGATATTGCAGTATAAAATGTTTTATATTAATCATGTAAAGAAAGAAAGAAAGAGAAAGACAAAAAGTTTATTTGGTCTTCACATATCAGGACACACGGTGGTGAACTAAGCGATGTAGGTAAGTATATACCTAAAAAAGACTCTCGATGGTACCAAATAGGTACAGTTCAGCATGTGCCAGGCAACAGGTGCCTGACGCTGCTTTTCAACTGCATCCTAGAACGGACGGCACTGCACTCTTATATATATATGTAGTGTAAATATTAATAAATTTAAGCCACTGAAAAGCGGCCGAAATGTCGGATAAACCAAAATCAAATAAATTACCGCGCTTAAAACCGTTAAAACGTAGTTTTATTACTATAAACATAATAATAATTAGAACTGAGCAAATAAGAAATAAATATTGTAGAGATACCGATAAATAATTCAAAAAAAATGCTATATATGAAATTCATAATACCCATTATAAACCGAACAGTGTTGTAGACGCAGATGACAAAATCATAGTATATAAGAAAAATTCATATTGATGTTTTCTAGCTTCCGTTGCTCATCTATCGTGCTAGTTTTTAAAGTTCTTGCCAAAAGTGATAATTGAGTGATTTAATTATTTTCAATGTGGTATGTACATTCTTCCATATCTTAGATACAGTATAATGGAAGCTATGTCTAAATGGTTCCATATAAATTTATTGCAACTAAACTTTGGTTTCCGAAGTTATAGTACAAAAGTATAAAATGGAATCGATTTTGAAAATTCTTTATGTTCTCGATTCAGTGTAGCTTCAGAATGATTTTATATACATTTTATTGGTGTTGGACATTGGATTCCGAAGATATAATAGGGACTTCCTTAAAAGAAAATAGGTAATGTGTAGCGATTGAAATATTGCTAGGTTCATGACAATCCAAAATCAAATTAGTACCAAACTATGATCAAGAACATGCTTTAATAATAATAATAATAATAATAATAAACCCGCAAGGGGGCTTTGTGGCGAAGCCTTAGGTGAGTGGCGACACCTCGTACCTGACTCCGGGGGCCAAGACAAGGCCCCCGCCTCCGTGCTTGCCTTAACCAGCCGGCACGGGGTGGAGATCGCTAGAGCTAAGACTCAAGCTCCAGGGGTGGAAGTGATAAATGGCCTAACGTCGGAAGTAGCTTCGGTGAACCTGCAGCCTACCTCTCTACACCCCTTAGCCACTCACACCCATGTTGCCCCTGCCTTTTATGGCATTTTCAGGGGCCCATGCAGGGAGTGGCGAGTCACCGTCTGCCCATTTTTCCATGTTCCCCGAACATTGCGACGGGCAGACGCCATAGTCCCCATATTCCCAGATCGCCAGTACCACTAACAGTTCACCCCAATAGCCCGGTACTTTTTGTCCTCATTTCCCACAATAGTCCTACACTGGCCGGGGCTTGTCCTTGGGTACATTATTATATGGTGTAGACAGGGATAATCGCCGGTCAGTGTCACGCCACATATTTACATTAAATTTGTCAAGGGGCCTCTACGTGTTGGCCTCCCCATGGCCCCACGCAAGCCCTCCAAGAGTCCGGGCCATTTTTATGGTTCGTGGTCTTGAAAGACATATAATAATAATATTCATTTAATCCAGACTAGGTCCATAAAAATTACTTTGCTATTATAATATTAAAATATGATTATGTCACTATGTATTTTCATCCAATGTTTTATCAATGGTCCATTACCTTCAAGCAGAGCAGCGACTATTTTATTTTGGGAGTTATAAAATCTTTCTCTTGTGTTCGCTACTCTTTGTCTTATTAGTGCCGCAAAACAGTCTTGTTTTTGTGAACATCTCTGAAGCGCTACAGAATTTTGGTAACCGTAACATTATGCGTAGGGCATTATTATATTGCACTCTCAATGCATTATATTCCGCTTTCGTGTTTTTGAACCAAAGTTCACATGTATAAATAGTGGTGCAGTATGTTTTGAACAGTAGCATTTTCACATTGTCACTACATCTTGCAAACCTCCTAGCCAACATGTTGGATCGCACGCTTAAAGCACGGCGTTGTCTATCTAGGTCCATACCGTCCGTTAAGTTGCTTGTCACTACATGTCCCAAATACTTAAAGCTGTCTACGTATTCTAGGTCCTGACCATTTAATTTGATAGGCAATGTCGTAACAGGCTTCTTGCCTTTTCGAAAGTACATGACCTTTGTCTTTTTAACGTTGTATGTAAGACCGTGAATAGCAGCATAGGTTCCACATACATACAAAAGTCGACGCAGTGCTGACACCGTTGGTGCCAGAAGAACCATATCATCAGCGTAAGCAATATGATTGACGCAGGTACCTGCAAAGTGGCATCCAATTTTAGTATCATTAAGAAGCGTATTCAATTCATCCATGTATATATTAAAAAGAACTGGCGATAATGATCCCTGACTCTGACTCCACATGGAAGAGGCACTGGTTTAGAATAAGCATCATTCCACTTCACCAGATTTTGTTGCTTCTCGTGCCATTTTTTTAGAAGATTTATGATTGCAGAAGGTAATTGTCGATCCTGCAGTTTCTGCGATAGTTGATTGTGTATGACTCTATCGAATGCTTTTGACAAATCAAGAAAGCACGCATAAACAATTGTATCGCGATTTAAGTAATGACTAACTGTATGTTTAAGAGCAAATATACCTATGTCAGTTGAACCTCCTGTTTTAAACCCTACTTATGAATCGGATACGGCCATCTTATCATTGTACATACATACATACATACATAACTTCACGCCAGATCCCTTGCGGGGTAGGCACGAACCACAGAGCGCGATACATGCTTATTCTTACACACCTCACTTGCTTCTTTAACATTCATAGCTCTTGTCATGCACGCTCGTCTGTTCTTAAGGCTCCTGACATCACCTTCTGCTAATACAAGATCAATTTGATCATAAAAGGTGTATCGTGGCCTGCCGCGACTTCTGCATCCATCCACTTTTGCATTGTATATCTGTTTAGTCATTCTTTCATCATACATTCTTTCCACATGCCCGAACCACCGGAGCATTCCTTATCATTGTATTTTTCTAATAGAACTTTTTCAAGGACTCTAGCGCACACTGTCGATAGTGATATCGGTCTATAATTAGAACTAAGACTTGAATCTAATCGTCGATCCTTTGAAATAGGTAGAACCAGCGTTTTAGTAAAGTCAGGAGTTAGGTAACTACAGTTAATCATGGCTGTAAATAGATTTGCCAAAAGCATTGGTATTTTTGGTCCAGCGTAATTTAAATGTTCAAAACTAAGAGCATCATGCCCAGGGGATTTGTTTAATTTCATCTTTCTGAACACTAATTTTACTTCTTTTTCAGTAATATAATCAGGGTCAATTTGTTTGTTTGCCTCCTTGACGTTCTCAATTGCCTGTGAAGGTTGCTTAATATTACTAAATAAAATACTGAAGTGATTGGCAATGTCAATATTTAGTAATGCCATCTATGTGTGATGGAACAAGATTACACTTCGGCATTGCCGCTCCAGTTTTTTTCCAGAATGAAATAAAATCTTTGTTATTGAGATCACGTGCTATATTATCCATTATAATTTGTTCCTCCGCATTCTGACATTCTTTAAGTTTTTTCTTAAATACCTGGTTTTTAGATTTTCTTTCCTCAGCTATATTACCATTAGTAGGTCCTGCATCCATCCAACGTAAGAATACCTGTCGTGCTTTTTCATAGCTCTGTTTAACTCTTTCATTCCACCCTGGTACCATCCTGGTACCAGGCTATACCAGACAAGGACTATGACTTTTTTTTTATTACGGGAGTTCAGCAGACAGGCAGACGGCCCACTTGATGGAAAGCGGTTACCATCGCCTATGTACATTTGCAACACCAAAGGTGCTACAAATGCACTGCTGCTCTCTTAAGGGAGACTGGAACCTGGTCACTAATACCGGAACATAACGCAAGGTTGTTATGGCAACATACTTTAGACCAGGGTGGAAGTCATCCAGTCGGGCAAATGCCCGACCACCTGGCTGTGGGTTGTTTCATCGCCTCTTACGACAGACCGCCCGGCCGCAAGGAATTGTATTATTTCTCCGTTCATACACGGATAAAATACATTTTATATTCTTGTCTTCAAAATGTTTGCATTAGATTAATATCTGGATTAGAAAAATATTACTACATTTCTGAATATGGCAAAAAAAACTCAAATGGCTGCCAATCTCACTTCGTCGGAATACTCATATTCTACATTTATTATATCGTACACTATTTATACCCTACACTCCTCTTTACCTCAAGGAATGTTTAAACTTCCTTCATACATCACACACCCTCGATTTGCGCTCCTCTAATAACCTCCTGTTAAAGGCACCTGCACATTCTTCAACATTTCTCTCCAAATCCTTCGCTATGCAGGCTGTTTGCCTAAGGAACTCTTCACCCGTAGATGTCAGAAAAGGTAAATCACTTATTTAAAAAATCTGTAAAAACCAATACCTTAGCTTATAATAAAATACATATTTTTGTATTCTTCTTTACTTAGCTGTTTACTGCCCACATTACTGTTCGTCTTTTTTTTATTTCTTTAAAGTTTCCTCTCAGTCAGGTAGCCTGGAAGAGATTGCTTTAAGCAATAAGACCGCCTTTTGTTTAGACGTTAAATTATTGTAATTATTCTATCTGTAATTGTTTATTTGGTGAACAATAAAGTGTCTTCTATTCTTTATTCGTAACACGAACTTAGACTTAAGGCCGCTTGCATGAGGTTGCTTAAATTTATTTAAAAAACACAAAACGTATTTAACATCCTAAAATACAATTAGCGTCTTGCACAACGCAAAATTTGCCGTTAAATGTGTTTAAAGAACTGTCAATACGTTTTGTGTAAAACGTATTTAAGCACTTTAATATGATTAACTAATTTTATTTAAAGGCGACCGTTATGCAAGCGGCCCTTAGACCTCTTTTGCAAATTCATATTATTATGGTACTATATAAGTACGAACTGTCCTTAATATTACAACCCTGTATGCGCGCAATATACTTAAAAATTAGTAAAAAATACTTTTTACATATTTATGTACTGATAAGGTTTTTTAACTTCCTGTTATATTCAATATAAAACAATTACAAAATAGATAGTCACTTAACGAGGAACGTGGCCACCAAGTTTTTTAATTAATAGACCAGTTGAACTGAGGAATTTATTACACAAAATTGGTTTTCACTCCTTTTGTTTTGTTTCCTTAGTAGACCTTCCGCTCTATTAGAGAGGAGTTACGCACAGATAGACATCGTTAAAAAACGTGAAACGACTCGCTGGCTTTATTTATTTATATTTGAAGGAATAAAGATAACACTAAACATGCTTAATAAAAATAAATATAGTAATGTCTCAATTACTGGGCTGGTTTCTTAAGTTGTCATCCATAAAGTTAAATATTAAAAGGTCTTTAAGAACCGAATAAATGTAACAGAAAATATGTTATTATAATTAATGTTAAAGCAAAGTGAATCTCTCAACAGAACCGAGCTAAATGCAAGATTTCAAGTTCCTCCCACTAGCGCGAACGGCTACCATTGGCTGCGCACGAACGCCGCGGCCGCCTCCACTCCTGCGCACACTCTACTCCATCTACTCGTTTAACAACACTCAAAAGCCATTGTCTCCACGCCATTACACCGTCGTACATATCAGCTGTGAAGTTTGAAAACCTAGCAACCTCCCGAGATATTTTATAACAGCACCTTGAACAACATTGCATTACTAAATTATTTCTTGAGTTTAATGGAAAAGATATAATAATTTTGATAACGTTTTCACATCTTTATGCAAAAACAATAAATTAACGAGACAAAAATTGTTTAACAAATAATGCCACATACCATGTTTTGAATTTGGACGGCTGATATACATCGCATGCTTTTAAAAAAGCTATAGCCTCCTCAACACTAACACCGGGTTTCTATATCTACTTAACATACTCACATTTAAATAATTTTCACTTACCCCGTTAAATGTATGAATTTTAATGTGTTTATTTCAAAATGGAATTCTTGCAGATTACTTGTTGAAAGTTATGAATCTACCAACGGTCCCAAAGCAATTTTAGTTACTGTTAAAGGAGAAGAAGCGGCGTAACTAACTCCTCAACATCATATATTTACTTCATAATTATTATTCGTCTTTTTTAATGTAGTTTATGTACTAATACAAGGCTTAACAAATTAATTTCAATAAAAGATTACTGTAATTATAAATAAATACTTTGACATAATTGTATTTTAATAATTAATTTTCTTTTTAACATCGATAAGTATTAGTAAATTTCATGGTCAATATTTGTTACATACACATATTATTATTTGTACGCTCCTATGTGAGCAAAACATCTGTAGACTACCATATATAACTACTTGTATAAACATATATGAAACCAATACTTAAATTTGATTTGATTTTGATTTGGCACATGAACAAGCTTTACGTATACAATCTTAAAATTTGACGTGCAAATTATGTTAATCATTAACACACTTTAACAGAATAATAAGAGACACTCAGTATTAGTGGAACTGCATGAGTTACAAACGTTAAAGGAGGCGCCGGCTGCAAAGAATTTAGGTCGAACAGCGAGAGGGGGTGAGGTACCCTCCTCAGGGATAAAACCGTCGTTGCCGCCGACGCCTGCGCATCCACTTAGCAAAAAGTCGAAGGCGACAACCACGGCGGCTTGCCTCCACGCTGCCGTGGATAAAATCGACATAGAAATAAAGAAAAATACAAAAATCACTCATTGTTCTCATAAAATGAATGTGCCGGGAGTTGAATGTGTGGCTTTTTGTGGAAATATTTTCATACTATTAAATGGGGTCTCGTGTGGCGCCTCCTAATGATTGGTCGTTTTTGCGGAGACCGCTCTAGCCCCGGCGTGTCGGCGCATACGCATGTCACTGCCTCGGCCCTTTTTGCTTCACGGCCTCGGATGTAAATTAAATATTTTAGGTGCTATTGTTTCCGAAATCGGGAACGAAAAATAAACCTACCATTATTTGTAATGTTCCTACTCCATCTGGGACAATGTTGATGTTAGTGACCACGGCCAAATGCGTCTTGTATATACGTTAAAAATAACACCGTTAATGATTAGCCATATTAGTGCAATCTAACGACTAACCTTTTTAGTCGTCATTTATATTAAGAAGTATATAATTTGAATTTAATTACATAGAACGCCTCACAAAACAATCATATTGTATCGGGCCGCGAACGTAACATATGGTTGTAAAAGTCTCTTGGTTGATAATATAAAGAAAATATTCTCTGAACCAGTCTCTTTATTGAAGATCCCGGTCAGCTCGGAACCGCTGACCACCACGGTAAATATATACCTAAGTTATCTGTCATTGCTTAAGGTAATTAAACAATAATATCAATGTCGCAGGGAAACTGTCACTAACATCATTCCAGGGGCTCAATTCTGCTATTACCATCTCGTCAAAATCGCCGGCCACTATCGTCTCAATCGCAGGTTTACTCTACTACTCCGTACAGGAACGGAAAAATAATACTAATTCCTGGAGCTGGGCGGCCTGTTGTAAGAGACGACAAAACAAGCTACCAACCCTGGTTTAGAGTTTGCCGCCATAACCACTTTGAGGTGTGTTCCGGCATCAGTAGCCAGTTTCTTCAAGGCCGGCTGCACATTGGCAGCAGCTCTAGTATTCCTAATATCCATAGGCGACGGTAACCACTTTCCACCATCACAGTTGAGCCGTCAGCTTGTTTGCTATGCTTCAGTAATATATAATCAAAAAATGTTTGCCTGATTTTGGTATTCTGTTAATTTAAATAGCGTACCACTGGCACGCCTCTCTAGCTTTATGAATATTTACAAGCGCAAACTGGCGAAATAAATGTTTAAAATTGTTGGTGACTATTCAATATTCATTGCAGCTGACGCCATTTCTGCCAATGGTAAAACCATTCTTTTTCTATTCTATCGCGACGATATCGTACACGCAAGGCGTAATACTGCTGAGCTGACAAATACTGACAAACTGTGTCCCAATATGGATTCAGTAGAATACGATTTTTTAACACTATCAAGAAAGAAAGGAAGAAAGAAAAGAAAGAAAGCTTTATTTGCATAAAAAATAGCGACGTAATTACATTCCATATATACTGTTATACACAGAGCATATTTTGAAAATTTCTACGCCGCTATTTCAGCAAACAAGGATAATGGAGTCATAGATGTTTTATTATGTTCGCAACGCTAAGATACTTGAGATAGTAGAATTAAGCCCGTGATACAGCAGAGGCATAAGTGCTATCCTATTTACCAAATGCGATAACTCTCATGATCCGAGAATGAGTTTTGATAGATTTTGGTAGCGACTCATGGCCTCAGAACCTCACGGTCCAAGGTTCTCAACAGCAAACGACACAAACATATAACTCTCATTGAGGGTTGTATATTTGCACAAGCTTGAGTGATGCAGCTGTCTGCCGCCGAACCGGCTGGTCCAGACTACTTAGGCTGGTGTGCACCGAAATTTAACCGATGGTTGACCAAAAACAATCACTGTTTTTCCATAAATTTTGGGCGATTATTATTTTAACCACCTGTTAAAAGTTGGTGCACACCAGCCTTAGTAAACTTATGTCACGTATTATTATTCCGAATTGATATTACTTATTTGGTGTAGTATTTAATCGACAGTCAAAATTAAATTACTTAAATCTCAAAAGACTTCCTTTACCCTCTTTCACTGTTCGGTGATGACATCAATGGATATAAGAAAATATAAAAAAACACAGTGCAAAGATATAACATTATATTTTCTATACCATAAAAATGTCATGCGATACGATACACCCAAACAAACTGCTAAATCTATCTCAAATTTTAAAGACATAAATCGATTAATTTCTCTGTAGATTAAGGCTAACCGCTCACTAGGTCTTGAATTTACTTCAATAATAAATAGTGTAAATGTCTGCAATGTTTAACAATGTTAACCCCGCAAATTGCTAATGCGCTGGAACCTTGTCAAATTAACATTCACGTGACGTCATCCGCAACTCGATATGTACGCGTACTCGCCGGCGAGTGATGCTAACAGTACTGAGTTTTCGACTACGGTTACGTCACCAAAATGGCGGCCAGGCGCAATAACAAATGCGGGGATACGATTGAATTCATGACAAGTTTGATTGGCGTAAGGATTCTGTATAAGCTAAGCGTGATACTTCCCATGACTGATGTCCTAATATGAAAATGTATTACAGGAGTCCGACGTGAGACGACGTAGGAGTACGACGTCGTCCGCAGTCATTCCTGCGTATTCCAACGTTAATTAACGTCGAGTTTGTGACGAATTTGTCCAATAAAAAAAACTGATGTGCGTCCAGACACCTCCGGAGTAACCAAAGACATAAGGACGTCAGTATGACGCTGATATCCGCATCCAGCATCTATGACAAACCACTGCCTTTTTACTGCATGAGCTAAGCAAACATGTAGATGGCCTACCTGATAGAAAGCAGTTACCATCGCCTATGGACATTTGTATCACTAAAGGCGCTACCAATGTGTTGGCGCTCTCTAAAGGGAGACTGAGAATTTTATTGAGACCACAACTACTTTACCTGTTGTCTTAAAATTAAGATAGTTTGGGTACTATATCCTAAACTAGGCCAATATCCTTTCCTATCCTTAATCCTAATGGGCCAGTCTCTTAGGTGTTAGTAAATTGTTGTGGCGGAGAACTCTACACCAGTGTTGGTAGCCATCCAGATGGGCAAGTACCCTCCCTGGCTGTGGTTGGTTATGTCGCCTCTTACGACAGGACAACCGGCCGCAGGAAACTGTTTTATTACGTGCGAGCGGTGGTACGCACTAAGTATTGGAAGGAATCACCAGTTCTTTTAACTAAACGCTTTTATTAACTTACACAGCCGTACGCGATTCTTCTTCGCAGGTTTGCCCTTAAACGCACAACTAACGACTCACTGTCCCGACGATAAGATGTCTCACTCACAATACCATCGCCGATATTGCGTAGACCATCCGCTGCTACTGCACTGCTCACCTCCGAATTTACCGCGTGGAGCTCGTTTCTGAAACTTTCCACTAAATTCATCACTAAACTCGTCACTGTCTTCTATTAAATTTCTCTTCCAACTCTTTCGTATTGCACTTGTCGCTTCCCTGTCTTGAACTGAACTCAACTACTCGGTAGGTACGCCTATGCTGCATATATACCCGGAAGAATCTTTTGGAACGCATAGTTTCGATTTTTTTTTGGTTTTCTTTTATTTACCGTATATCCCGTTCTGGATATCTATCTATCTCTGTCGTTTCCTTCCTGAATCTTCTACCTATCACTGAAAGTCTTGAGACCGGCGTACGCTGCCAGAAAGTTCTACCCGCTCCTCCACGGATAAAAGCCTCATAGAATAAGAATGCTTAGCGTTTGAAACGTAAGTGGACCTTTCGAAACATGGGAGTGGTTTTACAAATACAAATGACTAACAACTGTTGGACATAATTTAGATTCGTATGTAATTTAAGTCAATTAAGAACTATTTTAACTGTCATTGACAAAAGCCCTGTTACTGCATAATAAATTATTATCGACTAACATGATACTAACTTTATTGTCTACCTACACGCGTGTTACTTAAACTTGGCTACTTATCTTAAGTACAACTTGAGTTGAATTAATCAATGTACTTTTAAGGTAGTTGTGTATAAGTTCCAGGTAGTAAAAAGGAAGATATTAATGCCGCCCTATTGCGTATCCTATTTTGCATACTAGCTTTCGAAAATGGTAAGTTTAACTAAAAAATAAGTAGTATTTAAATTAAATGAACCCGTTAGAATCCACAAATGGTATTTATTATCGTGACATATCGTTTTGTTGGAATATTTGCATTTTTCTATACATGGAGGTGTCATAATGACTATAGAAGTGTGGCTTCACACTTTAAGTGCTTAAGCGACAGCTTTTTGTATGGTGGTCGATTCTTCATGGATCTTAGACCGCTAAGACCCGGTGTCCACTAGCGGAGATGTGCGAAGGGCAGAGGATTCGTCTCAGCGGTATGAAGTTAAGTTGCATTTAGAAGTGTTGTGATCGGAATAGCAGATGTAGTGATTTGTGCCTAGAAATATTGTGGTTTTTGATTGGTTTGTCTAGAACATATGTGAGATTATTTCAAAAATATTTCCTGGAAAAAAAACAGTCATATCTAAATACCTGTCAATGAGAAAATCTCCGTACTGATCTACGGGGCCGAGACATGGACACTGACGGCAGGATTGACCTACAAGTTCGAAATCGCTCAACGGGCTATGAAGCGAGCTATGTTGCAAGTGTCTCTTATAGATAGAAATAGAAATTAGAATACCCATAAAAGAACAAAGGTAGACGACATAGCTCGCCAAATTTAACAAGTTGGAGTGGCAGTGGGCAGACGAGTCTTGGAGTGGAGACCGCGTCTCGGTGAACGTAGTATCTCTAGTCCGATGGAGTGACGACCTGTGCAAGGTCGCCGGTAGGCGCTGGATGAGGCAGTCAGAGGACAGGGATGAGTGGCGCCAACTTAGGGAGGCCTACTTCTAGCAGTGCACTATCGATAGCTGACGACGAGAAACAGATTTAAACTTATACTTACAAGGTTTATACTTGGTAACACAAAAAACGAAGATAAACATTATTCCAGAAAACAGTTTAACAGAAAGGCGTCTTGTTGACACATTTAGGCTTAAAGAAACAATTCAATTTAGCCAATATTGCTGCTATATTTTCAATGTGGATAAATCAAACAAGTTGATCCGTATGCTGTTATGAGATGGATGAACCAAATGGAATCACTGAAACAACACGAGCGTATTCAACAACTTTCAATGTTTATATGGAACAGGTTCCTTGATTAAAGCAAATTTAAAGACTGATATGAGCTGCCCAACATCGGCTTAAGGCTCCTATTACCGCAAAACGTTGAAAGTGGGCAAACGAAACAGCTTTTCTTTAGTATTTACTGAACAACAATTTACAAAAAACGTCACAAATCTTCACGATATGAGACGCGACGTGTTGTTACGTATTTTTTTTGTGGTTATTTTAAGTTAAGGAAAAATACACCTCCAAATAATTTAGATGAAACCATTTTTTTATCAAAATTAAATTAAAAAATATCTACATCCATATAAAAGGGAAATAAATAATTTGTTTTTTTTATTGTACATTATTTTATGAAAATTAGCTGACCCGGAAAACTTCGTACCGCCTCAGAATCAATAAATAATAAACTTTGAACTCTGAACGACGGGACAAATATCAAACGTTGAACATTCAAAACAAAAAAAAAGAGAAAAAACACTTTTAAATTTTATTTTATTTCTGAAAGACTTTTGAATTTAATTGAACTCTAAACGACGGAACGAAGATCAAATGTTTGACAGGTAAGAATAGTTTCTTAAGGAAAGCGAAATTATTGTTTTTCTTATATATTTATAATTATTCACCTTCTAAACTTTCCCTGGATTTCCACAAATAATTCAAAACCAAAATTAGCCAAATCAGTCCAGCCGTTCTCGAGATTTAGCGAGACTAACGAATAGCATTTGATTTATATATATATATATATATATATATATATATATATATATATATATATATATATATATATATATATATATATATATATATATATATATATATATATATGTATATGTATATATATAGAGAGAGAGAGAGAGAGAGAGATAAAATAATAATGCATCTGAATAATGATCGCGTTTGTGGAATCATTGCTATCACCCGAAGAATCAGTACCGCAAAATCCTCAAGCACGTTAGCGTTGTGACAAGCCTTAAGCAACCAATTATGTCTTTTGCTCTACTATTTCTATATTGAGTTTTAGTGGACAGACCCAGTAACGTTGTGACAGTGGGTCGCTTCAGAAAATATACAAAGTATTAATATTTGATATTAAGTATATTTTTTTCTTCGTCAGCAATGCCCAAGTGATCTCCGTATTCGCTTTAAATCTCTAAATGTTGCTTGCCGTTATTCACATTTACGTTCGATCTGGGTGGTCACAGAGGAATACGACGCAAGTTACTCATACATTCATTATACAAACGTTAACTGCTTAGCTACCGAATATCATTATAATATTAAGTATAATGTTTTTGTTCGTTATTAAAAAAATCGTGTACGATAATGGAAGGTACTACGTAGATTGTTATTTTGTTACCTACTGCTTTTAGCGAATTGTGAGTTATCAATTTGGTAACTAGAATCACTAATTCAACTATTTATTTTACAGGTGTTATATTTTCTTAACATGCAAAGAGAATTAGAAGTTGGGGTAAAATATTTGTTACTACGATAAAGGTTTATTTGTGACTGCTTAATATTATGCATTCAATATTTAAGTAAACAATGCTTATAAACTAAATAGTGCTAACACTAAATATTTCTTGATTTAAATTAGTGTTGGCCCGTGGTCGAAAGTCGACCATAATAATTTGTTATCAAAGACTATTCCATAATCACAGATTTCGCAAAGGCTATAAAACTCTTAAGTTGACTTGAACAATAAACAAAATAGTATATATTCGTGTGTGTCAAATACATAGTATTGTGTGTAATGTTTCTTTATATTGATTTTAATGTATATTTTATAAATATAATTTAAGAAAAATATTAGCATTCGTTGCTACTTCTCTATATAAACCATAAATGTGCGCAATTTCATATTCCACGCAATTTTCTTAAAAAGGGGTACAAAGTTTTTGCTTCACGTATTAATATTTGTATTTATATGTGAATATAAAGTCAAAAAGTGGTTAAGAATAAAATAGCAAAGAATTTACTTTATTTTATAACATTAAAACAAAGTTTTAAAAGTTTAAATCTAGACAACAATAGGCAATCTTATCAGTAAAAGCAATTTCTTCCAAACAGTCTTAGAAGGATTAGAAAGCATGTGTAACATGTCTGTTTTGCAATATTACTTGAATAAAAAAGTATATGTACATTTATTATGTATATTTATATATATATATATATATATATATATATATATATATATATATATATATATATATATATATATATATATACTAGCGGCCCCGGCAGACGTTGTCCTGCTCTGAAAAAATAAAATTTAGGACCCGATCCTAGCGCCACCTACCGGTCCCAATTATGGATTTTAATCATCCGGGGACCCACTCAAACACAGAAAAACAAAATCACCAAAATCGCTCCCGGTGGTTAGGAGGATTCTATAACCCGATCTCAGCGCCACCTACCGGTTCCAACGGTATAAAAAGTATCCTATCTGTCAAGTTGGATCAAAATGCACATGGTGTGCAAATAGGGGCCCCGGCAGACGTTGTTCTGCTCTAAAAAAATAAATTCTAGGACCCGATCCCAGCGCCACCTACCGGTTATGGATTTTAATCATCCGGGAACCCACTCAAACACAGAAAAACAAAATCGCTCCGGTGGTTAGGAGGATTCTATAACCCAATTTCAGCGCCACCTACCGGTTCCAATTATGGATTTTAATCATCCGGGGACCCACTCAAACACAGAAAAACAAAATCGCTCCCCGTTGTTAAGAGGATTCTAGAACCCGATCTCAGCGCACGGTGTGCAAATTTGATTAAAATCGGTTGAGTAGTTTAGGAGGCCATCGCGGACAAACATCGTGACAGGAGATTTATATATAATAAGATATATATATATATATATATATATATATATATATATATATATATATATATATATAAATCTCCTGTCACGATTTTTGTATATATATATATATATATATATATATATATATATATATATATAAATCTCCTGTCACGATTTTTGTATATATATATATATATATATATATTGAAATGGCCAGTATAATAGACATATTATATTAATAAAACAAAATTATACATATATCTTCAGTTCTTTATGTATCGCTTTCATTTTATGGTACAGTATCGCAATCGAAATTATGTTGTTCTCTTCGCTGTTCATATATTTCTTTACAAATAATATTTTAAATAATTCTTGTTAAACTCCTCTTCTCCGATTCTGTGGGTACCGGACCTTAGAAGCAATTCATGTCAATTACATTTATTTACAATTACGACATTTCCTGCGGCTTCACTAGAGTTAGTCTTAATTATTTTATTTTATCACATTTTTAGGATACATAAATATATATGTATTTTTATATACACTTTACTGGATATACACACACACACACACGCACACACACACACATATACAGCATAAAATACAGTGTAAACTCTATATAACGAAAAGGAAACTGCATTTTATGGCGTTATAGAAAGTTGTCGTTGTTTAGAAAGGTCAGTTATTTTTGTCTGACGTCTTTTGCTGCACCAGTAATTTTGATGTATTTTCTTACATATCTTATGATATATATTGATGTTTCGGTATGCATGATGCTGATTGACGAGTTTATTACGACCTAGGATGATAAAGCGATAAAAGAACGTACACGGCTGCCTAGTTTTTACTAATTTCGTCAACTTAAAAGGTACTTTTTATTACTTAATTGTTGTCGTTATTGAGAGAATCGCAGAATACATATATATGTTTATATATATATATATATATATATATATATATATATATATATTCTGCGATATTACCAGAGTGCTACAGCAACACACTCTTCAGAAAATATGTAATTATAATTATACCCATTTATAAATCTCAAGGAGGTATGTTAAGCACTGGCTCCCTTAGTATATACAACATATAGTCATGGACGACGACACTAACTACCATCATAGGCTGCAGTTATATTTCTTTTATTATTTAGTAACATATTAGGCATTCAATTTAAGAAAATTCACTCAAATCCTACTACAAGGAGATATTATCAGCTGTTCAATTTTTACACTCACAGACGGCTACATTTCACATATAATTAGTAAGAGAACCCATTAATGAACATTGCCGACTCAATTAAAAATCATCCAGCATGGTAGGATGGTTAAAAGGTATTTCTATTGCCTGCACGTCCATTTATTTCAATCATTCCCATATTTACTTTTATTTTAAAAAACTTGGACGTGTTTACTTATGTGATTACACTGCCAGCTACCAAAGCAATTATAGTTAAGCATCGATGTATCATGTATTCATTAACTTCAAAGGCTTCCAGCCATTTATAAAAGCAGAAAATAGCAAGTCGTTGAGTATTCTTTGTATTTCTTGCAATATGAAGCTCTTTGGTTGATTCAGACTTATTGTAAACCATTAAAAACCAAGTGTATTTTCTTATATTAGATGGCTTAACACGTATAAATTAAATCAGGAATCTTAGGGATTACTTCTTGCAAGGTATGATTGTGCCAGCGTGTTCAAAGCCCATTTAGTTAGCTTTTCAAGCAGGTGGAGTGATGTACCAGGACTTTGTATATGACTATTTGTAAGGAATTTTAATGTAATTTATTAATATTATTACGAGTTGCGAGACTTGAATTTAAATGCCGTTAGAATTACTATAGAGTTTCTTAGAACTATACAAACACGTAATAACACAGGTACAAATGTAACCGAACACAACAAATCTAAACGTAATGCAGAAGGTCGTAATTCAATACAACCCGCAAAGTCCGTCACTGTTAGATTCCCGATTGTATAGGATCGTCGTTTTATACCTCGCAAATACAAATGTGCCCGTATCGTAGTCGACGTAATCCGCAACACCTGGCTAATGATTTGGCCACAAGCGGCCATAAACGAGAACAGTAGAACAATAGACTGACCTCTAGAAACGTATGCCAATATATAAGTAAACAAAACAAGACGATCATAAAATTATTGCAATTAGGTCAAATGTCGACAGGTAATAAAATGTGTTTTTTTACATTAGAAGTGGAATTTGTTTTTGTCGAAACCTAAGTTGTAACAATATTATTGGCATGCTGAGGTATTCTAGCAGTTTCGTTAGCATGAGCTCTGGATGGCGAAACAATTGCATTATTTACGATAACAGTTGCATTCATATGCAACTGTTATCGTTATGTTACTTCTGCATTTTTTATTTTACTATGAAATACATATTATTGCATAAGTTTAGCAGACCGGTCGACGGCTCACCTGATGGAAAGCGGTTACCGTCGCCTAAGGACATTTGTAGCCACCAAAGCTGCTATCAATGTGCTCTCTAAAGGAAGACTGGACCTAGTTGTTATGGCGGCATTCTCTAGACCAGGGGTGATAGTCATCTATGGGCCTCTCTCCATTTTTGAATAATTAGGTATATGAAATTAAAAGCAGGGGGGGCTTTGTAGCGACGCCTTAGGTGAGTAGCGACACCTCGTACCTGACTCCGGGGGTCAAGCCAAGCCCCCCACCTCTGTGCTTGCTTTAGCCAGCCGGCACGGCATGGAGATCGCTAGAGTTAAGACACGAGCTCCAGAGGTGGAAGTGATAAATGGTCTAACGTCAGAAGTAGCTTCGGTGAACCTGCAGCCCACCTCTCGAAACCCCTTGGCCACTCACGCCCATGATGCCCCAGTCTTGACTCAGTTCAGAGTGGCGAATCACCGTCTGTTCAATTTTCCATGTTCCCCGAACATTGCGACGGGCAGATGCCATAGTCCCCGTATTCCCAGACCCCTAGTACCATTAGCAGTGCATCCCAATAGCCCGGTACTTTCTGATCTCATTTCTCATAATAGTCCTACAATAACCGGGGCTTGTCCTTGAGGCATTATTATATGGTGTAGACAGTCATGCCACATTTTGATTAAATTTGTCAAGGGGCCTCTCCGTGTTGGCCTTCCCATGGCTCCACGCAAGCCCTATATGTTGAAAGACATACAAGTAGGTAATAAAAGAATATACACATATTGAAAAAATCCACTTTTCAACGTATACTGTGCTATATAATACTAGATAACGCTACTGACACTAGATACTGTGTTTTGTACGAGTATAACGTTTTTATCTTGCCGTACTTGTAAGGAATATATGGAGATATGTTGCAAAAAAAATAATTACGTTACGTCTTTATATTTATAACTATAATTATTTTCTATCCTTTTATTGCGCTTTTGTCTTTTGAATATGCACAGTTTGCTACAACTCCATTAATTCTTCAAAAGTTATTCTGTAACATAATTCTGTATTAAATTTAAAAAAAAAGTACTTAAATGTAAAAAATAGAACAACAAATATAAAGAAAAACAATTTTTAGCTAGACGTGTTGCTGGGGAGTTTCTTGCCGCTTCTTCTCCTTAACAGCAATAACACGTTGCGAAGCGGTGTACATAGACTAGGAAGTAAAATTAAATTTTAACCTATATGTATGACCTTCAAAAACTGTTCTCCAGTGGAACTTATTTTGAATAAAAACTTTTGAATTTGAATTTGAATTTGAATATAATTAGCATGGAAGTATGGTTAGATAGTGAATTACATTCTATATGCTTTTTAATGTTTAATTTATGTTAAAACGTTTTATTCAACTAGGTATATAACGCGGAATGAGCGGCACGATTAATGCCTTCTGCATATAAAGAGCCGTTGTCACGAGCGGACCTGGTGTTCAGCCATTTTCACTATTTAGGGTGAGGCCTCATTAGTGCGTTGGATTGCGTTGTTGCAACGAATCAGTGCATAGTATGCCACACCAACGACGCACGATGTCGCTGCGTCGATTTCAGCCGACTTTCGACAAGATCGAAACAAACGTGTCCTATTGTTGCTTATATTACACCACCACCTAAACAAACATAGAAATAACTAGCTGACTCGTGCCCACTTCGCTGGGGGTCAGAAAAAATTTAAAATACTTATTATTATCACAATCAAATATACCCTATGGCACTCAAGAATAATGTAGCTTTCAAGTAGTGAAAGATTTTTTTAAATCGGTTCAGTAATTTCAGAGATTACCCCCTACAACTTCACAAACTCACAAACTTTACTTGTTTATAATATCATAAAGTAAAAAGAAATGAAGTACAAATAAAAGATTCTGGACATCACCCTTGATAGCATTGTCGTACTGGTGCGGAACTCCGACAGTGCAGCTCATCTCCCTCCCCCACTTCGTCTCTTGTCCAAGGACCCGTTGGAACGTCACATGCGATGACGCAACGCATAATAAGGTATATAGAGACTTTACCACCATTTTATCATAAGCAACATGATGGACCTAAGTATATATTTTGTTGCTAAAGGTATTTTAAACTATTATTATGTTTTAAGACCTTCAGTTTTACTTAGATTAGACCCTATCGAATCAAAACCGGAAAGTCTCGATATCACTAAAAATATGTGCAAAATGACGCTGCGTTGACGCTGCGACCGCGCAACGCCCTAATGAGGCCTCACCCTTATTATATACGTTCGACGTTCATTTGTTTGCGTTCCGTTTAACTCGGCGACGCCAGTGGCGGGGAGGCGCGGTCTCAAAACCAGCGATAAATAATAAACTAAAACTAATATTTAAGTGTGCAAATGAGTTTGTTTGTTTATCCCGCTTAATACGTTCATAGCGGCACTTATTAATCTCAACTTTACATACTGTAGTACGGGGCGCTTTAGACCTTGTATTAAAAACTACCATTGTGGCGGCACAAGACCTATTGAGCCCCATAACTAAAAGTCAAATATATTTTTGGCTTAAATATTTTATTTTTATTGTATTGATTATTTTATTTTTTATTAGTTTATGGATTTTAGTTTTTTGTCGTGCGGTATTATTCTAATTTGACCCCATATTAAGGTAGGTATACCATGGAACTCTAGTTTAATTGCACATCTTAGATACACCCTCCGCATAGAAAAGTGTATGTTTTTCTTATCCACACCGTAAAAGTGCTACGTTCGGGGCGACTTGGACCCCGTTTCGCATTGACCGTGTTAATGTATTAGTAGAATTTCACATAATATTTGTATTGTGAACGAGTTGTGTTCGGAGTTTCTCTAAAGAATCATACAAAATAATTCACTCAAAAGATTTCGGAATTTTAAATTTACTTCTAAGGTTCGTTATCAAGTTCTAAGCCAACTTTTTCTATTCTAGATTGCGTGGTCACTTACCATCAGACGGGATAGCGGTCAAGCACAAACCTAGATGTAAAAAAAAAAATTGTTGTTAGAAAAGCCATGCTTCATGAACCAGCAACCAATGGAGATATGCTAGTAATCAAATAAAAGAAGACTGATATCCACCATCGTTATGATGGAAACACTATTCGCCAAGACGAATAGTGTTTGACGCACTTAAAATTTTCCTTGCGGTGAGTTTGTAGAAACTATTTTAAAAAAAACAGGGGCCTAATTCGGACTAACACATTCCGAAAATGCATCCCGAAGATTTTTTTCTGTCAGAGCATTACCTAAAAACCACTGAACAGATTTAAATATAACTCGATACAAACCTAGTACATATCCCGGGTCAACAAGCAGGATACTTTTGATCCCGGTAAATGACTTTTTTACCGTGAGATATAATAACAAACATGTGGTCACGGCAACGCGAACAAAGTTTCCCTGTGACGCTGCACGATTTAAAGGGACGTACACATCGGTCCAGTCGGGCATGAAATCAGTACGCTCGTGCCGGTGTGTACGCGCAATATCAAAAATTGCCATGACTGACGAAATTCACTACGGCACGCTAACCAATCAATTTTCGTCTAAAATTTCATCATCTTGGTGCTTTATTGCAGACTTTCTACACTTCCCCTGGCATTAGTTACATTATATAAAAGTTAACGCAAGTAAAGTAGAAAGAAAATGTTAGTAAACAAAGCCATGGAGTCGTGACAACTATTCTATCACTAATGGAGCTTCGACGCTCAACTTGTATTATGTATTTTAATCAAGATTCTCCGCAAGCTTGCTTCTACCGACTGATATACTGAACAGTTAACATGACTTCGCTCGAAAAGCGAACCTTGGACTCGTGTGGTTTTATTTTGATCTTTACTAAAATTATTGAAGTCTCCGTGACTTCGACATTTATGTAAATACTAGCTGACCCGGCAGACTTCGTATCGTCTCACAATCAATAAATAAAAAACGTTGATTTCTGAACGACGGGACGAACATCAAAAGTTTGACAGTCAAAATTTTATTTTTTTATTTTTTATTGCAGGAGTTCAGCAGACAGGCAGACGGCCCACTGGATGGAAAGCGGTTACCATCGCCTATGAACATTTGCAACACCAAAGATGCTACAAATGCGTTGCTGTTCTCTTAAGGGAGACTGGAACCTGGTCACTAATGCCGGAACACAACACAAGGTTGTTATGGCGACATACTTTAGACCAGGGGTGGTAGCCATCCAGTCGGGAAAAAGCCCTACCACCTGGTTGTGGGTTGTTTTGTCGCCTCTTACGACAGGCCGCCCGGCCGCAGGAAATTGTATTCTTTCTCCGTACCTGCACGGATAGAACCAAAAAATAAGAAAAAACTTCACTTTTAAATTCAGCTTGATTTCTGAACGATTTTTAAATTTAATTGATTTCTAAACGACGGGACGAACATCAAATGTTTGACAGGTAGGAATAATTTCTAAAGGAAAGCGAATTTGTTGTTTTTACTATATTCCACATTTACTCATCTTTTAAACCTTGCCTGGACTACCACAAATAACTCAAAACCAAAATTAGCCAAATCAGTCTAGCTGTTCTCGAGTTTTAACAAGAGTAACGAACAGCAATTGATTTTTATATATATCGATTTTCGAAAAAGTAATAAAAATAATTTATTTAATTTTATCCGTGTAGGATCGGGGATAAAATACAGTTTTCTGCAGCGGCGCAGTCTGTCGGAAGAGGCGGTAAAACCACCCACAGCCCAGGGGATTCGCCAGTCTGGATGGATACAACCCCTTGCCCAGAGTATGCCTCCATAAAAACCTTGAGTTGTGTTCCAGCATTAGTGGCCAGGTTCCAGTCTATGTAAAGAGAGCAACAGCACACTGGCAACGGGCGATGGTAACCACTTCTCATGTGTTTTTTTTTTAAATTGGCACCTCCATCATATGGAAAGATAGAAGGTTTTCTGTTCCTTTTTAATTTGACCTCTTTCAAAATACTTATATGTGTTATGTTGTTGTGGTGTAGTAAAAATACTACAAATACCCTAGTATTTTTTTTATTAATTAGCTGTTGTGCTTTGAATTAATTTGAACTTTGATAACATGGAAATCTAATATATAAAATTCTCGTGTCACAGTTTTCGTTGCCATACTCCTCCGAAACGGCTTGACCGATTCTCATGAAATTTTGTATGCATATTGGGTAGGTCTGAGAATCGGCCAACATCTATTTTTCATCCCCCTAAATTTTAGGGGTAGTCCACCCCTAAATTTATTTATTTATTTTTTACACAAAATTTTTAATTTCTATTTTTTTATGATACAACATACAAAAATACATACAATCCTCAATTTTCACCCTTCTACGATAAACCCCTATTTTTTACCGGGCAGGACGACGTCTGCCGGGACAGCTAGTTATACTATATGGATCACTACTTAAGTTACTAAAATAAATTATTTATTATTGTATGTCTTTAAAGACCAGGGGCCATAAAATACCCTGGACTTTTGGAGGGCTTCCGTGGGGCCATGGGAAGGCCAACACGTAGAGGCCCCTTGACAAGTTTAATGGAAATGTGGCGTGACACTGACCGGCGATTGTCCCTGTCTACACAATATAGTTGTGCACGCAAAAACAAGCCCTAGCCAGTGTAGGACTATAGTGGGAAATGAAAACAAAAGTACCGGGCTATTGGGGTAAAGTGTACCACGAGCACTAGGGGTCCGGGAATATGGGGCCTATGGCGTTTGCCCCTCGCAATGTTCGGGAAATATGGAAAAATGGCAGACGGTGACTGGGCATTTCCTGCATGGGCCCCAAAAAATGCCATAGAAGACAGGGTGTGAGGACAGGCAACATGGGTGTGAGCGGCTAAGGGGTGTCAAGAGGTGGGCCTAATGGCCTAACGGAAGTAGCTTCGGTGAACCTGCACACCGAAGCCACTTCCGACGTTAGGCCATTTATCACTTCCACCCTTGCACGGAGCACGGAGGCCTTTCCATGACCCCCGGAGTCAGGTACTAGATGTCTCTACTCACTTATTAATTATTATTGTACGTAATAAATGTTTACATTGTCCAAATTATTCTTGCTGTCTACATATTTCTCTGTACTTTGGTGTGTTGGGTTATCTGCCTGTTTGTTGGCCTCGTTATTATAAAAAGTATGCTTTTAAATTTGCTTCAATATGAACCCTGTTTTAAGGATCACATATTTACGCCATTTGTGTTGTTTGTGTTCTACAGAAATAACAGCCCGCCCCAACTTCGAACTCCCGGAGGTTATGTACAAATTAAATCTTCTTTCTAATGGATGTATATATAATATTTGCCCATATACATCCAACACACTCCCCACATACTCCCATATACTCTCCATTTCTCACAGTTTGCGCTCAGACACATATCGTAGACTCCTGACACCTGCACACACTTCATCCTTTTACGATAACTCTTTTACAGTGCAGGCTGTCAAAATCTTTAATGCGTTGCCTCTTACAATCAGAGAGGCCAAAACATTATCTACATTTCGGAACTCCCTTCGAAAACAATATCTGTCTTTAAATAAATATGTCTAATATATAATACATTTACTTATTTATGTATTATAATATTATGTTAATTAATATAAAATGCTTCGCACATATAATGTTAACAAATATATTTATCTAGATTGTTCTGTTTGATAAATATTACTATTATATTTATATATATATGTATTAAATTTATAAAATAGTGTAAGTATGTATATTTAAATTATACAGTCCTATCTTTTTCTGCTCCACCTACATCGCCAGATCAGTTAAGAAATTATTAAAAGAAATTTAAGCTAGGTTGCCTGGTAGAGATCGCTTTTAGCGACAAGGCCGCCTGTTGTTTTGCCAAGAAGTGTTGTAATTATGCATTTTGTTTTTGTGTTTGTTTTTTTGGTGAGCAATATTCGTATATAAGTATATATAAGTGTTATCTATCCATCTACATCCCACTTGGGTCTTCCACTATATTAAGGAACCGACAGTATATCCGCCACGTTTGACAAAGGTGGCTCGGCAGATTTAAGACATCGTTGTGCAAGGTTTCCTACAGCGTTGTTAGCACGTGGCAATTGTAACAATATGCACATTAGGTCAGAAATCTGCGTAAGTGGTGCATGCGTTCTGGCCAGGATTCGAACCCACGCCCTTTGAGTGTGGAACATGTGCGCTAGCCATTACGCTACCACGACTCTTGATGCGCTGCTCCACAGTGAGTTATCTCTCCCCTTATAAATGGAATGCCATTGAAACTAAAACAAGACGATGGCTACGAAGGTATTTGATATAAACTTATGTCAAGAGATATAAGTTTCATTCATTAAAGTAGGCCGCACGTGATACGGCATCCCGTAATGGCTTATCTTAAATTAATGAGGTAGTAATCTCTAAATGTTACTTTGTCTGTTCATTCAGTGAATACTTTCGTTTCAAATCTATACTAACATTATAAAGAGGTAAAAGTTTGTGGGTTGGTGACTTTGCAGGGGGTAATCTCCAAAACTACTGAACCGGTTTAAAAAATTCTTTCATTGTTAGCAAGCTACAATATTCTCGTTAGACATAGGCTATATTATATTTTCAAAAAAATAGGGATCCTTACTAAAACTCGAATAGTGTAACCCAAGGTGTAAAAAATTACCTAAAATCGCGTGCGCTGCGAAAACTATTGATGATAGAAAAAAAATGCGCTATAACTTTGCAGAACACATCATTTTTTACAAAAAGTGTCGCGACAGCATTGGCCTTACTTATAATCGTTTGTTAAATTTTAAGAAATCGGTCAGCAGCTGATTAACAAAAAACTTACCCATACACTCCTCTTAAGGATAAGAGGTGGTGGTAAAGTAACTCATAAATAACTGTCAAAAAGAACCAGGCATCGAGAGGTAGTTTAAATGACTGCTAAGAGACTAGATGGCAAATTTTATTTGAAACAGCCATTGATTAGGGGCTTAAGAGTCTCTTATTTAAGAGATGGCTAATCCTTTCTTAACGAGATTATTATAAGTAAGGCCCCATATGTTTAACTATTATAATTATGCCACAATAAGTGTTATTTTATTTATTTTTTGAAGTTTCACTTCAAAAAGCGTTATATTTTACTATTACAAAATTATCAGCCCTTAATTCTACCTCGAAGATGAGAAATCTTAAAAATAAAATAGGTCGTCGATTATCAGAATCGATGCATGTGAATTAGGTCGACTCTGGTCGAAATTCGACCATAATAATTAATGTCAAAGACTATACTCCTATAATCACAAATTTCGCTACTGTGTTAATTTTACTTGAACAATATACTAAATAATATATAGGTGTGTGTGTCAAGTACTTACATGGTAGTATGTGTAATGTTTTATTATTGATTCCATGTATTTTTATGCATAATTAAAAAAAATAGCATCCATCGTTACTTCTCTACATAAACTATTAGTATGCGAAATTTCAATTTTCGTAAAAAGAGGTACAAAGTTTATGATTGACGTATTAATATATAAATGAATTTCAGCAATTAATACTATGTAAACACCTACAACACACTACAATTATAAAAATAATACTAAGAAATCTTAAAATGACTCATATTTTTACAACCCGGACCCAAGAATGTATGAAAGCGTCTCCTTGACTCATAAACTGCTAATCCCCAAAATCGTGATGAATAAATAAATAAGGACTCTACAAGTCCCTTCACATTTATCAAAATAGATTTGTATTGCGTTGACAGTAATATTTTTCGGTTTTTCAGTTTGGCACTACCCTCATTTTACTCATACCAATATGAAGCGATGTTATTTCGTGTTGCGTGACGCCGATGAGTAAGTCAAAGAAAAACTTCGTCCTGTTGCCCTAATTTCATTTTGGGTGTATTTTTTTGTTACCAGTTTTATGTGAATTGTTTTTTGATTTATTTTCTAAGATTGATCAACTGTACGCTTTGAAAGTTTTCTTGACATAATATTGTTTGTCATCTGTTCTGTTTAGGGAGGCCTCTGTTAACATACCCTTGTCATGGAATAATAAATACTGTTACTAGTTAGCGGGACTCGAATTAAAAATCCATCAGAAATTAATTATAGAGTTTATTAGAACTATACAAACACGTATAACACAGGTACAAATATTAACCGAACACAACAAATCCAAACGTAATACAGAAGGTCGTAATTCAATAAAATGCGCAAAGTCCGTCACTATTAGATTCCCGAATGTTCACACGTCACACCCGTCTCGTATTCGTAGCCCAACTGACCCCTCTCTCCATCATGCCGTCGTTTTATGCTCCACAAATGCAAATGTGCCCGCCCGGTAACGTGGCCACAGTATCCTAGAATTAGCTTGTAACACCTGGCTAATGATGCTAATGAGCGAGTACAATAAGATAATAGGCTGTTCTCCACTAGAAACGAATGCCAATAAATAAGTGAACAAAAGAAGACGATCATAAAAGGGTTACAATCAGTTCAAATGCCGACAGGTAATTAAATCTGCTTCTACAGATCTGTACGTGGAATTTGTCTTTGTCGGGGCCTAGGTTGTAACAATACTAAAGCTGCGTACGTGATCTAATCTGTATTGCAAATGTAAAACTCGTATCTCATTATCTCGCAGGTTTAGTCCTAAACATTTGTGTATATCGCTTTTTAGTGTCGCTTTTTCGTTTCATCGATTTTCAAATCACAACGATTTCACTGCAAAAAGTAACCGGTTTTATAAAATTAAAAAAAAAAATGATTCTAATTATGAAAATCAGGAGTTTCTAAAGTAAAATCCCCAGTTGAAAATAAACTTAGTTTCGCATTTAAAATATTGGTCAGGATACAGAAATTTGAAAATTTTTAATTCAAGATAAGTTCCACTGTAGAACACTTTTTAAAGGTCATACATGTAAGGCAAAATTTAAATATAGGTACTTCCTATTTATTCTATGTACACCGCTTCGCAATGCGTTACCGCTGTTCAATGGAGAAGAAGCGGCAAGAAACTCCCCAGCAACACGTCTAGCTAAAAAATATTTTTTCATCATAATTATTTATATATTATCTCAGGCTCTTTTTTAAATACATACAAAAGTTACAATTACTTTTTATGAATGCAGTTGTAACAAACAAAAAAATGTTACCATCGCTTTAATGACATACTTACTAAGAATTCATATTGCGACAAATCGCCTTAGATTCCTTACAAGTTATGCAAAATCAGATTAGGATTGTTTGCTTTAGGGCGGTGCGTAATCGGCAGCCGCAACAACGTCAAAGATGCAGCCGAAAGTGGTTTTAAATATCTCACGGTTGCCATTTTATTACACTGCCAACTCTCAGTTTAATATGCGTCCGAAAATGTTAACAAAAAATAGGCGCCACCACGAAGAATCTTTGGGACGACGTACTGCACGCGGTTCCTTATTATAAACAGTGTATAAGTGATTTGGGGTAATTTTGAAAATGGTTATATTTCAAAAAATACAATTTACTACAAAATTAGGTTGTTAGGTAATGTTTTGCTGTGATCATTTTAATTCTGGCATTGTTAGAATCAATCTCTGATAATTTACTTTTAATTATTTGATATTGTCGTATTGCCTTGTTTTTCTTTATTCGTCTTGGCGTTATAAAAGTCTCTTTGTAAAATAAATATTAAGACTAACACCTAAAAAACAGGCTCGGCCTAGTTTAGGTGTTAGTTAACGATATAACTTATTTATTAATAGACATGAAAATGTACATTTTTTATCTTAATGTAAAAGTATGTATCAATATTTGGTGTCAATAAAACATTATTATTATTATATTATTGTAGTATGAAAATTCACATCATATTTGTGTACAATAACAGTGCTCTCTACGCAAAAACTAATTTATATAATTTCGTTGCTTCAGTTAAGTTAGGTAGATTGTAATTATACATAACCAATTTTTTGTAGTAACTGAGTTTTTCTTCAATATGAGGAACTTAATATAAATTTAATTTAACTTAGCAAGAATTGTTAATAATAAGAATTGTTTGTGGCTATGTCATAAATAATATCAAATTTATTTTTAAAGGGGTATAATTTATCATTAAATCTATATTACAAAAACTGTCCACCAGTAGACAGCATATTGATTTAATGTTATTATATAAAACTTCACTCGCACATAGATAGCCCTTATCTTTTCAATTGCCTTAATACAAATATGAATTAGTGAAGACGTAATCGATCACCTTTTGCCTTGCGAGCCTATAACAATAATACATTTTACTACAACCCAATGAGCAGAATGTGTCGTCTTTATAATTAACTGATCAGTGATAATCCCATTTCAGATGTATATATCAGGAAAACTACAGAGTTTAAGCGATGATCAGAGCAACAAATTTCTCTGGCATATATTAATTTATTGTTATCAACAAACATTATGTTGTAGAATCTAAACTACTGTATGGTATATTATTTGCATAACGCTATATCCGTATTTTAAATTTGCTGCACATGTTTAGGAATACGACTTAAATTCTAAAACTATGTTAAAAATATTGAAATCTATTTACGATTGTTTGTTTTTGTGCGAAATAAATAAATAAATAAAAATGAAATAAAAGTACAAATAAGATTATTTCATTACACCTAACCAAAATAAAATATGTGAATTTAAAAAAAAAGACCTAAATTAGTTTGAAGAAAAATGTTATCACAGTAGTTAGACTATGTGACGTGACTTAGATCGAGACTTCAATAAATTATATGAAAAAAAAATCAAAATAATTATGTAATTTAACAATATGCCGAATTTACCCCAAAGCACTATTTAGTTTTTATAAGCTTTTCGAAAGGCTCGAGTTTGTGTTAAAATACACACCTAAATATCATTAGCTATAAACACAGTTCTTTGTGTCTACCTTTGAAAGAAATAAAGGCAATAAAATGGTAGGATTGAGGCATTGAGCGGATATAAGGCAAGAGTGGAGGCGGCTTTTGTTTACATAACTGACTTAGTACAAGTCAAATAAATATTAACTTAACAAAATTGTTTCACACATACATTTATTTTAAACACGTTGGTACATTAAAAAAAACATGATTTTACACTTTTTCATTGTATACATTTTATACTAAGTAGATATATTATACATGAGTTACAAAATAACATTTCTTTAAAATGCGTAGGTTTGACTGGTCATGTTCCAGCAAAGGTACAGTAGGTATATTTTCTAACTTAGTTAATTGAAAACTTGGAATTCTAATTTCCTATTTAAATATTATTTTTATTTTATGTTAATAAAATGAACTAGTGGTCGTGCAGTGGTCGAAACTCAATTATAATTAATTTAAATTATAAGTTCAAACATTATTGAGGTTCTGTTGTCAAAGACTAGACTTGTATTGTATTGACTTGTGTATGTCAAATACTAGACTTCTATAATCACAGATTTCGCCAAGGCTACACTGTTAATTAAACTTAGCAATAAACAAGAGCATATATGCGTGTGTGTGTAGTGTTTTTTATTGATTTAATGCATTAATTATGCATAATTAAAAAAAAAATACTTACATTCTGCACACCTTCTTCTATGCATATGCTAAAATTGTGCGATATTTCATTCCCCTCCGTCCGCGCAATTTTCGTAAAAAGGGACATAAAGTTTTTGCTTCACGTGTAAATACCTATATTTTATGTGTAATTTGTAGCTTAGTAGGTGGCTTCGTATGTTGTTGTATCCATTTCAATCAAATTCATAAGTTTAAGCAATAAAGAGAAATTCGAAATTTCAACGGTTTTGTTTTTTTTAAGTAACCACAAGAATTCTGTTATTTAACTGCAATTTAGCTAAAACTAACGCGAGGAAGTAATATGGATTTGGTTTTTATCGGTTTATACAACTTTCAATGGTAACCAGTCGGCTCTGACTGGCCACTCTGCATGAGAACTTAAATAAAGAACAAGGAGTCATTAAGTTTAAATTCCATAACTGATACTTATATTTGTTTATTATGCTTAATAAATTACCAGTTCCTCCATTAATGACGGAAACCATTTTCTATCACAGACCATCAGCCTGTCTTCTGTGGTTCAGCAATTAAAAAAATCATTTATCCTATGGCAACGATAGAAGAAATATTAATCTAGGTACTTGAAAATGGTTATTACAAAAACTATACAAGTATGTGTATAAGATCTATGTAAGATAGCAATTCCCCTATTGTGTGAGCATTGGTTCAAAGCAGCCCATTCCTTATTATGTTAACTTATAAATCCTGTGGACGGTAAAGGAGGTGCGCCTACGCAGCGCCAGTTCCACAGCACCCCCGCACCTCACCCCCTCGAACCGCTTCAACTTTACTGTGCCTGTGGCGCCTTATTATGTTACCTTTGTTTTCAAATTTAATTGGCTCCTCAAAGATAACTTATCTTGATAATAAACGACGACCAATAAACCGGAGGTCGGGAACAACCGACTCTTCTTCGAGATAAGATTATGACTGAGTTATGTCTAGTAGCAGTTGTTACAAGATTTGGCGCAAATGGCAACTAGATGTGAAATTAAATGAAATTTATTAGCATGTAGTACATGGTACATGTAAAATGACTAGATTACAGAGAACAGTACAAATAGCGTCCCAAAGGAAACTGTTTCCCGCGCTAGGTCTCCATAGAGCCTGTGGCGGGCCTACTGTGGCGGGCAACAGTAGGATTCGCTTCGGTCGTATCATTATCACCATTGCTGATAGTACATTAATGCAATGTCTTTGTGTAGTCAAAATTTTTATATATAAATAGTATTTTCTATGGTTAAATTAAAAATTACAATTTAATATACAAAGTTTTTTATAATAACAATATTCTTTTGAGTATGTGTGTGTGTGTGTGTGTGGGAGGTTTGTTTATATTCGAGTATGCATGCTAGTGTGTGTGTGTGTGTGTGCGTAGTGTCTATGTAGGCGTAAGTGATTAAATAACTATTTTCAGAATGTTATGTATTATGTGATTGAAAAATTAATATCAGACATCGCAAAGAAAGACATGAGTAGCAATAGAATGATTCAAGGGGATAAAAACGAAAAAGTCTATGTAAATTTTTATTAACAAAAGTTGGCAAACAGGCAAACGGCACAGTTGATAGAAATCAGGTGCAATGCTGGCTTCGAAGAAAATTGAAAACCACCTTCTTAAATGGCCTCGTATCGCGAGAAACCCTCAGCGGGAAATTCCCTCCAAGTCGTTATTTTTTTTATTCCTTAAACAGCCGAAAGGCTGACCGCCCAACTGTGATGGAAAGCGGTAACCGTCCCCTATAGATATTTGTAACACCAATGGGCTGCCACTCTTTAAAGAGAGACTGGAACCTGGTCCCTAGTGATGGAATTCAACTCAAAGTTGTATTGGCGGAATACTCTAGACCAGAGGTCGGCAACCTTTTGAGTCGGAAGAGTCAAAAATACCATTTACGAAATTTCAAAGTTTTAAAAGAACCACAATTTTTTCTTGCCAACAATAAATATTACTTACATAAATTAAGTGCTTGATAATAACAAACAAATCTATTTATTCATATATAAGTAGAGTTTTTCACAACAAAAAGATAATATTTATGTGACATTAATAAATAATTACTTATTATTAAATAAACAAATTAAAACAATTAACATATTAACTTACACACTAACTTGTGCTTCAATAACAAACAATTGGGCAAACGAACTCAATGAAAACCATGTCTTTTTTTACATATCTTGAGCTTCATAACATGTTACAATTTAGGAGGTCTTACCAGTTTACAAGTGTACCCAAGAAGAAGGGTATTCCGTATTTCAGCCTTATACTATCAACGAGTTTTGTTTTATTCACAATTTTGTGCATTGTGTAATACTGCACTTTTGTCTGTACACCCATTTGGTATGAAGCCCTTGATTTTTAACTAAAGAGCCGCAGCTCTACATCCAAAGAGCTACATGTGGTTCGCGAGCCGCAGGTTACCGAGCCCTGATCTAGACCAAGGGTGGTAGCCATCCAGACGGACAAATCGCTCTAAAGATCGTATCATTCTAAAGAACCGCTGTATGGTAGCGTGGTAGCTCCAGGAAACGAGGGGAACATCCCAATGGCAAGCAGTGATGAAAATGTAGCGTTATCCAGCAGGATGAAACGAGTGAATAACAATGAAGCTGCAGGTCCTAAAACAATTTTAGTTCTGCATAAAGATAAGAGATATAGGGCCTAAAATTTTTGACTTTGGAGAATCGCTTAGTGAAATTGACACGTGTCTAGATATACTGGTAGTAGTAGGACATAGTGTAAAGTCCCACTTTAAGTTAATACTTGTCATGTTCATGATATAAACTTATATTCTTATCTTATCTGTGCAGGAACGGAGAAAGAATACTTACAATATCCTGCGTTGGGATTGCCTATCGTAAGAAGAAACAAAACAATCCACAATCAGGTGTTCGGGTATTTGCCCGATTGGATTGCTACCACTCCTGGTCTAGAGTATACCGCCATGACAACTTAAAGTTGTGTTCCGTCATTAGTGGCCAGGGTCTAGTCTCCCTATAGAAAGCGACAGCACATTAGTAGCACGTTTGGTGTTGCAAATGTCCATAGGCGATGGTAACCGTTGTCCATCAGCTGGACATTAAAAATAAATAAAAAATAATAATCTGCGAAAACGACCTCTTGAGGCGCTCTCAGCTGAACAATCTTCTTATATATTCATCATGTCTGCCTACTCTCTTCCAAGACTACTGGCACATTATGAATGAAACTTTGTAAGGAAAGGAAAGAATCAGAACGTAAAAAAATCTGCAAAAATGTAGAGAGTCACTTCAAGCATCTTCAATTGCAAAACCAGTAATAATGCGTCACTATTAAGGATACTTACTTGGCCAGTTTTTGTACAGAAAAAAGAAGTTCAATTGCATGTTAAAATACATATTTCCCTAATGCTAATAGTTTGGATTTTAAAAGTAAAATAACGGAGAGATTGTAGTTAGCTGAGCTGCGCGTGAATCAGTAAACAACTCGAGATCTAGACCACTACACCCCGATACCTAGCAACCTAGTAAACAGACGACTTACCTCAAGGTCACTACTGACGTTGAAGAAAACGGAAGGCCAGGACAAAGGGCGCAAACTTAGGGAAGCCTACGTCCAGCAGTGGACAATGATCAGCCAAATTCGTATGTAAATAATTATTTTTTAGTTCGTTTGTAAAGGGACCACAAAGTTACGTTTCGACCTTTACTACCGATTGTGTTTAAATGCCATTTCATAATTAATTATTCATTAGGTTGTCATTCGATTTGGTAGTTTATGAAATACACGACACCTAACTAATTGTACTCATACAACATTGTACAAGTAATTACAATTGATAATGCAATGTAAATGTTGCTTCATACAAAATATAAAATGACCTCAAAGTTCAAAACGCTGGATTAAAAATAACTTAATTCAAGGTGGCGTATTATATGGTAAATGATTTTAATATTTAATCATTTATATAATATTTACGGTGCGGCCTCATTTGCGATAACCTAAGATTTAGACACTTTTATGAATGCGTCTTATTTAAACCGTTAAAAATAACGCCGCTAACGAATAGCCACATTAGTGTATATGTTTAACGTCAATTAACAATATTGTATAAATAACGCTTTAACCTCTTCGCCATATCTGCGTGAAACGATCTATATCTGTAACATTAACGCAGATGAAGTCGCACCATCATGTAAAATACGCCTTTGATTTTCTTTGTGTAGGTTTCTCTAGTCGTTATGTCTTCGGCATCTTCATCAGTTTTGAACACACCACAGTCATTTTTCGTATGCTACTACTTCATCTGGGATAATATTAGTTAATGACTATTGTCCGTCTACATGAAATACATTTGATGTATATCTAGCAATGGGCTTTATACGGTTCAACGTACAGACAGTGTTTTGCTGACGCTGCGGCTTACTTTAGGTTACTTTAATATAATAACATCACTATAAATAAAGCTCACAGATATATTGTTATCGAGTCGCTACTGAACTGCAAACAGGGACCGGCATCCAAGTCATACTACTACGAGAATAAATCCCTGAAAGCAATAAGGTGTATTTTCTTCACCCTACTACAAGAAAGCGCCCGCACTCCACCAACAACTGCCAGCATCCACCATTACAAGCCAGAGCAAATATACAAACTGTACATTTAATGGTCCTTCGAGCCGGATCGAGTTGCTATTGAGATGCTATTGAGTTGCTTTCAGGGATTTATTTTCGTAGTTTGGCTTGGATGCCGATCCTTGATTGCAACTCAATAGCGACTCCTTCACAATATATTATTGTGAGCCTTATTTATAGTGATATTAAAGTAGCCTAAAGTAGGCCGCAGCGTCAGCAAAACGCTGTACGTTGACCCGTACAGGCTCAATGCGTTATTTGTGATGTGATATTGTTATTAATTGTTAATGACGTTAAATATTGTCAAATAACGTTTATATGCGTGCAGAAACGGAGAAAGAATACAATTTCCTGCGTTGGGGCGGCCTGTCGTATGAGGCGAGAAAATAACCCACAGCCAGGTGGTAGGGCATTTGCCCGACTGGATGGCTACCACTCCTGGTCTAAAGTATGTCGCCATAACAACCTTGATTTGTGTTCCGGCATTAGTGACCAGGTTTCAGTCTCCATTAAAAGAACAGCAGCGCATTTGTAGCACCTTTGGCGATGGTAATCGCCTTTCATCAAGTGGACCGTCTGTCTGTCTGATGGACTCCTGCAATAAAAAACCTATTAAAAAAAATATTTTTAAAGCCTAGAAAATATTGTAAATATGGTCTGTTTTTGTAATTGTATGTTTTGGTGTACAATAAAGTGTTATCTCTCTCTCTCTATATATATATATATATATTAGTACAGATTTACAGGCAGTTGTGCCTGCTCAAAGTCCGGCTATCTCCTTTATATAATAAAAGCCCATAAACATGTCACTGCTGGATTCGGGCCTCACACTATAGGGGGATGGATAGTATACCCACCAGGCCTGTCCAAGGCGGCTTGGTAGACACATCAAAGTGCAGGTCTCATCACGATGTTTTCCTTCACCGTCGTTAGCATGTGGTAATTGTAACAATATGCATATTAGGTCAGAAAACTGCCTGAGTGGTGCAAGCGTTCCGGCCAGTATTTGAACCCGCGGCCTTTGAGTTAGGACGCGTGCGCCAACCATTACGCTAGCACGACTAGAGTATCTTCTTTATTTACTGACTAGCTGATCTGTGGCCACTTCGCTGGGCATTAGAAAAAAAATTAATCTCAATCGAATATAATAATGTAGCTTTCCACTGATGAAAGAATTTTCAAAATCGGTTTAGTAGATCCAGAGATTACGCCCTACAACGTCACAAACTTTACCTCTTTATAACATTAATATACCTATAGACAATTGCTATATGTACCTTTTGCATCCACGAATTATAGGCAAAATTCTTTCTTTCTCCGCAGCGCCATACAATTTAACAATCTAGTACTCAAATTTAATATTGATATCTTTGTAACTAAACCCAACACCTTTAGAAATATAATGAACAAAGAATTTTTCAAAGAAAACTAGTTTTTTCTAAACTGTTTAATATGTAATCAACTTTTAATTCAAATTCTCTTTTCAATCTTTTAATTTCACCTTTCATTTATTTTTATTTTTTTCAATCTCTTTCTCACAGACACACACACACACACACACACACACACACACACATATTAACCTGAGCAAGTCTATATGCTAAGGCTTGTAATTAGCAATATTTTTATTTATGTTGTTAACTTATGTTGTTATTTGACTGTAAGCCTTACTAAAAATAAATAAATAAATAAATAGATAAAAAGCCTCATAGCACATATTATATTGAATAAAAAAAATCTTTGTCTTCAGCGTGAGCTATTATAGTCATAAATAAACTAAACACATACTATAATGATAGTATCTATATGTAAAATTTAAGATCAAATCGTTATAGAATATAAAAAAGCTATAGATGAGCTAATAATTAAGTAATTTAATAAGGAATATCTATAACGATAACTGAATTGTAGATAAATCTAATACAGAATGATCTAAATATAAGCTGTATAACGACATAAGAAAGAGATTATCTCTAATTATGTCAAAAATATGTTTAAAATGTAAAGTATAAATAGCTGATAATGATAAAAACTTAGTAATAATAGCCAAGCAGAAGTGATAAAACGTGAACGGGGAACAAAACTAGAAAAAATATAAAAAAAATTGCCCGTCACAAAATTTATTACCGCTTTTAGCAAAAGGTTTGTTGTTTACAAGACATCTTTTATTTAAATCTTAATTTACGATTTCTCATTCAATGGTATAAAGATAAGTTGGATTTAGAAGGTTAATAGTTGGGTACGAGTTTCGACAAAAAACGAACATAAAGATTATTCTAAAAGAAATAGTTTAACGGAAACACATAGTATCTATTCAGATACTATGTGTTCGATTATTAGATTAGAGAAGAGAGAGATTAGATTAAGTTATTCCTCAATTTAGGTTGCCTGGAAGAGATTGCTTTCAGCGATAAGGCCGCCTTTTGTCTCTACCTTGTCATTATTGTTATTGTATATTTTGAAATTGTATATTTGGTGAGCAATAAAGTGTTATCTATCTATCTATCTATCTATCTATTCCTGTTGGCTCTTGTAGACAAATTTAGAAGATTTACGCCTTCACACCGGCACAATTAGCGGAAAAGAAAGCGGCACTTAACTTCTTCTTATATATAAAAATGAATGTTTGGTGTCTTTTATAGTATTGTAAACTATACATCCAATTTTGATGAAATTGTGTGTGTCTGTTTGAATGGGTCCCGGGATGGTTTACAGCCACAATTGGAACCGGTAGGTGGCGCTGATATCGGGTTGTAGAATCCTCCTAATCACCTGGACCGATTTTAGTGTTTTTTTTTGTGTGTTTGAGTGGGTTTCCGGATGGTTTAGATTCACAATAAGAACCGGTAGGTGGCGCTGATATCGGGTTGTAGAATCCTCCTAATCACCTGGATAGATTTTGGTGATTTTGTTTTTGTGTCATGAAACAAAGTCTTTTAAGAATTCAGAAAATACGGCGGTACGAAGTTTGCCGGTTCAGCTAGTAATAAATAATAATTACCTTATTTTATGCTTATAATAGTAAAGTACTAAGTATAACAACATGAAAACCTGTTTATGTTGTATTTGTGGCGCTTAAAGTATTCATTAATGTAAAAAAAGGAAATAAGGCAAAGAGCATTTCTTTCAGCTTTCATGTTAACTTAGAAATACTGAAAAAAGTTAATAAATTTCTACATTTAAAATCTTACAACTGTAAGTAAGTGAAAGTTTAGAATGGCGTGTTTCCTTTCCGTGCTTTGACTATAGCTTCCATCCCGGTATAAGTATTATCTGTTTCGTCCGGCTTGACAAGCTGCGAATGATGTTGAACAAAACAATTAATAAAATGTCTTTCAGTTTTTTTTCTCTTTTCAAATGAGAGCTAAATAAAAAAAAATAATAAAGCCAGATTTTACTAGAGTTCCACTAGCTTTGCCGGTGTGTATTAAGCCAATATCTTTCTTTTGATGAATCAACCAAAATGATCTATTGAAAATGAAGCATACAATATATATATTCAATATACGTATTGCTTTTTATTGATATGTACATTTATATGATGTCATTATGATGATATTAATATTTAAAATATAACAATTTTTGAAAATACTGTGGAAGAAACGTTGCCCTGGCTTTTGTGCTATATAGTCTCTTCTTGTTTCTCTCCCAAGGTGGTTTGGGAGAGATCGCTGTCAGCGATAAGACCACCATTGACCCCTAATTCTAAGCTGTTTTTGTGTATTGTTTTATGAATATTATTCCTACAGTAAAGTTTATTCTATTCTAAATCAATTTGGGATATAAAGCATAGGAAACTGAAAGCACGGAAATACGATTTGGTTGAAAGGCATAGCACTGATAGCAACCAACAGTATTTGATGACATTGAATGATTCAGATTTGTTAATATAAATTGCTTTGGTTGATTCATCTAAATTGAAAGGTATAAATGGATCTGGGGAAGATTTAGTTTTTTTTTAACTCAAGAGGAATGTCTTTTCTTTACACACACACGGGTCTTGGATACAGCAGAAGACCAAAAGGGCCTTCTAGAACCGCGCGCTTCGTGCACGTGTGGATCTCTTGCACCAAACGGCAAACGGGATCTCCTCCATTAAAGGAGGAGGCCTAACAAACTACCCGTTAAACCTACAGGGTCCTTAAGAGAGCATATTTGACATTCTAGTGTGCCGATTTGATACTAAGGCCCGGGAAGCAGGGCCATACCACTGCGTACAGAAGAGCTGATTCCACCGATACCCCCATAAACAGTGGCCCTCTACCACGTATAAGAGGAATTAAAGGTGTACCTACCAACAACTGATAAGTTCAGCAGGCAGACGGTAACCGCGTGAGCCATCTGCCTGCTGGAATAATAATACGGACATTTGCAACACCAACGGTCCATAACATATACAGCGGGTTTCAGACCTTACGACAATAAATCAGACCACGTTTTCGTCATGACGTACTCTACCCAAATACAAAAACGAATCAAGGTAGCTTCTTTGGTTTAGTCACAGGACCACATTTTTCATTTAAGAATTTTACAACAACATGTATCTGTAATTGTGACTAAATCGGTAGGCTAGTGACCAAATGTATCATGTTGACAGCACGTCTCTTCATCATTAAACGCGGAAGATGTTCATTCTTACTAAGGTCAGTGAATTAATATTTACAAGATGTTCTGTTTTTATTGTCTTTTTATCGTAATTAATTTGTTCGGAAATTGCTTTTTTTTAAATTTTGACATTACGGTTGATTTAATAGTACCAAAAACTTAGTATGCAGTAAGACTGCTAAAATTATGATTTATTGTCATTTGAAATGAAACACGTTGTATAGGCATAGATATAAGGCATACACTGCACATGCACTTCCTCACAACACCAGCATGTAACAGATACACTCTACATTAGTATAAGTTTAGTATTCAAATTAGAATAAATTATATATAACAGGTTATTCGTACGGTACACCACAACACAAATATCATTGAATAAATGTCACACTCAAAAACAAAAATTACCGAGAAACGTGTATAAATTCTAAAAACTCGCTACGGCCAGGTGGTAGGGCATTTGCCCCCCTGGATGGCTACCACCTCTGATCTTAAATATGTCGTCATAACAACTTTGAGTTGTGTTCCGGCATTGGTGACCAGGTTCCAGTATCCCTTAAAAGAGCAGCAGCGCATTTGTAGCACCTTTGGTGTTGCAAATGTTCATAGGCGATGGTAGCCGCTTTTCATCAAGTGGGCCGTCTGCCTGTCTGCTGAACTCCGGCAAGAAAAATAATAAAAAGAAATTAAGTCGTAAGAAAGGGTACGGAACTCGAATCCGTAAAGCTGTTAAAAAAATCACCAACGATTCTACAAATGTGCTACATACATAACTTCACGCCAGGTCCCTTGCGGGGTAGGCACGAACAACAGAGCGCCATTTAGGCTTATTCTTACACACCTCACTTGCTTCTTTGACATTCATAGTTCTTGTCATGCACGCTCGTCTGTTCTTAAGGCTCCTGACATCACCTTCTGCAAATGTGCTGTTGTTCTCTAAACTACTAGAAGACTAGAACGTGGCCACTCATACTCGAACAAAACTCAAGGATGATATGTCGGCTTATTCTAGACCAGGGTGAGTTTCTTCGTCATATCCGTTGATATTATTAGTCTGTATACTGTAATGTAATTAATTCTACGTCTACATATTATTAAAATTGTAGCGAAATTCAGCATTTGACCATAATTGCCATCTTAATGACGATCAGAGTAATCTAGATTAGCTTTAATGGCTTAAATTAAATTGTAAAAGCAATATATGCAGAACTCTTATTAATTTTTTATTTCATGCTCATCATTATTATATGTAAAATTCTAGCAATCATTTTCACTAGACTTGTTTTATTTAAAACTATTTTTGGATTTTAATCATTTTCATAAATACAGTAAAGGCTTATATGAATAGTAATAAAGATTCTCACATTACACCAGTGTAATCACTAATCATATATTTTTATTATTTGAATATCACTAGGTACATACACGTACGTACGTACACCTGGTTAAACTTCTACGAATAATTAAATTGGTTTAATTAATTTGCTTTTCAATCGTTAACCAGTTTCCAACGCTAATTAGACCTAACAATTAAGCCGGTTAACACTATGGCTGGGGTTAAGTTAGATTTACATATTGTGCATTTCGCAAAATTGTTTCAGCAGCTTAAAATTATATCAAAAATAGTGTTAAGCTAAAAAAACTGATGGATAATAAAAGTAATAATAATATCAGCCCATAAATGTCCCACTGCTGGGCTCGGGCCTCCTATTATAGCGGGAACGGACAGTATACCCGCCACGCTTGATATCTCGATGTGCAGGTTGCATCACGATGTTTTCCTTCACAGTTGTTAGCACGTGGTAATTGTAACAATATGCACATTAGATCTGAAAACTGACTAAGTGGTGCATACGTTCCGGTTAGGATCGAACCCGCGCCCTTCGATTTAGGCACCGTGTGCCAGAACCAAAAAAACGAATGAATTGTCAGGAGAGTAACACGATGATATCCAATGTGACAAAGGATTTATACCAGAATAGAAGGAATATGGAAGGACATCTAGAAAGGCAGAAAGAAAGAAAAAATGTTTATTTGGTCACACAACGAGATAGACATGGATTAAATTTTACGGTGATAGATAATGAGTATTAAAAAGTCTCGCGATGGTACCAAATAGGTGCAGTTCAGCATGTGCCAGGCAGGCAGCAGCAGATGCCTGACGCTGGTTTTCAACTGCACCGGCTGCTGCTGCATGGACGGATGTTGCACTGTTATTTATTCATTTATATCTAATATATAAAATTCTCGTGTCACAGTTTTCGTTGCCATACTCCTCCGAAACGGCTTGACCGATTTTGATGAAATTTTTTGTGGTTATCCGGTATCTATGAGAATCGGCCAACATCTATTTTTCATCCCCCTAAATGTTAGGGGTAGTCCACCCCAAATTTTTATTTTAGACAATTTTTTTTATTTCTATTTTTTTATGATACAACATACAAAAATACATACAACCCTAAATTATTAACCCTCTGCGACAAACCCCTATTTTTACCGGGCAGGACGACCTCTGCCGGGACAGCTAGTCTAATATATAAAATTCTCGTGTCACAGTTTTCGTTGCCATACTCCTCCGAAACGGCTTGACCGATTTTGATGAAATTTTTTGTGCTTATCCGGTATCTATGAGAATCGGCCAACATCTATTTTTCATCCCCTAAATGTTAGGGGTAGCCCACCCCTAAATTTTTATTTTATTTTTTAGACAAAATTTTTAATTTCTATTTTTTTATGATACAGCATACAAAAATACATACAACCCTAAATTATTAACCCTCTGCGACAAACCCCTATTTTTACCGGGCAGGACGACGTCTGCCGGGACAGCTATATATATATATATATATATATAATAAATTACATACATAGATATACATACTTATAATATAAACAATAATAATTAGTACTCATAAAATTGAAACAAACATTTGGGGGATCCCGGTAAAATAAATATTCATTATATATGATACATATGATATATATTACATATCTATAAACAAAAATAGTATTTATTTAAATAGTATTTAGTTAGAGGCAGAAGAAAAAAAATATAATATATAAGAAAGATTAATATTGACATCTGTCCGTGACATAGCAGACAAACTGCAAGAGTGTCGCTTACGCTGGTACGGCCACGTTTTACGGAGAATGGCTAGTTATGGGGGAACAAATGTCTAGCCATGATGCCTCCGCCAGGTCCCGGTCGAAGGGGGAGGCTCAAGAAATATTGGCATGACGTCGTGAAGAATGACACGCGTACCAATGGTCTCAAAACGGGGGATGCTGAAGACCGCGCGAAGTGGAGTAGAAAAAGCAGGAAAACGGACCCTGGGCGTCGGAGTGAACGCTACGAATGCAATCGGGATTTAACGTTCGGATGATGATGATGATAATGAGAAGGAATATGAAAGGAAAAGACAGGCCGATCCCAACTGGTGGTAGAAGATGAAATAAAACCGAACCTAAATCTAACAGAATTATTGAGTAAGAGACTGGTGCTTGCATTAGGTTAAAAATATTATGTGTATTTTCGTATGTATATCGCGCCCTTACTGCCATTTTATAGTAAGCGACATTTGGAGATAAGTTTTTTTTTGTTGGCAAAGGTATCTCAAACTATTTATATTGTTTTAAAACTTTTAGTTTTAATTAGATGAGACTTCACTGAATAAAAAACGGAAGGTCTGAAAACAACATAATAGTTTCAAATCATCTCGGAACAAAATATAAAAGCCCAAATGGCGCTTACGATAAAATAGCGGTAGAGGCTCGATATATATAATGTGTTGTTATAGGTTCATAATAATGTATTATTGTTTATAATAATTAAATTATCTCAGATATTATTTCTATTTATTAATTAATGAACTTAATTATTGTACTAGAGTTGGTTTGACAACTACCGACTTTTGATGTCCTTCTTATGCATCCAAAGGCTGTCTGAAAGAAATTTGCCATGGGCGATAAGGCCGCCGATTGTACTTGTATATTAATGTTCTTGATTGTATGTAGCATTTTGTACAATAAAATGTATATTATATTCTAAAAATATTCCTGTAGCAAAGTGGCCTAAATCTGCTATTGCAGATTTCAAGATTCTGTGAATTGCAATGTCATTCTCGTGGCACGCTATTCTGTATGTATTTTAAAAATATTTAGAAGCGAAAATTCGCTATAAACGTTTAAAATTTTTGGTAGTTTTTCAAAATTCAATGCTGTTAATGCAATTTTTCTAATGGTAATACCAATTTTTTGGACTATTATTTCGCTGCGAAGAATTCGAGAAGACGTTATGGAATTAGTGGATTTTTTTTACAAAATCGCAATGGAATCGTACCTTGAAATACTTTGCAGCATTAGGATATTGAAATAGCAGAATTAAACCCCAGATCACTAGGGTTAACGTTTGCCCGGACGGCCTGTAATAAAAGGCGACAAAACACCCACAGCCAGGACATTTGCCCGAGTGGATGGCTACCACCTCTGGTCTTAATTATGTCGCCATAACAACCTTGAGTTGTGTTCCGGCATTAGCTACCAAGTTCCAGTCTCCCTTAAAAGAGCATCAGCGCATTTGTAGCACTTTTAGTGTTGCATATCTCCATAGGCGATGGTAACCGCTGTCTATCAAGTGGGCCGTCTGCCTGTCTGTTGAACTCCAGAAATAAATAAAAAATACCCTAAGCCTTGGCAGAAGGCGCAGGACGAATCACTCAAGGGTTTTAGTGGGTATCCATAACCGGCGTGTGGCAATAGCATGGCACCAGTCCTGACTGGGCACGCTAGTGCCAGCGTGACCTGGCGAAACCCACAGACGGGTCGGCAACTATCTCCACGAGGTTCTGCCCTTGTTGCGGCTAACGGTCCTCAAACGGATTTCCCTTGCCTACAAAAATAGTATCACATCGTGGAGACTATGGAAAATAGCATCTCTGTTTTGTTATACAAAAAAAGTAGCCTCCTGGAAGAGCAGCTGTGCCGTATTCAGATTTATTGACCCTGTTTTATTTTCAAGTTATTTTACTTTGTTAATTGACCTAATTAAGGCAACATACATCAACAAGACATTGACATTACAATTCAATCGGGATTTAAGCTACAGCGCTAATGAATATGATGAATATAAAATAGCAGCTTAATCTGTAACGTATAATAATAATAAATAATAAATAAAGCCGCAGGGGGGCTTTGTGGCGAAGCTTTAGGTGAGTGGCGACACCTCGTACCTGACTCCGGGGGCCAACACAAGGCCCCCGCCTCCGTGCTTGCCTTAGCCAGCCGGCACGGAGTGGAGATCGCTAGAGCTAAGACTCGAGCTCCAGGGGAGGGAGTGATAAATGGCATCACGTCAGAAGTGGCTTCGGTGAACCTGCAGCCCACCTCTCTACACCCCTTAGCCACTCACACCCATGTTGCCCTTGCCTTTTATGGCATTGTTAGGGGCCCATGCAGGGAGTGGCGAGTCACCGTCTGCCCATTTTTCCATGTTCCCTGAACATTGCGACGAGCAGACGCCATAGTCCCCATATTCCAAGACCGCTAGTACCACTAACAGTTCACCCCAATAGCCCGGTACTTTTTGTCCTCATTTCCCACAATAGTCCTACACTGGCCGGGGCTTGTCCTTGGGTGCATATTATATGGTGTAGAGAGGGATAATCGCCGGTCAGTGTCACGCCACATGTTTACATTAAATTTGTCAAGGGGCCTCTACATGTTGGCCTCCCCATGGCCCCACGCAAGCCCTCCAAAAGTCCGGGCCATTTTCAAATTCAAATTCAAAACATAACAGTCCAGAAATATTCCGATGCTGGGATCGGGCCTTCTATTATAAGGGGAATGGACAGTATGCCTGCCACGCTCGTCCATGGCGGCTTGGCAGCTTTGATACATCGGTTATCTCGATGTGCAGGTTGCATCACGATGTTTTCCGTCACCATTATTAGCAGCCATGGTAATTGTAACAATATGCATATAGGTACAAGCGTGCCGGCCAAGATCGAACCCGCGCCCTTGGAGTTCAGGACGCGTGAGTTAGCAGTTACGAGACTTATCTGCAACGTAATTAATAAAAATAAAATAGAAATATAATCAGTAAAAAAGTAAAATTTGATCGATAAATTTAAAAAAAAATGGCTAAGTGCTTGCATAACCACGCACATCGAAGGACAACACAGTTATTGACATTATTTGTAGTAAGTGATTTTTTTTTATAATTACGTTTTCGCTGTTGATTTCTGTATACACAAATAAAACCACAAAACTGAGCAGGTTAGTGGCCTGTACATTAGATCTTTTCTTCTAGGTTCGTTTATGGTAATTCAGAATCTAAAACCTGTGAAAAGTGTTAGCCGCACCACGATAACTAGTAAAAAATTTATTTATTGTATGAGTTCAGCAGACATGAAAAGGGCCCACCTGATGGATAGTGGTTACCATCGGACATTTGTAACGCCAAAGGTACTGCCGCTGCTGTCTAAGGGAGATTGGGACCAAGAACACAAGTCAAGAATATTATGACGACATATTCTAGATCAGGGGTGGTAGCCACCCAGACGACTCCATTAATTTTCTTCGAAAACTAATTGTGTAAGATATTTCTGTATAAAAATTATTAAAAAAATATTTGAATTATTCAATTTTAGCCAGACGTGTTACTGGGGAGTTTCTTGCCACTTCTCCTCCTTATCAGCAATAACACGTTGCGAAGCAGTATATATTCTAGGACTCCCCCAGGGGGTGCCGCCCTGGACTCCCCTCCGTCCAGAAAGCGGTACAAGGGGATGCGTCCCCGGGGCCCCGAGCGGCCACTGTCACATTCCCCCCTTCACTCCGTGACAGTGGTGTCCCACCTTTCCGCCTCCTCATCCTAAAAGCCTTCCCTTCCTTCCAAACCTCCTCCCAAAACACTCTTCCCTTCCGAAGTTAGGTGGCCTCCCCCGACTCCGACCGCTGACGCTGCTGTAAGCGCGAGGCGGCGGGGAAAAGGGGAGGAAGGAGAGGGAGGGGTGATGGCGCAGGAGCAATCCTCACAGCCTCCCCCTCCCCCTATCGCGAAGCCCCCCCCCCACCACTGACGCTGCTGAGAGCGTGAAGCGGCGAGGCGGGGGGGGGGGGGAGGAACGAGAGGGAAGGGTGATGGCGCAGGAGCAATCCCCGCCGCCGCTGACGCTGCTGAGAGCGCGAGGCGGCGAGGGGGGAGGAAGGAGAGGGAGGGGTGAGCGCAGGAGCAATCCTCACAGCCTCACTCCTGGCAGCCACGGGCGGGCGGCAGCGGGCGTCGAGGTCTGGGGATCAATAGGACCTCCGCCCGCACTAATGCCGCGAGAGGGCACGAGAGGCAGCCGCGCGTCCCTCTCAGGGCCGGGGAAACGTCACTCCCCGGCCCGCACACAGGAGAGGCCGCCTCTGTTTACGAGGCGGCCAGCCGCTGCCGGGGTTGCGGGTTAAGCTCGCGCATGTACCGTGACCCCGGCGCTAGGCGGAAGAAGGCTCCCATGAGGTTTTAGTGGGTATACCGGCGCCGGTTGTATTGATTAATCGGCGTCGGGGAGCCCCACATACCGGCCGCGCAGATCCCCCGCGCGTCTGACGATGCGACAACGCATTTCCTCATGTAAAAAAAAAAGTGTCTATACTAGGACGTATTATCCCCGCAAATTGCTATTGCAACTGGCCGCCATTTTGGTGACGTAACCGTAGTCGAACACTCAATACCGTTAGCACCACTGGCCGACGAGTACGCGTACATATCAAGTTGCGGATGACGTCACGTGAATGGTAATTTGATAAGGTTCTAGCGCATTACCAATTTGCGGGGATAATACCATTAAATTTTAACTTATATTTATGACCTTCAAAACTCCAGTGATTCTTATTTTGAATAAATAATTTTGAATTTGAGTTTTACAAATACCCTACCACCTGGCTATGGGTCGTTTTTTCGCCTATTACGATAGATCGCCCAGCGGTAGGGACATGTATGATTCCTTCGATTGAAACAATCATTGAAATTTATACACAAATTTCGTTAATCATTCATTATTTATCTAGCTAATTGAAAAGGCACAGTGGACTGTAATTCTACAGGTATAAACAAATACTAGAAAGAAAATTTCATATTTGCATAATTCACGTTTAATTGTCTTGCTAGAGATTACAATCGTTGATGATTGCAACTTAGCAGCCAAAAGTCAGTTTAAATTTTAAAATATTACAAATAGTATACGCTCTAAGGAGAACGTCGTTAACACTAATAAAAAGGAACATAAACTCTAATGTCAAATTAAACTCTCAAATTCGAAAGAAATATATTATGGCGCTCTATTGATCGTGCCTACCCCGCAAGGGACCTGACGTGAAGTTATGTATGTATGTATATTATATTAGTCCCAATTTTCATATATAAATGTTGAGGATGTATCGATCAAACTTTCTCCAAATTCGGTCTTTTGGTGCAAACACCCTCAAAATTTTTGGAGTGTATGGAACAAACTGTCCCCAAATTCGGTCTTTTTGTGCATACATCCTCGAAATTTTGGGGGTGTATGTGATAAAATGAGGTCGTGTAACTTAGCACTGGCACCTCAGAAGTCATGTTAAATTTGATTTTTTTAACGCCATGTGTTTTGATATATTCTTTTGTCCTCTTATGTCACTATATTTTCATTCGTGTATTACTAATACATTATACGTAGTATATTAATATTGTTACATGCCGAGAAAAGTAAATGTACACTTGCACTTTATTACCTTTTCGGCATTTGGCCTTCTTTTGTTAACTTTGTGTTTAAGATTTGTAATTAGAAAAACAGTCAATTGTGTATTGAAATCCTTTATGGTAGGCTAGGTGTCGTTCTAAGAAAATTCTCCAAGCGTTCGAGTGGTGTGGGGTGCGGCAGTCTAACAATAGGCACAAGCGGGACAAGACGTATGTACATTCGATAAGCTACATAGTGACGGACTTTGCGCGTGTAATTGAATCGTGCATTACGTTTGTACTGGTTGCGTCTAGTTATATTTGTGCCTGTGTTTCACGAGTTTGTATAGTTTTAATAAATTCTATAGTAACTTCGACGGCATTATAATTCGAGTCCCGAAATTCGTAACGATCTCCTTGTTTGCTTATTTCAATAATGAAAACAGCCATTGCCGATGCTAAATTGATCTAAAGGATGGAACAAACTGATCCCTGATTTAATCTTTTGGTGCATGCACCCTCGAAATTTTGTTGGTGTATGGACCAAACCGATCCCAGATTCGGATTTAACGCATCGAAATACATAAAAATAAATGGCTCTAGTCAAAAGTACAAAGATAAAAATCTTTTTTTTGGAACCGATATTATTTATCAATATTCATCAGGTTAGTCAGTCAGACACAAAGATCTTAGTCTTTTGGATACCTTATCGATACACGATGATAACATAGGTTCAAAGGGATTATATAGGTTGATAAAAATTCAATTCAATAATTTTGAAGTACAAGTTCCACTGGCGAACATTATTTGAAGGCCATACATAATATTAATTAATTAAGGATTAATTTAAGTCTTTTCTGTGTATTATATTAAATAATAAATTCGTTTGTATAGCAAAAAAATGCATTACATTTTAGCTTATTTTTTGCGTTTATATTTTAATATAATCAGAATTGTATAAGTATTCAACTTCTAAATAAATAATTAAATAAATAAAAATAAAGTAATTAAGTACTATATTTTACATAATATATTATATACATAAATTATAAACTTTAATAATTAACTAATAACTAGTACAATGTAAAAAAGTTAACTTATTATAATCTACTTATAATCCCGACTGTGCGTAGAAAATACTGAGCCTAGAACATCAAAGTCAATGGGTAAGGTTCCCAGAAAATATACACTTCATATATTAATTAATGCAATATACATTCGAAGATTTGATCTGTAGGTATTACACAAATATTTATAAAGTAGGATGGGCATAATTCTGATTGGATAACATTTTTCATGATGAAGCGATTTTGAACGTTCAAGTTTTACTTTGTGAAACATGACGACTGTATTGTACCAGGAGTGCAAAATTCAATAGAGTATAAGCATTATCTTTGAAGATTTTATAATATCAACCACCTGTTAGACTATGTAATCCTAGTGAAAAATCCCCGACGTGTATACATTTACTACATAATTGATATTAAGGGTTGTTATAAATTAATAATTTACAATTTCAATAGGGTGAATTTCTAGTCGGAGACACTAAGTTAAATGCATAAGAACAAAAAATTAATTAAAATAATTTTAAATATTGTAATGTACAGCTGGGTCTTATTCACAAATATGTTTATATGCATTTACAAATTTACCTAAGCTAACAAGGAAAATCCATCACGAGCCTATACGTGTATCATTTATTTTAACAACTACCTGCGCCCCGCATCACCCGCATTGTGATAGAAAATCGTTACACTTTGGATTATTCACAGTACATCTTTATAAATTAAAGCCTATGTTCTGACGTGTAGTAGCTATAGTATAGTAAAGTTTCATCAAAATCCATACAGTAGTTTTTGCGTGCAAGAGTAACTAACATACATACATTCTTACAAACTTTCGCATTTATAATATTAGTAAGAAGTACCCGTAGTATTTTCGTCAGTTTGCGCACATAATTCAAATAATGTTTTAACGGTTTTAAGCGCAGCATTTTATATGGTCTTTATTTCGCCCAGTTTTCAGTGGCCTTACAACTAAAGCGGTGATAAATTAGATTAAGCTCCCATAAAGTAAATTAAAATCAACAAGATAGCGGTGGACTAAATAATTACATTAAAAAGAGAAACAATAAAATTTCCTGCGGCCGGGCAACTTGTCACAATGTCACAAAACAGCCCAGTCAGGTGGTAGGATATTTGCCCGTCTGGATGGCCACTCCGGTCTAGATGTGTTCCGGTATTAGTGGCCCGGATACAGTCTCCCTCTGACTCTGGAGATATTGGTAGCACCTTTAGTGTTGCAAATATCCATAGGCGCTTTTCCATCCATTTGCTGTCTGTTGCCTCATATAGTCATCATCTCATCTTCTACATTTATTATATCGTACACTATTCATACCCTATACTCCTCTTTACGGAATGTGTCAACTTCCTTCATACATCACACGCCTTCGATTTGCGCTCCTCTAATAACCTCCGGTTAGAGGCACCTACCTGCACATTCTTCAACATTTTACTCCAAATCCTTCGCTGTGAAGGCTGTTTGTCTAAGGAACTCTTTCCCCGTAGATGTCAGAAAAGCTAAATCACTTGTCATATTTAAAAAATCTGTGAAAAACCATTACCTTAGTTTATAATGAAATATATATTTTTTTATTCTTCTTTCTTAACTTAGCTGTTTACTGTCCACATTGTACTGTTCCTTCTTGTTTATTTTTGTTTTAAATTTAATTATACCTAGACATAAGTTGTTAAAAGTATCCTCTCAGTCAGGTTGCCCGGAAGAGATCGCCTTAAGCGATAAGGCCGCCTTTTGTTTTGCCCTTAAATTATTATAATTATTTGTTCTGTAGTTGTTTATTTTGGTGAACAATAAAGTGTTTTCTATTCTATTCTATTCTATAATCGAATACATGTAAATCTCAGGAATTTTTCACTTTTGTTTCAATTTTTACGCGGACCCAGTTTCAAATAAAGGAGTGCAACCCAATGAAGAAGTTTCACTTCAAATTATTTATAAAAATGTAAGGCGACCTACGGCAAATGCATATTCTAAAATAAAACAAAGAACGAATTTGACATATTGATAGACTTTTAAATGACAATTTCAAATAATGAACTTGTTATGGAATTTGTTTTTTTTTGCGGCTTTTCTATACACACGGTACACAAGATAACAGAATTTGTATTTACCGGTCAAATTTTCCCTTTTTTTCTCATATATATTGGCACCTGACATTTTATCAACTACTGTGACACTGGCAAAATCAATGCTAATTGCGTTGGAGCAATAATCCCCCAAAAAAGAAGAAGTATACACACGATACTGGCAAAATCGATAAATGGCAATGCAGCCATCATTAAAGTAATATTGAGCTGAAATTAATCAGGTAATTCAAGGTTGTGTTGCCATACCTTACAAAATATAAAATTCAGGGTTGTTGAAGTTTTACAAATTTGTTGATTTGGATATAAAAACCGTAAGTATTTAGAATTCCTCTATAATTTACAAGCACCTAAATAATAGGTGGTATTTATTAAGGTATTTCTCTGTCTAGATGGCTACCACCCCTGGTCTAGAGTATGTCGCCATAACAACCTTGAGTTGTGTCCCGGCATTAGTGGCCAGGTCCCAGTCTACCTTAAGAGAGCAGCAGCGCATTTCTACAAAGGCTACCCTTTGGTGTTGCAATTGTCCATTGCCGATGGTAACCGCTTTCCACCGAGTGCCTGTCTGTTGAACTCATGTAATTAAAAAAAAGTTTTGTATGAATCAACCGGTATGGATAACTTATCCATACCGCCGTGCCAATAAACTAATTTTGTTTATTCGTTTAATAGCAGCATAACACAATATGCAAGCCAGCATTTTAGTCACGTGTGACATCAATAAGGCGATTGGCTAAGTTAAAATAATCTAGGCCAGTGTTTTTCAACAGATTTCGTTACATACTAACATACGTATGAAGCTAATAAAAGCGTATTAAAAAGCAACGGGTAGGGGCGTCGCGAAATATTTCTTCATGCTAAAGGGGTCGTGTCATCAAAAAGGTTGAAAAACCCTGATCTAGGCCATAAAATAATCTTTACTAAGTAATTTACATAAACAAAAATTATATAAACAACAATACGCAGTAGGTATTTACTTAGTGGTATCCATAAACCTGATTGGATAATATATTGCATGATAAAGCAATTTTGTTGTGCTTATGAAACACGATGCCTAAATGTACCACGATTTTCCTAGTTTAATACTAGGAGTGCAAAATTCGCTACAGTAATTAGTTACAGTGAAAATTTATTAATTAATAACGACTACCTGTTAAGCCCACATATTTCGGTATAAACATTTTATTTTTAATTGAATCTGTTGGAAGTGTCGAATTTGTGCAATACATTAAAAAAATAAAATAAACTAGAAGGAGTAATTCAGATAAATAAATTTCGAAAATGCGACTTATAGAATTTTGGCAGTCTGTTAAGATTGTCACGTGAAAACTATTGCACGCATTTATTCATATTTTGGGTGAACACTAGGAAATATTTGATGAATAAGTGTAACTGAAAAAAAAGAGCTCACCGCTGTATATTATTATACAATTTCAAACTTTAATTCAATTAATCAATATCAAAAACAATATTCATTTGTGTAATTATACGTCGTTTTGATACTAACCTCCATTGTTATTTGGCCGCATTTGGGCGCTGTCGCCACTGACGTGCACATGTTTTTATTTTTAGAATTTACTGTTTTTAATCGATTTCCAAAAGGCCGAGGTCCTCAATTCGACTGCGACTTTAAATAATAAAAATAAATAAAAAGAATTTTTATTGTCACCAAAAATATAACAGAATTTGCCTTAAAATTAAGACTACATGGATACTAACACCTAGACTAGGCCAAGCCTGTATCCTAGGTGTTAGTTGCTTCCGGTGACATAAACCTAAACTTATTTTAGAAATTACTTCCATGTTAGAAATAAGAATTATAACAAAAATCGGAGGTAGTCCCAAAATTACCAATGTAGCAATGAGCTTATTAAACACGGCCTAGAATCGCCCACAGAACGAGAATTATGTAATCTGGGGACTTAGGAACATTTTTTCTTGTGAGTACAAATTTTATTATTTATATACTACTTATATATAATTATGAAAAATATTTATGATTACTTTACATATTTTAGAATTTATATATAGTAGACTAAATATATATATATATATATATATATATATATATATATATATATATAAACGTGTATATATTTACATGCTTGTCAAGTTGATTATTATTTAACTGAGAATTTCTAATAAATAAATATATGACTTTATATATTTTGAATATTTTGTCGCGGAAAATGGGAAAGTCTGAATATCGCTTGTACTTCAACTAATGACTAATTCATGTCTTTAATTATTATTTTTTAATTTTGAGAGATTTGATACTTTTCGATGGCCTTCGACGGACTTCGAAACTTCGTTACAACCAGGTGAGATGAATATAGTCGAAAATGGCGCCGCCGTTGCACTTCACTGACAAACATGTCAACGCGAACGAAGTTTCTATTAATACTTCATATCTCAAAAATTACTCAACGAAGAAATTTTCTTTGAACGTATTATTCAAGTTATACTATCTAGGACATTTCTAAATTTTTAGTCCACATAAAAAATTAGAGAGGGTATTGCGAAGGAAACTCTTTATAATGTAAGAGTCGTGTATACCTACCATCCATAGTCAATGTGTTAAATAAAAAAATGCAGTGTAAACATAATTATGATTATTTATAATATTATTCATGACAAAGCTGTTTTGATTATATGTATGAAACATGATATCATCTTTCTTTCATACAGCACCGTAAGTGAACGTCACGTACGAGTGAATGTACTACGGTTTTGCTACATTTAGTACCAGGAGTACAAAATCAAATACTGTTAGTTTACGTTTAATTAAATTTAGCAAGGTGTATGTTGGTTGTATATTTGTAATGAATATACTCAAAAACTACTAACCCTATTCCAAACATTCTTTCATCATTAGAATGCTACATTATCCCAGATTAATATAGGCTATATTTATTACTACAAAAATTTAGAGATCCCCACTAAAACTTCAATAAAGTAAGCAATTGTAAAAAAAAGCCATAAAATGTCTTACATCGCATACGCTACGGAAACTATTGATGAAAGAATAAAAAAATGTTCTATAATATTAGATAACATATTGATATCTATCTTATCGAAACCATATATCTAACTATTGTAGTTATGTCACTATAATTACCTTATTACATTTTAAAAGTTGACAAAAATGCTTACCAAAATCAGACCATGTTATCCATATCTTTGTATTATTCCTTACGCAAATAAATCATTTCGTATTCAAAACTGTTTCAATACCTGTAAATAACTTTTTGAATTATTCAAAACGGACATTCTATTCAAAAGATATTACGAATTCAAAACTGTCAATCTAAACTAAATACTTTGCGCTGGAATCGGGTTCTAGGATATTGATGAAATTTTGTGTGTTTTGGGGTTCCGGAGATGATTTAGATGCAAAATTAGACCCGGTAGGTGGCGCTGGAATCGGACTCTAGATAATTTGTCAGGGTAGGACGTCTGCCGGGACTGCTAGTGTATAATAAAGGGTTTTATCATACACTACTAAATTGTAATTTACTTACGAAGATTAAGCAGATCATCCACCTAGCGAAAGGTGGTTACCACCGCTTGTAGACGTTTGAAACACCAGGAAGGATTGGGATTGAATATCTTTTTCTTTTGCGGGCGTATCATGCTTGCGAAGGAGGAAGCGGAACGGCAGCGTAAGTGGCCATCCTTGCTCCGCCCCTGTCAATGAAGGATGTGTCGGTGCCGTAGGACCTTCGGCCGCCATGAGCATCCCTGGGGACAAGGCTCTCCACCCGCAATATTCCATCGAGATGGGAGTGTGTTGTGTTCTCCCGTGGGGCGCGTTACAGACCGTACGCATAAGAGAGCATTGTCGCTGTGGGAAAAAAGTAATTTCCGGCAGTCCATGACTGCTGATGGGTCACCACCGTCCAGGGCTAGCGTAAAGGCTAAGCCATATATGCGTAGCCCTGACATTAAGGGCAAAAGACGGGACAACGAGGGTTGTTAGTGGATATCCCTACCCGTGGGGGGCCATAGCATCTTCAGCTTAATCTAGAGATGCTAGTGCATCCTTGCGAATCCCAAACACCGGCCGCGATTTTCCCCAAACTGAAAGTAACCAAACTAAGAAGTGTCTTTGGTAGACCTAGGTTAGACGAAGTTCTAGAAGACCATCAAAAACTCTATATATACTTAGACATTATTTAACAAACAAATTGTTTCTTTATATTATATAATTATTATAATTTAATTTCTAGTTTTTATAAATATTATAAAAACTAGAAATTAAATTAAGCCAGTTAAAAATAACAAATATATATATATTTAAATATGTGCACGTGACAGCGCTCAAATGCGGCCGAATAACAACGGCGATAACAAGACCTTCTATTTTCAAAACAGCGTTTATTACACTAATGGATACTGTTTTAGATATTATTTCATTGCATTGAAGTTCGAAATTACATAAAAATATACAGGGGTCAGCGTTTTTATTTTTAGTTTAACACTTTCTTCGACTAGCTCCTATCCGCTAAGTAACGTGCGATACGGAACGATATACCAAAAATAAAAATTATTTATGTTCGTACGACGGAAGTATCCATTGTTAACAGAAGTAATTACAGCTTTCATTTTGTAGTGCCCGTCGATTATTAGGTTGGGTTGCACAAGGGTCACTAGTCCGACCCAAAACTAACAAAATACTCATTTACATAGCCCACGACCGAATTTTGAATATTCACATTATACTGACGTCATCGTTTAATTTTCAATTTATAAACAAATGAAATTCACGACATTAAGGTTATAATAATTGAGTGCACTGTATGAAGTTTTCGTTTGAAATTTTGATTTTCAACCAAATTAGTTTGCATTATTAAATAGCATTAGTTAAGTATTAGCATTCGCAGCATTAGTGACCAGGTTCCAGTCTCCTTTAAGAGAGCAGCAGTGCATTTGTAGCACTTATGGTGATGCAAATGTCCATAGGCGATGGTAACCGTATTCCATCAAGTGCTCCGTCTGCCTGTCTGCTGATCTCATGCAATAAAAGAAGTATTTGGTTTACTTGAGAAATTCATGAATTTAGTACTATCATAGACATTCAGTTATTAAAATAGAAAAGAAAAACAAAAATGCACGATTACAATATTGTCATAATAGAAATAATAGGTGATTTTATCGCACAAAGCAATCTCTTCCAGGCAACCTAACTTAAGAAATAAGCTTGAGAAGGGTCAAGGGACACCGGATGGAACGAAGTTCCTTTCGATAATTAGTGAAGGAATTGTAATAAAAAAATTTAAAAGTTATAATAATAATTTTTTTATTATTAACAAATATAATGTAATATAAACTTAATCAGTAGACTCAAATTTAGTAATAATTAGGGATGCAACATCGCTCATAAAAAACATCGATGTTAGGATACTTAGGATATCGATGTTTTCAAAAGTGAAACATCGATGTTAAAAATATCGACGTTTATGAACGATATATCGATGTTTATGAATGATGTTTTTTTATCACTGTTTACATAAACTTTTGACGCTTGTTCCTGCGATGCAAATGAATCATCGTTTTTTTAACATCGATGCATCGCCCAAACCAGTTTAGCAAACCTTTCTTAATTCTTGCTTTCACTAACATCATCCTTTTACACCACTGTCAGTCCATCTTTCAAAGAAATACCACACTTACTTCTCAATGCTCTAATTCCTACTCAATACTATGTTTATTCTATTTATATGTCTTTTGCCTTACCCAACATTAACTACCGTACTTACTATTCAACAGCGTGGGCACACACTAACTCATCCTTATCACCATTTCAAATAAATATACTACATCTAAGAAAAATGGTCATTTTTATTAGAAATGAAAGAAATAGGTATAATAATCATTTCATTATAAGTTATTATTGGCAATAAGAAATATTTTGAAAAAATGATATAATGGAAATCTATGTAGATCACAGATAAAGCGCAAGATGACTATGTAAGATAAAACATCGTTCATAAAATATCGTTCTTAAACAACGATGTATCGTCGATGTTTTGGTTTGAACATCGATTTTTATGAACGATACATCGACGTTTGAAAACATCGATGTTTTATTTGCATCCCTAGTAATAATGAGAGAGAGAGAGAGACAGACTGAGAAACACACGCACGCCGCACGGCTTACAACTATAGCAAAAAGTGTCGTTACAACTTTTGGCCTTAATTTTTTCCGTCCAGCCCCCTTTCGCAACGCGCGATAAGGAACTTCGTTCCAACAATTTAATCAGGCGATATAGGTGGTGCAAATTATCAAGTAGAACGTAAAGTACATATTTTACGTCGTGTCAAACCTGCCAAGCCGCCTTGGACAAGCGTGGCGGGTATACTGTCCGTTGCCCTATAATGGGAGGCCCGAGCCCAGCAGTGGGACATTTATAGGCTGATATCATCACAAGACTAATGAAAACGTTAGTGACACCCTTCTTATTGAAATCCATTGAGACGTTTGATATAAACTTTCGAGTAAGACTGATAGAGAAAACCTCAAAAAAACGGTCATGTACTAAGCATCGTACACATACATACATAGCTCCACGCTAGGTTCCTTGCGGGGTAGGCACGAACAACAGAGCGCCATTCAGGCTTATTCTTACACACCTCACTTGCTTCTTTGACATTCATAGCTCTTGTCATGCACGCTCGTCTGTTCTTAAGGCTCCTGACATCACCTTCGTATCCAGCATCGTATACAAGGCTATATTTTTTATTGCAAAGCTGTCAAATAGGTAGACCGACCAGCTCATGGAAACGTATAACACGTATAACATAGGTACAAATATTACTAGACACTACTAGTACAAACTGCAAGATTGAATAACACGCGCAAAGGCCGTCACTATATCGCTCATCGAATGTACGTCTTGCTCGTATCGTAATCCTCGCTTGACTGACCCTTTCGTTCGGGCAGTTTTATACTAAATATACAATACAAAAATCGACCCCGTGGACTGGGGTTTCCGAGAAACCTTAATCTACACACCTGGTTAATTATTCCTCCGAACGGCCAACAAAGTCGAAAACAATAACAATAGGCTATTGTATAATTGTAGATTTTATAAACGAAGTAAACCAAAGAACACCGAATGCGCGAAGGGTAATAAACCAGGTGCCCATTTCTTTGTCGATATGTAACAATACAATACAAATAAGTTTTCTTTTATTATTTTATCTTAAATTGATTTTGTCATTAAAAAATAATAATATTAGAAAAGGGGCGCACATAGTCGATTTATAATGATCATTTAGTGCAGATGAGGTATTTCATCAAAATAAAATTGAAAGGTAGCCAATTAGGGCCAGTTAATTCACTCGGCAGAGGGATGCCATAAAAGTTAATACTCGATGTTACTTTAAACCACACTTTAATTAATTGGGAAATTAATCACCCTTTTTACAGTTATTGAAACTATCAAAATATATGCATGTATTTTAAAAAACAACATTGTTGTGTATTGATTTAAAAGTTGTTAGGAATGTCGTAAGTGAGGACTCATATTATCTGCCTAGTCCCGTTTGAAACATGTATGTATGTATGGCCTGATAATAGTATGTATGCCTTGTGCTTTGTTTTATTGCATGAGTTCAGCAGACAGGCAGACGGCCTACTTGTTGGAAAACGGTTCCCATCGCCAAAAGGTTCTATCAATGTGCTCCGCTCTCTAAATTGAAACTGGTACCTGGTCACTAACGCCGAAATACAACTCAAGGTTGTTATGGTGGTATACTCTAGATCAGGGGTGTTAGCCATCCAGTCGGGCAAATGCCCTACTACCTGACAGTGGGTTGTTTCGTAGCCTCTTACGACCGACTGCCCGGCCGCAGTAAATTATATTCTTTCTCCGCTCCTGCAGATATGTTTTTCTTACAACATTATATTAGACAAGATAATTAATATAAAATATCTTCTACTTTAATATCTATAATATATATAAATAAAATAACTTTGTGGGTTAAGATGTCTAAGACATTGAAACATCGTTATTTACTGTAATACATTACAAAAATCCTGTTTTTTTTTTTAAATTATACTAGTGTAGGTTCGCGTTTGACCACGATCTCGAGTTTTGTGGAGGGAAGATATAGTCTAAGGGCGTGTTCCTACTATGTCGTGACGTGAGGTGTTCACATATGGAACGACACGACTTACTGTCGTCTACGACATTTTTTGCAGTGACGACAGATTGTCATGACAGTGGAAACGGCTAGCACGACAGTCGTAAAACGATAAAAGATCGTTACGACTAAATCGTGACGGCAAATCTATCGTAGCCACGTCGTCGCGATCCAATGGGAACAGCTAGATACCTACGATAGTGGTTAAACGATAAAAAAAATTCCGACAATCAATCGTTATAACGGGAACAGCTAGAGACGACAGTCGTCCAACGATAAATTAATCGTTACGACATAGTGGGAACGCGCCCTAAGACGAAGCGGACGGACGGAGGAAAACCTAAACGGTACCTATTCACGCGGGTCTTGAAGACACCAGGTTATAAGTATCGGGAAAGACAGACTTCAGCAATGAAATCCACTCCATTTCAGTGTGTATGATGTAAATGATGCAAATGATATGTAATATTTTTTATCACGGGAATTTTCCCGAGACCGGCTTGTAGTTGTTCGGGTGCGTAAAAATTAGCTCATTCCGCCAGTTTTCACAGAAAAATACTGCGGTATTTTGTGTCCTTAGGAATTTGAAGTCAACCGTCGACGCAGTTGCGGGCATATCTGTAAATTTTTTTGCTAAAAACCGAGTCAGGTAAGACGTGAAATAGAACTAAATTAGATTTTTTTCAATTTTTTTGTTTCTCTGTTTGTCTGTTTGTCTGTCTCTTTGTACCGGCTAATCTCCGAAACGACTGGACCGATTTAAATGAAATTTTGTATGATGGTAGCTTATATCCCTAGTCAACATAAAAGATACTTCTGATCCCGAAAAATTAAACAGTTCCCGTGGGATAGTTAAAAAACCGCACCAAGTTGACGAAGTCGCGGGCAGAAGCTAGTCCTACTGTATAAGTAATATAATTGTTGAGATTCGTAGAGTACGGGATTTATCGTACTTAGATTCTGTCAATTTATATAATCAAAATATGATGTGCGAGTGAGATAGAGAACAGATATATGCAGCTCCTTAAATGAAGTCAAGTGTGAAGATAAAAATGTTTGATGGATTTTTAATAAAGAGCAAACAATAGATTTCTCTCTCAACCCCATACGTAATTAATTAAGGTATTTAATGCATAAAGTTCAAAAAGCAAACAATTTCAATTTATTTAGAAGAGAAAGACTAAAAGGCGCATTTAAAAATTCGCTATCGATGGAGGAGCAAAACAAATAGAGAGGCAGACAGTGAATCGTTTAATCAGTCTGTGCTGCAGACACGGGCACGTTGTGTGAGTAAATATTTAACCAGACCAACCACTCCGTATGCAGTATAAAACTTATTAAAAAAAGAACTTGCGATATAAATAGAATAAGAGAAATATAAAGAAGGAATTTTAAAAAAAACAATGTTTACCTAGACGTGTTGCTGGGAAGTTTCTTGCTGCTTCTCCGCCGTAACAGCAATAACTCGTTGCTAAGCGGTGTACATAGACTAGCAAGTAAATTTAAATTTTAACCTATATGTATGACCTCGTGTTGTTGTTGTTCGTGGCTACCCCGCAAGGGATCTGGCGTGAAGTTATGTAAGTATGTATGACCTTCAAAAATTGATCTCCAGTGGAACTTATTTTGAATAAAAATTTTTGAATTTGAATAAGTTCTGTAGCTTGAAGGCATTCACGGATTGTAAAGATTGATGACAAATATGTTAATGTGAATAATTGATCATTTGAAAATGACGTGTAACATAGTTACGAAGAAATAAGTTTCCTAACGCTGGTTAAGCTTTCTGAAATTAAAACGTCTTTAAAAGTAGAAGAAGAATCAAAGAAAATATTTATTAAGGACAAGATAAGTCATATGATAATAGATCTAACGATTGATTGTGGTGTCGTAAAAAGGCTCTTGCTCAGCATAATGCTAGTTTCACAACCAGCACTGATCTTCCGCAAGTACCTCGAACCTCAGCTCCACAAAGCAAATTAAAAACAATTAACGTTAGTTATAAAATTATGCAATCAATAGTGTATAATAATGAACATTGTTTTAATTACAAATAAAAGAAAACGCACAGAAAAATCTTTCTGAGCCGTCACCCTAAAGCTCGGCTATGTAACACTTGTTCGGGTATATTCGGTTCGAGTCGACTAAGGGAGCGAGAGATAGTTAACGCATCACTGTCACACTCGCTCGGCGAGCGTTACTCGTCTTGTGGTTGGTTCCTACAACCTACCGTCCGTTAATTTGCCTTACTATCAACAATAATTACACGTGAATGAGTAGTAACATGTAGGAACAGGCCGTTAATAAGGTTTTCACTACGTGTGTGTAATCTTAAGCACATATTAATGGTTTTATTCATACTTAGAGAAGACTGAAGGCTTCTTTAATTATTTTTTCAAGGGGTTTTAATCAGACAGTGACAATGCTACCTTTTATATATTTAATAATTGGTTAACACATAACATAAATCTTTTGTTTGCTCAGATAGGGGAGACCAAAATAGTATTATAGATACCTATATTGCAGCTTCTGCATATCGTTCGTAGGCTTGCACTCTGAGCACACTCCATCAGCACGTGTAAAACATCACCTGTTACACCACAGGTTGAACATTGATGACACAGTCAGTCCCATTAAATGCTTGAACCGATTTGTATTAAACTTGACCGGTTTTAAGCGCGGTAATTTATTTGATATTGGTTATTGGTGATCACGGAAGCCAAAGATGAAAGAATAACAAAAATCAAATAAACTACCGCGCTTAAAACCGTTAAAACATAAGTTTATTATTTATACAAGTCGCGAAAACTTAAGAAAATATTAAATTTGACCGATTTAAGAACCTTAAAAAATCCTTCTAGCTTACCCTAACTCAATATTGATTAAACTTAATGTTTCGTGTGGGTCTATGAGAGTCATGCTCACATGCTGTCAGTTTTTTGAGCGTGATAGTAAAATAAAATAATAATATTTGAAATATTATACGCAAAGTTTACTACACCAGAATTTATAACAATTACAATATTAAATACAGCATTATAATACACAGAAATATTAAGACAACTTCAAGAGCTGTCTCCACGCTTGTCAGGTGTCGAGCAGCAATATACCCTTAAAGAATACTGCGATTATCGAACAGTATTTATCGACCACAATATACTATGGGCGTCTTGGTCTTGCCCAACAGAGCTTTCGCTCTGTTCAATCGGTGAACGTAGACTATCGTTGCAGACTGCTGGTTGTAGACTAACTTGAATATCGTTTCCAGACTCTCGTTGAATACTATTTTTTGTAGACTGGGTGTAGACTGGCTGAAGACTGGCCCCCCTCTGCCCGGACGCCGAGTATTTATAAGATCCTCGTGGTTCGTCTACATTGACACCATCCTGTAATACTTTGGCGCCACTTCACTTCCGTCGTAACACCGACTTCCGCCATCCGTATAACTTCCAACTTCCGGTTACTCTATTTTAGATATCCGTTGGATTGATAATAAATGCTTCTACGTTGACATCCGGTTATACGACTTCCGATTACTACATTAATGAATATTTTATCCGGTTATTGACTACTTCCGTCATATGGTTCCTTTACAATAATAAATACAATTCTAACAAGTGCGTTCATACAATGTGTTTTACTGTTTAAATTTGCTTACCTTCCGAAAACGAATCTTAGACCAAACTAAACTCTATATAACAAACCTTATTGTAACATATTTTTGGTATAACGAATATTTTCTAGTTTCCTTCAGATTTATTATATCAGGGTACACTGTATAGCGGTGTTAGCAGGTTCCTCTGCGATGTTATTTATTCACGTTAACTGGCGTTGTGGAGGTTGCCTTCCACTAAATGACCGTCCCTCTCGTCTGTTAACCCGTGCCCCGTATCCGCAAACAGTATACTCGGTGAATGCGGTATACAAAGCTACCATAGAATCTACAAGAACTGACTTTAATATAAAATTTAATTTAATGACTCTGAGAATGAACGAAATAATAGTAGATAACTATCGGCAGACGCACACTGTATATCGCTGTAAGGATACTTGGCTTGGCTGTACTTACTGAAATGTAGTGGATTGTCTTGATATTTAGGTTTTACATAATAAAAATATCGAGAGAAAGTAATGGCGACCATTTATTAAGTAACTACAAACGGAACAAGCGAAAACAAAATATTTACAATTTAAATGTTGGTTTTGCCAACATACTGCCAGCCTGAAGGGCGACAATAATAAAATAATTATTATTACAATATTATTTTTTTAATTACTTAACTCAGTTAAGTTATCATTATATTAATTAATACATAAAGCAAAAACTTTGTACCCGAAAATTTCGCGGACGGAGTATGAAATTTCGCACACTTATCTTATACTAATATGTAAAGCTGAACAGTTTGTTTGTTTGGATAAAGGCGCTAATCTCAGGAGTTACTGGTCTGATTTGAAAAATTCTTTCAGTGTAGGATAGCCCATTTATCAAGGAAGGTTACAGGTTATATATCATCACGCTAACACCAATAGGGGCGGAGCAGCCACGAAAAATATTTCAAAATCGATCGCTTTGAAAAAAAATCCACGCGGACGGCGTCGCGGGCTTAGCTAGTAGTTTTTATAAAGGAGTGCAGAAATTAATATTTTTTTTAAATTATGCCCTAAAAATACATTAAATCAATAAAAAAACATAAAACACACTACCATGTATTTGACACACACATATACAATTTTGTTTATTGTTCAAGTCAAATTAACAGTGTAGTGCCTTGGCGAAATCTGTGATTATAGAAGTAGTCTTTGATAACACAACCTCAATAATGGTCAAACCTCTAATTTAAATTAATTATGGTCCAATTTCGACCACTGGGCATAATATAAAATAAACCGTGTTGTTATGACAATTTAACATACAAATATCTAGAAAGTATGAAAGTATGCAGGTTGTCAAAATTTTTAAGACCATAAGTAACATTAACAAACAAATACATTTAATGTGATCATTCTTAGACTTCCACAATTTTTTTTAAAGATGTTTAATCACTATTTACATATACACACTCATACATATTTTAATATCCAAAGTAATATTTACCTATAGATTCTAAATTAAATTAATTTCTCAAAAATCTCCCTTTGCTGATTCTGGCCATCTAGTAATATGTCATTCAAGGAAATTGCATTACTAGTTTTTATGGACCTACCAAAAACAATTATAAGTTTTATAGTATTACTCTCTTCTTGAAAGACAGCCTAATGGGAAAGAAAATAAATTGGATGCTTTATTAACTCATCCTCATCCAATCCTTAATGTCAATATATACTGCATGACCATTAAAAAGCACAGGATTCTTTTAAATCTCAATTTTAATTTATCAAACCTATCAAAGCTAAATTAAGAGAATCTCCAAGCGTTTTGGATAACTCATTTAGCAGTGTCTTTGATGGAATTGATACTCAACCTACATAAACCTAATATCACATTTAGGCAAATGCTCTAGGAAAAGCCTCAAGAAATAATATTGCTCTGCCAGAATTTTTACAAATTTTGAATTAGAATTTGATTGTTGACAAAACAATCTAATGTCCTGATTTGCATTCAAGTGGTATCCACCAGCAATGACAAGCCAAAGCTTGTTTGAATTGCTGCTGGTTGAGTTACTTTGTCAGGTGAAATAGAAGATGAGCATCTTGAAGTGCTGTCACTAGGAGGCAACACCTGAAAAAGGCACCAGCACCTAGAAGCAACTGTATATCACCAAAGATATTAAGATTTTTATCAGCAAGCTGATATGCAGGAGGAATGGTCACAAAAGTACAATTAAAAAACTGTTCCGGCAATTTGGAAATAATAACATTCACAATATAGCATTTCACCCTTATTTAAAAATAAAACTACTGAAGCCACATCCATTGCATTGTGTTAGTGATGCCTGTAATATATGAATAATAATGTGCTGTTATTCATGGTTTAAGCATGCAAACCAGGCGTTAGTAATAAAAGATGCTTGAGAACCACCATCTAATAATGCTCGCACACATATTGCAGTGCCATGTAATGATAAAACCTTCACCTCAGCAGTAGATAAAATAGCTCATGTCTTGAGATGCATGTGAAGTATTAAAATATAATGACACAGCTGATGCCTGCAGATTCCGCAAGTTTACTCTCATGGAGCAGCATATTATGGGATTTTTTAAACTTCCCACAACGAAAATGACATATAAGATCAGCATTTAAACAGGTATTGCAAAGATTATTTATTTTTACTTTACAAAACCTAAGCACTTCTTCAAGGGAGTGAGCTTAAAGGACAATTAAATATTTTATGTGGTAACTTACAATGGCACATGGAAGCTGTCACAAGGTAAGCAGAAGCAGAGCAGCTTGTTTATCTTGTTTACTTCAGTATTTTCACAGGCAAGAGCCCTGTGGTTCAGGAACTGGGAAAAATACTCTAAAGTTACTAACTTAGTAGGGTCATGTCTGATATTCTCCGTTGGTTCCTTGTTAGTAATCATAGTTATCAAGGATCCCAGCTATCCACTGGTTCTTCCAGGTTCTTCAGAGCAGCTAACTGTTGTTCAGCTTCTGAAATAAATTATTTATTAATAACACATTAGTTAAGTAGTAATATGATTTGTGTGTTTTATTGACATATGATTTTTTATTACATTTTAAGCTTCAATGTAACTATTGTTAACTAACAAGTTAAATTTAGCTCTCCTGTAAGAATATTTCGCAAATAGTATAACTTTTAAACGTGAGCTAGAAAAGAATCCCAGTCAATTAAAAATGTTAAATAAACTAAAAAAACTATATTGACGACATTAACGGGTGTGCTGTTGTTGGGCAAGTTATCCTTGGAGATATTACTAGGGGCGTTGGATATATGATATAACGTTCTAAAGCCGCCATACAATTTCTGCAGATAGTCGGATCCTTTGGCACAGTATCACTAGCTAGCCCTACATCAAAATTGTGATCATTATACTCACTGAAAGCCTTCAATTACCTTTCCTTTTTTGTACAAATACGTTAACGGATATGGTATGTACATTCCTTGCATTGAAATTATTTAGGATGCATTGGCGTGCCCTCGACGAGCAACAAGATCTTCAACACTTCTGACATCTTTATTAAAATTGTAACTACAAAGTGAATTGATATGAATTATTCGTTTGTAAATAATTATAGTAAACAAAACACTCGGACTTATCATCGCAAGAAATGAAAAATTATGCACAACAACAATACACAACACAAAATGGTGGTTTTTCGGTGATGGGCGCGGTGATTGATGTTCGGAAACTCGACTGCACCTCGCCGCATCGGCGAAATAATTCACCAGAAGGCGCCGACCCGTCGCTATATACTGCGGTCTGCGCGTGTCTGATTTTAAATCCTTATCCACTGGCGGCGGGAATTCAAAAGCGCCGATTGCAACAGACTATTTATTTATTTAGGTTTATGGCTTGGCAGCAAGGACTTTAAGCCAGATCTTAGTTTACAATATAGTTTCTTCATTTTCTTAACCCTGTGTATAGCTCAGTTGAACTGTAGGCTATCAGCTGATGCCATTCAACGGAGTTCTTGTGTGAATATTTTTGAAGAGGTTTAAAAATACAACATAAAAAAGGAGGTTCTCAGTTCGTCGTATGTTTGTTACTTAATTCCTTCCAATGCGTTCCACCAGTGGCTCACAACGCCCAAAATGCTCCGTTAGCCTTTCCGCAAGGCGACCGCGGTCGTTGTGATCGTGGCGAAAATGTCACAACTAACATCATCATTTTCAATCACACAACGCTCACAACGACCCATGTCAAGAGGTGGGTCGAATACGTACCACTGGGGTTTACGATTGTAATGCCGACAAGCAAGTGGAACGGGAAAAACCGCGGTCGTGAACGTGGTCGTTTTGATTCTTTAATGGAACGTAGCGTACGTCGATTGTGAAGCGCGTAGACAGAGAAACCTAGGATTCTTTGTCCACGGTGAAGCGTCTTTTTTATGCGAAAGAGTAATATTCAAATTTAAAAGTTTTAAATCAAAATAAGTTCCACTGGAGAACACTTTTTGAAGGTCATACATGTTAAAAAATAATTTTACTTCCTACAGACAGACGTGGACAGCAACTTTATTTAATACTGTTACGGATTATAATATTATATATAGCGAAATCTAAACTATAAATAAAATAATTCGCTTCGTAATATATTACATTGACTTGCCTTTACAAATTTTCTCTTACAAGTGACAACCAAAAAAACAAAGAAAAAATATTACGTATAAATTTAAATATGCATTCTAAAAAGTATCAATACACTCTGGGCCCGGCGATGCGTATGCGCAATATCAGTCAAAACGTTTTGGTACTCTAACTGCCCGACCGGAGCGCGTCACCAATTTTGTAGAGTCATCTATGATGACTGGATGACTGATGGATGCAGAAGTCACGGAAGGCCACGACACACCTTCCATGATCAAATTGATTGTGTACTAGCAGAAGGTGATGTCAGGAGCCTTAAGAACAGGCGAGCGTGCATGACAAGAACTATGAATGTCAAAGAAGCAAGTGAGGTGTGTAAGAATAAGCCTAAATGGCGCTCTGTTGTTCGTGCCTACCCTGCAAGGGACCTGGCGTGAAGTTATGTATGTATGTATCTATGATGACTCTTTCAAGTTCCAGAGGGTATAGGTTTTGAGTTGCCTTTATACGTTCACCATTTTGAGTTCTAACGCATGCAACTCTAGGGAATCCATCGGTTCCCAATTTTATTTCTTTTACCAATCCCAGAGGCCAGTCTACACGCTTACTCTCTGTTTTAATTAATACAATATCCCCGGGTTTGATCGATTTACAACTACCTTTGCCCTGTCTCTGACGAATAAAATGAGTTGATTTTAATTATAATAAGAATAAATTGGGCGTGAGTGTTTGTAATTCTGTATCATCCGTAATAGTAAATGGACGAGAATTTATGACATTTTCCACCTCACATAGAACAGTGACTAACTCATTAAAACGAAGGGCTGCTTTTCCTAATACCCTACGTAAGATTTCTTTCACCGAGTGAACCATCCGTTCCCAAAACCCACCAAGGTGCAGATGGCGGACTGAAATACCAGGTCCGCTTACTTGTACGTCCTGTCACGGTCGCCAGATGTTACGGATTATAATATTATTATATATAGCGAAATCTAAACTATAAATAAAATAATTAGCTTCGTAATATATTATATTGACTTGCCTTTACAAATATTATGTTAAGATTTTAAAACTTCTAGGTACTTTTCTTACCTCACTGCAACCCAGAGGCTCCGGGTTCTATTCCCGGTATAGTAAATTTCGGAAACGTATTTTCTTCGTTATTTACCATGGTCTGGGTGTCTGGGATCGGCCCCAGAGTGGTCCGTTGTATATTACCCATAACACAAGCGTAACTTAACGTAACGTGCTTAACTTGGGGATATACAATGTGTGTGTTAGTCTGCCGATTAAAAAAAAAAAAAACAAATTCTAATCAAGTTTTTATTGTATTAAGTTCCACTAATGAGCATTTCTTGAAGGTCATATAAATAAGTCAAAAATAACTTTATTATAACAGCATTTATTATAAATTTAGATTCTAGCGGCTACAATCCATCATTTATATATCGTTCGCTTGGAAAAACAGATGCGTCATATAATTACGCGTAATACCTCAATGCTCGAATTTTATCTGGGATAATGTTATAGTTGTTATGTGTGGTCAAATGCGTCTTATTTATAGAGTTAAAAACAACACTTTCAACAAATAGTTACAGACGCATACTAGCATTTTTTTGTGAAAGAAACCGCGCTTAAAAGCTAGTCAAATATAAATCTAGTCAATCAAGAATAATGTAGCTTTCTACTGGTGTGCGGCTTTACGGTGGATGCAATCAGGCCACAGCTGGAGAAATGGGTCACCCGTACCAGCGGAACCCTGACCTTCAGGACGACACAGATACTGACCGGACACGGTTGTTTCGTTCAGTATCTGTTTCGCATTGTGGGCTGCTTGCCTTCTCCGGATTGCCGCCAGTGTGGCGCACCCGATACGGCGTTTCATACGCTTGTCGACTGCGCTGCATGGACGCCGCAACGTTTCGAGCTCGAGACGCACGTAGAAGCCATCGGATCGCTCGGCGACTAGGTAACGGCCATGTTGCAGAGCGACGACCGCTGGGATGCTGCGGTTACTTTTTGCGAGGCAGTAATGTCTCTCAAAGAGGCCGCAGAAAGGGATAGGGAGCGAAGTCCTTCGGCACGTGCTACGGTCTCTTCTCGAGGTCGCCGGCCTTCAGCTGGCACCCGGAGAGGCAGATACGCGCATTACTTCCCTCCCTGAGTTAGGTCCCGGAACGAGGGGGCCCTTAGCTACTAGGTAAAGCAAGGGATTTAACAACTAGTCTCGAAGTGGAGTGTGTTCTCCCAGGACACACTTCAGGCACTTTATTGCGCTGGATCGACTGTTGCGTATCTATGTTCTGTATCTCAGTCTTTCCATCACAAACAAAAGCGCAGGGTCGTCAGGGAGGAGGGGGTTTTTAGTGGGTATTGAGGTTGCTCGCCCGTGCGGCATCACTCGGAGTCTCCACACTCTTCTGTGTAAACCATCGCGGACGGAACGCAAATAAAGCATACAATTGCTAGCGTTACCGCCCCCTGTGGATTCGTGCCGTCTCATCTCTCTTCCCGTGGGGCGCTTTACAGACCGCCCCACGCTCGGAATAGACCTAGTTGTGGCCGGGGGACTTTTCCCCTGGCATTGGAAGAGGCCCAGTGAGGGGGGCCCACGCCTGCCAGGGCACGCGGAGTTGGGAAGCCCGCATTCACGTATCCCTGGCATAAGGCGCAGGACGGAACACCCAGGGGTTTTAGTGGGTATCCCTAACTGGGGAGTGGCAATAGCGTGGCACCAGTTTTAACTGGGCACTCTAGTGCCACCCCCGATCTGGCGAATCCCACACTCACACGGGTCGCGAACATCTCCCCAGGCTTCTGTGCCTGTCGCGTCTTAGTCCTCAAACGGATTTCCCCTGGTTAAAAAAAAAGGTCATAGTCGTTTTCGAGTAGATGCTTTTAAGGTAATAATTATGTTTCTGCAGTCATTTATTAAATATACATATACAACATATTTACATACATTCGTTACATGATTGTGTGATTTATTTATTTCAATCAGTACCAATAGGGTCACTGATTTACTCCACCAACGTCGTCTGTAGAGACTTCCGACCACTTGTTAATACTTCAGAACTTGTATTTATGCTAACTATACTAATAACTTGTTTACCGCGATGTAGGTTTTTTGCGATTTTTTCTTAAACTTAAAAGAAATTGAACAATATAATTATGCCAATACATTTATTAACCTCACAGAAATCTTAGGTTTCATTTTGTATATTTTTATATATATTTGCAATTTCTATATTCACAATTTGAACATTAGAAAACAGTACTAGATGAAAACTGACATCTTTTGCAATTTTTGTATTTAATTGGAAATTGGGTTCAATAAATACTCTAAAACCAATGCCATCTTCCAGATTTAAAAACCAATGTCTTCCTTGTTAGAAGTTAATTCGCGACGTTCTTTTTAAATGTCATTTAATTATAGAACTAAACATTATTTTACCAAATATGTAATAAGTTTACGGAGATATGTTATGGTGTTTTTTTTCTTAATTTGACTTAATAAATCACTTGTATTAATTTAGTTATGAATTTTTCAAGTGTTTTACCGGTGCAAATTGTGCTTGTAATTGGTCAAAATTTCACCAAATAAAAAAATGGTGATATACATTATATTCTACTTATTTTTCTCTAATGGAAAAAGATAAAACCAATTTTGAATGTTATGATCAAATTTAAAAGTTTTGACCAGATTTGAATCGCAGACCAATTACTTCTTCTTAAGCATCATGTCACAACAGCCTTTTTGGCGAATCAGTGTCCTCAATCGCTGCTTTGTGGTCCTCTTTAGTAGTTAGTACGTGTATTACATATTTTATAATTTATAATAGAGAACAACATGCAATCTATTTTTAAGTCTTGTCCGTTTGTTCGGAATTCACTTAAAAACTACTCGGCCGATTTCGATGCGGTTTTCGCTGATCGACAGCAAATTTTTAGACTTAATATCTGCGCTACTTTTAATTTCGGAAATGCCGCGGGAATTTTCCCAGGAGCGGATCGTAGTTGTTCGGGTGTTGAAAATTTAGCTTATTTCGAGACACAGTTTTTACTAAAATGATAGCTTTCATTCTTCTTTAAATGCTGCGGTACTTTGTGTCCCGGGAACCCCGCGGGAATTTCAAGTAGAGTGAAACAAAACATACGGACGATGAGCCAAAGTACCGTAATTGTTAACGCATTCTCTCATCGTTTGTATAGTGTATTTCAGTTGCTTTAACAGCTTCAATGTACCTACAGACAGTGAATTTTTACATACATACATAACTTCACGCCAGATCCCTTGCGGGGTAGGCACGGACAACAGAGCGCCATTCAGGCTTATTCTTACACACCTCACTTGCTTCTTTGACATTCATAGCTCTTGTCATGCACGCTCGTTTGTTCTTAAGGCTGCTGACATAACCTTCTGCTAGTACACGATCAATTTGATCATGGAAGATGTGTCGTGGCCTTCCGCGACTTCTGCACCCATCCACTTTTGCATTGTATATCTGTTTAGTCATATTTTCATCATACATTCTTTCCACATGCCCGAACCACCGGAGCATTCGTTTCCTTACCTTCACCCCGACACTCTCTTTCAGACCAACTCTCTTTCTTACTTCGCTATTACGAACGCGATCCGCGAGCGTCACACCGCAGAATTTTTAGAATTTTATATTATAGTTAAAAGATAAATAATCAACCTATCTAGTCGTGTGTTTCTCTATGGGCGGCAATCTTCGATTTCAGCCCGCCCCCTGGCTCGGGAGTACTCCCGGATTCATTCCTGTTCATTTTGCTTTTGTCTTAAACAGTTTCTGTAAACAGTTCGTACACTCCTTCCACTGAGAAAATGTTCCTCCCACCTTTTTATCATACCTAGTTATGAATGCATGAATGGAAACACGTTATTGTTCAACAAAAATTAAGTTCTTAAAACTAGGTACAGTAAATATTGAACAAAGGGCGGTCTTATCGCTTAAAGCGATCTCTTAAGACAACAGTAGCGCTGAAGATAATAAATAATATGAAATATTCCAAGAATAATTAAAAATAAATGAGAACATACATTATCTACTATACACCAATAGGATATATGTCTACTATATATAGAATTAGTATGTTTTAGAGGACCAAAGATATTTATTCTAGTATCCATCAGTTTAAACGCTTGAGCTACTAAAACCAATAAAAATGAATTATTTGCTTTTCAATAAAGCAGTTCGTTAATAAAATTTGTATTAATATTAATGTCTTAACTCAATTATAAGTAAGTATATAATTTTTCTGGTTGACGATGTTTTCGCTTCGGAGGGGGCGGCCTTTCCACAAAGCTATGTCTGATTAACAGATTATAATTCATGCTAATAGATTTATCATAATAACTTATATTATATTATATATGTATATATATACATATATATGTATTCGTATGTATATATTTAAATTAGTTTTGAATATTTATGTATCTATTGGCATTTTTCTGCACCACCTATTTCGCCTGATTCAAATTTTTCTCATTTAGGTTGCCTGGAAGAGATCGCTTTGAGCGATAAGGCCGCCTATTGTATTGCCTAGAAAATATTGTAAATATGGTCTCTTTCTGTAATCGTATATTTTGGTGTGCAATATACTGTTATCTATCTACCTTAAAGCTGTAAATTTATTTCCTGGTTACTTTAACAACAAAACCCTACCAAATAGCGGAGTTGTTTTAGTTCCTTCATTTACCATGATGACATGACTTTTGTGTGGTGCGGACTTTATACAAAATTCAGCTTATGTATTGTGTACAATTATTCTAGTATGGTAATTAGTTGTAGGATATTAATAGTTTTTGAGTAGCAATTGTGTGTTTTTGTCAGAAATGTGAAGTGTATAGTCAGATGTGGTCTTTCAAGTTTTTTCAAAAACTCGCATTGCATGGCGTCGATTATAGCCTGCAATACAACTGCGCTACTATACGAAGACCTATTAAACATCAGAATTGGCTGTATGAAATAAGATTCCTTTGCCTGCCTGTGTGGCGAATTACTACTAAAGCTGATGGTCTGTGGATTGACTTCTCTATAACAGACTGCGGGAGTTTTTGGCAGGAACTGAAAGGAGATGTTGTGCTGTGCAGTTTTATTTTCTAAAAATGTGTAAAATTACTCTAAAATGAACAATAGTTGTAAGATATTGATAGTTTTTGAGAAGTAATTATGTGTTTTTGTGAGAAATGTGAACTGTATAGTCAAATGTGGCCTTTTGAGTTGTCACAAGAACTCCGTTGAATGGATTTAGTTGATAACCTACAGTTCAGCTGAGCTATACATAGGCTTAAAAAAATGAAGAAACTATATTGTAATCTAAGATCTGGCTTAAAGGCCTAGCTGCCAAGTCATAAACCTAAAAATACAATACCAAATTGCGCCATAGCATGGTGTGATTGGGTTTAGAAAGTATCATATTTTCTGAACTGCAGTGTTTCTAAAGAGACTGATGATAAACTCATCAAGGTTTTCGTACGTGGGTTTCACACTTTTGTCAGGTAAATGTGCATGTACATGAAATTCCTATATAATCGTCGTCGTCAGCTATTTGCAGTCCACTGCTGGATGTAGGCCTCCTCAAGACTGCGCCACTCATCCCTGTCCTCCGATTTCCTCAGCCAGTGCCTACCGGCGACCTTGCACAGGTCGTCGGTCCATCGCGCTGGAAGGCGTCTGACACTACAATTACCGAGACGCCGTCTCCACTCATAGTATACTCATATAATAACAGCCCATAAATGTCCCGCTGCTGGGCGCGAAGCTCACATTATAAGGGGAACGGACAGTATACCCGCCACGCTTGTCCAAGGCGGGTATATAGTCTTTCCCTATAATAGGAGGTCCGAGCCCAGCAGTGGAAAGTTTAAGGGCTATTTATTTTGGCTAGTTATATCCCCTACCACGTATAACATCTTAAACGATGGCAAGGCGTTCGTTCGCCCCTGGTGTTGCGAAGGTCTATATGAGATGGTTACCACTTTCCATCAGGGTGACCAACGGCCTGTTTGCTAGTTCGCAATACAAGAAAATCGCTATAAATATTATAAATGCGAAAATACCTCGGTCTGGCTGTCGGTTCTCTTTGACGGAATAACTATTTGACCGCCTGGGTACTTTCTGCAGTGCGCCTATTACTCCAACTAAGTACTAATTACTAATTAGAGTCCTTACTGACATTTCTGACTTATTTTGATATTTTAAACCTTTTTACATTTTAGACTTTGAACCATTTATAGAACTTCCAAAACTTATCAAAACTCTTACTTATATTGTGAGTGCAGGAATAGAGAAAGAGTTTTTCCGACATTGATGACCAGGTTCTATAACTATACACCCTTTAAAGAGCGGCAGCACATTGGCTTCACCTTTGGACTTACTAATATCCATGGGTGATGGTAACCGCTGTCTTATGTAGTACGTTATAGTTAGTAGTAATTAATCCGTGCAAGAACGGAGAAAGAATACAATTTCCTGCGGCCAGGCGGCCTCTCGTAAGAGGGGACAAAACAACCCACAGCCAAGTGGTAAAGCATTTGCCCGACTAGATTGGTACCACCCCTGGTCTAAAGTATGTCGCCATAACAACCTTGAGTTGTGTTCCGGCATTAGTGACCAGGTTCCAGTCTCCCTTAAGAGAGCAGCAGCGCATTTGTAGCACCTTTGGTGTTGCAAATGTCCATAGGCGATGGTAACCGCTGTCCATTAGGCTGTCTGCCTGTCTGCTGAACTCGCGAAATAAATAAAGTAAAAACAGTCTTAAGTAGTACGTAGTTAAGTTCAAATCTAGATAAGTATATTTAACACCTGTCAATTAGAATTAATTATCTGTAAATGAAATGCATCGTGACATCGATGTTTCTACCTTACATTTTACTTAAATTCAAAAATAGCTTTATATGTATCTAATCGCGAACAGCTGCCCATTAACCGTAGTACTTAGATAATATTTCGAAAGTCACATATTTTTTAAATAAGTACAAAAAATCATTAACCTAATTTTAATGGGTCTATTACAATGTTCGATACAGTCGGAGTTTTTTTTAAATATTTTATTAACATATGCCAGCGAAAATTTATACCATTTAGATTATCTCACTCCAACTAAACATTTATACTGTAAAACTATATGAAACTATAATATGATATGAAATAAATATGAATATGAACTATTATATATTTCACAAATATTCTACCTGCATACTAAGCTTTTTAATAAAAGGTTTAACAAGCTTTTGAGATCCTGGATATCTAGTAGCAGCAGAGTGCTATCCAAGACAAGTAAAACGAGCCCAGACACGACGGGTCAAATTGCCCTTGCCAGATTCCACCTGAACTTACATACATACATCCATTGCAAGTTAAATAAAAGCTTGTAAAATCAAATAAATTACCGCGTTTAAAACCGTTACAACATAGTTTTTTTTTACTAGTCGCGAAAACTTTAGTAAATATTAGTTTAAAAAACTCTCTTCTAAACTTTCGATTTGCCAGAAAATGTATCATTGAAACAAGGAGGCGATACGATTAAAGTGAAAAGGGAGCACCAGAATTAATGCGCGACTAGCTGTGCCCGCGACTTCGTCCACCTTGATTTTTTTAATTTTAAAAGTAGCCTATGTTATTCCTTGTAACATCAGCTATCTGCCAGTGAAAGTCTCATCAAAATCAGTCCAACCGTTTCAGAGACTAGCCGGAACAGACAGAGATACAGAATAAACTTTTAAAAATTGGTATTTTGATATAAGTAACATATATACATAAAAAGTTGTTAGCGTTATGGCTAGAGCATGCGTCTTAAACTCAAAGGGCGCGGGTTCGATCCTGGCCTGAACGCATGCACCACTTAGTCAGTCTTCTGGTCTAATGTGCATGTTGTTACAATTACCCCGTGCTAACAACGGTGAAGGAAAATATCGTGATGCAACCTGCACATCGAAATAACCGATGTGTCAAACCTGCGAAGCCACCTTGGACAAGCATGGCGGGTATACTCTCCGTTCCCCCTATATTGTGAGCTTCGAGCCCAGCAGTGGGATATTTTTAGGCTGATATTATTATACAGTTATAAACTTTTATGTGCATTTTTTTATTGCAGGAGTTCAACAGACAGGGAGATAGCCCACCTAATGGACAGCGGTTACCATCGCCTATGGATATTAGTAAAACCAAAGGTGCTTCATGTGCTGCCGCTCTCTTAAGGCAGACTGGAACCTGGTCACTAATGCCGGAACACAACTCAAGGTTGTTATGGCGACATACTTTAGACCAGGGGTGGTAGCCATCCAGTCAGACAAATGCCCTACCACCTAGCTGTGGGTTGTTTTGTCCCCTCTTACAACAGGCCGCCCGGCCGCAGGAAATTGTATTATTTCTCTGTACTTGCACGGATAGATAATTGGATTTAGTAAAAAGCTGTCATTTTGATATTACAAACAGACACTTCAGTTTTATTTATTCGTATAGATCAGAAGCGCGAGTCGAGCACGCCGTACGTGGAGCGTATTGGACGGATAAGCGCCGGAGGTGTCTATAGGAGGTATTTAACGGCAATAATCTCCCATACCGTGACACCCCGCGCCCCGCTCAAACAACCGTACACCTACGGACTGACGGCCTGCTCATTTCCTATGCAATTTTATTCATTATTTGTAATCTACTTCAATCGAATAGGGTCGCAGTATAAATCACTTTAGGATTTGCTCACTGGGACGTATGTAGATAGACGCTTTTAGTATGCGACGTATCTCTTGGAAGCGCGAACTGCTAATAACGCCTGCCTTCCACGAACTGGAATATGTTAAAGACGCCAGAAACTCATTTGACTAAAACAAATAACGTTCACTTTCCTTTTTTATTTTCTTAAGCGCACACCTTTTAAGATGCCGATGCGTTTTCCAATTTAACTTCAATCTGTCGTTGAGGCTATAGGATCGGTTTGGATATGAGTGGACGGCACCTCATAAAGATTCACACGTGGTGCTGAAATCAAAAGGAAGCGAGACGTCAGATGATGCCTACCGTTGACATCGGGATATCTAAAACTAACATCAACAACGGCTGCGAATGCTGTGATGCTCGTACCGATATTGCGTGCACGTAAACATTCGTCAGCGAATTATATCTATTTTCGAAAGTGATATAAACATTTTGGAAAAACCTTTTGGCGTTTTGTTACATTTATTTTTATCCACGCCAATTTAAACAATAAACTTATACAATGCAGAAGTCATGGTAGCGTAATGGCTAGCGCACGCGTCCCGAGTTCAATGAGCGCGGGTTCCATCCTGGCCGCAACGCATGCACCACTTGGGAACGTTTTCTGATTTAATGTGCATTTTGTTACAATTACCAAGCGCTAATAACGGTGAAGGAAAACATGGTGGTGCCAACCAGCACATTGAGATGCCTGCCAAGCCGCCTTGCCAAGCGTGGCGGGTATACTGTCCGTTCCCCTATAGTGGGAAGCCCCGAGTGCAGCAGTGGGATATTTATGTGCTGTTATTATTATATTAAGTATTATACAATGCAGAAAGACTAAGTACAATAATGAGCTCAAGTTATCCAGTGGCGTACTTATGTAATGTATATACAATAATCAATTTATTGCTACATCAAACAATTATGAAACCTTTTTGTTGACAACCTTACTGACCATCGACGCGTGACATCATGAGGCTATCGGCAAACCTTCTGCGCACGGGTAGTAGGTAATAGGTTCCTTCTGTTTTAGGTTAGTTACTCTCAAATAACGCGTGAAACCCATACGTGAAACGGCCTATAACACTATCCCATAAGTCGTGAGTCGTGACAGGGTGGCTATCGCACGCGTTCCAAACTCAAAGGGCGCGGGTTCAAATCCTATGTATTAGTGAATTGGTTTACGAATCAAAAATATTATTATTTATGTATGTATCTTGTCTTTTACTTACAAGATAAATTTGTAGATAAAAATTTCCAGTGTAAGATATAACTTTTGTTATGGCTTAAGCTGTTTTAGGCCCGCTTGCATAACCATCTCCTTTAAATAAAATTAGTTAATCATATTAAACTAGATAAATATGTTCACGTACACAAAACGTATTGACTGTTCTTTAAACACATTTAGCGGCAATTTTTGGGTCGTGCAAGACGCTAATTGTATTTATACGTTTTGTGTTTCTTAAATGCAAGTGTTTCAACCTTATGCAAGCGGCCCTAAGACATTTAAACATAATTAAATGGTGTAACTTATTACAAAAATCCTGTGTAAGTCGTAGTAAGGCAAGGCCTTTCAACTGGCGTAAGGCGAAAGAAGAATCAAGGTTACCCCCAACTCAGGTGGCAATAATACTTCAGGGGTATTACTGCTACCCCAATTGCACTCCTCAGCCAGATTTCCAATTTTCCCCGCATTAGTTGACTAGCCAAAAATTGACATTTTCGGTACGTTACATTTACATGTTATCCGTGCAGGATCGGAGAAAGAAATACAATCTTACTTCCGGGCGGCCTGTCGTCAGAGGTGACAAAAGAATCCACAGCCAGGTGGTAGGGCATTTACTCGACTGGATGGCTACCACCCCTGGTCTAGAGTAAGCCGCCATAACAACCTTGAGTTGTGTCCCGGCATTAGTGTCCAGGTACCAAACTCTCTTCAGAGAGTAACAGCGCATTTGTAGTAGCTTAGGTGTTGCAAATGTCCATGGTAACTGCTACCCATCAAGTGCCCCGTCGTCCCGTCTGCCTGTCTGCCGAACTCATATAATAAAAAAACGGAGTTTATGTAAAATTTTAACTGGTAATTAGGCAAATTAATGGATAATACGATGTAGAAACTAAGCAATAATCTATCTCCCACCATCTTGAGACACTAGACCATTAGAATGTAATTTTAAATTGTTATTTACATAATTTTCTAGAGAAAATGACTTTATGTGTGAGAACATCAATTTATGGTTGCAAATGTTTAACTTTCATAATGATTAGGCTAATTAACATATAACCCCCTTATTCATAGTAGTTATATGAGGTTTATAGGCTAGTTAAAAAGAGTTTAAAAGAAATTCATTCATCATTCAGAAAACGATTATGAATATTGCTTTTATAAAATATTTTTAAGGATAATGTAAACCAGGTATAACTATTATGATTAGGGTAGGTATAATTTACTTTGTATTGTATGCCGTTAGTACTGGGTAGTTAAAAATCCTGTTAACATAGTAGGCGCAGGTGAATGAATCTGAATGAAAAATGAAAGAACAATGGACGGTATCGCTTATAGCGAACTCTTCCAGACAACCCGGTGTCTAAGGAGATTGTTTAAAGAAAACTTAGATATAGGTTCGATTTTAGTGGTGTACTAAACTAAAATAAAAGTAGGTATTATAATCACAATCATCAACAACCGTTAAAAATAAAATGTAAATAAACTAGGATATATATATATTTTTTTTTATTGCAGGAGTTCAGCAGACAGGCAAACGGCCCACTTGATGGATAGCGGTTACCATCGCCTATGGACATTTGTAACACCAAAGGTACTACTAATGCGCTGCTGCTCTCTTGAAGGAGACAGGAGCCTGGTCACTAATGCCGGAACACAACTAAGGGTTGTTATGGCGACATACTTTAGACCAGGGGTGGTAGCCATCCAGTCGGGCAAATGCCCTACCACCTGGCTGTGGGTTGTTTTGTCGCCTCTTACGACAGGCCGCCCGGCCGCAGGAATTTGTATTCTTTCTCCGTTCCTGCACGGATGATTCTTTCTCCGTTCCTGCACGTATACATTAGGGTGACGCAAAAAACCGACTTTTTATTTTAGTCTATAATGAAAAAATGATAGTTTTTTATGTTTTAAGAACTCCCTCCAAAGGACAGCTCAAGAATTTTTTAGTCTTAGACGCTCCACCCCATGCTATGTTACAATAGGCAAGCAATGATTCACACAAGGAGAGGTATACCATTTTTAATGTACTAAAGTCCGCAACGGGTTTCAAATTTTTAAAGACATAAATAAATTTTCTAAGACGCGAAGAAAGGTAATTTATATGATCGTCCCATCGAAGGTTATAATCTATGAAGATTCCTAAATATTTTACTTTGGAAGCTCTTTTAATATGTGGACAGGAGCAACTGCTAGAAGAATTTAGACAATTATGTGCCTTAATTGTTACAAAATTTATAGGTGGAAGACTGTTACATCTAATACCGAATTGAACAAAAAGAGTTTTTGTTAAATTCAGAGTAAGTAAGTTGGAGGTAAGCCAGTTCGTAATTCGCGTAAGTGCGAACTCTGCATTCGTCTCAGTCTCCTCCCAATTATTACCGTGCACTAATAACGCAGTGTCGTCCGCATATGTGAAAATCTTACAGTTGGGAATCAGCAGTTTGCAGAGGTCATTGATGTAAACTGAGAAAAGAGTTGGCCCAAGGATGCTGCCTTGGGGTACTCCTACTGAAAGGTCCTCATATTCGCTAATATAATCACCTATTTTAACGGCCTGACTTCGACCACTCAAGTGATATCTGAAGATTTCTAAAGCAGTCCCTCTGATACCCAAAGCCTCCAGTTTAGTAAGTAGGATAGGTATAGAAACAGTGTCGAAGGCCTTGGATATATCAAGAATTATAGAAAGACACCTGTTCCCCTTATCTAAATGTTGTATAATATTGTCAATTAGAGAAGAGACAGCATCATTGGTCGAGAGTCCTCGGCAAAAGCCGAATTGATTTGCTGCAATTAAATTTTTACTTTCTAAATAATTAACTAAACGATTATTCAAGAGCTTCTCTAGTATTTTAGACATAGTGGGCAGCACTGATATTGGTCGATAATTATTTACCACGTCCGAGTCACGTTCCTTTATGAATGGGATGGACTATTGCTTTTTTAAATACACCAGGAAATGTACCATTTTCAAGGGACAGATAAAAATGTGTGTTAAAATAGGTACCAAAGAAAACCTCAGTCATTTTAATAATGATGTAGAAATTTCATCAAAACCAACAGCACATCGAGTTCGCATGTTAGCAATAATAATGCCTATCTCATAAGGATCACCCGGTAACAATGCAAAAGAATCCCGTTGAGTGTTTAAGTTAGAATGTACTATAGTATTTGGATTAAGATTACTTTTTATGTTATTTGCAAGTGTTTTACTATCGTTAGCAAAGAAGTGGTTAACCTGATTTGGATTTAACAATTGGACTTAAGTCCGTTTTCAATAGTGCAGCAGAGGAAAAAGATTTGAATGAAGATATGTTAGATATATTTTTTATAGTATCCCAAATAGCTTTTGAAGTTTTAGCTATACATAAAAGATTTTTTAAGTAAGTAGTTCTTTGTTTTTTCAATATATTATTTAAGAAGTTTCTATATCGTACGTAAGTAATTTTTAATACAGTGTTGCAAGGATATTTTCTCAATTTTAAATGAATAGCATCTTGATTATGTATGCAGCGCAATAATCCCGGAGTAATCCACGGTTTAATAGTTCTCATAGAGCGTGGAACTGTTGTATGTCTTGTATGGTTCTTGACAATATTTGAAATATGCAACATAAGGCTGCTTGCCGCGGTGTCGGGATTTTGAATTGATAATATATAAGAGAGATTATCTGAAGAGAGTACATTAACAATAGAATCAATATCTATTACACTAGATCGCTTAGCAAATATCTTCATCTCTGATGGTTGCCAAGACCCCGTGTTAGAATCAAACCTGTGTTACAGATAGCATTAGCAGCTGCAATAAAAACATCCCGGGGTACAGCTAGAAGACTGATGTAGCTCTTTTTGCATTTAAATCCTTCAATCACGCTACCTATCTGCTGCTAATTAGGAGCAGTGGTAAATTTAGATGCAGAAGATCGCAATACATTTCAGATGTTAGAGATCTGAAGATTCTGTACTATACCATTCATACATGAACAGAGACTGTCAACTATGCGAAGACAAAAGAACTTAGGAACAAATTAGACAATTGAGACTCGTGGCCCTGGTAGAAGGCAGTGGTGAACCTAGTGCATCGAATTACAAAGGTGGTTAAAGAGCGGTCAGTTGGCAGCGGTGTGTACATTGGCGTATAATGAGTGGAAGGATTAAAAGGTCAGGGCTAGCGATGATGGCCGTCGGCTGTAGAGACACAGGGCCGGAACAAGGGCGATGCGTGCAGCAAAAGCGATACCGTCGAAGCGAATGTCGTTGAGCGCTCGCCGCGCGCCGATCCACGCAATTGGTCGCTCACCAACGACCCGCCCAGGGGAGGGGGCAACGCACACAATCTCACACTCACCTAAGATAATTTATTTTATGTTATACCGTTTGAATATTTTATATCTGTGTGCGTTTTTTCGGTCGGTATGCGTTCAGTGTGAAATATTCGCGCGATAAGAAAGAAGAGGGGAACAGATCGATTGGGGACGTTGCGCTTTTTATTTCGATACTTGTTTGTTGTATTATTGCCATGGTTTAATTGTAGCAATGATGTTAGTATTATATCCTTTATTACTTGTAGAATTCAATTAAATTTTTCTCAGACATTGTTTTTCTTATTAGGTATGTGTTCCGACACTCAATCAGTAGAAAACAAATAAAGTTTCACCTAACTTTAATGAAATGCATATATGTATATCATGTGTTTATATTGTACCGTAATTAATTTTCTTAATACTCGTTTATGTATACCTATCGTATGAACAATAAAGTATTATTTAAACTGCATTACTGCACGTTTAACATAAAGTGCATTAGTGTACGTGCCTAAGTGCTAAAGTGTATAATAAAGTAGACACATTAAAAAATTAATAGAGATCATAATGACATAACAATTTCCGTATCATAATAGCATACGATTAATAAAATAAACGCTAACTGAAGATGTAGAGTGTCGCTACATAAGTGGATAATTATATAGTAAGTACTATACACAACACAGTAACAGCCAGGGAGAACTAAACACATTCAAAAGATCGTTTAATATTGTCACCGCTAACATGTTTCCATTGCTAAAGCGACCCCAGTGATAATATAAGCAATCGAGTACACGACAAACCACAACCGCAGCGCAAAGTTTACATGCGGACACCTATAGCTACACAGTTGCGATTCGTATGGTAGCTTAATAAAAATTACAAATGTGGTTACCTTTAATCAAATGCAAAGCTATCATTAAGTCGACGCTTTGGCAAGCTCCGTTCATCGTCACTGTTAATTATCACAATATATATGTATAAAATGAAATAAAAGAGACCGCTCAGTACCAATACTAACATAAAAAAATACGAGAAAAGAAAGAGAAGCTTTAAAAAAGAAAGGAGTGCATCTACCCCCACCTCCGTGTGCCCCCACCGCGTGGGGCCGCCCCTACAGTGGGCGCCACCCACCGTACCGCAAAAATTGAGAGCGTCGACGGCAGCGCGGGGTCAAACGGCGACGCGAGCGTGAAAAGAAGGAGCGGTGTGCAAGCATCACGCACACAGCGCCGAGTGTGCCTGTGTGAGTGGCGAGAAGGACGGTTGACGCCAGAGAGGGACGGCGGCGCCAATTACTATCACCTGGCGAGCAGCTACCGCATTACCCACTGCCGCCGCGCGCGCGACCACGCGCCCGGTGCACCACGCGGTCCGCTCCGCTTTTGTGACGCTCCGCTGGCACTTCGAGTTTGTACCGCAATCGATATTTGTACCACTGTGGCCGGCCACTGTCGAGAGAATATCCTGGACTACTCCGCTCTACGCGGTCGAAGTTGCGCTCAAGTGAGGATGCTTTGCGAAACATCCCCTGCATTTAAGGAATAGTGCTTGCGGGTGACAACATGCAACTGTGAAGTGTGTGCGGACAGTGACAAGGACATAACATTAACGTGATTATTTACAAGTTTCACCGTGAAAGATGACGTCTCAGTTTGCCTTCAGAGGATCTCCTCCGAATCAGGTAAAATTAATTATACAATTTATTTTAATTCTAACTTCTATATATTCTTTCTATTGGCAAAGCGACATGTAGTTTTATTTTATAGCATTTTATAATTTGTACATAGATATCTATGCCAGGAATGCTCTCGTGGTATCTCTTACATTGTAAATTGCCTAATAAATTCTCAAAGTAAACAAAAAACTGAAACACAAATATTACAAACCTACTTGTATAAAAGTAAATAATAAAATAATTCTGGACAACCTAGTATGTTCCTTTCGAAATATGAAGTTATTTCTTAATTTCCTATTAATTTTTTAACGGAAAGACTTTAAGGTGATATTTTTATATCTATACGTATTCAGATTTCTAAATCCTCAAAATAAATTAACTTTGATGTCAATGTATTAATTAATTTATGTTTATTATGGCAGTTCATATTTTTTTAAATTGAACTAGGTTAACAGTTTGAAAGATTGTATATTGTCGCTATCTTTAGTAACGTTCCTTTAAGCGACTATATTTGTATGAATTAGGTAGCGCTAGTTTTTCGCGCATTATTTATGGATAGCCTAATCCGGCCCTGATTTATTAGTAACATTCAGTGTGATATTTTTTTGTATTACATCCTTATCATTTCGTTATATATTACCTTATAAATTTTCGTTCTTTAGTAATTTCTTGGGACAGATAGATAACTAAATTATGATATTGTGGTTGTTTTAATTTATCATCAAATTTGTTGCAAGAAAAATGTAAAAACATTGTTAGATTTAGTAGAGCTTGCACGACAAACTATCGAATAATCCGACAAAGAATTACATATCAAGGTTGTTATGATAAGACGGTTATGTTTTAACTTTATATCTTGTCAAATAATAATATTATTTGAAACCTAAAATAGAAGCATAATCAATTTTATTTATTTAACTTTGCACATGGTATCTTTAGAACGCGTTTAGAACGCGTTATATTCTAGTATTAAATATGTCCAATCGTACCCATGTAAAATGATAACACGCAGAGATATTTCCACTAGGTTTCATTTACCTACTAGAGAAATTTTAATATAAAGTGTTAGCTTAACAACGAATAATTTTATCGCTAGTTTGACTAATTCGAATAAATATATCATAGTTATTTTTGAGCATCAAATTACCATAAAAGTATATAATATAAAAAAGATTAACTTAATGAAATAAAAAGCTATGAATCTACATTAATGAAGGATTATAATAAGTATATATTTTATTACGTGTTAAAAGATACAGTTTACAGAAATTTCTTCCAGACGACCTTTGGTTGCACAAGAAATGATTTACCTGAATATTAATTTACAAGCGTTTAGCATCCTGCTCGTTGCTATTATTGTGACTGATATTTTATTAATATAAAGTCTAATTAAAATCGTATTAGATTTTCCGTCACATTTTCTATCGTACTAAAGTGAAATAATATAAGAGCTGAGAATAACATTAATTAAATTATTATAAAATAATTATACTTATAAACATGTTATTCTTATATGGATATATCTTAATATTAATATATCCACTACCAAAATATTTAGTTATGTTATTGTTAGAAAATATAGTGTACGATATATTTTAGTATTGTTTTAAATACTGGTATGTAGAACAAGCTATTGGAAATACAAGAAGAGATAATTGATTAGGAAGGGTTTTTTTTCAAGCAAATATTTAGCCGTTATTCGAGCGGCGTAAATTCCGCAGGGGCATGACCTTCCTTTAGATATCTAAAGACACAGTGACCACATAAGTTGTAAGACAGTGTAGTTTCAGCGTTTATAATCATTGTAAGGGCGTTATTTTGATTTTTGATTCAGACAAAGATGTCAAGTATCAAGTGTCATAAATCGTAGTTCTATTATGTTTACTAGTCGCGAAAACTTGAGAAAATACTACACAGTGTATAGTGTTTAAAATATAACGTGAAATAAATTGTAAACACGATTTGATAATAATGGATATGAAAAATACGGCTTGAATTATTAACCAATTGCTCTCATGTTACGGAATATACCCTACAAAAAAGAGATTCTACAGATCTTCTATTACCTAGTATATGAAAATTCACATGTGATTAAGTGATTATCCATACAATAAAATTGGCTTTAATGTATCTAACTAATACAATATACCTACCTATAATATTAAACCTAAACCTGAACTAACCGACCGCTACAGTTCATTAATCCTAGTTCACAATCATATTAATTACGATTTTTCTGGCAATGAAATTGTAACTTTATGATTTGTGCATTATTCTCCAGAATACAACACTGTTATTACAAGACATGTTGAAGTATTGGTGTAGTCCCTAATCCTAATAATTAGGTGCCTTTTTAATGTTTGTAAGACAACAAAAATAAATTCTGGCCCCAAAGGAGACGGACACGCTTTCACAAATACTTGTGCCCAGATTGTAAAAAGATGAGAGTGATTTTTTTTATTATTTTGCTATTTTTATAATCGCGCGTGTTTATATTATTAATTCTTAAAATTCATTCACATAAATCAATTATGTCATTGATATCTTATTTTAATTGTGACCTCATTTTAAAGGTCTTCCAGATAGAATTTAGGGTCGAGATTTTCTGTTTTGTGACAGAAATTTTTAAGCCACATCTGGACTCGTTACATTTCTTTGGCCCAAGGGTCCTCGTCTCCTTTGCCGCCCTAGGCTTCCGCCAACTCAGCCTCTGGAAAAGCCGCTAACCCTTATTACAGTCGCTAACGTAATAAGTTGTACACAATAATAAAACAGCATATTCATAATTCCATGTGTTTCCAACACGAGTAATTGCCGTGTATTTTGAGAACGGTAAATATATTATAAATTTCGCAACAATTCACCATGTTATTAAATAAATTATCAAACACTACTGAAACAATTACCGCGTCGACCCGCAGATAGCCTTGACTTTAACAAAAGTTTATCACTTTACAAACATGGAAAATAATAAAACACTTATATGAGATCCATCTGATTTTGAATAATCTTTGATTTATTACACACATCCTGTGAATCCGTGAGTAGAGCTTTTATTTCCTTTCTTATTAAGTATACTTATTTCTCCTTTGGTAACAGTTCTATTCATTTTTATATTAGGTATCACCTTATTTACGTTACCTATCTCATTTCTATTGCTTCTAATTTACTACTTTTATATATATATATATATATATATATATATATATATATATATATATATATATATATATATATATATATATATATATATATATATTATTATCATACCGTAAAAAAGTAAAATTTAACACCCGATTTAAGCACCACCTACCGAGTCCAACTGTGAATCTAAACCATCCGGGAAACCAAATCAAATCAAATTTATTATTCTATTACATAAAAACATGGTTATACAAATAGGTCTTGTTATTTTATACTGAGCACATGTTTTTCGCTGGTTGGGCCTAAAAATTTTTTGAAACTTATATCATAACTAGCGGCCCCAGCAGACGTTGTCCTGCTCTGAAAAAATATGACCCGATCCCAGCGCCACCTACCGGTTCCAATTGTGGATTTAAATCATCCGGGGACCCACTCAAACACACAAACACAAAATCGCTCCCCGTTGTTAAGAGGATTCTAGAACCCGATATCAGCGCCACCTACCGGTTCCAACGGTATAAAAACTATCCTATCTTTCAAGTTGGATCAAACTGCACACGGTGTGCAAATTTGATTAAAATCGGTTGAGTAGTTTAGGAGTCCATCGCGGACAAACATCGTGACAGGAGATTTATATATATAAGTCTAGCGACCCGCCCCGGCTTCGCACGGGTGCAATGCTGATACAAAATTAAATACACTACAGAAAAACTATGAACGTTGTATATAAAAACATAGCGGCCCGCTCCGACTTTGCACGGGCATCACTACATAGAAACCTCTAAAATTAGCAATGTTGCCTTAGTATATGATGCATGTATTATACATATAAACCTTCCTCTTGAATCACTCTATCTATTGGAAAAAACCACATCAAAATTCGTTGGGTAGTTTTAAAGATTTAAGCGCACATAGGGATATAGGGACAGAAAAGGCGACTTTGTTTTATACTATGTAGTGAAATGATAGTGATGATGATGATATAGGTACCTACATGCTTATTTCAATATTTATTGTCAATAATCCCACTCGAATATACATACACAAAACTCATCAAGATTGGTCCTGGGGTTTAGGAGTTCAGTGATATACATACTAACGCTAGAATTTTATTTATTGCCTATTTTATTAGAAACTATATTTCAATAGTTTTATTATAACTAATCACAGAATTGTGTTGCCATTCGACGGATAGACAGAGATCATAGAATTACAAAGTTACTAGTTGTTTATATGTTATTATTTTTAACAAGGGGAAACCGTTTAAGCACTATCCCCCGGGGAAAGCCGGCGAAGAGTGTGGGACTCGCCACGTCATGGTGGCACTAGCACCGCAAGCAAGAAATCCTATTGCCACGCCACGTTTGTATAACCAATAAAACCTCTCGGTGTCTTTCCCTTATGCCAGGGCTACAAGAAAAGCGGGGCTCTATTGACTCTTCGTGCCCAGGTAGGGCCCTACGGCTACATCCACTGTCTTCATACTCTAGTCCTAGTGATCCTAGCTGGTTGGAAATTGGCCCTATGGAAGGACACATGGAAGAATAAAATTTCCTGCGGCCGGGCGGCCTGTCCGTGTATGACTTCGGTACACTCTGATTTCATTTATAGTAAACAACTTGAATATACAAATATAAAAAAAAAACCTATATATCCTCATTTTCCACAATAGTCCTATATTGGCCGGGGCTTGTCCTTGGGTGCCATTTAACATGGTGTGGACAAGGATAATCGCCGGTCAGTGTCACCATATTTACTTTAAATTTGTCAAAGGGTCTCTACGTTTCGGCCTTCCTATGGCCCCATGCAAGCCCTCCAAAAGTCCGGGTCATTTTTATGACCCGTCATTTTCAAAAACTATATAGCAAATTGGTCCCAAATCATTGTTACTTCTTAGCAACGTCCCGAAAAGTCTGACAATGTTACCGCGTTGGATAGTTATGTTAAATATATGTAGAATTTATTGTTAGGTGCGCGTCCAGTTATGCTTAACAGTTAATGGTTTAAAAAGAATATAAATTAATCTAAAATAATACTAATGTTTACTTGACTGATACAAATGTTAGTTTATGTAAACAGTAATGTTACTTTGTATATAATATTAATATAAAAATTGTGTAGCAAAAATGAAAACTTCAGGAGCAAAAAAGGCAAAAAATTTATATTTTCTAAAACCATTATGAAGTCGGTGGGTAGTAAAATATTTTATTGTAGTGGTAATGTGTATAGCATTTTACTTAACACCAAATTCAAAATGTTGTAGAAAATATATTTCTTTTCTTTTTAGCTACTTATGAAGTTGATTTCTTTTTTATTGGAATTTTCGAAGTGTAACTTCTTTAGAATCTTTGTGATTTAAAACTAGATGAAACGAAAAGCGACATTAAAAAGAGACAACCAAATAAATCTATAGGACTAAGCCTGTGAGAGAATGAGATAGAATTCATCATATTTAATCATTCAAACAATATGATCAAGAGTTGGAAATGTTTTGAAGTTATTCGTTAATACTTCAAATTTCGTGTTTTAAAGCTTAAATATATTACAACGATTTAATATATGAAATGTGATGTCACGAAATTTTGAATCTCTCCCACCCCTTATCACACTTTGTATCTTTGTTCATAGTTACTACTACTAATTCTGGAATTGTCATAAGTCTATCAATACCTCATACATTTATAAATTATTTGAATTTGAATACTACAGTCATTACATACATAACTTCACGCCAGATCCCTTACGGGGTAGGCACGGACAACAGAGCATCATTCAGGCTTATTCTTACACACCTTACTTGCTTCTTTGACCTTCATACTTCTTGTCATGCACGCTCGTAGAAATGTATTTGGAATTATATAAGGTTGTTATATAATTCCTAATACATTTCTGTTTACCTATGAGCATTAATTTTTAATTTAAATAAATCTTAAAGATTTGAAACGAATTTTAGCTCTATTTGTATACGTGTAAGGCAGATATTCTTTTATACGTAGATCAAAGGAAATTATGCGTAACAGTTAATTGAATTTTGAACTTTATGCTAGTGATTTAAAGTGTAATGTAGATTGATTTTTTTGATTTATAATGTGTTGACGGATTTAGGCTAAAATAATTATATTTATATTAATAAAATTGAGATGACTTATCGCTGAGTATATTCTCTGAAGTATCACTTCTAATGCGTGTGAACTGAACAAACAGACAAAATTTTATTAATTTATAAGTTTACTAATGGGCCCGCTCGCGGACGTTGTTTCATCATAATAATCTAGAACCCGATTGCAGTGCCACCTTCCGGTTCTAATTATGAATCTAAACGGAACGAATTCAAACTTTAAAAACCTTTTATTAAAACAACTATAAAATAATAAACCCAACATAATTCTATCGAAGACTGCATAAGACCACATTAGTGTTAAGTATTATATTGTATTATTTACTAATTATTATTTAATTCTCATTGTAAGTGAACTACATGTTCTTATGAGAAATAAATATTTCTTTAAACCTAACCCATTCAAACACAAAACCTTATCAAAATCGGTAAAGCTGTTTTTGAGTTTTAGCCAAACTAAAAGAAAGAATAAATGTTTGTTTAAAACTACATACAAAACAAAGCATACTGTATAATAACACACAAGTAAGAAATTAATGTTTAATTAATTTTAACTCAACATGATGCTGGTTGAATCTTCTAGGTCTTCTGCTAGGCTAAGGCCTTTACAATGCCTGACGGATAGTCAAAGCATAGAAGATACGATCAATATTATTATAATAAAATATATCTATCTCAAAATGAATATTACGAAGCAAATTTTTAAACAATAATATAATACTAAAGCATTAACATAACAATATTAAATTGAATGCAAAAATTTAGCGTTAAGAAAAAAAGAAAAGAAACCGTTCTGTAAATCCGTAGGTTTGTATTAAATATGCAGTAATATGCTCCAAAGAGGAAATGTCTTCATTGAGATTGAACAAAGATAAGTCAGGGAAGCAGTAAGGGTAGAAGTGGATCAGGCAGATTTTGCACATGAAATCAATCTCATATAAATAACAGCAATTAATTTTATGTATAAGACTTTGATATATGAAGTTGTGAATAAATAATTATAATTTATAATCGGGTAGCATAATAGCTTGCGTACGCGTCCCAAAGTCAAAAGGCGCGGGTTCGATTCTCGGAACGCATGCACCACTTAACCAGTTTTCTGATCTAATGTGCATATTGTTACAACTACCACGTGCTAACAACGGTGAAGGATATATCGTGTAGCAACCTGCATTGAGATAACCGATGTGTCAAACCTGCCAAGCCGCCTTGGACAAGCGTGGCGGGTTTAATGTCCGTTCCCCTATAATCGGAGGCTCGAGCCCAGCAGTGGCACCTTTATGAGCTGTTATTATCACATATACTTTTACGTTTAGGTAATTAGGTATTTATCTATTAAACTATATTATCAAAAATAGGAATATAGGCGGTTCTTTATGATATATTTACAATACACTAGCTGGGCCCGCGACGCCGTCCGCGTGGGGTTTGTTTTTAAAGTCTCACCAATTTTGAAACTCTTTTCATTGCTGCTAAGCGTCTAAGTGATATATAGCCTATAGCCTCCTCGATTAATGGGCTATCCAACACTGAAATAATTTTTCAAATCAGACCAGTAGTTCCTGAGATTAGCGAGTTTAAACAAACAAACAAACTGTTCAGATTTATATATTAGTATATAAGATATGAAACCATAACATTTACGTTGTACGTAGGTCTGTTTATTTCAGGTGACCAAGTGGTATATCTGCTTGTCCAAGGTTGGCGGGTTTTAAACATTGGTAATTTATATAATTACCTTACGATATTTTCTTTTACTATGTTAAAATGATAACTGTTTCAGAAAAATTGTCTCAGAGGTGAATGCTATTCTAGTATTTGAACTTATGAAGGATATTAGATTATTTCACCTTCTTCTTATTTGGGGTCGACACAGTATTCAAAACATCACAAATATATTTCACGCTTGATAAAAGAAAGAAATATCTCAAAATTTGCGTTTTCTGGGAATGCGCGTTTGAAGTTTTGACTTATTACGAGTTGTCTTTCTTTGTTAATGCTATAACACATTAACCGTGCCTACCAGAGATATTATAATACGCTGATTTACACTACATTAATTATACGAATAAGGGGACTCGGTAGAGTAATGAGAAAGTTTTAAAGTCTTAGTCTTTATTAATATGTTAAAGTAAATAACTGTAAAAACTACTACTATTAATTTAATTAACTTGTTTATTCTATTATTAAATGATGAATTAATTCAGCAATGTAATTAGGAAAAAAAAGAAAGAATACTTTCACATCTGTTAACAATCGCTGTATAATGTTAAATTCTTAAGTATATTTCAACACGTTAGATTCACACAAGATACACGGCTTCTAATTAGTTGTATACCAAACTCGGTAGGAAGGTCACTTCGGCGTGAATACGTTGTAATGTTAAATTGCTGAAATCTGATTAACAGGTCTCAGTGAAAGAGAGAGAGAGAGATAACACTTTATTGCACACTGAAATATTCAATTACAAAAACAGACCATAACTAGCTAACAAACTCCGTTGGCTCAGCGACCCAAAATGTGTCTTGGCCTCCGAAACGAGAACACGCCACCTGTCCTGTCCTGTGCGATTTCTTGCCAGTTAAGGGCTTAAAGGTCACACAGGTCAGCCTCCACTCTGTCCCTCCATCGATACTTGGGGCGACCGACCACACGTCGCCCATCCGATCGTCCCAAATAGGCCCTCTTCACACTCCGATCCTCTCCCATTCCTTCCACGTGACCGAGCCAGCGGAGGCGGTGAGATTTTATTTCTGCTAGCATGTTAGACTCAGCCACGAGGTTTTCGATTTCGACGTTGGTTCGGACCCTCCAGCTGCCATCGTCTCTCCTCGATGGACCCAAAATCTTGCGAAGAACAGCTGGTTCTCTTCTTTTCGGGTAAGCGTCCAGCCTTCGCAACCGTACATCAGGATGGGCCGTATGACGGTTTTGTAAATCCTGATTTTGGTTTTCCTGCTCAGAAGCCGGGACACCATTACCTTATCAGTTTTATTCGGAATTGATATTTCACATTAAGGATGTTATTAATCACAATAAAATATAGCCTATGTCACTCAAAAATAATGTAACTTTCTATTGGTGAAAGAATTTTCAAAATCGCTTCTCTGGTTCAAGAGATTACTTCCTACAAACCAACTCGCAAACTTTAACTTTTCATAATATTGGTATAGATGGAAGAGAAGAATGGCCGCGGGAATGCTACATACCCTCTGGAAAAAACAAAAACAAATCCCACGGGAACTATAAATTTTTACGGGATAAAAGTAGTCTATGTGATATTCCAGACAATAATTTATCTCTGTGCCAAATTTCATTAAGATCAATTCAGCCGTTCTGGCGTGATTGAGTAAAGCAGCAAACATCCATCCAAACTTTCGCATTTATAATATACATAGTAAGATTAATTTGATAATTTACTAGTTTCTACCCGCAGCTGCGGGAGCGTTACACACATACTGTCACGCCTGTTTCCCATTGGAGTAGACAGAGACTATGGATCTCCACCAGCTACGATCCTGTCAAATACTTTTCGCTTCATCAACTGATGTTAAACTACATACATACGCGTTTATTTAAATTCAATCAATAGATGTCTTTCCTATCCCTCGGGTAGTGGTACTACATTATTCCAGCAGAAAGGTACCCTTAAGCAGGTATGAGACGGTTCACTTCAATCTTTCAATTTGCATTGAAACATAAATCATTCGATGTCATTTTATATAGTAATGTCATTTTAGTTCTACTAAATAACTGATTCATCTAAAATTAGCATTAATACATCTTGTACAACGCCCGTCGTCATGGCAATCCAACCCTGTTTAAATCGTGGATTGACACGCACTTGACTTTATATATCATTGTGGCAATTTTATTAACAGCGTCTAAAATGAAGTTTCACTTCAAAATAAATACATTCACCTACATAGGATGTTTTATATGATATATTGCGATTTTCAATCACGTCCACTTATTAAAATTACATGGCCATTTTGGCTAAAAACAGAATCATGATGTTCATACTTCTATCTTATATACAGATTCACTTTAAATTAGTATAAGTTTAGTATTAAAAATACAATAATTTATTCGTAAGATACATATACTTCAACACAAAAATCACTAAATTAATTTCACACACAAGAACCAACACTACGTGGCAGATCTCTGACCATCTGGATATGTTCCTTCCTCAACATTGCTCAAAATTGTTCTCAGGGGATGGCAATTATATACGGCCAAAGTCGCGATCCCCAACAGTAAAGGAATGACTTAGCAGAAGATGCACCAAAATATGCCAAGCATGTGTATGTATACTACACAATGATTTAAATAAATACCAAAAAGTTGTTGCAATATGTAACTGAGAGCAGTGAGCCAAACTAGTTTTCATTGTATATAGTTAATAATGTATTAACTAGATGGCGGCACTGTAGTTTTAAATCGCGATATCTTTTAATTCGACGATCTTACTTAAGTATTAAAACTAAATTTAAGATGCATCACTCACCGGCTGTCGTTGCTGGAAACAAGAATCGCATACTAGTTTTTTTTGGAACGCGCTTGATCCTACATTGGGTAGTTTCAAGCGTACCTCGTTATCAGTTGATACTCTGGCTCCGCGATGCATTTGTTTCTCAATTGTGTTGCTTTGCCTACTCTCTATACTAATGTGATAAAGAGGAAAGATTTGTATTTTTGTTTGTAACGAATAACTCAAAAACCACTGGACCGATTTCAAAAATTCTTTCACCGTTCCAATGCTACATTATCCCTGAGTAATATAGGCTATATTTATTACTGGAAAAAATTAGGGATCCCTACTAAAACTTTAAAAATGTAACATAAGGTGTAAAAAAAAAATGTGTTCGAGTGGGTCCGGGGATGGTTTAGATTCGGAATTAGACCCGATAGGTGGCGCTGGAAACGAGTTCTGGATTATTATTTTTTCAGGGCAGAACAACGTCTGCCGGGACGGAAAAGGCATAGATTGTTGAACGCATATGTGACGATGGGTGTAACGGGCAATTTAAGATGCGACATTATTAATGACTTGAAATATTGATTAACACAATTTACTTAAATTCCCTCAGGATTCCCGGGCTAAAAATGTCCAAATTTTTGTAACATACATTTATTATCCATCTGAAAAAATCACATTGGAATTAGATTGTTTTCATCGGGCCATTTTAAATTACTCCCATAAAAATTCCCGCTGGATTCACAGGATCAAAAGTAGTGCAGGTTTTAAAGCTTAAAAATTTCCTTCGATCAGCTAAAACTGCATCGAAATCAGTCCAGAGTTTTAACGTGAATCCCCAACAAATAGACAAGAAATCCAAGCAAATTGCATCGTTTATATAGTCTATTCCAGTTGTTGTTTTTTAATAGCTTCGATGTACAGACTCGGCATGATTAGATTTTTTTAATATTATAGATTATTGAATTGTGAATCAAGCTTCAAATGTCGTTTCTCTTTTTTCCGACTTACATTTTGGTTTTTTATTTTTCATAGAAGCAAACTAACCAAACAACATTATACTCGTATAAATAATTCTCTATAGGATTCATTAAAAATAATTGCATTTATCTTTCGAGTGCGCGTGATTTATTAATAAATTATTATATTACACTGGCAGCCACCCCTATTTGTACATTGATAACAGTTTATTAAATTTCAAACTTGTTATATTAATATTGACATGTTATCTCATGCTATAATTAAAATGGTGAAGAATTCACCAATGTTAATAAAGATAATATTATAACGTAGTAATTTAATGGAGTGCGTGCCGTGCCTGATTTACTTGGCTATCAAACTGATAAGGACAACACCCTCCACAAGGGAAGCTATAGTATGGCACGGTGGAAGCTATACAATTTCTACACTTGTTATTTTCCTTTGCTACAAAATGGTTGCCGGAAAAACCAACAGTCTTTCTCTTTCTTACATGTTACTAATCCTTATTTTCTTGCGGTCTTAAATTGAGTTAGAGTAAGTTTGTAGTATTCCTTAAGAACTTAATATGAATAACACCGTTTATCTTTTTATAATACTAGCTTTTTACACCTAGTCTTTTTTTACACCTACGGTGAAATTATTAAAGTCTTAGTAGGGATCCCTAATTTTTACTATTATCAATATGGCCTATGTTACTCAAAGATAATTTAGCATTCGAGTCGTGACAGAATGATTGAAATCGGTCCAGTAGTTTTTGAGTTTATTCGTCACAAACATACAGAAATACAAATCTTTCCTGTTTCTAATATTTTATTTTTATTAATTCGGTTTGAAATTTTGTATGCTGGTTGATATTTTGTAGTATGAAAAATTATAGTATAATTAATTTAAAGAAGAAGAAAAATTATAACTCTTGAATAGCTATTAAGTTCCAAACATAAAAAGAAATTAAAAAAGAGAAGTTAATTAGTAATGTGAGTTTTTTTATATTAAATAAGTTTGCGTTTGACCACGACCACGTCCGATGCCGGATGATGAGGCGGTCAAAGGTAAGCACGCTTACCTAGATAGTACCTATTCAAACGAGACTTGAAAATACCTGGATTGTACTTTTCGGGAAACACGGATTCTGGTAGTGCATTCCACAATTCTGCACTACGTATAAGATCGTGGAGGCGAAACGTATAGTACGCACTGGCAGCGTTTCCACTGTGAAACGATGGCGTAGACCAGAGCGCCTTGTGGTCCGAAGATGGAATGAAATGAATCTTATAGAAAACCGATAAACTAGCAACCCGGTGTCGATGCTCTAGGCTTTGAAGCCTTGACGAAATATTGGTATAGATAAATAAAAAATATACATAAAGGAAAATATTTTTTTAGTATGTGAGTCTTTCTGCACTAGAGGCTCACTACGCCACGTTTAGAATGCAAATATATTGTGGCCCATATTTTTTTGTTTTCATAACACGAAGTAGTCGTAAACTCAGTCCTTAAATACGGTCACTTAATAAGCTAAGAGTACTCATTCTCCGGGGCCCATTGCTTTCGTCGTAAGTTTTTATTTAAATAGCAATTAAGCACAAGAATGGGCTGTAAATGTTTATACTGCGTACGTTTTAAAACTTCGCTGAGGCGAAATCTCAAGTGACATCGTTTAACATTGAACGACTTGCTACTAAATGTATTGTTACGAGTTACGCAGGACTCGAATTAAAATGCCTTTGGAATTACTATAGAATTTGTTAGAACTATACAAACACGTATAGGTAGAAATATAACTAGACACTACTAGTACAAACTGCACGATTCAATAACACGCGTAAAGTCCGTTACTATATCGCTCATCGAATATACGTCTTGCTCGTATCGTAAGCGATAGGGCTTCAATTTGTTCAACATTGACTGTACCTAGTTTTAAGAACGTAGGTTTAATTTTGATGAATAATAAAGTTCATTCATTCATCACTCATTCATTCATTCTTTCTTTCTTCCATTCATTCATTCTTTCTTTCTTCCATTCATTCATCATTTATTATACTCGTAGGTCCTTTTTTAAGAACAATAATAAAAGCGCACGAAAAGAGCTGTGGCATTTAAATTTGTATACCAAGCTCTGCCCGAAACACTATCAAGCTATTTCAAGCTTATTATCGCAATTAACCCGACCGACATGCGCCTAATAATTGACACTTTACCTATTAGCTGCTGCAAGCCATTAGGCACGATATAATAGATTTAATATTTAATATACCTGTATTAAGTTGCTATCATCATGCTTAAATACTCCAATTAATTATTTACGCTAGTTACCTCTGTGACTGCAAAATTGAGGGGAAGAAGTCTGAGGTAATGAGGCGGGATGAAACGGGACAAAAAGAATGTTAAACAACAAGTTTGATGGGCAGATATGTAAAGGAAGACCCAAAGAGAGCTAGATGGATATGTGAAGGATGATATGATTGTTTTGTGGTGTGACAGTGTGGGGACCCGAAATAATTGTGAGAAGGAGAAAGAAACAGAGACCCATTGATATTTTGCAAGATGTAACACAGGCCTAGCTTATTTTCCGAGTCAACTTACGATCCTGATAAATGACGAAGTTTCCGTAAGATTGACCAATCGAGAGCGGTGCGGTCGCGTGGTTTTTGGTGCCTCCGCGGCAGTTGCGTTTAAACTCTAGAAGAACAGGTATCCTAGAGCACCTGGGGAGCGGAAGATCCCACCTCTGCTGACGAAGTGAGTTTACTCTGCTTCCCGCGGCATTCTCAAACACTGATGCGCAGGGTCAGCGTGGGCGTTATTACGTTCCAAGTCTCACGCTCTTCGTACCATAAGCGCGGGACACATAGGAAGGTGGTTTTAGCGGGGTATGTGGGTAGGTGGGGGCTAGCTCTCCACATAGAGAGGTACCTTGCTGAGTCCCCAAACATGCCGGCAATCGACTCTGTTATCTACGCTATCTTCAGTGGATAACTTTCATTGCTTTGGTCTAATTCCAGTAAAGGATTCGGTAGTGTCCGAAATGTATTGCCTTTACCTCAAAAAAAAACCTTTAGATAAACCATCATATTTGACATTACCTGTTTTAAAAGGCTCATGGCCTCAGGATAACAAACAGCACAAGAAATCAACTCTCACTGAGGGTTGCATATTTCTGTTATTTGTTGTAAGTATTTTATAACCCGTCAATTTTGCATTAATTTGCACCTAAATACAAAATACGTCACTTACGTAAGTAACACTTTTCGTGTACATAATTGATTCAAAATGTAACATTGAGTTATTATTTCATAAGTTTTGTAGAATACATTAGAAACTATAATTATATACAATTAAATAGTCATAATTAATTTATATGTTATACAAAAGACTGTTTTTGCATTTTGATAATTACATACAAACACGTTTGTTTGGTTGTATTATTTTAGAGATACAGCGTCATGCGTCGTTTTTTATCCTTCCCGTATGATTGTTTTTGTGGTATTTGGTCTTAAAGTCCGCGGGAATCCTTCCATGTTCCGGGATAAAGATTATCGTACGTCCTAAGTGAATTTAGAACTGTCAGGCTTATATTTAAATCTGATGACTATTTATGCTAAATAAAACAATTTTTTTGTTTGTTTGTGATGAATTTTTTCAAATAGATTTTAAACGTTTTCTACCTACCTACCTTTTTTATGACGCAGGCAGGGGGAATATCTTTTCTTGGGACACACGGTCCTCGGGGCTGCGGGATGGCTTTACACCGAGGGATGTGTGGGACTCTTGATCGGCCGGATGCCCACCGTGGCCTCCGAGCGGAAGGAAGGGGGATGGTCGGCCGTCAAACTACCCATTAAATCTAACCTGCGCCATAGGTACTACATCTGTGAAACCCGGCGCCTTGCTATCTTACTCAGGGTACCCCCGGGGGTGGGAACCTTGTTCTACGTACGGCAGAATTGTGGAAAATTCTACCAGAGTCCATGTTTCCCGAAAAGTACAATCCGGGTATCTTCAAGTCCCGTGTGAATAGGTAGTATCTATGTAAGCTCCATCTTCGACAGCATCATCGTCTGGTATTGGACGTGATTATGATTTGACGTGATGATATTTAAAAAAAAACATTTTTTTTGAATCCGGCAAGAATTTTAAGTCAAGCGTGAACGAAGCCGGGGCATATTATAGTGTTATATAAAATTAATTATAGAGCACTTTTTGGTTTCTCCAGATAAAACGGAGCACTTCCGAATCAACGTCTACAAATCTGTAGACGCATCTGAAATTTAACTCCACCGTGCGAACCTTTGTGTCTCACGACATACGCTTACGTTTTAATTCCAGTAGCAGACCAGAGATAAGCCCCATCTTCTGTTACACTCCGATGGTTCCTAGGTATAGTGAGTGAACTGGAAAATTCTAATTTTACTGAAGAGCGTATCAAATATTAATTGTTTTAATATTAGTACTAGATCTATGTTTTTTTTTAGAAATTGTTTTTATAACTATGCGATGCTATCAGCTCTCTAGGTACACTGCCCAGCGAGAGTGGTCTGGTAGAGCTGGACTAGTTTTAGTTTAAGGATTTTTATATTGTTACTATTATTTTATTTTTAAAAATAAATTAGTGGGTGGTATTTCCTTGAGCTCCCACGCTCAACTACGCAACACTTCTCTAGAATAAATACCGCGTACAACAATGATCTGGAGAGAACTTCCCGCCGAGGTATTCCCTCTGCAATACGACATGGGGTCGTTTAAGAAGGGTGTTATAAAATTTCTTAGAAGCCGGAAACGCCCCTGGTTTTGTAAACGTCTATAGGCGACGGTAACCACCTTCCATCAAGTGGGCCGTCTACCTGTTTGTCTGCTTCAATAAAAAAAGTTTTATATATATTATATTGTTAATTAGGATTTTGATTTTATGGCTGTCGTCAATTCAAAGACAGTTGATCTGAAAGAGAGTGTCGGGGTGAAGGTAAGGAAAGGAATGCTCCGGTGGTTCGGGCATGTGGAAAGAATGTATGATGAAAGAATGACTAAACAGATATACAATGCAAAAGTGGATGGCTGCAGAAGTCACGGAAAGCCACGACACACCTTCCATGATCAAATTGATCGTGTATTAGCAGCAGGTGATGTCAGGAGCCTAAAGAACAGACGAGCGTGCATGACAGGAGCTATGAATGTCAAAGAAGCAATGTTCGTGCCTGCCCCGCAAGGGACTTGGTGTGAAGTTATGCATGTATGTATGTAAATTCATTCAAAGTGTGCCATTCATGGGTTCTCTAAATAGTAAACCTAATTTATTACGTTTTTGATATTTACTCAATATACACCGCTTTAATCATAGTTTTACTGAGCCTGAGCCTTCAATCTATACTAGTATATTGTATGTATTATGGTTCTGAATTAGGTATATTATATTAATACGTTGCAAAAATTTCGAATTATCCGAGATTACACACACCTTTAGCACTTTCGAGTGACATAACTTGTGCTTATCAACGCTACCTACGCCTACCTACGACGTAACGGAAATCATAAGTTTCAACTTGCACCAATATAAGTTATTTTCGGAACTATTTTTATTTTATACATTTTTGTGAGCTAGGCTGATAAATAAGGATTCCTAGTCTCTCAATCCATAAAAAAATCAAAAAGCTGTTAACTTTCCGTTGCCTCATTATACATAGAGCCCATCAATATACTACCGTGGTTATAATAACCGTTCAGTTTTGAGCAGTTATTCTCTATTTTATCATGAAATACTGTAAAAGCATTTAAAAATTGTTTATTATTATCTCTTAATAAGGCATAATTTATGATATTATAATATTCTAAACTTGCCGTGTCTGTACATTTACATTGAAATTATATAAAGAAAACAAGTGGAATACACTATATAAACCAAGGAGAAAAACACGATGCATTTTTTTAGATTAGGTACTTGTCTGTTTGTTCGGGATTTACGTTAGAACTACAGGGCCGAAAGTTCTTAGACTTAAAATCTGCTTTACTTTTTATCCCGGGGATCGCGCGAGAATTTTTGGAGAATAATTTAAAATCAGCAGATTTTTTTTGAATTTTTTAAATCACGATTTTAAAGAAGTTTTACTTTTAAATATCATAATGAATGGTCGCAAGCCTCTGCTTCTATTGACGAAGGCATGCCAACGATCATACAATCAAACCCACAACGCATAACACTTGAATGGAAGAAATAAACACAGTTCAATTTAGGTCATAATGAGCCATGAACAACGTTCGCCATTTTTGCAGTCTGCATTCGAGCGACGCCTTGGCTCGTTGCTGACCCATTTTTTTCATCTCGTAATATTACTTAAGGTACCCCCTTAGCCAGTTTAATAAAGCGTACATAATAAAAAACCGTGATTAAGTAAATGTTCGTCTCGAACGCCATTGTTCTTGTTAATGAGGCAATGTTTCAACGTTTGTTTGCAACGTGATATCGTTTTGAAGTATTACTAATTAGTAGGCAACTTCTTAAAAGAAGAGAAAGTTGTCTTACTTTGTAGAAACATTTAGAATTATGTGTAACAGTAATGCGTTGTAAAATTACTATTATTTGGAACATATTTTTTGCTGTTAGAAAACATTTTATTGTATATAAAAGTAATTTGTTATCAAATACTTTGCTAACTGGACTTTTATTATCTTTTATATTTATTTTATTGCGCACATCCATAACTGGATGTCGTAAGACAGAAAAAATTAAGTTAATCTATTCATATATTAGACTGATAAAGGCCTACACGAGCTTAGATATTACCGGTTTATAATAATAAATAAAACTAATTTGTCTAATATTTAAGATATATTTTCTCAAAGATATTTTGTTTTGCGATTTCGGCGAGAACTCTGCTGCTGTGCCTCTTAAACTACAATCAGCCACGCTACCAAGTTACCCCGAATTCAGATACCTTGGTTCACTACTGCAGAGCAATTGTGATATTACAGCAGGATGTAAGGAGAATAATAAATGTAGCATGGCGAAAGTGGAAACAGGTAACCGGTGTGACGTGCGACAAACTAATGCCACCGAAACTAAAAGGTCAAATATATAAATTTGTCATACGACTACTCATGCTATAAAGGTCCGAATGTTGGGCCACTAAAGTGATAAGCCACAAACGTCTCCACTCGGCTGAGATGAGAAAGTTGAGGTGACTGTGTGGTGTTGCAAGTATAGATAAGGTGAGAAATGAGTACATAAGGGGATCTTTGAATGTTGCACCCCTGACTGAAAAATTGAGAAGAAGGTGGTATAGGCATATAATGAGAAGGCGAAAGTCACATCAGAAAAAGAATGTTAAACTACAAGATGGATGGGTACAAATTTAAAGGTAGACCAAAAAAGAGATGGATGGATTGTGTGAAGGATGGTATGATGATTTGTGGAGTGACAGAAGGAAGGTAAAGACATATTGTACCGACCCCAAATTATTGGGATATGGCGAATAAGAGATTTTCTCAAAGATTGTTGATCATCTTAGAAAATATTTATAGTATAGTATACGGGACAATGATGATTCACATTTATCAATGTAATGATCAATTTAATGTAATGATTCAGTTACCAAAGTGACCTTCAGTATATAGCCAGTCCGACGCTGAAAGCGGCGTTCGGCGTCAGTTGAAGCTATAATCCGAGCATATAGCAGTAAATTACAGTTTAACCATTATCAATCACACGACAGCAATGCTCATCTTTATTCAAATGCGACGACCTCTGCCTAATAAATCTAACTAGCTGGAACCTAGAAGACATGAGTTCGATTTCTAAAATGATGAATTTCGTAACCGATATATTATTTATCAGAGCAGTCAACGAATGCAATAAATTAAGTTAGTTGGATCATGTGGATTGTGGATATTGAGCTATTTGCAGATAGTCTAGCATCTATCAATGCAAAAGTAATCAAAATACAAAAAAAACATACTTACTACTTACTTACTCCTTTGGTTCAGCGACCCAAAGTGGGTCTTGGCCTCCGAAATGAGAGCATGCCACTTTTCAGTCCTGGGCGGTTTCTTGCCAATTGGTTCCTAGTTCCGTTAGGTCAGCCTATACTGTCCTTCCCAAATATGCTTTCCTCACGCTGCGAGCCTCTCCCATCCGCTCTGCGTAACCGAGCCAGCGGAAGAGCTGAGCTTTTATTTCTCCTATTATGTTAGGCTCGGCAACGAGATTCTCGATTTCGAGGTTGCTTTGAACCCTCCAACCACCACCCTCTCTCTTTGTTGGACCCAGAATCTTACGGAGAAGAATAATAATAATCTGTATATGTGAAAATGGCCCCAGAGGTTTATATTGTATCTTAACTATAAAACCTGATTTTTAATTACTGATTCAGCTACTTACATCAAATTCGAAGGAAGCCAGTGCTAACTTATTTACTATACTGGCATCGTGTAAATTCATTTGAAGTAAAGTACAGCGCTACCAAGTATGACTGACTTCGATAATCCCGTTTGAATATTTTAGTCAATGTAAATCAGCCTTAACTCAAGAATAACTTGCTTAGCTTGATACACAATGTGTGTGTTGTCTGACGATTATTATTAGATAAAGCAATCGATTATGACAGATAAAATATGACGCCAAGTTTTTGATAAAATACTAAAAGTCAACGAATTTGACACGGCATACATTTATCTATGATCGTAAGACGTGGAGTATAGACAAATGGAGAAATTCAAGGCGTGTCCAAGAAGTGAGGGCATTAAATCAATACCATGATACGTATTGAACTTTCGTTATTGTAAACTGGCTATGTAACCTGACATTTAGTAATCACGGCTGTTACGCAAGTTAACGCAAAATATCTTGAGTTGATGAAACGTGAAAACTGAGGGCTGCGAGGCACTATAATAAACACAGCTCATTTTTGAAGTGAAACTTTTTTAGAATCGATGTGATTTGAAACTCGAGAAAACGAAAAAGCGAGACTACAAAAGATAAATGTAAATCTACAGGACTAAGCCTGCGAGATAATGCGATGTAGTCTTCTTACACTAAAACTTGTTTCAACATTGTGGTTGAAGCATTTTACAAAAAACTCTAATATTCCCATATAAAATTTTGATATTTCATGGCAAAAATGTTTATTGCTTTTCACAGGTAATCATCGTAAGTGTCACTTTGCATATAAGTATTATTATGGAAAAATCCTGAAGGAATAATTCACAGTGCATCCTCAGCCTAAAAGGTAGTATTGTGGCGAATCGCTTCGAGTGTCGCGTCACATAGCACCTTTTGTTTCGCAAAGAACAAAGGTATTTGTCCCCTGAGACTTAATACCGTGCTTATAATCAAGATCGGGAATCTTTTTGTGAGATAGCTTACCGTAAATCCGACACCCTACCGCATCGGGATGGAAACGCTCACGGCTCCGTGACCGGCAGCGGCCCAGCCACAAAATATACACAGAAGGTCGAACATAGAATTGATACAATGCGCACACCGACGACCGCGTATTGTTATTTCGGCAAGTTCCAGACAACGGCATTGGTGCTGTCGTCGTTTTGATTATGCTAATATTAGATAGATCATCAAAATTAATATATAATGAAACTACATTTTAACGATTTTAAGCGCGTTAATTTGATTTTTATTTTGACATTTCGGCCACTTGTCATTAGCCGTGATCACGAAGACAAAGATCTCAAGTGTCAATGAGTAATGTTAAAATTTCTATTTATCCCACCGCCAATTAATTTAAATTATAGATACTATTTAATTATGGGAGCCTAATCTTATTTACCACTGCTTCGCAACATGTTGTGGCTTGAAGACAATAAGCGGCGCAAGACACTGTCCAGCAACATGCCTAGCTCGAATAGCTTTATATAATATTCAAATGGCTCCCTATTTGTAAAATAAAAAAGAGAAATGGTCTATAAAATTAAATCACTTAAAAGCGTTAAAACCTAGTTTTAATGTGTGTACTAGTCTCGAAAACTTACAAAATACCATATTGAAATTTTGATTGAAAGGCACAATACTAAAATGATATGGCGGTATTCATTGATAATTTGATAATTTAATGAGACCACTACGACCTTATAAAATATTTTATTTTTTGAGAAAAAGAAGCCAGCCTTCTGAGTACATTACCCATAGAATACAGTTATCTAGGCTCAGTATTCCTCATATAGTTTTGAGGGACTATGAGTAGAATACAAAACAAATAAGTTAAGTTTTCTTGCATTGTATTCCATTATATGTAATTTTATAATTGTATATGTAAATAAAACTACGTACTGTTATTTTGTGACACTAGACGATATTAATATTTATGAGTATTTTGATATAAAATTAATTAATATCTAGAGGGGATAACGTCGAAAATGTATTTTTAGATTAAATTATTAATTTACATTCACGCAGGGATACACTAGTTCATTATGAAATTTTAGTCGCGCAAAAGAAGAATCTCAATTATTCTGTAAATATTTTGAGACGTTCACTTATAACTTCTTTGTTTATCAACCCATTTTTTATTTATACTTACTACAATGGCTGCGTTAGTAAAATGTTACATTACTAGCACACGAGCTATGCTTGTTAATAGAATTTTTTAATTCCACATTTTGGCAGCAACCCTAGCGCTCGGGTGCGGGTAGAGTGAGATAGCGAATCGTCGTCAAGAGCGGACCTTCTGGCCGTATTCTCTGGCCCAGCCACCCGACTCGCCCTAATCAGATACGTGAATGAGCCGAGCCACTCGCTTCTCAGAAACTTTAATTAATTTCTCCGAAATGAAGGGGGCGCGTTGTTCACGCGGTTAGTGGATTTTGTTCTCTCGTTACGGAGGCGACGAAATTTATTGTTTTAATGTTACCTATATTAATTTGAAAGCGCAACCGGGTTTTGTAGTGGGAGTATGTGCCTCACACAGCCGCTACTGCTGCACTTATAGTTGTTTAATAAACCATTAACGCTACATCTTGTACTAATATATAACGCTGAAAAGTTTTTTTGTTTGACTGAACGCGCTAGTTTTAAGAACTGCTGGTCTGATTTGAAAAATTCTTTCAGTGTTAGATAGTCCATTTACCGCGGAAGGCTATAGGCTATATATCATCACGCTAAGACCAATAGGAGCGAAGCATCTATGAAGAATGTTTCGAAACCGGGGGGTTTTTATTAACTTACTTTTTTAACTATTCCACTATTTTTTTATAGTGACGTAATCCGTTGATTACTTACTTTTGAAAATATGAAAAAAATGCTTATTTAAACCAAATTAGAAGGTGTAGCAATCCTTTCCAGGCAACCTTTGGATGAAGAAGGGCCTTATTCATATAAAGTTGGCATGGTTGGTCCGCATGGAATTTGTTTTCAAAACTCCCCGATTTTGAAACCTTTTTCATTGCTGCTCCGCTCCTATTGGTCTTAGCGTGATGATATATAGCTTATAACCTTCCTCGATAAATGGGCTATCTAAAACTGAAATATTTTTTCAAATCTGACCAGGAGTTCCTGAGATTAGTGCGTTCAAGCAAACAAATAAACTCTTCAGTTATATTAGTAAGAAGATAATTATATAATGATGTAAAATACTACGGAACCTTGAATGTAAAAGATCCGACATGTACTCGGCCGTGTTTATTGCGATACAATATATCTTGTATACAGTGACGAAATAATCAGAACGGTTTGTGTTATACACGAAATAACGGCATGTGTGACGGTTCAGAGCTACAGATCTTTCATTAAAAGCCTAATCAGAGGAACTGAGCTCGTGAAAGTTTATTGCGATCGTTGTGAACTCAAAATACAGCTATATGACAATCGGCGCGTGTTGAGTCACATACAGCCGCTGCGTGTGACGAGCGAGATGCTCGCTCTTTCACACGTCGTCACTTTACACTTTATGCGCCTGTTACACGAAGTATAAATGTTCCAAATTTGCCTTAAGCACTTGTCTGTCAATATTATTGTAAGATTTATGCAAGAAATGGTATTTAAATTCATCATTTTAATTTCGTAACTAATTAGTTATATAAATACGATGACAGCTTTTGCTTTTTTTTGTCAGTATTATTAAATGTGAAAATTACGAAAATATTTAAAGTGAATAGAGTAATTAATTAATATTGTTTTCGATGTCTTTTTATAAATATTCTATAGAAAAGAACATTTCATTTTACTTAATTAAACTTGAATATAAGTTTTAACTAAGCAAAAAACATATTCACCATAAATTAAAATATATGATCTATAATTGCTGTTCATATAATTTTCATATAATTTTTTTACCACTAATTGGATTGTTATTGAATGCTAATTTATGAAAAAAATGGATGTAAATTATTATTGTAATTTTTATATACCTGTAGTGCGTGGACCATCAAGGCCGTGTGTAGTGTTTCTCCATATATTTACTACAATATTTGAAGGTGACAGAATAAATTCTATGAAAAAAGTTTTAGATAATTAACTCTGAATTACAAATAGTAACGTGGTCAGCGTTTTGGGAACGATCCCATCTTACGATTATTTTGGACCTATTTATTATTTGTATATTTTAATTATAATATATATTTTTTAATCCTTAATAGAGGCCAAATTTAATATTATTTTTGCCCATAACTGGCCCGCTGCCATCAATATTTCTGCCTGAAACTAAGATAATTATATCGTCTCTTTTACTCTAATACAAATGCTATGTAGTTAGAGGGAGAAAGCATCAGTCAACATTCGTTTCAGTTATCTGTATTTGACCACAAATTTGTGGTGCTTCCCAATTAGCCGTGCGTGACAGTTCAGCAACTAAGTGGTGGTTCCGTCTCAAAAGGTTAATGAAAATATAAACTCGAATTTAGCAAAGAAGCTGGACATCTATGACTTCGTTAAACTACAGCTGGTTGCAAAATTCACATGTCTGGGCTTCGCCATATCTATAGTAGAATTATTTTCTCCGTGCAGTTTGGGTCATAAATCAAAGCTCGGCCTCAGCCCGGCTAAGGCGATGAACATGTTGCGCGGGCGCAACGCCATTATCGATAAAAACTCATTCTTATCAATGACAGATTATCATTCTTATAAAAATCATTATTATCTTTTTTGCTGTTAATTTTAAACTTAGATATAAGTATTTATATTTATTTTTAATATAACTTGTTACATTCTAAACTTTTGTACTTATAGTTTTTTAACACATAGATATCTAATTAAATTAATTTATTTTAAATCATTATTATTCTGATTTTAATAAATACGTTGTTTTATCTATTTTTTTTTCTTTCATTTATATCACTAACCCACAAAATAATAAAACTAAATACACTATCGATAACGCTTATCGACAAAAATAATGCGTATCACTATGCCTGCCCATAAGGCCCGTGAGTGGAAGAGAGAGCGAAATACTCGCTTCAAAGCTCCGATTATTTATGACCCAAACTGCACGCACAAAATAATTCTACTATAGTAGCGGTTCTTGTGATAATGAGATCTGCTGACAAACTGGAATGGGCAAGAATGCCATGTCTCAGCTCCAGATTATTTGGACGGAGAGGAACATTTCTCTGACAACAAAAATGAAACTTGTACGGTCACCTGAACAATTTTTCTTTGTGGAACTGAGACCTGGACTTCGAAAGCATCCGACCGCTATCGTGTTGACGCTTTTAAGATGTGGTGCTGGAGAAGAATGTTGCGTATATCCTGGTCTGCGCAGCGAACCAACGCGTCTATTATAAACAGTTTAAACATAACAACGAGGCTATCATCCATCTGCCACCGTAAATTCCTTGAATACTTCGGACACATAGCCAGGAAATAAGGTGACAATCAAGAAAAACTAATCGTCACTGGCAAAATAGAACGAAACAGATCACCAAGCCGTAGGCCGATGTATTGGTCCAACTAGCAGTGCACTCAACAACTTCGTGTGGTGTGATGGCAAAAATAGTCCAAGAAACAGTAGTGGGACAAGGTCCTCAGGAATGGGGGACACGAGTCAAAATGGAAACTTTAACGCCCTTAGGATAGGAAAGAGATGACGGAATAGGAGATGGTATAAAGGTTCACACCACTTCAGTTGCTGAATCTTTACCAAGCCCAAGTACGTTTTTGCATGGAGTACTGTTCTCATCTTTGGAATTGCTCAGCCAAATACCAGCTCAAGACACTCGAGTTTCTTGAGAAAAACCTAGGAAGACGGTAGGGAATAACTGACTTTTCGACGAGAGGCTTTAGTGGCTAGATCATCGATGCAAAGACGCTAGTTTGTTGGTATTTTACACAGGATATACTTTGGCGAGTGTGCCACGAATTGATTCCTTCCTCGCCTTTTTATCAGGACAGCCAGGCGTATGCGCTCACGCCACCGATCTATGAAAGAAATAACAAAAAAGCGAGCGAAACGCTATGCTTCCACTTTTATCATACGTACCGCTGAAGAGTGGGATTCTTTACTGTCGTCTGTTTTCTCAAAACATACAATCTAGGTGTCTTCAAGTCTCGCGTGAAGAGGTGACTTCTAGGTGAGCGTGCTCAATCTTAGACTGCAGTTCCACCTTAGGCGCAATGACAGTCACACGCGAACCTATTCACTATGCAAATATTGAGCCTTCCCTATTGTACAACTGTCATATTATAATCTTTACCTTATTAACCTTTAGAACACTTTCACTTTTTGGACAATGAGTGGGTAGAAAGTTAATATTAAATTTAAAATAGCCGTAGTGATACAATTAAATTAGGCCTTTGTGTTTTTTGTAGACAAAACTGTTATGTTGATGTCATTGTTTTAATTTTGTCGCTTTTATAACAAACTAGCTTCCGTCCGCGGCTTCGCTTGCCTTAAAAACTGATATATACACCAAAAAGTGTAGATGTTAGAAATGTCGAACTTATTTTTCAATTGATTAATAAATATCAATAGATGTCGATCAAAGGGTTTTTTCAAATTTTTATTGCACGAGTTAAGAAGACATACTGTCCGCCTGATGTAAAGCGGTTACCATCGCCTATGGACATTTGCATCACCAAAGGTGCTATAAATGCGCTGCTACTCTCTTAAGTGGGACTGGAACCTGGTCGCTAATGCCGGAACACAACTCAAGGTTGTTATGGCGACATACCTTAGACCAGGGGTGGTAGCCATCCAGTCGGGCCTATGTCTATACAATAAGTTCGTCTCTTTCTATATTTCACCCGTTTCAACATAACCTTGAATTATTTAATATCATCACTATCGTGTCGTTCCTGTTTTCACATTTCAACCGAATTGATTCGATCTGGTAAATCCATCTAATATTAGAATTAGTCAACTTAAGAAGAAGTTTATTTTTCCCTGTACCCTACAAATAATAGCCTAAGTTACTCCTTATACATCTAGCGGTTCCAGATATTAGCCGGAATATCCAGATAGACGACAAAAATCAAGAAAAAACATTTTTGGTATCTTGAGCTCTGAATTATCTCCCCTATTTTTTTTCACTTTTTTATTTTGACGTTACAAACAGACACTTTAATTGTATTTATCGGCATAGATTAATATTCTCGACACGCGATTCGACTAAAAATTTATGCCAGCTAGTGGTCGCCCAGTGGTCTAAATTCGACCATAATTAAATTAAATGATAAGTTTGATGATTATTATGGTTCTATTGTCAAAGCCTTCTTCTAGAACCCCAGATTTCTCCAAGGCTAGACTGTTAATTTGACTTTTACAATAAATAAAAAAACTTGAGAGGTGTCAAGAGACACCCGGATGGAACGAAGTTCCTTTCGAATAATTAGTGAAGGAATTGTAATATATTTTTTTTAAGTTATAATAAAAACAATTTTATTATTAACAAATATAATGTAATATAAACTTAATCAGTAGGCTCAATTTTAGTAATAATTAGAGAGAGAGAGAAAGAGAGACAGACAGAGAAACACGCGCACGCAACACCGATTACAACTATAGCAAAAAGTGTCGTTACAACTTTTGGTCTTATTTTTTTCCGTCTAGCTCCCTTTCGCAAGAGCGATAAGTAACTTCGTTCCAAAAGAGTATATACGTGTGTGTGTGTCAAATACAGGATAGTGTGTGTAATGTTTTTTTTTATCGATTTAATGTATTTCCTGTGCATGTATTTTTCAAATATTAGCATTCTGCGCTCCTTCTCTATATAAACTATGAAAGTGCGAAAAAAAGGGGGGTAAAAAGTTTTTGTTTCATGTATTAACATAATGACGATGATATCGATAGAGTAATAAAAACAAAGTAGAGAAAGCTATACTTTACAAACTATAGTACAGCGCATACAATTCTAAAGCCACGTAAACAGTTATTACCTTTCTAGCAACAATTTGGCGCAGTGAGTTATTTTGGTAACACAGTTGTCGATTAGTGGGCAACAATGGCTGTAATAAAGAGCCAGCAGGAACCGTACGGGATGTTTTGAATCGCCACCGCTTAATGGCCACTGTATTAACCGATAATTCAAATTTTGATACTTCCCTCCCGGTTCTAAACACAGCCTGACACAACAATTGCCCATATGTACAATGTTTGTTTGTGTACCCCGTCGGAAAATGGCATAGTTAGGGAGGCAAATGTTGCGAGTTGGTTTGTGTATGCAGTTTTGATATAAGTAAAATGTGTCTAAAAGCAAACATATTCAATCATAAATCTATTAGTAGTCGAAATTCGACCATAATAATTACTTGTATAATCACAGCTTTCGCCAAGGCATACACTGTTAAATTGACTTCAACACTTAACATAAGAATATATATACGTGTGTGTGTCAATACATGTTAATGTGTGTAATGTTTTTTTCTTGTTTTAATGTATTTCCTTCTCTATATAATCTCTCTATATAAACAAAATGAAATTGTTTGTAATGTCAAAATAACAGCTTTTAACTAAATGCATATAAAAGTATATATTGTAGTTATGTCTAAAAATCAGTCTTAAATTTTACGTCTGTCTGGATGTTCCGACTATCTCTGAAACGGCTGAACCGATTTTGACGGCTCTTTCACTGGTCGATAGCTGATGTTATAAGGAGTAACTGAGGCTATTTTTTTAGGGTTCCACGTAAAATAACTCCACGACGAAGTTAATTAATATCCGCTGAATAATTAGGTCACATGATTCTCTGGGTTACTAAGACTAAATATTTGAAATTTGTTTATATACGGAAAAGCACGGACTTTTTTAGTGTCTTGAATGGAAAGAGGTTTGTTTTTGATGTTTTCAGAACTCCCTCCAAAGGACAGCTACAAAAAAAAATCGGTAGTTCTTAAAACATCAATAACTTTCATTTTTTCATTCGATATTTAAAAAAAAAGATTTTTTGCGCCACGTATACAAGCACTTGGCCTATTTATATAAAAAACACGATGTCTCAAAAGCGAACAAAAACCTTATCGTATGAGTACCCTGTTGTCATAACTAACTAAAAGTCAATTGTAAAATTATTCTTTTAATAGAATTGAATTTAATAGTTAACAGCTTTTTGTGAAAACACACGTTATTGTAAAAGCGTTGCCACTCCAAGGCCAACATGTTTTATGGTAATTTTATTCCATGTGTGTTTTTATTACGAGAGTATCATGTTATAAGGTATTCCGTAATAAAACAACTGCAATACATTTACTACAAAACAAATATAGCGGTCAAGTGTGTTTGTTTATTCATAAAAAAAGTCGTCAGAAAAATACAAGCTAACGTTACGCTTGACAACAGACTATTCTGGGGCTGATCCAAGAAACCCAGACCATGGTAAAATTTTTACCATGCTAAGAATCAAACCCGGAGCCTTTGCAGTGAGGTCGGTCCGCTAAGGCTTAGCACTCAACCACAGAGGCCATCATTGAATGATCAATAGATGACTGACGTCAAATATTTAAGCCTTATAATTGAGTTTTTGAACAAAATCTGCGGAGTGACGCTCGCGGACCGCGTTCGTAATACTGAAGTAAGAAAGAGAGTTGGTCTGAAAGAGAGTGTCGGGGTGAAGGTAAGGAAAGGAATGCTCCGGTGGTTCGGGCATGTGGAACGAATGTATGATGAAAGAATGACTAAACAGATTTACAATGCAAAAGTGCATGGATGCAGAAGTCGCGGAAGGCCACGACACACCTTCCATGATCAAATTGATCGTGTACTATCAGAAGGTGATGTCAGGAGCCTTAAGAACAGACGAGCGTGCATGACAAGAGCTATGAATGTCAAAGAAGCAAGTGAGGTGTGTAAGAATAAGCCTAAATGGCGCTCTGTTGTTCGTGCCTACCCCGCAAGGGACCTGGCGTGAACTTATGTATGTATGTATAATTGAGTTTTTGGGTGAAATATTTTGTTTCGTCAAACTGTTTTTTTTAATGTTTGCGTATAAGCAAACTGGCAGACGGATCCACTTGATGGGAAGTGGCTACCGTCACCCATGGACATTTGCAACACTAAGGGAGCCGATGCGTTGCCTACCTCGTTGAGATCTAACTATTAACAAATAAATAAAATTTAAGTGTCTGTTCAAATTCAAAATAAGTTCCACTGGAAAACATTGTTTGAAGGTCATACATAAAAGGTAAAATTTAATTTTACTTCCTATTCTATGTGCACCGCTTCGCAACCTGTTATTGCTGTAAAGGATAAGCGGCAAGTAACTCCACAGGAACACGTTTAACTAAAAATTGTATTTATTTATATTTCTTATTCTGTTTATATCTCAAGTTTTTTTATATGTTTTGTACAGAAGTATGTTACAGAATTACTTTTCGAGGAGTTAATGGAGTAGCAAACAGTGCATGCTCAGTAAAACATAGACACAGTAAGAGGAAAGAAAAATATTACTATTGTAATAATAATAACAATACGTACTAAAATTTTGTACTCCAACATATCTCTCTAAACCTGTTTACTGCTTTTTACTAAATTTGAACCTAATATATATGGTACTTATATGCAAAAATCATTTACTTAAAAGTTTTGTTTGTCGGCTGTATGGGAACTGGGCGTTAGTGATGAGAAAAGTTACTATAAAGCTTGTTTTAAAAGTTGCGATAGCTAACAACAACTAACAATAGACACTGGCGAGTTAAGTCCGTGTCATAGTTTAAACAGAAATGTGGAGACTAAGTAATGCGATGTCGTTTAAGTACACTTCTGTCCAAGCGATGATAATGACATATTCGTAAGTTAACTAACTACTTAACAAATTTTTGCATATGAAGGGAAATTTGCATCACTGCTATTTCAATTAAAGAATCTTTATTCAGTTTGGCGTGTCGCTGTTAGGAGTAATTTCTGCTATATTAGACAATTTTATAATATCGCGAAGAAACCTGCACATCGAGATAGCCACTACAGTAGTCTACCAATCTTCCTTGGATAAGCATGGCGGGTATACTGTCCATTTCCCATTAAATGGGAGGCCCGAATCCAGCAGTGGTACGTTGATGGGCTTGTTACCTATTCTAATATTATAAAAAGGAAACATTTGTATATTTGTAACAAATAAACTCAAAAACTTCTGGACCGATTACAAAAATTCTTTCACCATTCCAATGCTACATTATCCCTGAATAATATAGGCTATATAAAAATATATAATAAATCTGCAATAATGTAACCCAAGGTGTAAAAAAAGAGTTTTAGTGGGTTTCGGATGGTTTAGTTTCACAATTAATCCCGGTAGTTGGCGCTGGAATCGAGTTCTAGATTTTTATGTTTCCAGGGCATAACAGCAGCTGCCGGGACCCGCTAGTTATTATGTATATGCGAAAAATAAACATAGATACTATACCAATGTGTAATTTACGTCATTAATTACATATCAATAGTTCATAATTTTAAATTTCTTAAAGTGTAACTTTGAAAAAAGTACATACATACATACATAACTTCACGCCAGGTCCCTTGCGGGGTAGGCACGAACAACAGAGCGCCACACAGGCCCATTCTTATACACCTCACTTGCTTCTTGGACATTCATAGCTTTTGTCATGCACGCTCGTCTGTTCTTAAGGCTCCTAACATCACCTTCTGCTAATACATGATCAATTTGATCATGGAAGGTGTGTCGTGGCCTTCCGCGACTTCTGCATCCATCCACTTTTGCATTGTATATCTGTTTAGTCATTCTTTCATCATACATTCTTTCCACATGCCCGAACCACCGGAGCATTCCTTTCCTTACCTTCACCCCGACACTCTCTTTCAGACCAACTCTCTTTCTTACTCCGGTATTACGAACGCGTTTTACTTTTTGAAAAAAGTATCATGTACATTATTCTTATAGTAAAAACGACTGGCAAATAATGTTGTTTGTTGTTCATACTATGTTATCACGCCTGTTCCCCATGGGGTAAGCAGTGACAATGAATCTCCATTAACTATGATTTCAGCTCATATATCCACGTTTATTTGAAGTCCTTTTTCACTTGACCTGCAAAATATCTGCGATTTGATCACGGCGAGTATTTCATCGTCTATCGGCACCGACTCTACCATCCATATTAATGTACACATTATGTCAGTCCCCTTTCATACACTTTAGATTTCTTTCCGTTCTTGTACATAATTACATCGATCCAAATCCAGTGCTATGCCAACATTCAGAACCACTATTAAGCAAAATTATAGAGCAGTTATTAATAGAGAAATGCTACGTGTTAATGATGCGAGACCTGGCCTGTAATTTATATTTACATACCTATAAATATACGAGTGCACGAGGAACTTAATTTGCGTTGTTCTGATGACGTGTATGTTGGTGATATGTCTTGAAACGGTATCAAAAAACGCGACACTACAGGGATTCTTAATTATAATCGTATATCCTAGGGTAAAAATGTCATTTATCAGGATAATCTTGTTGATCTGGTGTCTAAGCTAGCTTGATGTCTAGTATCATTTAAATATGTTCAGTAGTTTTCAAATATGTTAAGATCTAAGAGATAGAGAGAAGAAGAACATTAATAGTTGTATTTTCAAAATCTGCTGCTCCGAATTAGCCCCTCCAGATATTTCTTTCTTTTTAAATTTATTGTACAAACACAAGTCAAACACAAACAAGTCATCACTTCGAAAAGATTTTTATCTATATATTAATACGTCATACAAATATTTTCATGAGAATTGCGCGGACGGAGGAGTATGAAATTTTCCACACTTATATTATATAAATCTCCTGTCACGATGTTTGTCCGCGATGGACTCCTAAACTACTCAACCGATTTTAATCAAATTTGCACACCGTGTCCAGTTTGATACAACTTGAAAGATAGGATAGTTTTTATACCGTTGGAACCGGTAGGTGGCGCTGAGATCGGGTTCTAGAATCCTCTTAACAACGGGGAGCGATTTTGTTTTTGTGTGTTTGAGTGGGTCCCCGGATGGTTTAAATCCACGATTGGAACCGGTAGGTGGCGCTGGGATCGGGTCATATTTTTTCAGAGCAGGACAACGTCTGCTGGGGCTAGTAGTTTATATAGAAAAGAGTACAGAATGATAATATTTTTTTTAAAATTATGGATAAAATACATTAAATCAATAAAAGAACATTACACACTTTACCATGTATTTGACACACACAAGCATATATATATATTCTTTTGTTTATTGTTCAAGTCAAATTAACAGTGTAGCCTTGGCGAAATCTGTGATTATAGAAGTATAGTCTTTGACAATAATTATAGTCGAATTTCAATCACGGACGACCATTAGTATTATAAATTAGCTGTTACTAATACTTCGTCTGCGTAAATTTTTTGTATTTTCTGAATTAAATTGAAATGCTGAAACATGATTTCTTACTTAATTAAACAGTATATACGATTAGTATAGATATTAAAGTAAATTCGTTAGTTTACAATTATATTTCATTTAACTAACTTCGTAATTAACAAAAGTGAAAATTTATTACAACAAGTGTTGTTAATAGTCTACTTATAGGTTTAAATTATTTTGTAATATTTTAAAAATTTTCAAAGGCTATCGGTTGCTATGTTGCAATCAACAACAAAGAATAAATACATACATACAAGTTATGACATGTTTCTTGTAGGGGTAGGAAGAGATAATAAATTTCCACTGGCTACAATCTTGACATAGTCTTTTTCCTTCATCTACATTAATCAATCTACAATAGAAAATAGTCTACTAAAATACCAATAGTATTACAGTCCGCTCCGCTGTTTTTGGGAATCTGGATAATTTCTAGGAGACGTGAATGAAAAATTTATCAAGTGTGGAAGACTTTTTTATACACAGAATTTTTTCGTGCACTGATCGCAATTTCCAAAACGTTACAGAATACGATATATAATGGTTCTAAGTTTAGCGAGTGTCGAATTTAAATCGCGCAGCACACATTAGCGAGTGCATTGGACTGTGTCACCAGCTTCTCGGGTTGCTTTCGAAGGAGTTGTAATTTTATGAATCACTTGTTTGAATGAAGCAATAATACTGGACCGCAACGCAGAAAGCGTTTAACAGACCCTTATGAGCGAACGGCCGCTTAGAGTTAACAGAATCTTGAACCGAGTCAAAGATTTCACCCTCCAATACAACACTTAATAACACTGTAGATCGGTTTACTGCACACCTGTATGTTTTATTATGTTGTTCAATTTCTCCATCGCGGTTGTTTTGCTTTTTTTGTTTCTGCCACTCGGTCAACGCTTGTATGAGTTTATGCAACATTATTTTCCAGTCCAGTCCAGTGGCGTAGCTTGCTTTAGACGGACCCTGTATCAAAATATGTTGGGGGTCCAAAGAAAGGGTAACGTTTTATGTATAAGAAACAAAAAATGCTCGAATTGATTTAAAATAATTATATATTGATTATGAGTTATTACTTATACTTAGTACTCCTAGGAACTAAGTTAGACAAAAAATTCAAATCAAAGATACACTTATCTCGCCTTTTTTTCGGTAAGCTTATTTATCGAATCATCCATAGCTGAAGCCGATTTTAGTTTTTCTAGACCTGCCTCTATAGACAATTCTTCTAATATAACAACTGAACACATACGAAGAAAAACTTTTACTCTTTTATTTCAAAATGCATCCAAAGGTAGTGCTTTGTAGGCGTTGACATAGCGCGTTTCTCCAACAACCGTTAGCAACAGTTGTATTTACTAGCGTTCGGGTATTGCATGAGTTATTTAATCGGTAGATGAAAGATCGGCTTAGTTTAGCGTTGCATTGCACAGCCTTTATAGTAACCTTTAAAAGTCACATAGGTAATTAAATTTGTAATCTCACAACAAAAAAAGTATCATTTACTCACGTTGCTTACTGATGGAGCTTCGATAAGGAAGTACCATAATAAATAGCCGACACTGTTGTTTTTTGCTATCGGGTTTTTAATGTGCACAAAAATAACACCGTGCACAATGTATTCGCAAATTCTCCGATGATAATTAATTAGACTTGTTAATCACACGTAGCTAAATGGATTTTGCCGACCACCTATTTTATTATAGAGACAGTTTATTATCTACCAATTTATTAGCACTCCACGAAGCTAATCGAATTCACTCATTTAATTTAAACAAGTTGTTTTTGCTTGTCTGCATTATCGATACACTATATACCTACTCGTAGGGGAGACTGGGTATGGTTGATCTGGCGGTTGGAACGATTGTATTCTTATTAGTGTTGTCTATTTAATCCAACAAAATCCTATTATAAATATACCAGAAATAAATTAGATAACACAAAAAAATACTTTAATTTTATTTCGACGTTTCGCCTACTTCTTAGTAGTAGCCGTGATCACGGAAGCCGTATATATGTCCATTAGATATAGTTTTGATTACGAGTTCTAGCTGTGAAAACTTCACAATATTATATAATATAATATAAATTAAAATAAAACCATTACAAATTAAAACACCTAACAATTATATATACCGTGTAATAACTAATAACGCATATGTCAAATACATACACTATCAAACTTTGAAAAAAAAATAACATGCAGTTGAAAATAAAATACTCGTATAACCAAGCTGGATTTTTTTGTAGAAGAAAAAACAGTTAAACTTCCCCCTTCCTGGGGTTGGTTGACTTCTCAGAAGGGGTAAGTTCACTTACTAAGTAGTTATTACAAAACATAGGGGTAAAATCAAATAAGCGTTTATTTTATTAAAACAGAATATTCAATTTAGACTATGCACATAAACATAATAGTAAATTCATATTAAAATGATCGTATCCTCACCGTCAAATACTTTCGACTAAATATAGTTGTTGCTAGTGAATCTATCTCTATAGTCAACCGTGCCCGGTCTCCCCTATATACAAATATGTTCTTCAACAATTTACACAAATAAATTATCAAGTACTGATATTAAGCAATAATAATTAATTTTAAAACAGTAAGTCTTCGGCCCAACGGACTGGTTATCCCAGATATGTTATATTCAAACCAGACCGCATGAAAGTTTACTAACTTTAATGTTAAATGAAACTACCAATAATTATAATTATCAATCAATTTTTCGTTAATGTTTACTACTACTTTACATTACTATTATCTTTAAGTAATTCTACGTGCAGGAATATATAATTTTATATTGTGATTAAATCAACAACATCAATACTCTTTATTGTTCACCGACATAAGAAAAGTAGAGAAAGAGAGAGAGAGAGAGAGAACATTTAATTGCACAGCAAAATATACAAATAAATACATATATGCATAGTCATATATGTATGTATTTATTGTAAGTTATTATAATAAATGTATTAACATGATTATATTCCGAATATCGGACATAGCTATTTGTAGACAAAGAGTGTTTGCTGAGCAAATTTATAAATGAAAATTAATACATTTTACTGTCTTAACTATAAGGTAATACAATAGGCGGCCTTATTCCTTAAAGAAATCTCTTCCAAGCAACCTTTATATGGAGAAGATCTTATTCAAAGTTATTTGTTGGCGTGTAGTACAATAATATACTGTTAAGTATTATTATAATAATATGATGGATACGTATAGCTATAAAAATATATACGTACATAACATACAAATGTATTATATACTTATACACAACAAATTATAAATCAATTATTTAAGTATAATATTATATTTCTACCTATAGTATAACCCCTTAAGACTACACGTCTAGGTAGTGTAATGAGTAAAGGTATAAAACAAGTTAATAGAAAATAATTGAAACTGTTATCGTATTTATCTGTAATATATGTATCAAATCACAATTTTTCATTGTGTTTTGACTGTTAAACATTTTCGGCCCAAGGTCTTGTAACAGTTGAATTACACACTATCATTAAGCACTTATAATAATTATCATACCGCTTTGGCAGTAGTAGAATGGGGCCGTCGGCTTCGTTTCAGTGTTTATTCTTCCCTAATTCCACCCTAATTAGGGAAGGTGTGAATTTCTTTGAGGGCTACGCGCGTCCCGAGTGTGGGCCAATTTTGTCCGCTTTATCTATAAGGATATCTTGACACAGGATGCGGCCGAAATAGACACCTACGAACATTCGGGATCCGCTATGTAATTGTCCAATTAAAGTCACAATTTTATGTAAATAAGTAAAAGAAACAACAGGCAATGTTTGAATTTTATTAAAGCACGTTTGAGGAAAGGTGTTTCATAAGGCAGACACGAATACGCTTAATGTTCTGAGTTGATTGACCTTACGGAGTGTTAGTGCCAGAAATGTTCGTCGAATGCCGACACAGAAACTCGTGTTTCCTATTGAATAAACAACAAAGGAAAATTAACCGATAAACACGATAGCGTTTTTCCGATCAGTCATTATAATATTCATGTGAATATGTAAAAACGTGTTCACATTGTATTCTTTTATTGTTACCGTTTGACTGTTGCTTAACATACTTTTTAATTTTGACAGCTTTGAAGATTTATGACACATTATGTTGTATAAAATTATCGCTACTGCATCTCCCTTGTAAATATGAACGGTTATTATTATTTTTCTTTTTTTAAATCTGTAAACACTAAACGTTTATCTACGTCTATACATATAAAACAACTGTCTACAGATATTAATCAACATAACAAGTATATTTGTTAACGCTGCTGATCCCATATTCACAGATGGTTTAAATACGCTTGGCCTTCGGGGAGACTTAGAATTTCTCTGCGTGTTCTACCTATTGTACTGTACAGTACAATATGTTCCAAGGAACTGTTCAGAAACAAAGCCACCAGCATTGGTTTCTTTTTACCACCGCAAAGCACGCCATTGGCTGGGCGTTCATTTCCACTTCCATGAGACGCTACAATCTTGTACGCAACGGGTCTCTAGAACGTTTCTTTTGTGCAATGTGGGGATTTGGAATGAGACCACAGCTGTGGTTTTCCCACAACGCTACAATATGGGTTTTTTCAAAAAGGCTGTTATAAAATTTATTTGAGCCCGGCAGAGTATTGGCGACACCTATGGTGTTGTGAACTCGTATAGGCGATGGTAACCACTTCCCATCAGTTGGGGCTCCTGGCTGTCTGCTGTAACTCCAGGTATAAAAAAGCAAAGTGTAGTTTTTGTATGATTTAATGTATCTACGTCACCCAGCAACAAATCCTAGTTTTGCACCTTAATTCATCTGCAAGTACCGGAATTAGCACTATCTGCAGCTTAAAAAGTATTGCATGAGTTCAGCAGACAGGCAGACGTCCTACATGATGGAAAGTAGTGTCCATTGCTTGTGGACTTTTATAACACCAAAGATGCTAGCAATGTGCTGCCATTCTCTAAAAGAAGACTGGACCCTGACTTTTAATATATTTATTTTTATACTCTTAACCAGAGGTGGTAGTCATCCAGGCCGGTATATATACCCTTCCAGAAAGCTGTAGGTGTTTTTGTCGCTTCTTACGATAGGCCGCTCGGCCATAGGAAAATGTAATCTTTCTCCATTCCTGCACGGATAAAGGCCTTTTTTTAGAGTAACATAAACGGAGCCTCTTCAGAAAGAGCTTAAATAATTTCGAAAAAATCTAATGAGGTAGGTACGGTCGTCTTCATTTCTAATTTATCTATAAGAGATATACCTAACATAGCTCGCTTTATAACCCGTTGAGTGAATAGGAACTTGTGGACCAATTCTGCTGTCAGTGTTCATATCTCAGTTCCGTAGGTCAGGACGGGGAGGATGCACTGCTCGAAGACTTATGTCTTCAAGTTGTTTATCCCCATGAAGTAGGTACCACATTGGTTCTATTGACGTGGCTTATGTCCGTGAGATGCAGTAATCGCCTGCCAATATGTAGACCATCTCCAAGTTTGCTTACCTGAGTAGATACATAAAGAGTAAAATTACGTTTTAAAGCCCAGGATGCACTACTTTCTTCTACGCTTTATGTACCTTACTTCAGCAACCATCCCTGTAAATCCCTTGAACCACCCTTGAAATGAAATCCCTTGAAATTCAAAGAGAAATCAAGACAGAATTTCTTGAACTTACCCCTTTTACCGGGACCAGGTGTAATCGGTGTTATAAGCCATTTGTTTCCCACGTAATTATAATACTGTTTAACGTTCAACCAAATTATAATTTTTAAAGGAAATCGTAACTCTTGAAAGTGTATAAAATAAAATACCAAAACTGGTTAAATTTCATACTTTTTTACCGTTTATAATATCCAGTATAAGCAGGTAACGGGCTTGAAACAATTCTTTTAGTATTGATTTTAATCTACCGTAATTAACTCGATGTAAAGTTGTGTTAAAATACGTTACGGACCAGATTTTTTCGCACGTGCTTTTTATAAAGATTTTGCATGTACCTACAGAAATATAATAATGTAGGCGTCATAGCGTGTTGTTTGCATTATCGCGATGATTCACCTGATGCTGAAGCGAGACTGGTAATGAGATAAGAACAAGGCAGTACAATTGGTTGTAATTTTTGGGACAAATGTCAGGGATTATCATACAATCGTAAATGAATAGTTCTACTGCAAGGTTACGGCGTGTAGATTGCAACTATTATAGGGAAACTCACCTATCCTATCCTATACTCACTTATATGTATGACCTTCAAATAGTGTTCTCCAGTGGAATCTATTATTAATAAAAAAATAATCATTTGAATTTGATGGATAGATACGTTAGTAACTTCAGATCACTAGCCACTACAATTTGAATAAACAATTTTATATTTTACTAGCTGTCCCGGCAGACATCATCCTGCCCGGTAAAAAATAGGGGTTGATCGTAGAGGGTTGAAAATCTAGGGTTGTATGTATTTTTGTGTGTTGTATCATAAAAAAATAGAAATTAAAAATTTTGTCTAAAAAATAATAAAAAATTTAGGGGTGGACTACCCCTAACATTTAGGGGGATGAAAAATAGATGTTGGCCGATTCTCATAGATACCGGATAAGCACAAAAAATTTCATCAAAATCGGTCAAGCCGTTTCGGAGGATTATGGCAACGAAAACTGTGACACGAGAATTTTATATATTAGATTTATTGCACTTTTCACACTATATGAATATGAGATTACTTTTCAATGACACTGCCAAAATTATATCTGTTATTTTTCGGTTGTAGCTAGGTAACCACTTTATTTAAATAGAGAATACTAAAGTTTTCTCTAGGGCCATCTTCAACGACATTGCATCCAAGATTGAGATGAATAGTTGATCTGTAAACGGCTGTCATTCATAATTATAATCATCGATGCAGGTTTTTTAATCTGTCGATTTTCTCTAAGTAAATTTTGTGCCAAACCAAGTATGCCTTGGAATTCCATCCACATTACGACGTCGGACAAGCAGGGGTATAGTTCTTGCAATCCACAAAGGCGGGTTGGCTTACTCCTGGATGCACATGTAAATTGTGATAGTGTGTTTGACGGAACGATCAGTTGCGAGCAAGTATTACAATCGTATTTGCTTTTTGCACGCACTCATATATACACGATACCACAAGTAAAGTCCGCTCACTTTTATGCATTTCAAGAATTTCAAGAGACAACGTAACCGAGACACAATAGTTATTTCAAGTAAAGGAATTTAGCGTTTTATTATCTACTTTTGTAAAATGTACCGGTGAATAGTAGAACCGCTTACCATCTCAAAAGTGTTTTCAAGTCATGGTTTAGTATCTATCCTCTTATTAAGCATCTTCTATATAATACCACGTCGTTTAATTTCAGATGTGATGGTGTTTAGTTATAGAATGTTGCCATGAAACTTGAACTTATACTACATATATTAAAGATCGTGTAGATCAAAGCAACGGAGATTGAATCGATACTCTAATACAAATGTGGTCGCAGGCTACAAATCTAAGAAATATCATAACTGACATATAATCGCGTAAAATATATTACACCATCATTAAATCTAGACACATATCACATTTGAAATGCGATTTTGTGAATATGCAATATGACACCTACTTAATCTACTACCATTAATATGTTAATACGTATCAAAGTAACAATGTGTACATATAATGTGACCCAAACTCACTAATGTAATAGATTTCACTGATTAACAACTGGTGCTCGATCGTTGGAACGTCCCATCGCATCACTGACAGACCATCACAGCGCACCGCGCCGAAACTTTAGCAAGTATTTCGGAATTATTACCGTGTACAACAAAAGTTATCGTAAATTTAATACTTTAATGAGGTCTGCCAAAGGCCCGACTTTGATAAAAAAAAGTCCTTGTGGTACCTGGACAAAGCCATCGCTCGGCGTCGCGTCACCCACGATTAGTTAACCGGGCGACATGTCATCGATATTTTTTGCTCTGCTGATGTCTTTAACGAAATTCATGTCATTAAGTCCGATTTCTCTACGATTATTTTTTTGTATGTTATTTAACAAATAGATTGGACCCTTATACGCTCGAATATTCAGTTACATGGTTTAACACTTAAAAGGGCTTAACGACTCTAACACATCCTGCGGGTTACGATAAAAAAGATGACAAAAAGAGAATACTTCTCGTGTTTGTTTTTTAAAAGATGTCTGCTGGAGATAAGGTGCAGCGGCACTTTAATCCTCGAAGCGTTCTATATTTGAAAAGGATATGATGACAACTTTTTTGTGTTCTTTATCTAATAACCACACATAACCAATACTTACTTAAAGACGTACTTATTTTCGAGTTTGTCCAAGTTGATAAACAGGATCGAAGTGTTAAACGTTGACATTGGGTTGCTTGTCATCTTCCAATGAATATAATATAAGTAGCCCAGTTTAATATATCCACTCGCACCAGTTTTAATTCATATTTAGCTGAAAATATTGCATCCTTTTAATCGATGCTTTCGACATTACTCGAAAACCTATTTAAAAGTGAATTTTAATAAAATAGCGAGCTTGTAATCCAAATTATTATACGATTCGGCTTAATCAAATTTCCAACATTTAATTACGTGTCAACTAGTGTTGTTTAGCTGTGTCGAATGGTAAAACCAGTTTTCTGTCATATAAGGGTCTTTGTTAACAGCTTGCTATCATTTCTATGTTATATCGTATTACAAAGTAGGGTTAAAAAAACATTTAAAGTATCAGAGAGTAACGTAAATGTTAACAATATTAGCCTGTCACTTCATTAAAATCGATGAACAAATTGACTTGATATTGTAGACATTGTAAACGAAGTACACACTAGTTACCATATGAATAAAGCAAACATAACTTAATAAACTTTTATCTTACTTTCTTCCTTCTTATCTCCTTCTCTACAGAAACTCATGCACACATACTTCCTAATAGACTGAGATCCCAGTCACCCCAGACTTACGTCATTTTAGGAAAGATGAATTTTTTAGGATCAGTAGTTGATCATAAACTTAGAAAGGTTTGGATACTTGCTAAGCTGAAAACGGGGCCGTTTTTCAGGTAACAGGTATCAAAGGTGGAAAAAACCATGCTAACCTACGCCAAAGCACGAAGGCTAATTTTTACATATGCCATATATGATATTGTTATAAACAAAGATATACAGTTTCCAGACATTTCCTGTGTTGACTGACACTTTAAAGAAAATGTGGCAACTTTTAGGAAGGCTGAATTTTTATATATATTATCAACTACAATATTTTAAAATATTTTCCAATGAGCCAGATAAATTTGACGGGCCAAAAAGCTTCCCAGACTCGTTAAGGGTTCAGCTGTGTGAGGAAGCGCGAAACAACTGATTTTAAAAATTTCATGTTGCCTAAAATCACGTGAGTGGCATGTCTGGGATCTTGGAGCATAATATATATGTATATGAACATGACCACATACACACTACATGGAGATCATAAATTTTAACAGTGGCAATTAGCCTGAGGAACCTCTGAATGACTCATATTATAGGTAATTTATACCTAGTTTCCGAGTCAGAGTGATCTTGTATTGTATTTTTAGCCTCTAAAATGTGTTTCTTTCTTCATTCATTCCTGTTTGTACTTTGTTTTTCTTAAAGACTTAATAAAGTTATATTTGCATTTACATTTGTATCTATAACAATAGATACAAGAAAGACTATAGTGATATATGTACTAGTAGCGTTTAAATCGATTGAATCCTTTTTAATCACTCGGGTCGATGTCAACGGAATTCATCTATCGATTGAAATAGCTCTTAATACGTATAGAATAAGGTTGAACAGACGTCACAATGGTTACAGTATTGAACCCCGACCCCGCGTGTATACGAATTTACCGAGCAAGGATTAAATAACTATGCAGGGTATGTAATGTAGGTAATGCAGGGACTCGACGTTTAACGGCTTCGGGATTACCTCAATAATTCCTTCAACACAACAAATGTTTGTTGCTTGTGTATGGGCGAGCGTGGACACTAGGCAGTTGGAATGTTTGTTGGGAATGGTGCGGCGCGCCAATGGAAGGCTCCCACCCCACACTCCGTGGCAACGAAGCCATACTTTACTAGCCGGGTCATGGCTTCTCCTGAGTCTACTATCAACCGAGGCGTGTCTTTACTAGGCTTAAGGTACAACGACACCGATCCTTCACATAATCACAGGTTAAGTAACAGGGCTACTACTATAACAAATTTATGAATACTTCTTCCAATAAGGTCCACAATATCATTCAGTGTTTAAGCTGTCCAATTATGGAACATGCTTCTACTAGAAGTTAGGCAAGCCGAATCAGTACTCTCCTTTAATAGAATTGTTAAGGATTACTACATTAAAGTATAATAATATATAATATGTATATATATATATCCATATCCATTTGTCGAGGAAGGTGATAGGCTATATATGATCACGCTAAAACCAATAGATACGGAGCACCAATGAAGAATGTTTCAAAATCGGGGTTTTTTTTAACTATTACACGCGGACGAAGTCGCGGGTAGTAATATATACGCTGAAAAGAAGGATAACATACGATAAAATTACTGTCTCAGGCATGATTGAAGACGTAAAATGGTACAATAAACGTTGACCGAGCTCCATTTTTCATTTTAATGGCAAATATTTGGAAAGTTATTTATCCAAATAATAGTCTGCACAAAGGCCAATTAAAAAAAGGTCCAATGTCGATCCAAGCATCTCGCTTTGTGATCGGACAACGGCCGGATGTTTATTTTGCAACCGCGTTATCGATTCAGGTAGTCCGGCGAATAAATCTATTACAACGACAATATGTCCGCCCTGTGTTCATTAATTCAAATAATTTAATCGCATACCGGTAAAGGTATTGTTGCAAAGTGTCACTTTTTATAGATTCTTTGAATGAGGGTTTTTGGACCGTTTCATATTTGCGTTTAACAGATAGTCAGTGACGTTGACGACATTAGAGGCACGCCCCAACATCTCACCCCTTTTCGAAGTATCGTTAAATACTCGTTTATAATCGATCAATTCTTTATACTATGCTAATTTAGTTTTTCGCGCCATTAGATTTATCAAGTATATTAAAAATTTACCGTGCGAGCATTCCATGCATCTGGGCCTAGTGCGGCCGCTTTCAGGGAATCGTTGAGTGAAATTGACACGTGTACACTGGTTCACTTTGATACTTGTCGTATTTCTGAGTGTAACAACACACCTGCGGAAGAAATTACGCAGAGTTTAAATTAGCGCTGGTCTTGCAGTCAACTTTCTGCGCGGTAAGTTCCGCAAGCGTGTCGTTATACTCATGCGATTCTTGGAAAGCGGCCGTTTTAGGCCCCTGTATAAAGGTTGTTGCTTTGCGATTGTGCTATGCGCAAGGAGGCCTCCTAATCTGTGACTGTGATTGTCTGCAATAGCGAAGGTGGAAACGCGCCATAAAGGCATTTCAAAATTTACAACTTACAGAGCACCATATCGACAGCCTCCAACAGTCCGCCGCCGGCGCAGGCGGGAATGAGTGCGGGCGGGGGCGGCGCGAGCGGCGCAGGCGCCGGGCGGCCTAGCTCGCCGGCCGCGGCCGCGCCCCGCTGCTGCGACACCGGCCGCACTATATTCCAGGATCCCATCACAGGCCAGACGGTCTGCTCGTGCCAGTACGAGTTCCTCAACTACCAGCGGCTCGCGTCGGGCATGCCCCTCTCCATGTACAGCGCGCCCTACTCGGACGCTGCGGCGGCCACCGCGGCCGGCATGGCGGCCTACTTCCCAGCGCTCGCCGCGGATCAACCGCCCTTCTACACTAACGCTGTAAGTACATTATTCTACTATATTCTGGTACGGCACTGTAGTGGAACACTTACAAGTTAATATTTTTAGTTATTAGACATTGTATCTTATATAGAAAGAAAGAAACCAAATATTTAGAACTACAATAAAACTATTAAAATAAAAACAATAATTAAATGTAGCCCTAAATTGGTCTTAGCTCAGCAAAACTGCCGGTTAATATAACCAGCGCTGATCTTCGGGAGTACATACACGAACACATACAAACAAGATAAAGATATGAAGTGAACCAACAACAACAAAAAAATTGAAAAAACAAACCATAACTGAATATTAAATACTTATTACTTACATAAATTGACTTTGGTTATGGACACCTATTATCTATAAAATTTAAAAAGAACGATGTAAAACAACTTAAATAAACAATACAGCATTTAACACACAACATAAGTAACACAGTCAGGATATATCAGGCACGCTCTCCACGTGCGCACCATCATCATCACCAGCTCTATGCTGGTATCATGAATAAGATCGGCCTGGCGCACATGATGGTCGTATAAGAACTTTTTCAGTTTGAGTCAGAATCCTTGGATACTTTTTATATTTTTTATAGGGGTCGGATATTGTTCCAGCATTTGGAGGCAGCATACCTGAAACTACGCCTATATTTTCTTATATTTTTAGTTTTAACTTGAATCGTCTTGAGGCACGTGTTGTCTTGACTTGAAAAAATTATTTAAAAAATCCCAGTGTTTTTTCATTAAAAGGAAGCTTTTTAGGGGCGTGGCAAGAAATTTAATTTTTAACGACCACCCTAATAAATATATATATATATATATATATATATATATATATATATATATATATATATATATATATATATATATATATATATATATATATATATATATATATATATATATAAAAACCAACATTTTGGTTAAGCATTTTTAATCTCTTTAGTTGCAATAAATATAGCCTGAACCAGTCTAAAAGTAAGTTACTGGCTGTTTTATAATCACGTCTGTCAGGGTCGGATTTCGGACTATAATTATAGTATTTGTTCTACAATTTCATGCTTCGTACTATATACTATCCATATCTAATGATAGTACGGAAAAATACTATAATTTCAACACCTTGCCTATATGATTAATATAAGTAGTATTTAAATACCATTCGTTGCTAACCCAACGTTAAAAAAAGTTCACTGTGATGTAATCACGTTGTCTAATCTGTAGTCGAAGAATACAGATTATAAATCGTCATCCATGAACTATTTACGAGGAGTTCCCGTGAATATACTTTTTATTCTGACATTCTGATTGTTTGAACAATAAGTTTGCATATTGCTGAAGAACCAATAAACTTGGAAGAGGAGTAAATTTTATGTAAACTCCTGTTGATTTAATGTTTAGGTATTTTTAATTAATACTATCTTTTAAAAAAAATTATGCTGTTGTTTTCAGCTTACCCAAATCCAACCCTGTCTGACATTGGTTTTAAAACATAAAATGTGTAAAAACATAACATGAACGACTTTGATCCTGTAAAATGTAACTTTGTAAATGCAATGAAATCATAAAGATACATTTAATTTTAAGCCCTGAGAAAAGAATTGTTAAACATATTAAGTTATTAAACCGGATCGCGGCAGGGAACGACTTTTTTGGTACGACGGACAAAAGAACATACATCATCGGATTACGATTCCAATTTATTATGGATTATTTGTATCGTAACCTTATTGTGATGGCTACTTAACACCACCGAGGATCTTTATAGCCTCTACCTTTCTAACGTACTATTTTGACATCCAGTCCTAATTATTTTAACGTAATACCTTTTGTGAATTGGACATCAGAAAAATATTATAGAAACATTGAGCTGCTTTGTTGTAAGTAGATGTTAATCCCTCCCGATTTTTCTATATACTATCCTAGTCTAATTAATTAACAAATATTGTGATATGACAACATGATCTAATCAAACAGACTGACAAATGCGGTCTATTTCTTTTGGCCATAATGATGTTATAATTTTACAAGATAACAATTAATACATCAATATATATAAAAGAAAGTCGTGTTAGTTACGCTATTTATAACTCAAGAACGGCTGTACCGATTTGGCTGAAAATTGGTAAGAGGGAGCTTAAAACCAGAAAACGGACATAGGAACCGGTAGATGGCGCTGAGATCGGGTTCTAGAATCCTCCTGCCTGGAGCGATTTTGTTTTTGTGTGTTTGAGTGGGTAGATCCCCGGATGTATTAGATTCGCAATTAGAACCTCTAGGTAGCCTTGGGACAATGCATGTTATTGGCTAAGTGTAAGGTGATTTCGGTGACAGCTGTCATTGAAACTGTACCTGACTTCGTTATTCTTTGATGGTCAAAATCCCGTGTGAATACTTACTTACTATACTTCTTAAATATAAGCTCTTATACGAGCATGGTGACATTTTCAAAAGGCTCTTCAGGGTCAAATAATAAACTACGAAATAGCCAAAGACTACTTTGAGTGTAGTAGTCTTGAGGCCGATTTTGTTGAGAACTGAAGTGATATCATTAGATTTAAAAAAGAATTACCCTGATCAGAAATTAAATCAATTAGTTTGAAAAACATAATATTCTGTATTACATCAATAGATAAAGTAGCTTACAAGGTTCAATTTCTGTGAAGGAATTTCGAACCTCAAAATAACTCACTTGAAGAATTCATTCTGTATAGTGATATTCTTTTGATCATATATGTACGTAGCAGATCTTGTGCTATCTAAATGAAACGCCATTCAAATAAATTTCTTCTTACTGTCTTAATAAATAATTATATATCTTCAAAATACGAAGTGAAAATTTCAAACTTGTCTAAGAAGATAAGTAATAATAAGACTAACGAGTAATTTAGATCTGACCTAAAATACTTAACCTATTTTTTTTTAAATCCTGTAAACGGTATCTTGATAAAAAATTTAGACAAGGAGAACTGAATGAACCGATTATGATAAAATCTGGTATATTGTAATGTAAGTAATTGATTTAGTGGGATTAATATATATTATAGCCGTACAACTAGAAGAGTGGAAAGCTCTAGTTAAGATACATTTTACCTATCATATAAGTGCCACTACTAAACTGGTAACGGAACTTGTTTCAAAGAACGTATTAGTAAATACGTGATTTCGTCTGATAAAAAGCCCATAAACGGATAGTACTCACAAAGTGACCACTGTGCCGGTAAATTTAATGACAATAAAATTTACTGTATATGACTCATTCATTACAAACACATCGACCGCATCAACCAATTACTGCACTGGATTTAGGTATGATTTTGATAGGCGTATAAGACAAAAGAGTTATTTGTATAACATTATACTAGACTTTCAAGAGCCATTAGACAATATTTTTGGCAAAAGTCGTTGTTTTAATAATAAAACTCAGAATTCAAAAGTGACCTCGGTTCAAATCCTGACCGGAAAGAATGCGACACTTAGGCAGTTTTCTAACCCAATATGCAATTTTACAATAACCGCGTGCTATCGATGAAGGAAAACATCTTGATGAAACCACGAGATAATCGATGTGTCAAGCCCACCAGGCCCTATTGGACAAACATGGCGGGTATACCATCGGTTCACCTAATATGGACAAGCCCGATCCCAATAGTGGGCAGTTTATATGCGGTTATTGTTTATTTTGCATTTTGGTATAATTTTACAAGCTTTTATTTAACTTGCAATGGATGTATGTATGTATGCAAGTTAAATTTGACCAATTTCCCGGTTTCCGATTGGGCTAAAATTTTTGCACGAATATGTATATCGCGTGAAAATGCAATAATAGGTACCATGGAGCTCATCTGATGATGGAGTCGGAAGGTGGTCATAGGAACTCCTGTACTGAACAAGATAGACCCGTCGTGTTTGGGCTCGTATTACTTGTCTTGGCTAGCACTCTGCTGCTACATGGTATCCAGGATCTCAAAACCTTGTATTTAAAAACCTTTTTAAAAACAAGTTGTCTGAATTAGGAATTATAACTAATAGGTCAGTTAGTCGGTCAGTCTGTTACCATCTCAATCTGGGGTGGATCGGAAGAGATCGCTTTGTCAATACAATATCAATATACGACCGCCCTTTGTGCACAATTAAGTAGATATAGATAGGTTTAGTCCGTAAGATTATTTTTGTATTGGTGTGCAATAAAGAGTCATCTACCTATCTATGTATAAGATGGAAAAATGTAGATAATGGAAAAATGTATGATAAATAATACTTTTAACGGAAATCAGATTGATTCAAGAAGATTGGTTTGATAGTTATTAAGAAAGATATTTTTGAGTAAATGCTTTTTCTGGTTCTTTAGTGATGACGTCTCAAAGGAAGATATTCCAGCGAAGCGATTGTTATTCCTCGCAGGGCTAGGCCTATATTATTGTTGAAAATATGTATATATTCTTTGTACAATTCGGGAACGATTGCGACCTCAATTAGTATATTTAGTACATGCAAATCAGCCTTGCCTTATGGATGGGTATAACGAATTATTTTGTATACAATCTGTTTCGGTCATTCACGATCAAGGTATATTATAATATTTAAAGTTAAACCTGAATAAACATAAAATATAACACTAATGGTCTTATTCATATTCAATTAAAGTAAGTTTGCAGCCTGCTTTAAGTTTCTTTAAAAGCGTTGCAACTTACACTAACTTCATATAAATGAGACCTTTATACTTTAGGCTAAGGTACACACATACATTAGAGCTTAAGATGGAGTCTTTTGCGAAATATTCTTGTGTAGATACCAATCGATATTAATGTGTGAAAGTGAAAATAAAAATATACAAGTGTATTATTCCAAAATTGCTCTTAATGACGAGTTGAGACAGATAATGGTATCCTACTTCACACATGAAAACTAATAGCCACGTATAGAATCATAAAAAAACAGTCCCTCTATGCGAGAGCGCCTCACCGAAAGCCATGTGTGTGGGTAGAGACTTTGAATGATAATGATCATAACAACATAAAAGTAGCCACGGTGCGTAATATATGACGCGTAGTAAAACTTTTGGAGGAAGGTGTTAAAAGGCGGCCTCGTGAACGTGTCCCGGCAGATGATTCAATCATTCATGAGGATATGACCATACATCATCGGTGGCGAAAGTGTTAACTCGGCTGCCCGAAGCGGGGCCGCGGCCTCGGGCCCGACGAGCTCCTGGCTCACGTTTTTTATTTCTTTTATTCTCTTCTATAATTTATTATTACACTTTAACACTCGGGGTAGTTCAACTTGACGTGTTTTCGTTACACACCTTTGTTTGCTTTCAATATGTAGATGACGGATTAAATAAAATATGTTCTGTGTCTCTTAAATCTTAAATTATGAATAGACATTGAAATAGTCTAAGAATGGAATCGTAATCTAACAATTTGTCTGATATCATATACAGTGAAACCTGGTTAAGTGATACATCAAGGGACCTGCAATGTGGTTTCACTTATAGAGGTATTCCACTTGCCCAGTGTCTCAGATATCCAGGTATAAATAAATATCTGTCTCATTTACAGAGGGTTCCATTAATAAAGGTGCGATTATAAAATAAAATAACACGTTATGTAAACATTATAAATGAGTCCAAATTAAAAAATAATAATAATAAAGGTAATCAACCCGCAGGGGGGCTTTGTGGCGAAGCCTTAGGTGAGTGGCAACACCTCGTACCTGACTCCGGGGGCCAAGACAAGGCCCCCACCTCCGTGCTTGCCTTAACCAGCCGGCACGAAGTGGAGATCGCTAGAGCTAAGACTCAACCTCCAGGGGTGGAAGTGATAAACGGCATCACGTCAGAAGTAGCTTCGGTGAACCTGCAGCCCACCTCTCTACACCCCTTAGCCTCTCACACCCATGTTGCCCCTGCCTTTTATGGCATTTTTAGGGGCCCATGCAGGGAGTGGCGCGTCACCGTCTGCCCATTTTTCCATATTCCCTGAACATTGCGACGGGCAGACGCCATAGTCCCCAAATTCTCAGACCCCAAGTACCACTAGTAGTTCATCCCAATAGCCCGGTACTTTTTGTCCTCATTTCCCACAATAGTCCTACACTGGCCGGGGCTTGTCCTTGGGTACATTTTATATGGTGGAGACAGGGATAATCGCCGGTCAGTGTCCCGCCACATTTCCATTAAACTTGTCAAGGGGCCTTGGCCTTCCCATGACCCCACGCAAGCCCTCCAAAAGTCCGGGCCATTTTCATGTCCCGTGTTCTCTCAAGGTACATATCTAATAAACAAAAGTATTCAAGCACGTTTACTCGTATTACAAATATGGAAACAGAATTGATTGTTTTTTGGAAGTATTAGTTTTCAAACAAACATTTGTATGATAGTAAAGCAAAATTAAAACTGGAGGTCATTGAGGCTCAAAATTACTTACGTAGTTAAGTGCGGAATTTGCGGGTAAAATAAGAATAAGTAAGTGAACAAACAAAACGATGTTATCTCAGTTACAGAGGTCTATGCATATAAAATTCACTCGCTGTCTCAGTTATAGAGGCAACTGTGATGATAAATCGAAAGAACGAATCCCAGATATGGAGGTTTCCTTCGTCCCACTAACAGGGGTAATTCAATGCGAAAGTGTTCGGAACTCAGCATGAGTTCCAGTTATTGAGGTTTCTCACTTGTCCAGGTCTCTTTAACTAAGTGTCACTGTATGATAATATCTCTCATTTGCACATGGATATGTCATCACAGGAAACGGACGTGATTATATCATATTGTAAAAAACTAATGATTTATGATTCCATGGAAGTGTGTACTAAAATAGACGACTGATGCGCTCGACTCCGATCGATTCGTGGTTAATGCCCGTCATAATTTATTATAATTATATCTACTCCGAGACTATGACTAATTGATGGATCTTAAAATTGAACGATCGCAACATCATTAAAATCAATGTCTGAATAATTTATAGACAAAATGTGTTACTTTAGAGGCATTAAAAATAACATTAATATTATTAAATTATGCGTAAAGAGCAAATTCTAGTAAAAGTTACCGTTAATGGGGCATTTATAATTTTACTGCAGTGGCACATCGATAAATTAGCTCGTTGTAAAGGTGTTTCTGTAGATAGTCGTTCCTATTATTGTTTTAATTAATTTTGTGGAGTGGAATAATGTCATCGCTTACATCGACTGTGTGTTCGGGTCGAATCTCGAGCGCTACCTGCTCTTACGTGCCCGCGGAGGCTCTCAATGGATTAAATTAATTCCTACCATAAAAATATGTAGCATTCAACACGTTAATGGGATTAAAGGTAGGTTCCATTAAGACTATAATGTTGATACCAATAAAGATCACGGCGAAGGTTTTTACCTGCCTATCGTTAAGTCTCCCATACCAAACATCAATCATAGTATGTACATGTTTAATGTTCAACATTCTGAGAAGATAATTCACTAAAACATACAATGAAATTATTAAAATATCACTTTGAAATTATTTATAACATAATATGAGGTTACTAACATGACAGTTAATAGTGATGATATAGAAGAGTTGATATGTATTTTGGGTCTTTATCTAAATGCCTAAACCGATGTTTGTGATAATCAAGCTTATTATATCATTCCCAAAAGTGATTATGTAGTTTTATATATTGATTTCAATCAAAGGACCAAAGAGAAGCGAAATGTAAAATTGAAAAAGCAAGTTAAGTATGTATTTAACTGGTTAAGTGTTTAAAACTTTCATTAAAATCCGTTAAGTTATTATATGATAAACCTATCAGAAACAACCTTTTGCAATATAGTTTCACTCACACAGTCAGTTGTAAACAGAGAAACATAAAACAGCTTGTTAGAACTAAAAAGCTCTCAACACAAACTGTCATACAGGAATACGTAAATACAGGAATTTATTAAGTCTACGTAAGATATTAATTTTCATTTAGGCATAGGCATTTCAATTTGGTTAGTGTACAAGATGAGTATTAGGTTGCTACCCCTATTTTTGGTTGCTGATGATTTGATTATTTTTTTATAAAATCTGGTAAATCTGGATGCTCGTGCCTGATTGTTTGAAGCAACACAAACTGATATGAGAGAGGTCGTAGCAACAAAGGGCGACAGCGCGACTGGATTACGCTGTCGTACTTGAGTAAAATTTATTATCGGATTTTCGATTCGGCCACCAATGAAGTTGTTGGACAACAAAATCTTTTGATAGATTTATCCTGGCTGACCGCATTAAGACTCGCTCCTGAGTTATTTTTAATGCGTTGCCATAAATTTTTGGACCCCTTACAATCTGTCGTGCTTTTTACGCGATTTTTCTGGTGGATCGAACACAGTGCATCGTTAGTCCAAAAAGAAGTAACACAAAAAATGCGTTTTTTGAATTTTCACATCATTATTTTGGCAAAATGCCAAATGCCTGAATAGTACCTACTCTTGATTTTGAATTGCAGGTGTGAACACATTAATAATTGAGTGTTGGTTGAATTTGCTTGAGATGAAATCTTGGAAGAAAGTTGAGAAAGCGAAGTAATCGGCAATTAATAAGAGATTTATTGCCAGATAATTACTTTATATGCTTTAATTTATTCATAAAGTGCAATGTTTCAGAGCTATTTAAATATAAATATTTCACACAATTGCAAGGTGATTTGAATGTGAAACTGCAATATTAACAGTTATTCCGCCTGTATCTAAATTACTCAATTATATATTACATGAAAAGCGAAATAACTAGGAACTTTTATAACTGCTCATATAAATGTCTTATTGTTATGAAACAGATATTTTCTACAACGGTCTAGTAGTTTATTAATTCCTCTATCTCTATTTAAATAATTTCACAGTTACCTAATATTATATTATTACATCGTCACTTACATTTTAGAATAAATTATCGTTTATAGTCTATGTAGAAAAGTCACACTTTGAATTAATTTTCCCACAAAATCCAAATTTTTGCCTTATTTCTTTTTTGATTAAAGGTACCACGGTATCAATGTTGAATATTTTTAGTATTGCTTCTTATAATATTTACAAATCGTGAGTTAACAGATAAGATTCACATACTTACAAACATATATTATTAGGCCTGTTTCACATGGGTAGACGGAGACGATGGGTCTCTAATTATAATATATATTTTAATCATTATACTCGTATACATCCTTAGACGACATTTGCTTTCACAAATCTCTTCATACATTCAGGCTTACTGAAGGTGCTTTTTATTTTCTTTTTCATAATATTAACAAGTTGATCGTGGTATATCACGTTGACCGACACTGACTTGACTTTACCAGTCACAATGCTGTCACAAATATGTCTGTCAATCTCCTTTCATACATTTAGTTTACATTAAAGCACCCTAATGGAGGAATGTTCAGCTAAATACGCTAGCAATTTTTTTATGTTACCTACGAAACATCAGCGGCAATTCCGCCGAGTTGGGATCAGCGCTGATACTTCAGTCGCCGATCTTCAAGCGCTGTATTGCAAACAGGTATCTCGATAGCCTTATCGACTTTCAAGAATAACGTAACTATATGCAGAACAACGTATGGCGACAAATTCTCGAAATCATCGAAATACATAAATTAGGCTATAGGTTCTGATAAATGAAAAACATACATTACTTTTGTCGAATGTAATGATATGATTGATGCAGCAGTATCCATCTGTGCCCATTAAATAATAATAGTTAAGGCCGAAACGTTGAACCGATCGATCAAGAAATCAATCCGACGTGGATCATTCCTTTAATGGATCAGGTTAAAGCTACCGGAAATATAATAAGAACCGGCCAAGTGCGTGTTGGACTATGCACCGATGAGGTTTCTGTTGCAATGACAAATGATGACTGCCACTTTGCCATTTGGTTTCAGAATGCTGAGATATGACTATATCTATAATAATATTATAAAGAAGTAAATTTTGTGAGTTTGTAGGGGGTAATCTCTGGATGTACTAAACCGATTTTCAAAATTAGTTTACTGTCCGGAAGCTACGTTAACAGGGAGTGTCATAGGCTATATAGAATGACGCTATATACCACGGGGGCGGAACAGAGCGCGGGTGAAACCGTGCCGGGCCGCTAGTGTATTTATATATACAACGTTATAGGCTTAAAATTACTATATTTTATTTCAGGAAAACAAGTCCTATAATCCTAATATATTTTACATTATACCAATCATACAGAATTACATTATTACATACAATTTTAAAAATTAAGTCATAAATACATATTCACACTTATTCAACCGTTAAAGAGGTGTTGAGCGGTGCCACCTACTGGGTCCAATCGTGAATCGAAATCATCCCGGAATCCATTTGAACACACACAAAAATAATTTCACCTATATCCTGGAACCCGATTGCAGCGCCATCTACCTGGTTCAAATTTGAATCTAAACTATCCCGGGATCCACATGTACACGCACAAAAATAATTCACCTAAAGCAGACAAATGAAAATGAGTTTAAATGCAGTCACCATTGCCGAAATCGGCCGGGACAGATAATTCACAAATGAATTGCTAGATTGATGTTTCTTGAAGTGATAACTTCTTGTGGGAGGGTAAACTGCTTTGTTACGTAACGCGTTACGGCGCCAGTCTTTCTGGCTTCCCTTTCTCACGCATACGGCGGCTGTGGGAAAACTTTTATTAATAAATAACCTTCCCTTACATTATCCTATTAATATACATAAAATTTTAGTAATAACCTAAGCTTTTCTCAAGTTAAACAATTTCAAAATTAAATAGTTCAACTTAGATTACTTTAAGTTATCACTTCTGTCGGACTTCCCAAGACTCACATGTTTTTTTAATTTATGAATATCATATTTTAATACTTATTATCCTATTCCGGACGAAGACAATTCCAAAAATACAACAATCATAAAAATCCCGCCGTTCTTGAGTTATAAATGGTGTAACTAACACCCATTTAGATTGTGCTGATTTCTAATTTCTTTCTTCATTTTACTGCAGGACCCTAAAGAATAGATATTATCATAATGGTATAATATAACAAGATTGTAATGGGTCCCATTTTCTGTTAACAATATAATATACCTTAAGCAATACATTAGGATTTAAGTTTTAATTGTATAAATCATCGTGTATACAAATATTGGGTGTATTTTGACAGGCGGCGGGGATCGAATTGAAAGAGAACTTAGCGGCGAGCGCGGCCAGCTGGCCGTACCCTGCCGTGTACCATCCTTACGACGCGGCTTTTGCTGGGTACCCCTTCAACGGGTAAGTGCCTTTGCTGTTATTCACTATTGTGTACTGCACATAAACCAAATCACATAGCGTACATTTTTTTGTTGCATAAGTTTTTATTTTTTACTAGCGGCACCGGCAGACGTTGTTCTGCTCTGAAAAAATGAAGATCTAGGACCCTATCCCAGCGGCACCTACCGGTTCCAATTGTAGATTTAAACCATCCGCGAACCCACTCAAACACAAAAACAAAATCATCAAAATCGGTCCAGGTGATTAGGAGAATTCTAGAACTAAATCTTCACGCTACCTATCGGTTTTAACGGGTTAAGAGGATCCTATTTCCGTCTCCTGGTTCTAAGCTAGGTAGCTTTCAATTTTCAGCTAAATCGATGCAGCCGTTCTTGAGTTATAAATAGTGCAACTAACACGACTTTCTTTTATATATATAGATTTCTGAAGCATAGCAGGCAGGCTTACGGCCCCACTATAATGAAAAGTGGACACCGTCGCTATGGACATTACCAATACCAGAGGTGGATATTCCTAGACCAGGGGTGGTAGCAATCCAGTCGTGCTAACTACCACCTGGCTGTGACTTGTTTTGCTGTACATGTATAGTTCTTTATAAGCAGATAATTCTGGTACATCACACACACCATTTTGGCAAACAATAATTAAAACTAAATTTTAACGATTTTATGCGTGTTATTTTGTTATTATTTTTATTTTGACGTTTCGGCTACTTTTCAAAGTGGTCCGAATATATATGAATTTTCATTAAAATACAACACTTAAAACCGTTACAGCGTAGTTTTGTTTATTGTACGGACCGCGAAAACTTATCTAGTAAATAAATAGTGTAAGTGTGAATACCTTCATTAATGATGTTTAAATATTCTAAGTGTTGGTTGTTATGCATTCACTTGTCTTACCGTTGATAGAAAGCCATAATTTATATGAAGCCTAAGCCGCTGTTGGACAAACCATTTCTGTTTTTCTTTCAACTTTCGTGTTCTTACAGTCTTGCGACTTTCGATAGAATTAATTAAATTTGGTTGTACTGTGTTATTTTTGCATTATATCAAATTGAAACCAATAGTAGAAAGTAATTAGTCAATTTCAGGCCGGTTCCTATATCTTACTTACTCATTGAATTGTCCTATCATCGGTTGAATATTGACATTTTGTGTGGAGTTTATGTCTAATTTTAAAGTAGACTTTTTTTAAACTAAGCAACTAAATACAAAATTTTATTAAATTTTTATTTCAAAAGAAAAAACAGTTTGTGTGAACATATTACGTCAGAAATTATATAACTATTGTATAAGATATCTTCGATGCGTTGTTAGATATATGCAATGACTGATATTAATAAATTGTTGAGCATTAATATATTAAATATAATTAAGTAATTACCGTGTATGAGCATGTAATGAGGGTCGAGTGAGGTGACGTGTATTAATTTGGAAGATAATTGTGTGAATAATTAGATGAAGATTTATAATTAACTAGCTGACCCGGCACACTTTGTACCGCCTCAGAATCAATAAATAAAATATGTTGATTTCTCAACGACGGGACGAAAATTAAATATTTGATATTAGAAACAAAAAAAAACACTTTTAATAAGAGTTTGATTTCTGAACGACTTTTAAATTTAACGGCCTTACTTATAATAATCTCGTTAAGAAATGATTGGGCATCTTTTAAGTAAGAGAATCAGAATGAAACCCTAATCAATGAATATCTTTTTTTGCACTTATAAACGTGTATTACCTGTTGATTACCTAAGAGGACCGCAGGTAAACGAAATTTGAATGATTACCGTGGATTGTACCAAAAATATTCGACTAAAGAGGAGTTTATGGGTAAGATTTTCACTAATCAATTGCTTAGCAGTTTCTTTAAATTTAAATATAAGTAAGGCCCTAAATGATTTCTAAACGATGGAACGAACAGCAAATGTTTGACAGGTAGGAACAGTTTCTAAAGGAAAGCAATATTGTTGTTTTCACCATATATTTTTTTCATGTTTTACCTTCTCTGGACTTTCACAAATAATTCGAAACCAAAATTATCGAAATCATCCCAGCGGTCCTTGAGCTTTAGCGAGACTAATGAAAGCAATTGATTTTTTTGTAATAGATATGACAAATGATATAACAGTAAAATATGCTAAGCTCAAATGAATAGGATAGCAGAATCCCGACGTTTTAACGTTTGCATTAAAAGAAAAAGATACTCAAAATCTTGCCAAGATTCTCTATCATTTATAACATTTTATAGTAAATGGTGAATGCCTGTATGTAGAATGTTAAACTACAAAATAGATGGGTACAAATGTAGAAGTGACCAAAATAAGCTAGATGGATTGTGTGAAAGACGATATGATGATATGTGGTGTGACAGAAGATGTATGTCAGAGTAGAGGAGTGTGGAATAAAAAGACATATTGTTCCGACCCCAAGTAATTAGGATATGGTGAAAGAAAAGACAGACTAAAATGTAGAGAAAATGCTTAAAATACATTATGGAATTTGAAACAAGTAACTCGTTCAAAATAAAATTTGTTGGGATAGGTAAAGCTTTTGGCTTTCCAAACGTGATTAATTTTAATTAATGCAAATGAGATGTAAAATCTTGTAAGAGGTCAACAATACCAGGGTGAGTTTAGTTAATATAAATCTTTAAGAAATCTTCGATTTTAAAATGTACTTTCAAAAGTTCGATGACCCTTGATTAACTATTTGCTTAATGCCCTGGACTGTATTCAACGTCGGGCCGTTCGTGTTGGTGATGATCCCATACTGACAGACGGTCTAGATACGCTTGGCCTTAGAAGAGAATTCGCTTCTCTCTACGTATTCTACCGACTCTATTATGGGGAGTGTTCCGAAGAATTGTTTAGAATGGTGCCTTCGTCCTCTTTCTACCATCGCACCGCTCGCCATCAGTTGGGAGCTCCCCGCCACTTGTTTGAGCCGCTTCGCTCATATACGCAACGGTTCTGTTGAACGTTTCTTTTGCGTACCGTGGGGATTTGGAATGAGATCCCAGCCGAGGTTTTCCCTACAGCGTTACGATATTGAGTTTTTCAAAACTGGTGACATAAAATTTCTTCGAGGCGTTGGTGACGTTTCCGTCCATAGGCGACGGTAACCGCTTTCCAGCAGGTCGACCGTGAGCCCCACAACGTTAACAACGATTAACTAAGCCGCAAGCAAGTGCGGGTACTCATGGCTCTACAATCTTCTTTCCCACTGAATGTGAAATTTTACAAGCAATATCGGTCGTAGAGGTAAAAGTACGCATATTTGATTGTTCGTTTATGACATTATTTGTACTTTATTAGGGTTCTGTAGGCGTTATGCAATTGTCTAGTTCGTTTAATTTTTATAGGTAATATATACACATGTAATAACTTGACCTCAATGACTAACAGAGCAACGCACTAACTACTGATGCTAACTGAAAATTTGCATACCGGTTCTTCCTATACTCTATCTGCGCTAAGAGGGGATAAAAGTTTCTATGAAAATGATATTTTCAAAGAAAGGAGCACAAAATTTTGTATACCTGCTTCTGTATCTACGTTTATCGGCATTTTTGGAAAAACCCTTAAAGGACTGAAAAAAACCATGAAAAAACTCAAATTATAAGTAAACTTTTAATTAACTTTAAACCCTTATTTTTAAGCAATGCGGGCAAAACCGCGAGTATAAAGTTCGTTAATGATAAAATATTCTTATCGAAAATAACCAATTTCCGTTAAGTTATTGAACGAGATCCGTTGAAAAGGAATTTGTCACTTTTACGATTATCATTATTCTCCTATAATTATAAAGTACAGGACAAAAATATACGATCTTATTCATATAGAGTCAGTGGAATTTTGTAGGCCTCTACTTCTCTTCTTCTACTATAGAATAGTAGAGAAAATTTTAATCTCCTACAAAAGTTCACTCAAATTTTTCCTGACTAAATAGTGAATATAATGAATAGATAAAATCAAATAATTCCGATTCTAATATAAAACAGTTCAGTGGTTTTAGTCATCTAAAAATTCATTATATGCCACAGATCAGATGCACAGTCCTATCTTGAATGGACATTTAGTGCACAGTTCACTATTGGAAGCATAATTAATCTTTGAACGAGTCTGTTTTCAGTAGACAGACGAGTCCCAAAAGGCTGCAATATCGACAGACTCGTAGCGTCGGTAAAACAGAAAAATAGAATATCTCGGAATAGACATCAGAGCCTAGTTCGCCTCTATTGCATGTCACTCCATATTGCCTTTGTAAGGTTATACTACTTTTTTAGGCTTTTCCTTTTGTGAGCTGAGCTTTTATCCAACGGCTATGTTAATCCCTGTACCTACTATAACCGAATTCACTCCGTTCGATTTTTAACCTTGTTTAAGCAATCAATAGAGTAGCTTTTACTTAAAGCGTTTAATCGCGGGTTTAATTTATAACAGCTAAAGATATATTAGAATAAATAAGACTTTAATCACTTCAAAAATACTTAACAACAATAGATAAGAGTTGTTTAAACTTATAATATTCCTTTGTTTTTAAAATCTATTCTGAAATAATCTAAATGTACGTGAATAAATTATGATGCTACCATACGATTTAAATATGGTGGGGTTGTAGAGGATTATATATTTGAGGAGGTGTCACGAAAATGTTTCCAAATTTTTTTTCATTTTAATTGGTTAATGGAAATTTAATTAGTAATTTTCTATTTCATGTAAAGTTTCGTAAGACTGTACCAGCCCAATTATATTAAATAATAGCCAGTCAACTCGCGAGATTGGTGATATAGTTGTCCTACAGTATTTCTTACCGAACCGTTTTAATTTATAACTCGCCAAAGTCAAGTAACTGGCCACTTAACTTATGTAAATCAGACTTCTCACTTTTGAAAGTTAGTGTAAGAAGTTAAAATCATAATTGATCATTACTTTACTTTATGTAACTTTTACTGATAGCCTTACTTACAACTTACTTACAATATAAGTTTTTTTGCCTATATTATTTTTCAATCTGTACGGTTGTAACAAATACCTACAAGTGTAAGCGTCATCGTAACTTCGCGAAAAAAATCAATAAACACATATATCGTAATCACAGAAACATGAGAAAGAAAACCTCTATTGCATCTTTTCTTAGTCACACATTCAGATATATTACCAAGATGGCGTAAAGTATAGACTCAACCTGGCTCGGTGACCTCCAGCCTCCTCTTACAGACACCCCGTTCCTTACAACTTCAAAAACCTATTATTTCAAAGTCTTTATATCATCTCGAAATTATGCACATTTAAATACCCAAATGTATGACTTGCTCAATTTACTGAAGATCGTAGCGCTTGGCAAATGGTAGAACAACTGTGGCCGCTTCACCTCAATACTATAAATTACTTGCTTAAAGTACCGCCAATTATGTGTCCAGCAACTTGTTAATACCTGTTACAAAGTGCCACCAAAACGTATCGTATTCATATTCACTAATCAGCCTTGTTATCCATTGCAACAGATCAAATATACGTCTGTCTTAAAATAGTTATTATTTCTTGATACCTAACAAAATATATTAGACTATGACATTATTATACGAGTAATTTACTACAACTGTAGCTTCATAATGTCTCCTATAAATATATATTAGCTGCCATAAATTTAGGTTGTCAACGCAAGTAACTTACAACCATGTACAAGAAGTGAACATTTTGTATGAAAAGAACCTTTTGTACCAATCGAGAAAACCTTATGTACTCATGTAAAATGAACCGTGGGCATGTAAAGGATCAGTTTACTTAGGGGAGGCGACACCTGAGCACTGAACACCGACACAGTCCGCCCCGTGACACCCGTACCTACGCACACATCCGCGGAAAATCTCATTACGGCATTTACAACATACATACGGCGTGGCGGGACTTCTGAGATCTAAAGCTGACTGCACATTCGCTACTATCGCTTGATTAGTAGTATGCAAGATTATGTAGTGGGAAATGCGACTAGTGAATGCATCTTAACAGTTGCCCGACTTCAGCGCAGAAGCTTACGTGATTACATGGAAAGAGATATCTGTCTTTGATCGTATCGTCGATATAACAAATTTCTTGAAATAAATCGATCTATATTGCAATATAGGGCTTTTCAAAAAGGGCGTAGATAGTTATTTACCCTTCTATAAGCGGCCATCAAAATTGCCGCGCCTGAACTAAAATAATTATATCGTCTCTTTTATTCTAACACAAATTCATTTCAATTATGTGTATTTGACCACAAATGTGTGGTGCTTCCCAATTGGCCATGTGTGACAGTTCGCGCAACTATTCTATTGTGGTACCGTCTTAAGGGTTAAATCCCAACGAGATTGGCAATGCATCGACTTTTGCTGAGTGTCGCAGATAATAATAGGCGATGGTAACCACTTGACATCAAGGGCGGTATGATCATAAGCGTCTAGATTATTTGCGTAGGCACCAATAAGCTTCTGAGATCTATCGCGGCAAGGTACGCCTGCCCGTTCCAGAAATATTGCGTAGGGGTAAGCATTGGCTTAAAGTAAGTTTATATTACTAACAATAATAACTTCAATTTGTAAGACACTATATTGTGGTTTTAGGAGAAACCGTAGCGTTAGAAACTCTTCAGTAACATGTCTAGCTCAAATAATTGTATATACCAAACCACAATATCTTACCAAGCGGTGGTAAATAAGATTATGTTTCCATAGAACACTTACTATATCAGTAATGGATGATGCAAAGACAACTGGAGAGTCATTCATGTTACTTCTCGATTCGCTGCAGAAATGACGGCCGAGATACAATGCACCTACTTGTGGCAAGCAGTTTAAGTGACAGAACAGCAGCTTAAGTGATAACACAGGTTGTCGATCAGCCACCATTGTGTGGTCCTGTTTAAATGGACGACATGAGCTGGTGGAAGTTGCGTAAAGTTTCACGACGCGACGCACAAAACACAAACTAGTAAATATATTGGGTCTAAAGCGTATTCTTTATCTACACTATGCAATAGTATAGAGAAATAAGAAAATATAAATAAAAAACGGAGAGAAGAAAGAAGGAAGATACCCATGTTATAGCAAAAATAGGATAAATTAGGTATATAGGTGATAGATAGTGCAAAAAAGTTGCGGATTTGGCATACACCGGGTAAGTCAAGAAACGCGGGTAGAATACAAGTGATCGATAAGCCTTCGGCACCAGTTATATCGAGTACCTACCTCTACCGGTTTCTGGCCGCTACACTGAATAATCACAAAGCGGTCTTAATCAATAGACGAGGAGAACAACTGCAAAGCCGCAAAAAGCAGCTCTGACTAGACTTTTGAACTGTATAACTTTTCGAGTTGTAACAAGAACTCCATTACTTCCAATCAAAAATCTATAATTGGTCTGGGGTGGTACGCTATGGGCTAGGCTTAGATGTTATGAAAAAATTGAACAATATCAATTGAATAGTTAGCAAAAAACCAAAATCAAAAAATGGTTATTCATAATCTCTTCGGAATCCTACTTTGTGTGAGGACTGTCATGCACTTTCCTAGTTTTTGTATAATGTAGCTTATTACGGTTTGTATCAAGTCATGAAAAATTTCATAGAAATATTAAATCGTTTACGTTACTCACAGAATTACGAATGATTAATTCATAATTCTGATTTACATTAGTTAAGTAGTACCTTTGGTATTCCAAATATTCATTGGTGATGTTAACTGCTTTCCATCAAGTGCCTGTCTGCTGAACTCCTGCAATAAAAAATATTATAATAAAATAAAATCTAAATCAGGAACTTATCAATTTTAATTTGTATTAATGATTGAAGTATGTACAGTTCAAGCGCCATCGCTTGTTTATTGATAAAAAATTGGTAAATATAATTATTTTTAGTAAATTCGATAGGATCATGTACTGAAATGGTATAATCACAATCGGCGTATACCGACCTGTGTAGATACGATCCGATACAGCCGACACGCATATGTAACGATAGCGGCGAACTTGAAAGGTAACAAAACATGAGTTTATTAGATAATTATGAATGTTGTATCAGATTATCAGCGCCAATGTACTCGTTTTCGAGAACCGCACACTGCTCTTTTTATACCTATCAATATGCCCAATAAGTTCCTGTCAAATATGTTTTATATTTAACCTACAGCCCAATTTTGTGAAATGGCCACAACCCAGTTATCAAACACGTCTAGATCAGCTGGTTTTGAGGCGGAAACAGCTGAATCACTCAAGCGGTACAAATATGCAAACCTCGATGAGAGTTATATGTTTGTGCAATTTGCTGTTGAAACGACTCATAGACTCTTCGGGAGACCAGAAGACTGGTTCCTACCTCATTCAACGGATCTGTATGGCGATCCTTCATACATACACTCATGTTTATTATTGCCGCATTTTTACCTGGCCAATCTTTAACACATAAAATCAAGATGGTAGTTTAAAGTTATGAAACAAAGCATTTTTTTACTGGTGTAGTGTACACATGGTTTGCGTCTATTACACCTTTATACGTATTTTTATTACCTGAAGCAGGCAAACAGGCTGACGGCCCATCTGATGGAAAGCGGTTACCGTCGCCTCTGGACATTTGCAACACCAGGGGTCTTATTTAAAAAACCCCATGTCATAGCGCAGAGTGAAACGCGACGGGATGTTCCTTCCAGATCATTGTTGTAAGCGGAATAAATGTTGTGAAATGGGGATGCGGTTGTAAAAGTGAGGCGTGTTTTAACTCGATTAATTAATACTAAGTTCTCGTAACCCACTGTGTCGTGATTGGCATCCCTTAGCCCGTTTCACTCTGAGAGCTCAGGGTTCGTTCTACCTAAATATAATATTCGTCTGAGATGTAAGAAATATTTTTTTTTACTAAATTGACCTCTTTTCAAAGTACCGTAAAGTTTCTCTTTACTTTGAAAAACAAATGATTCTGGAATATTTAAAAAACAAGTAAACCACTATCACTATCAAGTATTTCTAGCAGTTAGCGTCCTCCTTGCGGCTGGTCGCAGGCAATCGGTGTGATCTTAGCTCTGGCTCTGCGTTCTAGTGAGGTCTCTCATTCGTCTTCTCTACATTTTCTTCTTTTTAGATGTTTTTCTTTTTCCTCTCCTTTTCTTTTCTTTCGGTAGCTAATATAATTTATATTACTTAACTAGCTTCTGCCCGCGACTTCGTCCGCGTGGTGCGGTTTTTAACTATCCCACGGGAGCTCTTTAATTTTTCAGGATCAAAAGTAGGTATCCTATATGTTGACCAGGGATATAAGCTATCACCATACAAAATTTCATGTAAATCGGTCCAGTCGTTTCGGAGATTAGCCGGTAGAAACGGACAGACAAATAGATAAACAGACAAACAGAGAAACAAAAAAATGGAAAAAAATCGAAATTAGTTCTATTTCACTTCTTACATCCCCCTGACTCGGTTTTTAGCATTTTTTTTTCATTGTACAGAAATTTGACCTCTACGATTTTATTACATGTATAGATTACGGCAAATTATGTTGGTATGGTAAAACTACTCAAGTAAAACTACTTATCTATAAGTTTCATAATTGGTATTTAATTCTGTACAATACTGTTTTTTGTCCAAATAAAAAAAAGTGATCAAAACGTCAGTAAAATAAAAACATGCTTAAAATGCGTGAAAACATGCTTGAATCCCTAAAACAAATATACAATTATGCTGTGTTGTAAAAAATCTTTTGATGCATATCTGTACACATGAATGAATGAAAAAAGTAATGCGTTGTTTAATGTAAACCTAATGTAGCATTTACATTAATTTCTCTACGAATCACTTCATTAAGTTGCAGACTTGTTTTTGCGTGGGTAAATGGCGGTGTTCGTATTGATAGTGCATAGAACAAGGGTTTATGGTGCATTCACATGTTTTTGTATGATTTCTAATACGTCGAGTTGCCATTAGCAACACCTCATTATCAACAATATAATTAATTATATAGAAGTCGCCTAGGGCTTAAATAGTCTCTTTGAGCACTAATGAGTGAATGCGCCGGCTTACCTCACTGGAATGGATAGGCAGTGGGTCAATAATTGAACCTATATATTAATATATATATCGAGGGCATCATAACAAATCGGCGTACAGACAAAAGTGCAGTTTTACACAAGGGACAAAATAGTGAATAAAACAAAACTAGTTGATTATATAAGGCTGAAATTTGGAATACCCGTCTATTTAGGTACACTTACATACCGGTAAGACTTTCTAAATTGTATCATGCATATATTTTAAAAAACAAAAACAAAATGGCATTATGCGTATACGCCCATTTGTTTATAAAGACCTCGATATCCTTTATGTATGTATATAATAATAACAATATATTGTTTTTACATACATAATATCTCGCCTGTTTCCTATGGGGGTAGGCGGAGACTATAGATCTCCACTTGCAATGATCCTGACATACTACTTTCATTAACCTCTCCATACATGCACGTTTATTTAAGATGTTTTTTATCTGACTTCTTTATTACACATTGGTACATTTACAGACATTTGATCAAGCTCTGTACGTCCCGGTCCACCTGCAACAACTCTACTATTCACAATACTGTGTACTGTGTGTTTTGTAATTTGGATTTTATCTATTCTCTCTACATTTCCTAACTACCTTAATATCCCCTTTTCAACTCTTGTTATTACATCTTCTTTCAATCCACAACGTTCCCTTATCACACTGTTCCTTATCATATCATATATATTTAAATATTTTTTTTGGAATATTGTGCAACAAAACCCTGCCCTGGCTTTTGTGCCCTTTTTCTCTCCATCCCTAAGTTGTCTGGAAGAGATCGCTATTTTTAATAATAATAAGCTAATTTTATGTATCGCTCCATAAATTTTATTGCACAATAAAGTATATTTTATTCATATTCAGAAGAAAATTAAGTAAATCCGGAGGTCATAATTAGATATTTTTTTAGTATTATGTGAGATCAGCAGACAGGTAGACAGCCCACCTGAAGGAAAGCGATTATCATCGCATGGACATCTGTAACACATGTAGGTGCTAATGTGTTGCATATTCTAGACCAGGGGTGGTAGCCATCTAGGCGGGTTAACACCCTACCACCTGGCTGTGGGTGGTTTTGTCATAGGACAATCTCATACGACAAGCCGCTTCATTCGCTTTCATTTCTGAAGTTGCCATGGAATACGAATTCCAATCTAAGGATCGGAAATTAGGTATGCAAGGCCACTGGAATAACCCTTTCAACCACTAATTTGGGATTCGTATTCCATGGCATCTTCCGAAATGAAAACTAATTATATATACATATTAATGTAATATAAATTGTATACTTAACTGTGCACGATCTTAATTTAACGAACATTATAGAGTTACAATATTTTGCCTGATCATTGATTCTGAGAAAGCGTCCGAGACGGCCCCTATCGGCAAAATTAGAGATTACAGCACAGAAATATATACTCGATTTCCTGTTTGCATGCTAAGATATATTGTTGTGTAATAAAGTACTTGACGAGACAAAACATCTTAGTATTAATTCCAGTAACTTTCTATGTAGGTAATATCATTTGGAGGCTATGGTCGGTTATTTAATTGTTTTATCTTTATTCGGCTGTAGTAATGACTATTGGTACATATTGTACCGATTCAATTTTTCAAATAAAACTTCAGAACCGAATCTCGAACTGTACGAAATAGGGAAAACACTTGAAGAGGTCTCAGGGCCGATTTTAACGAAACCCAAAGTGGTATAATTAACTTTTTGAAATATATATATAAAGACACATACTGTATTATTAGACGAAAGAACAGCGCTAGTCCTTGTTGGCTAGCTTTGTGCTGAGATTGGGTCCAAATTAGGACTTATTTAAGTCCTAGCAAAAATAACTGTTATGTAACTACATAACAGTTATTTTTGCTTTTTTAATAACTCTACGGACTCGAGTTCCGTACCTTTTTTTACAACTTAATTTCTAGATTTAATTTATAAAATTTAACACGCTTATTAGTTATTTTGGTTCTTGTGTGTGACACTAATTTAATGATTTTTGTGTTGAGGTGTATGAATCTTACGAATAACTTATTATATTAATATTATCATATAGTAAATAAATATTAAAATAGCTAAAGACATGTCTTTAGCTATTTTAATATTTATTTACTACATGATAATTTTAATACAGCCTTAACATAATATTACAACAGCAATAAAAGAATGACGTCCAACGTTTTGACAAAGCTTGTCTTGTATTGAATTTATAAACACCATGATGTTATATTAATTTATTGTAATTTTGATTCTAAACTTATACTTATGTAGAGCGTATCTGTAACATGCTGGTGTGAGGAAGTGCATGTGCAGTGTGGGCCTTATGTCTATACTTTATATATATAGTTATATAACAGTTGTTGTTCTAAATAAAATATTTTTCTTTCTTTCCTTCTTCTTTCTATTTACACTGACATTTGATTTATATTTCACATTAGTATTTGATGGGAAACAATACAAAAGATTTCGCAGCGAAATATAAATGCACATATAGTCGTTAAGGTACGTTCAAAAACAGAAAAACGTGGAGCATCTTGCAAGGAGACGGCCACACTGGGCTATTTCATAAATCATCACATGTCAGATGGGTTATAACAAGCGTTAAATAACACAATTAAAATGTTGTTAAACGCTGGCCGGGCGTCTTTGGGCTAATAACGACGTAATGGGAGACTTCGGGCCGAAGGCACCGGGCAGGTGTTGGATCACACCGACGGCCTACCTCCTGATACGTATCTTTACGTAGGGCTGTCACAACCATATTTATGTATAAATATGAAAACATTTTGTATTGACAAAGTATTTGTCTGTGTGATCATAGTTAAATAAAATCCCATGGTATATTATAAAAATAGTTTAAGTGTTAATAATGCATTACTTGGGTAGAAATGCAATGGATGGGTTGTGTGAAGGATGATATGAAGATTTGTGGCGTGACAGATGTATGTCAGACTAGAGGAGTGTGGAAGGAAAATACACATTGTGCTGACCCCAAATAATTGGAATATGGTAAAAGAAAAGAGAGTATGCATCTTCTTCGTAAATATGATTGAATAAGAAAATAAAAGACAAAAAGAACCATACTAATTTTTTAAAAGTTGGTAGTTAGAACATTTATTATCCATACATAGATTATTATAAAAGTTGGTATGTATAATTATAGTAGCTGTCCCGGCAGACGTCGTCCTGCCCGGTAAAAAATAGGGGTTTATCGTAGAAGGGTGAAATTGAGGATTGTATGTATTTTTGTATGTTGTATCATAAAAAAATAGAAATTAAAAATGTTGTCTAAAAAATAAAATAAAATGTTTTGGGGTGGACTACCCTTAACATTTAGGGGGATGAAAAATAGATGTTGTCCGATTCTCAGACCTACCCAATATGCACACTAAATTTCATGAGAATCGGTCAAGCCGTTTCGGAGGAGTATGGCAACGAAAACTGTGACACGAGAATTTTATATTTTAGATAATTTCAATAAAGACTTTAAATTTTCGTGGGTCATCGCAACTTACATTATTATTCCGGAAAGTGGAGGTAGTTTCCGCGATATATGTACCTTTTGAAAGCTTACGCGTCTGAAGCAATATTAAAAGTCCTAGTATAAATGTTGTTGAAAAAGGGATTTCTTTTGAATAATTTGAATATCACAGCACTGTGTGTGTGTGTGTGTAATTGTATGTTGTCTTTAAAATACAGTACAAGTAATATTTATATGTATATCTCCTAAAACATATTAAGTGCTATTTAGGTTGATGTTGCAACCCTAGTGCCTAGACCCATCTTAATCACTGACAAGTAACTCGACAACGATCCTTAATGATATGTACTAAGTAAACACAAAAACGTACCATAATTAAGCATAATTTAAATTGACTTGGTACGAAAAGTGCTTCCGCTTGAACCAAAACGTCCTTTTATTGCATTTTTAATGGGGGTATCGGTGACTCCCCTTTCATAGACATAATTAATGTTAGATCTAGAAAAATGTTTTCAAATTAGGGTAGAACGAATTAACATATTCAATACTAGCTGTGCCCACAGTCTCGCTCGCGTGGATATTTTTCGTGGAACCTTAAAAAAAGTAGCCTAAGCTCTTTATAATATCAGCTATGTGCCAGTGAAATTTCCGTCAAAATCAGTCTAGCCGTTTCAGAGATTAGCGGAACAAAAAGTAAGACATAAAATAATATAAAAAAACTGTAAATACTTTCATACGCATTTGGTAAAAAGCTGTTATGTTGACATTACAAACTGACACTTATTTTTATTTATCTGTAGTATAGATAAGTAAATTTTGGTCTGTCAGACTGTCTGGATATTCTGGTTAATCTCTGAAACTGCTGGGCCGATTTCGACGGATCTTTCACTGGCAGATAATTGAATTTATAATGAGTAACTTAAACTAATTTTTTCCAAAACAATTTAGGGGTGCAGCGAAAAAATTCCACTCGGATGATGTCGCGGGCATAGTTAGTTTTGAATATAAAATAAAATAAACATGTCGTAAAAAGTTTCACTTCGTAATTGTATACACAAATAGTAAGTGACACGAAATACAAAACTATTAACTGTCACAATATTAGATTTATAGGCCAATTATCTAACTATACGTAGATCAATAAAGCCTAGATTTGTTATTTTAGTTTTAATTTAAAATAATTGAGTAATTAACACAAAAAAGCTGTCAGCTTGAAACCTTCGGAACAAAGGAAACAGCCAATAATGGTAGTATAATTAATTCACGTGTTCCACACCCCAGTTAACAATGTCCGTACACTGTTGTACCATTATTTCTTGCATTCTCAATGAAAAATTCATTCAACGAAATATATTTCCGGCATACGATACACGTACGTCGGCAAACAATCGAAAAATATGTATTTTGAATGGAAAGTAATGTTATTGCTCCGAATTTGATATTCTTTGTGAGTTAATGGAATAGGTTTTTGGTGGGGAAAGTGTTTGGTGGCTTGTATAATATTAACTTAATTACACTACATAGGTATAATGCGACGTACGTACGACGGCCTCTGTGGTTACCCGGGCTAAGTCTTAAGCTTATTGCAACGCATATGCCCTTGGTAATACGACGTACGTACGATTGCCTGTACAGCATGAAATATCTACAAAATAAGTACTTTTAAATACTTGCAATAAGTACATATTATTATTATAATGTCGGGGTAAAGGTAAGGAAAGGAATGCTCCGGTGGTTCGGGCATGTGGAAAGAATGTATGATGAAAGAATGACTAAACAGATATACAATGCAGAAGCCGCGGAAGGCCACGACACACCTTCCATGATCAAATTGAAACAAATTGAATCAAAGTGTATTAGCAGAAGGTGATGTCAGGAGCCTTAAGAACAGACGAGCGTGCATGACAAGAGCTATGAATGTCAAAGAAGCAAGTGAGGTGTGTAAGAATAAGCCTGTATGGCACTCTGTTGTTCGTGCCTACCCCGCAAGGGACCTGGCGTGAAGTTATGTATGTATGTATTATTATAATAACAGCTCATAAATGTCCCACTGCTGGACTCAGGCCTCCCATTATTAGGGGAATGGACAGTACACTCGCCACGCTCGTCCAAGGTGGCTTGACAGGTATGACGCTTCGGTAATCTCGATGTGTGTAGTGATTTTTGAGTTATTTGGTTACAAACATACATTAATATACATCTTTCTTCTATATAATATTAGTATAAATTACAACGCTGGACTACATCTTTTACTTGTAAATATGTTTATAATAGTATTTAATTTCTAAGTTTTTTCGTAGAGTAATTTATTTGTAATTTAGTTTATTTTTAACTATTCATTTGTAATTTCTATACGCTCATCTTAATAAGTATAGACTGTACTATGAAAACTTGTTATATATACCTACTATAAATATTTTTATTTTATTTTATCCACAGTAATTATAGGACCCTAAAAACTAACAAACAAAATAATCATTACCGCACAGGTCTTCATAAAAGGTCACAACTCACACTCAGCACTAATCTCTTTACATAAGCAAGTGTGAATTCAAATGAAAGTTTAGTTTAAACTTAATTATTATTTCAAGGTGTTAACCTTTTTCAAATATTATTCGAATTTAAGGATTAGTTTCTATGAATATCAATCACAATTAGCAGGTGGTAGATTAAGGCGCGACATAATGGACCCGACTTAGAGAATGTCATTTCTAAATTGGAAAACTAGTTTGGAATATTGAAAAGTAATGTAATTTCAAGTAACGTAAGGGTATGAAATTACCTATTACACTGGCGCACAAAAAAAGTGGTCAGTACTTTTGTTCAGATCCATATATTCTGATAATATGGTGCGGTTTTTTAATCATCCCATGGGAACCTGTTAATTTTTCTCGACCAAAAGTATCCTATATGATGACAAGGGTTATAAGCTACGAGAGCTACCTTTCATCATAGGCGACCGTCCATCGGGCTGACGTGGTCTAATTTTACGAGCATGTCAGTTACCTTGGTTCTCTCACGGATATATTCATTTCTGATATTACCCTTAAGAGAGACATCCAACATAGCTCGCTCCATAGGCCGTTGAGCGACTTGGAACTTGTGATCCAATCCTGCCGTCAATGTATATGTCTCAGCCCCATTGGTAGTATAGACGAATATACCAAAAAAGATTCCACTGCATTATTCTTTTGAGTGCCTTCTTTGTTATTTACACATAATTACATCGTAATAAAGACGCGAACTATGTTCCGTTAGCACTTGCCAGTATAATAATCAAATAGAACTTTCCATTTTTCTTTCCAAAATCAATTTCAAAATTTAAGTAAATACATTTCATAAATACTTTTCTACATTTTCGTTTAAATTGCAAAAATTACGTCTAAAGCTTGATTTATATATCTATTAGTTTAATTGTTAATTAACTGTCCTTATCATCATAGACATCTACTAAATCGACAACTTATTACTTAACTGAAAATTTTCTAGCAATACGATGAAAATGACTTTCGAGTTTACTATGCACATGTATATGAGGCTTTGAAGAATCTATACATATAATAAAATTGTAGAGGTAAAATTTCTGTACCATTGTACAGAAATTTTACCTCTACAATTTATGGAAAAAAATGCTAGATTTTTTTCCATTTTCTTTGTTTCTCTGTTTGTCTGTCTGTTTGTACCGGCTAATCTCCGAAACGACTGGACCGATTTAAATGAAATTTTGTATGGTGGTAGCTTATATCCCTGGTCAACATATAGGATACTTTTGATCCCGAAAAATTAAAGAGTTCCCATGGGATAGTTAAAAAATTGCACCACGCGGACGAAGTCGCTGGCATCAGCTAGATTTATATAATTTTCCAAGATCACCTTAAAATGTCTATCAAATATTTTTAATTATGCAAAACAAATTAGATAACGAAATAACAGATTGAGATGAAAATTCAGTTTCCAGTTACCATAAATCTTTGTTATAATAACAAAAGCGACTGTCGTGGATGTCAACGGCAATTAGCCAAAAAGCTGGTCCGGGAATGAAGAGTGACATCCAACCCGATCCCGAAATAATTTAAACAAACAAAACCTCTTGGGCCCCCCTCCCTCGGTCACTCGGCTCGCCCACCATCGTCCTAGGCCGAGCAACCATTAGTGGTTGCGGTTTGTCGGTTAAGTGGCTATTCAAAATTTTGTATGAAAATTTGCCATCAAGACACCAACTGAGCATATATGCGGTTGGAATAGTCAAGAATTTCAGTTGGCAGTAAAACCATGAGACCACCAAACCGCATATGTGTCTTAGTGCTTACAACCACGGAGTTCTATTATCTAAAACTAGCGGCTACTTGCGAATTGCGACTGTCTCTTGAAAGTTCGCAATACGGTCATAGCTGTCAACGACTTATGCTCTTACGCTGGTCCCTTCGGATCGAATACCCGGTTATAACGGATGTCAGAAAATAACTCATAGAGAGAGTATTTCTACAGCACCATCAGAAATTAGAGATTTCAAGGAACAAAAAGCCCATTGACTTATTTAAAAAAGCTGATATTTGACGAGAAAATTTTCCATTGAAAATTAGGGTGGGTTTTCGGTATTAAGTCAAAATAAAATGAAAAAGTAACTATTTTAAATAATAAAAATTACAGTGTTAGGGACATAAAAAGATAAGTTTTCACTAAATTGCGTGTTTTTTTTGTAACACTTAGTTATTTGAATTTTTTACATAAATTTTGAGGTCATGTGAAAAAAGTGTAAATACAAAAGTTCTAAAAGTACGTCTTTTTATTTTCTAAATGTAGATCTCAAAAGTATATCTTTTATTACCTACAACTTGGCCATTTAACTTTCTTCCATAGGACTTGAAGTTTTTCCGGAAATCGAGATAAACCATTCATCCTTTTCCCAACCTCAGATCGCCCTTAAATTATTTTTCCTTTCAATTTTGTTATATTCTCCTCCATTTCCAATGGGTCTCATCCTAATATATTTCTTGTTTCAAAAATGATCTACTCTGGTCTAAAAATAGTTCTCAAAGTTCTTCGTGTTTTGATAATTAAATTCCGCGCTAATAATATTTATATTGTAAGTTTTATAGTCAAATAAAATTTAATATTTTCAACTGACAAGATAGTTGTGTCATTACAAATAAATTATATGTCTACTCATCTAGTTAATTAATAAGATATTGAATAAAGATAGTATATATGTAAATGTTAACAACCAAGAAAGTCCCATTAAAGTTTTATAGTATGTCGACGCTTTATTCGTAACTTGGAAAGCTGATCTAATGTCGAAGACCAGCCAAGTGCGTTTCGCACCACACGTATTCAAGGGGTTTCGAAGTGTTTGATCATGAGGAATAACCATTTTTGGCTTTATGTCTATGGAACACTGAAAGAAAGCGTGTAATTGAAAATATTATATAATATATATCTCGAAATGGTTTTTCCGTCAGTTCTCTAGAATCAGTTTTCCTAGAATTTGTTTTAAATTTAGCGCCAATTATTATCAAAAAACTGAACGATACTCAGTCTTACGACTTTAAAATTTACATATTGTTTAAGTGAGTTTTCAAATTTGGCTTTCCCCCAACAGTAGATGAATCCTATGGATCTGAGCAAAGTTGGGTATGCTATTTACAGATATGCTATTTTTGGGAATGGGAGAAGTATAAGTGGGTATTACGGCAAAAGTTGCTGGTTCCCTTAATCTCCAACCATGATCCCCAAGCAACAGGAAGTCTCTGAATGGTTTGCTCCTCGTATAAGAATAAAAAGATAGGCAAACAGACTTTACAGTTGTATAATGTTTTATCCGCGCAGGAACGGAGAAAGAGCATCGAACAAACAAGCAGGAAACGACAGGCTTGTTGTAAGAGGAGACAAAGAAACCCATAGCCAGGTGGTAGGGTATTTGCTCATTAATATGGCTACTACCTCTGGTCTAGAGTATGCCGCTATAGCAACCTTGGGTTGAGTTCCGGCAGTAGTGGTCAGAATCCAGTCTCCCTTTAGACAGCGGCCAGCACAAATGATTATAGGATATGTTAACTGCCTCCCATCAGATGGCCGTCTTAACTCATACGATACAAGTTAAAAATTAGAGGATGTTGGTAGATCTCTAAAACGATAAAACGTATGTGTCAGTTTAAGGTAATGCACAATGGTCCAATGGTGCGTAATGACGCAGTACCACCTTAAGCATTTTTGAGGATAACTCTGCTAACCAAGCACGGTCCCTAAAGCCTAGTATGCACTGCGCTAGTAATTTAGTCGAGCGCCGAGTAATTTCGTAACTAAACATGTCTGAAGAACAAAAATATAGTCGTTTCAATTCATTTCGTTCTATCTTTTTCGACGGGTAGCGCCTCCTACCACGCGTCACTGCTTATTCGTTCATTTGTTTTAAGCAAGTACGAACCCGTCGTCTTAATCAAGTTCATTAGCTGTCGCAAAAGGTCGTTTCGCTGACGCGAAAAAAGCACTTTGTAATATGTTTCTGCATATTTACAACGTGAATGTTTATAGAACGTTAAGTCTCTCCACATTATCACAATCGTCTTTGGGATCGGAATGAATTGGCACAAGAAGATCTTCTTGTACCAATTCCTTCAAAAGGAAATTTCTAGCTCCTAGTTCATAGTGCTAACGCTTTTTGGGCAACAGCGAGTATTTTAGTTAATAAACTAATCGGTACTCGACTAAATTACTAGCGTAGTGTGAACTAGGCTTGACGTGCGGTGAGTCGCAGTCGCGCCGCAGTCCTTAGGCGGTGTGGGTCCGTTAGTTCGTGGACGACGGCCGACAGTTTCGTGACCAGTGTAACAACTGCTACTTCCGCTCTCTACTCGATATAATTACAAACGGAAAATTCAACTACACAATACAAAAGCTCGTAGACAAAATTCGACGAAGCGGCATTATTAATGCTAAGTAAGGTACAGACTTGTGTCATTCATCTTTTAATTGACACCTGGAGCTCGACACCTATTAGAAGGCAACACGGACTAAGGAACAAATATATATTATGTAACATTAATCATTCTAGCCTGCCTGTAGAATGATAAACCGATAAAAATCAATTACACCGGCACACAAAAAAGTGCACCATGCACTTCAGTTCCAAGAAATTCCTCTTACAATCTCTAAGAGTATTGGGTTCCTCAGTATCAACGTCGCGAACGATGTGCAGTTCAGGGGTCTTCTTGAAGTCCGTCTTGGACAGTCAGCCTGTCTGCTGTACTCCAGCTATAAAAAAATTGGCTCGTTTACCCTCAAACTTTTGAGTAAATTGCGAACACCCAAAAATCAATTGTATTGTGTTTTCTTATGTGAATATGTAGTGATTGATGTACTGACAGATTAAGATGAAATTTCTCTCATTATTTCTCTTGCAAAAACTTAGAAACCGTGTATCGTAGGAACCATTTCCAAAGTAACTAATATCCAAAGTTCATCCCCGTTATCGAAAGTACGTAAATACCAAACTTCAGAATAATCATATTTTTTGATATCTGGTATAGGTTTACTCTATGATATATGTTTAGCCATTTTCGACTTAGTACAATGTATAAATTGCTCTGTTCTCCAAAAAAGTATGGAAAGTCATGTTTAACGAGTGCGTGACCGGTAAACATCAGTAGCACTACTCTTGAAGAATGTATCTTACAAGAATGTATTACCGACTAGAAATATTATTTGATTCGCTTTAAGTCCTGATGCTCTAACTTGTTACTCTCGTACAAAACCTTGAGGGCTTTGGCGTTTTCTGAGATGATAAAAATTGAATTGAATTGACGGTACTTTATTCTGGGGCCAATCGCAGACATCTGAACCTATTAAAGAACGGAAAGTTCCTTTATAAAATTGACCATACCAAGAAACGAATAAGAGATCTCTGCTTTAGTGTGAGCTAGGTGGGAAAAGGCCTAAATCGCTTACAAAAGATTCTGACTAAATTGCTCCCACCTCTATTTTAGAGCATGCTGATAAACCAGCATTTAGTTATGTTCCGGCATACATAAGTCTTCCAGCTCCAGCCTTCAACAGACGCCAGCAGCACATTGGTAATACCTTTGCTATCCATGGGGGAGGGACGGTGACCACTATCTGCTGTACTTAAACAATAAAAATGGAGTCTACGTCAAGTCAATGAATGGATGTCATCATTACAATGACATCTCATTTGGCATGACCCTGTCCTTCCTTAGGTAGCTGTGGCAGCGAAACTTTATTTATTTCTGCCCTTAGCGGTGGTGTATCAATTGCTAACTCACTTTCATCTGTCGTTACATGTCGAAGAATATTCGCAAGTACCCTCGCACATACTATACCACCTAAGTAGGTAGATGGTATTAGTGGATTGCGTCCCTCATAGACCCCAGTAGCGTCGTTGTGGTCCTTCACATCACTATTCCGGCGGCCGGGGTCAGCAGTCCCGTCACGTAGCAATCTATTTGGCCCTCACCCGACCTAACAGCACGCACACAAAGTAACTATGGCTCATACCCGCCGAACTTTATTTACGACAGGAAGAAATTGCGATTGTGTTCTGTTAATGGTTATAACTTCCCAATATGACGACCAGCGTCGGTGTCTGTTTGTACGTTGTATCATCGGAAAACATTCGTTGCTACGTGCACTAATAATAATAGGGTTGATATCGAATTTAATGAAATTTATCATAGGAAGGAATATATAGGTACATGATTTCTAACAAAATTTATTAGTAGCTATATGAGCAATAAGATGTGCCAAGCTTGTTATGGAAGAACATTGTAAGCGATATAATATGTTTAATTATAAAGATGAGCTATATATTTTTCAATACATTACTGATGGAACTCCAACGTAAAGTATATTTAGTCTAGTCGAGAAGTTTATTTTCAGCGAATAATAGTTACCAGTCTCTTAAAAATAGGTTGATGGCTCATTCGATCCGGAATACCATCTAGAAAAAGTAGATTTTTGGATTTTTTCTCCCAATAAATATTACAATTGTTATTAACAAAAAAGTGAAAAAAAATAGCCGTTCAGCTTTTTGCGAAAATTTTAAAAAATATGAGAGACATCTAAAATATCATAAAAGTTTCTAAAAGAGCAGGAAAAACTTCTCGACTCCCGAAATCGTAGCACCAATATTATAATTTTTATCTAACGTTGAAAATCGGGTTCCGCGCGGCAGTTTCGACATGCGCGCACCGTTACTTTAATGAACGCAAGTTTTAAATAAATAAAAATTGCAATTAAATATTAATTTAAAAGTTTTAATAAATTCAGGTTTTATCTTAAAACTTCAAAGAAAATGATCCCGCGAGAGTAAAAGTTTTATCATCATTATTTATGAATTTATTGAATTGTTAATTAACTATTTTTATTGGGAGAAAAAATCCAAAAAACTACTTTTTCTAGATGCTATTCCGGATCGAATGAGCCATCAACCATATTTTTAAGACACTGGTAAATATTATTCGCAGAAAATAAACTTCTCGACTAGACTAATTCACATTTGTGTTGTGATCGCAGATACAGGTCTAAGGATCTAAATGTATTTTAAATATATCTATAATATTATTAAATTGTCTATACTTTGAAGTTGAAAAAAAACCAACTAGAATACACTATAGTAACAATGGAGAACATAATATGCATTTTTTTTTAGGTTTCTTGTTTGTTTGTTGGGATTCACGTAAAAACTACTGGGCCAATTTCAATACGGTTTTCGCTGCTCGACAGAAAATTCTTAGACTTAAAATTTGCGCTACTTTTTATCCCGGGATTTTTTCGGGAATGATTTAAAATGGCCATTTCGAAACGTTTAGAGAGCGACAGCACATTGATGGCACCTTTGGTGTTACAAATGTCCCTAGGCGATGGTAACCGCTTTTACATGAGACTGCCTGCTTGGCAGTTGAACTGGAATAAAAGTTATGTGACAAAAAAGAGAAAGATTGATAGGTACAAATGAAAAGAAAGACCAAAAAGAGGCGATTGCTTGTGTGAGTTCTGTTTACAAATAAATGATAATTTTTGAACTGTAAACAAATTTACTATAGATACATACATACATATGTATGTATCGCAGAAAAACTATAATTATTTATTATAATTATTTTTATTTATAAACGGTTACATAGGCTAAAAGATATTCAACAATTTCTGCTTTAAAGAAACGATAAAAAAATGTTTTCTCAACTTATTAATAATACAATTTTGGCATGGGGATGATATTTTTTAGGGCGGATTATTCAAGCCCAAAAGCTACAAAAACTCCTACCATTTCACACCAACTTACTTGTGGTCCTAATTTGTCAAGATCAAAACAGCTATAGGGTAGCGTACCCAGAACAGTCAACTGATTTATCATTAACATAGATCACATAAAACACATTGAATTAACTCCATATTAGTTTGAAATGATTGTTTACATCGCCCACAATCAAAGTTTGTACAGAAATTAAATTGTATATTAATTTATTTAATAAACATCTCGCAATCACTATTTTAACCCACTTGTTAATTAGAACTCCGTAATCAGTTATCTTTGGTGTCAGAACAATATTCGGCAATACTAATGTGTTGTCTTTAATATTATTATTTAATGTTATCGCGTGACGTTTCAGTGTTCAATTTACTTAACAATATTGGTTCATGAATATAGGTTAAGCAAAGGTCTACCATTTTAGAGGAAACTAGCATAGATAGATAGAAAGATAACACTTTATTGCTCACCGAATATATAATTTCAAAAATACACAATTTCAATTTTGCCATGGTAAAAACAATAGGCGACCTTATCGCTTAATAGTAGGGGAGCCCAAGATGCTAAATGTGGACTGACTCGAGCGTCGCGGGGACCTTTTGAATTGTGAAGATTAGATGCTAAAAAGAAAAAAAAGTTTATAAGAAGGATGCCCTTTCTTTGCTGGAGGGAGCGTGTAAGGGTTTAAAAAAAAAGAGTTGCACAGAAATACTCAAGTGAGTCAGATATTCAAAAGAGATTTTAAATAAACTCTAAAGGGACTCCTATTCAAAAGACTGATGAATTAGACGCGACCAAAGTCATGGCCAATTTTTGAAAATGCAAAAACAAAACGTAACATTGAAATGCTCGAGCGCGTCAGAATAATATTAAGAAGGTTCAGCTTCCCTTCCTTTTTTGTGCTGACCCATAATCTGACAATTATGTGGAGGAATTTCTTTAATCTAAAAGTGTGAACAACCTAAATTAAGGAATCATAAACAAACATACTTAAACTTCATATTTTATAAATTTAATATTAAATAATCTACAGTATAAGAACTAGGCATAATTATTAAAAAAAAGTAATGTTTTCTTGGTGTGTTCTTAAATGTAAGCGATATTCTGGCCTCCCTGATAGTATGCAAGCATGTGCCAGCGCAACTTCGTTTGCGTTACCATGGCAACATCAAAAAACGACCGCAGCGCCACCATTGCCGTCGTCGAAATGACGTCATTTATCAGAATAAAAAGTATCCTAAGTATTAAACCAGCACACAAGCTAGATCTCTGTAGAAATTAATATAAATCTGCTCAATAGTTTCCTCGTGATGTATACAGACAGAGACAGATTATCAGATGATCCTAATAAGCCTCCATATTTTTTTCTTTTATGGAATACATTGTACAAACTTGAACTTTTTAATATGTATTATATACGTTACGGTAAAAAAATAAACTGGTGATTATATATAATAGCCGGAAATTATACATAATTACCGTTAATGCCGGTAAATATGAAAAATTATTAAATTAACCGGTTTGTTTGAATAATTCCTGATGGGAATTATTTTATTTTATTGTCTTTAGCTATCATCTTAAACCCTAGGTTACATATATATAAACAAGGAGAAGCTATTGAAAAGCCTCCACAGATGGCAGATTTTTTTAATGTAAGTCTAAAATCAGGTTAAAAGGAGAATTATTGTAGATAATTGCTTAGGTGCCAGTGCCAAGTTACACGACCTCATTTTAACAATTATAAACGAAAAATATTTATAATAGTCGAGCGAGAAACTAATAATTATCATTGAGTATGATTAATTTGGTATTTATAGATGATAGACTATCCGCAAATAAGGCATTATCGACATGATCCAACTTACTTAATGTATTGAATTCGTTGACTGTTCTGATAAAAAACCTATGGACGTGAAATTGTGCGTGACAAAGGTGAATATAGTAACTTTCTAGGGCGGACAGGACTGGGGGGAACACACAAATGTAGTTTCTTGATGAGACTCGCACAGTCAATTTTGTACTAACCAATTATTATCAAGCAAAGTATGTCAGCAATATGTCTTCGAACTTTAAGAGGCACGAGATGAAATGAGGTACAGCGCTCAATATAACTTCTACGTGGTATATTGAAGTTGAAACTGACGTCTCTCGTGAATTATTTTTGAATAAGTTCAAGTCTATGAATTATGCAAACAAACCTGTAAATTTGAAAAAATAATGTTTCTATATCATATTTACCAAAAGTGGTGATTATGCATAATTACCGTTCATTATATATAATTACCGAATTAATTACATTTACCGTAATATATACATTGTTTTTTCATTAAAAGGTCACTTTCGTACTTTACAAACAAGTTTATTACAATGAATTACGTTATTTAATGATTTTGGATTGTCTTAGATAACTTAAGCCGAATCTTAATCTTACGGGATGTTCACCCCCATTTCCTGGAGCTCCCACACTGAACTATGCAACGGTTGTCTAGAATGTTTATACCGCGTACAGCAATGATCTGGAGAGAACTTCCCGCCGAGGTTTTCCTTCGGCGCTACGAAATGGGGTCGTTTAAGAAGGACGTTATAAAATTTCTTAGACGTCGGCAACGCGTTGTCAACGCCCTGGTGTTGCAAACGTCCATAGGCAACGGTAACCACCTCCTTCCACGTGGGCCGTCCGCCTATTTACATGCTTCAGATAACAAAAAAAAGAGATATTACAGTAGAAAATGTTATATATTGGAATAATATAGAATATACTTCATTACATAATATTAAGATCAAGAAGTTAAGGTACAGACGACAATAGGCGGTCTTATCACTAAAAGCAATTGCTTCCAAACAACCTCAAGATGGATTAGAAAAAAATATGTAACATGTGGGTTTGCAATATAAGTAGAACACAAAAGTACATAATATATATAAATATAACATTTTGAAATTACGAGTACAATATACTAAATATCTTAAAATCAGGTGCATTATTGCATAAAATGTTATTTTATTTTATGCAATAATGCATCTTATGAGAACATGTAATGTGTACATAGATGAGACAACGATTTTTTTATGTATATATACAAAACAAATGGCAACCAAAAAAAGTGGATAATAATTAAAGACACGTGTATATAGAAAAAACACATATAAAACCGAACATATACACACACATACACATGTTTGTTACTACCAATTAAATCTAATGTATGATTAACTACATAAAATTATTAAATAATGAAATGAAATAAAATTTATGTACATAACAAGTACAGGGAACATGAGGTTTTTTAACAATAGGATGATTTAATAAAAGCGTTCTAAGTTAACTCTGGTACGGGTGCACTTGGTTTCTATATAGCCTGTGTGCCGCCAGTGGAGTTCGCTTTAATACAAGCATCTTTCTCTCTCATTGCGTGGTATTATTATACTAATAACAAAATACTATACTAATAATAACGTTTTCATGGATGTGTAAGAATTAAATTAATCTATCTGGGAGTGTGAGTACAGGCTAATGATGTATGCAAGCTTGCTTTTGTTTATGTGCAATATATGCTGGCTTGTTTGTGAGGGATGACATGCCTACCAATGGATGCCGAAGATCGCGCGAAGTGGAGAAGCAAAGTAGGAACACGCACCCTAGGCGTCGAAATGACTGCTCCAAACGCAACCGGGATTTAACGCTCGGGTGATGATAATGATGATGACACATACATATATGAAATTGATTTTTAATTGTCTTCTCTATCTAAAAGCCCGGTAAGATCTAATAATTTACTTTGTGTCATTTTTATTACAAGTTCATAAAGAAAAATGTTCTTAAATCTTGATTAATAACCGCGTTCTGTACATTAATGGGCCATTTTCCTCGCCAATGTAGGGGAACATGTGTGTTACTTACCAGGGGTGGAGATGCATTTGCGATTTGTCAACCGGAATCCCACGGGAGGCTGGGAAGAGATTAGCGCCTTCCTGATCATTAGTGGGGTTCTTTATTCCTCTTGAGAGTGAATATTACACGAATGGGTATACATTCGAATGTTTTTTTTATTACAATATATTAATACATGAAGCAAAAACTTTGTACCCATTTGTACGAAAATTATGCGGACGGAGGAGTATGACATTTCGCACACATAGTCTATATACAGAAAGAAGGAGTGCAGGATACTAATATTTAAAAAAAACATACACACGCGCATGTATACTTTTTTGTTTATATTCAAATCAAATTAACAGTGTACATACATACTTACATAACTTCACACCAGGTCCCTTGCGGGGTAGGCACGAACAACAGAGCGCCATTTAGGCTTATTCTTACACACCTCACTTGCTTCTTTGACATTCATAGTTCTTGTCATGTCGTCTGTTCTTAAGGCTCCTAACATCACCTTCTGCTAGTACACGATCAATTTGATCATGGAAGGTGTGTCGTAGACTTCCGCGACTTCTGCATCCATCCACTTTTGCATTGTATATCTGTTTAGTCATTCTTTCATCATACATTCTTTCCACATGCCCGAACCACCGGAGCATTCCTTTCCTTACCTTTACCCCGACACTCTCTTTCAGACCAACTCTCTTTCTTACTTCGGTATTACGAACGCGGTCCGCGAGCGTCACTCCGCAGATTTTGCGCAATGCTCGCATCTCGACCGCGTTTACTCTACTTTCGTGCTCTCTATTCCATACCCAACTCTCGCTTCCATACGTGAGCGTAGGTACCAGCACCGCGTTGTGTATGGCACGCTGGGCCTTCTGGCTGAGGTTCTTAGCGCCTAGAAGTTTACCTAACGCTCCATTCACACTATTCCCCAAATTTACTCTTCTTTCTATATCAGCGGTGTACCTTCCATCCCTACTGAAAGCACATCCGAGATATACAAACTCATTCACTTGTTCCAGCATAACATCATCGATCATTATCCTTGCATACGTTCTGGTTTTTTCTCTTTCAAACACCATCACTTTTGTTTTCTTCGCATTAACAGTGTAGCCTTGGCGAAATCTGTGATTATAGAGGTATAGTCTTTGACATTAATTATTATGAATTACGTTATTTAAGGACATTTAGGGATCTAAGTGAGACAATAATTTAAATCAAAGATAGTCTTCTTGTCTCTTTATCAAACTTATTTATCAAATCATCTATAGTTGAAGATGATTTCAGTTTTTCTAGATTTTCTGTCTCTATAGACATTAATGACAAGTCATATAATTATGTTTATGTTGGCCTAGTAGTCATGCTTAAAAATGGTTTAAAGATTGTTGATAACATTTTAGTAACTTTTGCTAACAGATTTTCGGAGCCCCTGTAGCCTGGAGACCCGTATCATTGCTACGACTGATAAGGCGGTAGTTACGCCCTTGGAAATACTTATACATTGTTTATCCTTAAAAGATTATTGTCATACATTGCAAAGAGGATTTTTGGCAAAGAATTACATTAGTTAAAGATGTTTAAATATCAGATAGCTTAAGACACATCTAGAGTTAGATATTACAATAGACAATACTTTATATTTATCATCGAAAGACATAATTTCGCTAAAATTTTATTTTACTTACGTCTTTATAGTTCTAAAACTTTTTAACGCCTAAAAATTATGTATAATTTCAGAACACGTTAGTTTAGCTGTCTAAATTGTTATTGTATATTTAATTTGTTTTTATACGAGCAATTAAAACTAGAATTTGACTTAATTAGCCAATATAATAGGTTACTAACATTTTTAGTTATTTGGTAATTAAAGTAACCAGGTCGGAAATAGTATTTAGCGATAATGTAGCCTTCACTCTGTGAAGCTGATGTTTTGACACGTATTTTCAAAATGCATTGAATAGCTCAACATTAATTTCTAAATGTAATTAATCAAAGCTAATGTATGTTTAGTGTTGTTACGTATACAGTGCCTGTTAGCTTAGCGTTTGTCGCGGGTTTCGCTGCTGCAGAGAGAAGGCGATCCAGACGCGTGATTAGGTTCTGGCCACCATCGGAGGGCAGCTGCGGCTTGGCCTTTGAAAAAGGGAAAAATTTAATTAGAGAAAAGCCGGTCGGTACTGGGTGCTGTGGTTTTTCAGATATTTGGAGGAAACCCCGGATTTTTCAATCCTACAATATTATAATATTTTAGGTATTTTTCTATGTTAAGCTACTAGATGGGTACGAATGTAAAAGAAGACCAAAACAAGGTGGATGGATTGTGTGAAGTATGATCTGATGATATGTTGTGTGACGCAAGATGTATGTCGGCGTAGAGGAGTGTGGAAGGAATAGACATATTGTGCTGACCCCAAGTAATTGGGATATGGTGAAAGAAAACAGAGAGAGGTAATTTTTTCTATTAAGGATTTTTACAAATGTATTGTATATTTCATTCTGCAATGTTTTTTATTCAGCCAGCAATGGCGAGCTAAAAGTTGCATACGAGTTTAACACTGTTCAAGCGACTTTTTTATATTAAGATTTCTTTATGCATATTAGTCCTAAAGAAGTCAAATATTTACCTTAAATTAGTGTTATCTTTGAAGAAGCGTACCCAAAAAGCTAACTACACTGCCACGTGGTATATGATGTTATAGCAACATATAACATGCATTATCGTAAAAAGAACTTTCAAGACTAACCCCATATAGACGTGGGCATATGAATAAACAAGGGCTAAGACGCGGTTGACGAATTGGGCGCAGGGCCGTGTCGTACATCGATGCGTCAGCGCCGCGGCGATACCGCCAGTCGGACACGTACCCTCACGTCTTCTGTGTGGCCAGCCATCCGGACATGATGTCACCGGGCCGCGCTTCGAAGGCGCGCGCGCCAGCGGCTCGTCTTGTCCTAACACCGCTCCCCGTCTCCCCGCTAGGGCTGCCACCTGCTTACGAATGTTGAGCGCTATATGAACTAGAAATTAGTTAAAAGCGTCTTCCTTCTCTGAAGGGTTCCGTTGAGACGTTTTTCGTTGCTTGCCTTTGACAACATATCTTTCAAGAACGTGTGCTACCGCCAGTTCTGCTGCAGCCAAATAGGGGGCCCTCAACCAACATTGAAAATAGGTACACATTTGCGGCGCTTGTAGAGGAAACCCTGGGTTCGTGGGGTCCTAACACTCTAAAACTATATAGACGTTACCGAACCTTTGGCAGACCTCTCACGCGACAGGTCAACCAAATAGACGCCACTCAACAGGCTGGCGTCTATTTGGTTCAATGGTTAAGCACTGCTATTTAACGTGGCAGCACCGCCAGTTTGGGATTAATACTTGATCCATAATTATACTGCCTTTTATATAGTGTAGCTTAATATTTAAGATAGTTTAGTAACTTAATTTTATTTTAGTGCATGTATTGCTATTATTTAAAGTCCAAAATTTCAGTTGCACGTGTAAAATTCATAAATAACATATATCAAAACTGCTCAGTTGGTGTTAGTCAAAATATTTTTAGTTGAATGTATTTTTTAATCTCTACTACTAGCTGTTTGTTCACACTATTCTATTTCATTGGTTAAAAGTTAGAATTGGGGTAAACATTTCACAATTTTGGGAACTAATACCACACCATCTATTATGGACTTTAATAATAAAAGTTATCTAGAAACATCATTATATTTTTTTGTTAATAATACCCGATACAAACGAATATTTACATTGAAAAATTATTCAACCCTTAGTTTCGAATATGGTAGCCACCCCTAATCTATCTTTTTCGCAATTTCTCTAAAGGGTCATTGAAAGCAGTCCAAGTTGCTAAGTAAAACGGAAGCTAGGTTCCAAAAAGCAATAGGATCTAGCCCTAAAAGCTCAGGGGCCAATTCTGCTTTCACAATTTTGCAGAGTCGACCACTGGCGTCATAATGATTGTTTATGCCGCCATTGGTTCACCGGTCTGACAATGTTGTGATTGTGGAATCGGGGTCCAGGTGGTAGCCCTGCCCCCGCCGCCCGCGCCCGCTGCGAGCACGGCCCCAGCACACAGTTAATCGTGGCGACGTGTACAGACAACGATTTACAGCACAAAGTGGCAGTCCTCCCGTGTATTACCAATCTATGGAACAATAAAGAGTACGCTCGGTGGCATATAAATGAGCGGTGCCGTATGCAGGGGACGCAGCGCGTGCCATTAGTAAGCCGCGCTCGGCCCGGAGTAATTGACCGGCCGGGCTAATTACATTCTAGGCGCATTGGACGCTTCCTCTTTCCTTTTTCCTATCGGTCAGCGGCGGCCACGAGGCGGGTTCTGATCGCCATTGTGCTGGGGAATGTATTTACACAACTGGGGACACGGTTGCCACACGTACCTACTTTTATTGTATTACCACTTATGCCAGCGCAAATTCAACTCCAACCTGTTTGGCATTGATTTTGCTAAAGTCGCAATAGATATGGTAAAAATTACATGTGAACTAGGATAGCTAATTATTATTTTTATCTATATATATAAAAGAAAGTCGTGTTAGTTAAACTACTTATAACTCAAGAGCGGCTGTACCGATTTGGCTGAAAATTGGTGGGGAGGTAGCTTAGAATCAAGAGACGGCCATGGGATACTTTTTATCGCATTGGAATCAATAGGTGGCGTTGAGGTCGGTTTCTAGAATCATCCTAATCACCTGGACCGATTTTGGTGATTTTATTTTTGTGTTTGAATGGGTCCCCGAATGTTTTTAATCTACAATTGGAACCGGTAGCTGGCGCTGGGATCGGGTCTTTGATTTTTATTTTTTCAGAGCAGGAAAATGTCTGCCTGAGCCGCTAGTATCTTATAAATATTTGTATATATTTAATCCATACAATAATTTAAGTATGTGCACTTAGTTTATAAAATATGTAGTTTAAGTATGTTTGTTTATGATATACCTAATAATCTGCACCACCTGCATCGCCAGTTTAGGTAAAATTCTTAGATCAATATCTCAATGGTTAAGTTATTCCTTAAGTTGGTTGCCTGGAAGAGATTGCTTTAAGCGATGAGGCCGCCCTTTGTTTCTACCATGACAATATTGAAATTGTATATTTGGTAAGCATAAAGTGTTATCTATCTAGCTACTTTTAAGTAAAGAAAACTTCTTGTACTTTCGGTTTTGTGTCACAGCCACTCTGTACAAACATGTTGTCATGGTAACCTATCATTGTGCTAATTCAAATGTAACGCCATCTGTTTAGTAATAATAATATTAGTTAGTAATAGCAGAATTGGGGGCATGCCTTTGAGTTGTTGTGACAAGCAGCCCCGCACTGCGTATTTCTTTTCTTCATTACTGCAATAAACAGATACATATTAGATTTGTTAACTTTTTGACAAACCTTAGTTTAAAATGTTGGATGTCTAATTCTGATCATCAAGAAAGACAGAAAAATACTTTATTTGAAGAAATAGCGACGTTCTTACATTACTTACGCATTATTGTATACATAGCATGTTTTGAGAATTCGCCGCATTTTCAGCAAACAAGGTTTGCATTCAGCATATTGCACTATTGGAATTATATCCAATACAACCTTTATTTTCAGTGCAAATCTTTCTTTTGCCATGAGACCAAGACGACCCAAGTTTCTTAAACTAAATTTACTTATGTACATACATACATAACTTCACGCCAGGTCCCGTGCGGGGTAGGCACGAACAACAGAGCGCCATACAGGTTTATTCTTACACACCTCACTTACTTCTTTGACATTCAAAGTTCTTGTCAATTTACTTATGTAGTATTGAAATTAAATAAAAATTATATTGCTTATATATTGAAGAATATTGAAATGATAAAACTTCATTTACAGAGCAGCTCGCTCCAGCCTCTTATACAATCGTCTGTATAAATAACGTTTTAATTTTGCCAAACATGTAAGGAATTTATTATAAATAAAATATTTGTGCCAATTTTAGAATGAAACATTGACAACTATGATGTGAAATGAGATACAGGAAAAAGTCGTCTACAAAATGTACATATTTTCATCCCTTTAAATATCATTATATATTTAATGTTACTTCTTTCGGATATGTAAATATTACGTACGAAATTACATAAATTTTATAAATGAACGGGTATTTATTTCTTCAACGACCCGTCATATTATTAATTTAGTACGTCTCGTCATTATTATGACAATAACTAGCTGTCCCGGCAGACGTCGTCCTGCCCGGAAAAGCTTCAATCGATATGCCGACAGCAGCGCTACCTACCGGGTCCAATTGTGAACCAACTCAGAAACCTTCTTTGGCTCATGCACAACAACTTTGCTAAAGATCATATGATCAAATGTATAGTTTACGATTTTTTTTATTTTTTTTTTATTGCAGGAGGTCAGCAGACAGGCAGACGGCCCACTTGATGGAGAGCGGTTACCATCGCCTATGGACATTTGCAACACCAAAGGTGCTACAAATGCGCTGCTGCCCTCTTAAGGGAGACTGGAACCTGGTCACTAATGCCGGAACACAACTCAAGGTTGTTATGGCGACATACCTTAGACCAGGGGTGGTAGCCATCCAGTCGGGCATATGCCCTACCACCAGGCTGTGGGTTGTTTTGTCGCCTCTTACGACAGGCCGCCCGGCCGCAGGAAATTGTATTCTTTCTCCGTTCCTGCACGGATAAATACGATTTATAAAGGACTATTCTATAAAGACAAACATTCATTTTTATATATAAGAAAGAAGAAGAAGAGAAGAGATGATATTCTTCTTTCGTCTTACTGTGTCTTTGTCTTGCTGAGTAGTTAGACAAGGTTGTATAGTTGTTAGACGCTGTTTGCTACAACTCAATAAAAAGTTTGATTTAATAAATTTTTAGATAAACATGTTGCTGGGGAGTTGTTTTCCGCTTCTTCTCCTTAACAGCAATAACACGTTGCGAAGCAGTATACATAGAATAGGAAGTAAAATTAAATTTCAACATAATGAACTTATTTTGAATTTAATTAGTAAACTGAACAATAAAACTTAAACCACACTTTTAAATCCAAAAAAGACAAGTAACGTATTAGTGATATCTAAATGCACTGTCACTGCTAATCTTAGCGTAACAGTATATCACTAAATAGGATACTGGGCGACCAGAACACTGTTGTTCGAGGCCGAGCAACACCAATACTACAAACTGCCTACATCTTGTACAACCATGACAACGTATAGTGTAACTATCTCTAATAGAACCGCAGGTGTTGTAATACAGGCATAATATGCATACACATTGAACCCGATCGATTTACCACTTGATTTGAGGTTTATTATTTCGCAAGATTTAGTTCCTTTGATAACTGGGACGCGTATTGCTTCTTGGAATGTCCGTGAAAGATTGCAATGTTTTTATTAGGAGGTTAATGAGGCAGCACTAATGAAATGTTGATCTTATTATATATATTTTTTGTTAACAACATAATAAACGGTGCGTTTAATCTGGCCATCAATAAATTAAACTATGATGAAACAACCGCTTGCATAACTAACTTGGAATAGTCGGTTGTGTAGTTGCGAAACAATGCCTGCTGGCTGCCGCATAAAATTCAATGTTCTCATCGATATTAATAATATGTCAGTAATAAAATAAGACGTGACCTCCAGATAGCAATTGAACCGTTGCCGCGACACTTAATTTTCAGTAGTTTATACGTTCTACATATTACTTCTTGTGAGGTCCGTTGCGTTGGATATCGCCAGTGACGGCGCCGGCGCAGCGGCCGCGGCGACTACCCTCCGCTCGCCCGTCTTCCCTCATCGATTTACACGCGCCGTCACGTCTCATGTAATTCACTTAATTAATATATTGTAATTATTTTTTATTAATACACTTTCATATCTGACTTCATGACTAGATGGTAGTAATAATGGTGTTATCAAATCCAGCGCGTGAAAGATAACTAGTGTTTTTTTATCGTCTAAAGAATACAAGGTAAACAAGCAGGCGGACCCTGATAGAAATTGATTAAGGTCACTTATGGACATTTGCTGCAGCAGGGCTGTCGCTAGCGCGTTGCCGACTGCTAAGCAATTTTATAACGCCTATAAAAACCCCATATCGTAGCGCAAATGGAAAGTATAATAAATGAATACAGTTTATAGGAGGCGTCTAAGGGTACTTCAGAAGTCAGTCTAAATAATTAGCCAGGTGGTAGAGTATTTGCCCGACTGCGTGTCTACAATGAATGGTTTCCATCAAGTGGGCCGTCTACCTCTCTGCTGAAAGTGAAAGTCAAAGAGATTCATTTTTTTGAAACATGGAAATGTTTGCAGATGTTATGCTGTCTCAAGTTACATGTTACGCCTTGACAGGCATACAATTGTTTTGTAGTTTTGGTTACAAGCCGTTTGTTATCCTTATGACCACATATTATAATTATATTATAATTATATTATTGGTTATATACAATAATGTCTCTATCATTAAATGAACTTATGCAATAAAAATAAATAATTGGCATAGGTTTTCAGATGCACGTTACGGCTCCGTGTCGGGCAGTGTAAATGCACTCCTTCGCCACAGACTGGTGATGTTTGATTGACGCGTGATAAATAGCATTTGTCGACATCTTCCTAGAGATAGTTACATTACAATGATAAGTGTTTGGGAGGTCGTTATTAAATTATGAAGCAATGTTATAAACAACAAGTATTTATCGCTTGTGGAAGGTTTAGAATATTCGCGTAATTTACTACGAAAGCGTCACGTTATACTTTATATTCAATACTCAATAATTTATTGCAGATAATTATGAAACAATGTTACCGTGGTAGTGCATAATAACCCACCCTAATAGGGTATGGCAATAACACTGTGACGAGCGGATCGACTTATTCTACAAACAATTAATAATTATTATTTCTTCATTTTCAAACACATAGGTCCTTGAAACGATTTGAAAAATTCGATAATTTTAATTAAAGTTAATAAATGTCAATCGGACAGTCAGTTCTTTATTTCAAAGTTATAAATTATTATTCAAGGTCCAAGCAACCCATCGCGAGGTGATAGGATATTTGCCCGTCTGGATGGTTAGTTTACTATGCCTCCATAACAACCTTGATTTATGTTCCGGCATTAATTTCAAAATTAGATTCAAGTTTTTTTATTCAAAATAAATTCCACTGAAGAACACATTTTGCACGTCATACATGTGAGTCAATAATTTAAATCTACTTCCTATTCTATACATACATACATAACTTCACGCCAGGTCCCTTGCGGGGTAGGCACGAACAACAGAGCGCCATACAGGCTTATTCTTACACACCTCACTTGCTTTATTGACATTCATAGCTCTTGTCATGCACGCTCGTCTATTCTTAAGGCTCCTGACATCACCTTCTGCTAATACACGATCAATTTGATCATTCACCTATTCTATGTACACACATATAGTAGTGATCAGGTTTCAGTCTCCTTGTAGAGAGCAGCCACATATTGGTAGCACCTTTGGTACTATAAATGTCCATAGGCGATGGTAACTGCTTTCCATCAGGTGGTCTGACTGCTAAACTCACACAGTAAAAAAGGTGTAACATGTAATTGTCAAGATATTTATTAAATCCTTTATAACTTTAGTGTCCTCTTCTATATCTTTAAATTTAGCAGACAATTTGTCATATATTTTGATGGCCATTGAATTTCGGCCAAAACTATGCGGATTATATGATTTGACAAAAGTAAGATGGCCTTAGTTTCTGTTAGTCGTTTCACAATTACTTTTGACCTTGTTTATGGTCCACATTATCATGTGCTTATTGTTACAAGAGTTCAATGTTTACTCGATTTTTTCCTTCAATATTAACAGATATAATTTTTATGGCATAATTATCAATACACAGATTGTGTTTTACGACAAAAGTTACAATGATATTTCTTAATAAATAAACATGGTTCGTGGAATCGTGTTTCATTGAGGTCTTAATTGGGTTGATCGACACACGCATAGGATGTGGAGGGGAATCGTTTTATTCTGTTATAATGTATGCATTAATTAATGGAGCATTATCATCGTAATGCCCAAAATACGAGGCTTGCCAGTTTTTATTTTAATACAAAGACTTGTTAACATTACGCACTAGTTTGTTCGGTAATATAATTCATGTCCCTTGTTTCACCGTCTGACCATAATTACTTGTATTTATTACACCCATTTAATCTAATAAAAGGCAATGTAAGACTCTCTTGTGTAAACAGACATTAACAATTAAAATTCACACGAAAAGTACTCCGACGTACTTAGCATATTATGTTACTGTTCGCTAAATAGTGTTGCAACACTAGCTTGAACAACTGGTATTTTAATAAACAAAAATCTTATCAGATGTAATAAGTATTATCAAGGAAAGAAACTATTCATAGACAGCATGGGCTGTTTGCTTTGACTTATCGTGTGTATTATAATGACTTGGAATGGGGGAGCTTCGTATATGCATTGCCTCTTTTCAACGATGTTGCTATCAATTAAATAATTATATTTTGTGTAAAGGAAGTTATAAAATTGTTTAATTATGCTTTAAATCTTCGCAAAATTAACAAAACGTGATTTTTTATTTGCACCACATACATTTTGATTTGCATAAAAGTATTTATTTGTGCGTTCTGCTGTGCTGTTTTACTTAGCATTTTTAGGATTTACATTATATTCTAGCCTTTTTATTACTATGATAATGTGCTTATTATAAATAATTTAACTTTTTTGCTCCCATTATCCAAAATAATCGAGTGAGTCTGAAGAGGTTTTTAAAAAAAAAATCGTTTCTTCAATGCACGTAGCACTGATTTTGCCAATGACAGGGTATGAAGAGGCAGGTGAAAATAAAAAATTTAATATTGAATCTAAAAATTTGGCCCGTAATTTATACAAGTTTTCTGCAAACCCGGAGATAAATGAACATAATATATATTGAAGAGGTTATTTTCTCAGATTTATATGACAAATATCAAAATAATGTAACTAGTAAAAACTTTATGCTATGTCTAACAACTATCAGCATATAATATAATAGAATCTAATGTATGTATATTATATCATGTATGTATTTATAAGATATAGTTATATATTTATAAGATACTGATTCGGTAGTGAGAATAATGCGACATACCTACCTCTGTTCTTATCAAATTTCTTGTCCATCCAAAGGTTGTCTGGAAGAAATCGCTAATAGCGATAAGACCGCCTATTGTATTGTAAAGTTTTGTTTCTGTTAACTGTATTTTTAAAACACAATAAAGCCTATTTATTCATTCATTCACTCAATATCCTTGATTGCATAATATTAAGATACAATTTAAAAAGTTGAAGTACATAAAACAATAGAAGGTGTTATCATTAAAAGCAATTTCTTACAGACAACCTTACGATGTATTAGAAAAACTTTGGAAACATGTGGGTTTTGCCAATTATGAAAGTAATATACCTATATAATTTTGAAGTGGGGATGGAGATAAAACAAATATATATATATATATATATTGAACTATATAAAAAATAATTCATAAAAAATAGTCAGATGCATAACAAGTAACATACATACATTAAATTTTTATAAGTACTAGCTGACCCGACAAACTTCGTACTGCCTCAGAATCAATAAATAAAAAAGCTGAATGATAATTGCAAAATGTTTCAACTTTTGTAAAAAATGTGGTCAAAACTTAACCGGAACTAAAATCAAACGTTGATATCCAAAACCAAAAAAATGAAAACAGAACTTCACTTTTAAATTTAATTTGATTTATAAATGACGGGACGAACATCAAGTGTTTGATAGGTAGGAATAGTTTTAAAGGGAAAGCGAAATTGATGTTTTTACTATATTCCAAGCATTTTTTTAGTATTTACTCACCTTTTAAACCTGCCCTGGACATAAATAATTGAAAACCAAAATTAGCCAAATCAATCCAGCCGTTCTCGAGTTTAAACGAGACTAACGAACAGCAATTGATTTATATATATATAGATATCCAGACACCTGTCAATTTCAGTAAGCGATTCTCCAAAGGCGAGCTCGCTTTCAGCCTTCTATATTAGCTAGATGTCATTTGGTTCTTAACTATGAAATCAGTGTCATTTAAATAAAATCGGGGAAGTGCGTGGGCAGTCTACGACCTATGAAGGGTCTTCCAGGGATGAACATCGTTAACTGCTTTCGTTATATTAATTAAATAATTTAATTAAATAAATAATTTAATTAAGGTGATGTCAGGAGCCTTAAGAATAGACGAGCGTGCATGACAAGAGCTATGAATGTCAAAGAAGCAAGTGAGGTGTGTAAGAATAAGCCTGTATGGGACTCTGTTGTTCGTGCCTACCCCGCAAGGGACCTGGCGTGAAGTTATGTTTGTATGTAATTTAATTACTTAAATAATTTAATTAATTAAATAATGTAATTTGTTAAATAGTTTAATTAATTAAATAATTTAATTAACAAATGATTTAATTAATTAAATAATTTAATTGATTCAATAGTTTAATTAACTTAACAATAAAATTAAGACAGAAATCTTAAGCGCTACGTGAAAATATGAAAAACTTAAACACGTCCGTAGATACGTCTCCGGAGATTTTGGCTGTGATCTGCATTGACGGATTCTGCAACGTGGACTTAGTTTTTACATTGCTGATGGTTTGATATTAGTAAATATCCCATGTACGTGACAATAATATAGTATGTAAGTTAAAATAAACAGAAAATAAGTAAAAAAAATTAAATAATAGATAAATGTAAGTTGCAGGACAAACACAATAATAAAATAACACCCTGAAATATCATGTCCATCAGGAGAAGGAGATTAAATAAAAAAATCACTTGAGCATAAATATACAATTTCCTTAATAAAACTACGTTTTAACGGTTTTAAGCGCGGTAATTTATTTTATTTAGGTTTATCCGACGTTTCGGCCGCTTTTCAGTTGCCGTGGTCACGGAAGACAAAGATGACATTTTATTATGTGTGTACACAGTCACACAATTTCCTTCTCACTTAAACGCACGTGTGACATGAAGCCTATATATTTTGCAGTCATGTACTGTCCAAAGATAACGCAATGGACGTACTACTACATTGTGTTCTATCAGTGACACGGAATAAACTACAATAAAATATAATATTAATTCTTTAATAATTTATTCGCTTTTAGTAGACCGTAAAGTTATTATTATAATCTGGAAGAAATAAATTTCCTTACAATTGACACTGTACAAAATAAATTTCCGTACAGCTAGATTACTTTAAATGTTATCTACCTACTTATGTTCGAACTTTGTGTATTCATTTTGTATTTATTTCATTTAAATATATTTTGTTTTGGTGTTTTTTGCTCAGTATTCGCGGCCTTGGGAACTAATTGTCTTGAAATTTAATATGTTTATTTTGTTAACGAGATTTTCAACCTATATATAGCGTAGGAATAGTTTTTAAGGCACATTTATTTAGCTAATTCATTGGGCTTTGTTTTGGCCAGCATATTAGCATAGGCAATCAACGCGGTCACGCTGCTAGCCTTTTGGGGACAAGCCCAACAGGTGTCAGTGATTCTGAAGCAATGTTTTATCTACACTTTTGTTTATTTATTGATATAGTATAGTATTAAAATACTGTTACCAGTTGCAGGATTCGATTTAAAATACCGTAAGAATTACTTAAGAATTTATTAGAACTATACAATCACGTATAACTCAGGTACAATTATAACTGAACACAACAAGTGCCAACGTAATGCGCGATTCAATAATACGCGCAAAGTCCGTCACTAACGTCTTGCTTCGCTTGTGACTATCGCTAGACTGCCTCACCCCTCCGTTGGGGCATTGTTTTATACTGAACAAATATAATATGTCTGCTCGACCACGTGGACTGAAGCACACCTGGCTAATGACTACCATAAATATTACAATACACAATGGGCTGTTTTTCCAGTCACAAATTTTAAACACAAAGTAAAAAAAGAAGACAGTCATAAAAAAATCTATTTTTTAGCTCAAACGCCGGCGGGTAATAAATCTGCTTTGTTTACGGATACAGGTGGCCCAAATTGTAACAATACATAAAAAAATCAAGTTAATATTTATGACAATAAATCCATCCAAAATAATTTGTTCACGTATACTCCTTTGTTGTAAATTAAAAATGTATATTATATTTTTTTTTTTTGTTGTGTATCGATTGATTTTACAAATTAACTGGTTAATACTATCTCAAACGTAGATTAAGCTGTTTCACTAGCGCTTGAAATAGATGTTTTATCCAGCTAAAAAGCCCCAGAAAACAATATTTTGTCTGGTGGTTTGGTGTACTGCATTACTCAAAAGTTAAGAAGACACCAATCACGTATGTCTTAGTTTTGAATTGAATTGAATATTGGAGACTTGTAAGACAGGATTAAAGTTATAAGAGAGTGAATCTTTAAATGGCATTAACATTCTAAATTTAGCTAAACACATAACACCAGTGTAATTCCAATTCATTATGTTTTAAGTGGTTCTGAATAAATATAACACAAATTATATCAACTCCTTCTGGAAGCTAATTCATTAATAATTAGAGCAAAAAGTACCAACAACCCATTAAGCAAACCACTTCATACCCGGCCACTTACAAAAAGCTGTTGCTATAATTTTTAATTATGCCATAATTGTTCAACAATGTAGCGAGCAACAAAAAACTGTACTGTTTTCAAAGATTTTGATTGATCATATTTATCACGCGTTTTAAATACAATAGCATGATAGTGGGAATGATACATAATTATTGTGTATCATTTTTATTTTTAAATTAAATAAATTTCAATACTGTGTACAGCGATTCTTAAAGTGGTCGATGTTGACCTGGGATCGAAATCGGTTTCCCTACGCAAACTTATTTTTGGGGTCGACGAGGTCTAAAAATTGACCCCTATTAATTAAAACAAGGTCTTATTTGACACTTTCCACGTACTTTATAAGTTTTGTTATGCGGACAAAAGTGTGTGTGGTTTCTTTTAATTTTTCCGTAATTTGTATTAATAAATATTAATATTTACTGAATTTTATATTCTTTTCTTATTACATGAGTTCAGCAAACAAGCAGACGGTCCATCTGATGGAAAGTGGCTACTGTCGCTACTGGACATTTGCAACATCAAAGGTGCTACAAATGCGCTGCTGCTCTCTTAAGGGAGACTGGAACCAGGTCATTAAGCCGGAACACAACTCAAGGTTGTTACGGTGGCATACTCCAGACTAGGGGTGGTACCCATCCAGACGGGCAAGTAGGAGTAATAAGGGAGAGAGGGCTATAAATACCTTACCACCAGACAGGCCGCCCGGCAGCAGGAAATTGTATTCTTTCCCTGTTCCTGCACGGATGGGATAGAAGGCTAATTGTTTCACGCTGATATTATGTTAGAACGTGATATCACATAACTCGAGTTGGTCCGAAGATCTATAATCAACACTTCAGCTTCACTACGTCAGCTCTGTGCATATTTTTTCTCTCTTCGATTTAAAAGCCCAAGGCCACTGTTGTCGACTTAGGGCACTATTTAATCAACTTGATACGCATGTATCTACTTAAATACTCGCCATTTCTGTTGCCCTAGTAAGCGATAGATAAACCAAATAAGATAACCTGCTGGCTTAATTCATTGTTTATGGACATTAAGAGATTTGATCCAAGATTATTGAAAACATCAATTTATTAATTACTGTTTCGTGTTTCGTACCCCTGTGATGTGTGTGCGCGGAGAGATAATGCACATTTATCGTCGTAGCTTATCAAACTTACAAAAACATCGGAGGACTATCTCTACGTATTCTATAGTTAAAAGTCCTCAATTTAGATAAGTATTGATCTTAAGATTGTATTTTTAGATAAGAACACAAAGGTATAAAAGATTAACATCTATTTGATATTTGTATACTTAGGTAGCTGCCTTTCCAGGGTGCCATAGATATTTTATCAGAACAGCGAAAAAATAGGAAATCAAATTCAAGACTTTTACTCAAAATAAGTTTAACTGGAGGACACTTTTTGAAAGTCATAAATATATATATATATATATATATATATATGTTAAAATTTGAATTTACTTTCTATTCTTTGTACACTGCTTCACAGTGCTCGTAGCTGGAGATTCTTTCCGCTTTTTCTTCTTCCTTAACAGCAATAACACGTTGCGAAAGGTTGTATTAAATTTGAACTTATATGTAGATACGATCTTCAAAAAACGTTCTCCACTGGAACTTATTTTGAATTTTATACATTTGGCCAAAACCGAACATTTTGCACGATCGTCATCACATGTGATAGTTCTACAAGAAACATGCCGGTCTATGTGATTATTTGTCATGAGCACGTTTTTCTATGATTTCATATAATACGCAGAGATCCTATAATAATATAACATAATAAATATTATAAACGCTTAAGTTAACGCTAAAGTTTGGAAGATTGTATTTGTGGATGTATAGATGTATGTTGTTGTTGTTACTCTTTCAAGCAAAAACTACTGAACGGATTTTGATGAAACTTTACAGTAATTCTCGTATAGCTTACACATCAGAATAACACATAGACTATAATTTATAAATATTTGGTGTGATCCAAAATATAACGATTTTCCACCACCACGCGGGCGAAGCCGCGAGCGCAGTTAATATACCTACAATAAATATGATATTAATTATATTAGGGAAGTTAATCCATAGATAACTTTTGAGCTTTGTGAACAAAAACATACGGAATTGAACCAGTTTTTCGCCGAAGCTCGCTCTCATTGCGTTTTCAATAGCCCACAAAACCAATATTATTGTAATAATTATTGTTAAATTAATTAAAACAATTCTGCGCAAGTATATCTCGTATATTAAGCCGTTATCGCTTACGTAAATGATGGGGTCATGTCACAAGTTTAACAGAAAAATAATTTGCCAGAGATAAGGAGCACAAATCATGGCTTGTTTTCGTTAGTTTTGACTTGAGAACAATTAACATTGATTTTATTCGGGGCTCGGTGGTGGCTAAATGTACCTCTTATTCCTATGATGAGGTTCGAATTTTAAAACGTTATATATCGCTTATTTACAAGCTTAATATACATATGGTTTCAATGAGAGTATCACACACTATCGTTAAAACAAACTTTAGAAGTTACCGATGTGTAAAACTGTTCTGTGTACTATTGCGTGTTATGCCACATACACCTATTAACTATTTCACACGCAACACACACATGACAAAATAATGTAATTTTAGGGAATAAATATAATGGATGGATGCAGAAGTCGCGGAAGGCCAGGACACACCTTCCATGATCAAATTGATCTTATATTAGCAGAAGGTGATGTCAGGAGCCTTAAGTACAGACGAGCGTGCATGACAAGAGCTATGAATGTTAAAGAAGCAAGTGAGGTATGTAAGAATAAGCCTAAATGGCGCTCTGTTGTTCGTGCCTACTCCGCAAGGGACCAGGCGTGAAGTTATGTATATATTTAAATATAAGGTCAACCACAAACAGGTACTTGGAGTGTTGAATTGTTTCTTTATGAGTTTGTTGACAGTAAATTATTCATTTTTTTATTTTGCTATGTATTGATGTCGTTTTCTTAAAGCAGAGGTGGCTCGAGTCTAACGAGAAGATGTTAACTATTTATTAAACCTTGTGAGAGACATGGCACTGAAATAAACTTTTCAAATACATCAATCTCCAGGTCACATCACTTATATTTAAGATTAATTTTGACAAACATGCGTATAGTGTCGTCATGATACGTTTATAAAGCAATAAGCAATAAATTTTGTTCCAATTTCATATAATTACTTTAATATAATATCAATGTTATCATAGAATGAATACGCTTAGTTCTTTTTAGTAACGTTATATTTTTTACCGGTAAAATGGCTACAAATAAATAACAAGTCTACTAACAATAATAATATAATGAGTCTAATAACTTTTTTTTGTTAGCGTTGTTTGAAATTAGCGTAAATAACGATACCACATTTTTACCGGTATTTCAACGCCTGGCTTCAATTCTGAAAGTAATTTTGTAGGAAACTGTCTCTCTGGGTATTATTACTTTAAAGTCCCACACTATTTATAAGTAACTTCAAACGCGACATCTTAGTTCGGCTTAACTATAATAAAAAATCAGAATATGTGAAGGACCTTGATTCTGTATCAAATATGTACAAACAATTTTATTAATGAACATGCTTAAAGTAATTAAAAATATGAAAAAAGAACTCCATCGATAATAAGTTAACCTTCAAGCATAATCTTGCTATTAAATTAAATTATCAAAGCCAGCCATTATTTGCCTAACTATTTTAAAATGGCGATTAACTTTTGTAAAATGGAAACAACCTCTCCATTTTACAAAAGTTAATGGCATACGATGCAAGTCGTACTCACCAGAACAACAATAGAAATCTAGATTGAACAGCAACAATAAAAGTAACTCACTTTGTTGTCTTAACTATAAGGTCGTGTCGTCAATGGGCGACCTTATAGCAATCTCCCAGGCAACCCTTGGACCGACAAGATCCTATATAAAAATTTGTGTGTTTGCAATTCACACGCGGTAGAATTGAAACAAAGTCTGACAAGGGGTGAAGGGATTCTAAATTTCCGTGACGTCACATTTCATACATAATATCTATATAATATATTATTTTTAAACCATCACATTTGATGTATTAACGAAAAATTTCAAAACATTTCCAACTCTAAGTAATTAATATAATGTATTCTATCTCATTCTCTTGCAAACTTAGTCTTTTAAATAGAAGTAGTATTTCTATCTGATACTTTTTTTAATTTAATGCGAAAATGGGTATTCAAAAGGTGTTAAATTTAACGTAATATAGCTCTCCAATTTCCGCCTTTTGGCATGCATATTATGTATAAGTATATTTTTTACGAGGGTTAATCCGTCATGGACACCCTACTCTTCGAGGACTACAAATTCAAATTCAAAAGTTTTTATTCAAAATAAGTTCCACTGCAGAACACTTTTTGAATGTTATAGATATAGGTTAAAATTTAATTTTACTGCCTAGTCTATGTACACCGCTTCGCAACGTGTTATTGCTGTTAAGGAGAAGAAGTGGCAAGAAACTCCCCAGCAACACATCTAGCTAAAAAAATTTCTTTATATTTCTTTTTCTATTTATATTCAAGTACTTTTTTTAAAGTCTGTATAACAGAATTATGTTACAGAATGACTTTTGAAGAATTAATGGAGTTGTAGCAAACAGTGGGTATTCAATAAGACAGAGCGCAATAAAAGGATAGAAAATATTATTATAGTTATAAATATAAAGACATAACGTACTATTTTTTTTTTTGCAACATATCTCCATATACTCCTTACAAGTAAAGCAAGATAAAAACGTTATACTCGTACAAAACACTGTATAAGAGGTCGGAGCGAGCTGCTATGTAAATGAAGTTTTTTCATTTAATTATTCTACAGTATGTATATATACAGTAGTGTTGGACTCCCGATGGCATGCTTGGACCTACCAATTAAACCACATCTTTGTTGCATCTTGACGCCGTGTGTCCAGACTTCGGGAACCAAAGACACATTTGTAGGCCCCGACGGCGGTGGCTCTTATAGAGCCCTAACTCTACTGACCTAACTCGTAAAGCCCGCTTTTTTTTCTTAAATTGCAATTATATTTATTTTAAATTCCAATTTATTGCGGACTGGAAAAAAACTTCACTAATGTAAAAGTGACTTAATAATAAGCCAATGTTTTAATTATTATTAAGTCGACTAGGGTTATTAAGAGGGCTGATTTGAAACGTATACCCTCCTGTGGAAAGCCTTGCGGCCGGCGGGGCGCTGCGCGGGTGGCGGGGGTCACGGTCCACCGGCCACGTGACGCGTACCGCCCTGGCTACCAGATAACACGCCCTTCGTGCCGCCTTGCATTACGACCGGCCCTCGTACTACAAATTTCCACAATCCGAAAATATTCTAACCGCGCGGGGTTGTCTGCCGGCGGTTATTTACGTTGCAGGCTGCGAAGCGGGCTGCCCTCGCCGCAGTCGTTTCTGTTGGGGGTTTTTGTGCATGGAACTGACCAATTAGTCGTCGGTTAGCATGTTCGGGTGGCAGCTATCGGCTTTGGCGGCCGCGTGCGGTTGGCCGTAATAGCGCGTTGCTTGCTCGTAATGTGTTTTTGGCGTGCCGCGCCTCCTGCCCCCCAGCCGCTAACCGATGTTCAAGCCCTTTGCTTTTTTGTACCATGTGGTGGTTCAGCGGCTAAAGGGCACCCGCGTTTAATTCATATGACATAGCATACAGCGTAATGGCCCGCTTAAGGAAGGCTCCACAGCATAAACTTGGCTAGGTTTTAAATGATAAAATTCATCCTTCCATCATCCAAAATAAATAGAAATTATTTCAATATCGACTTCGATCCTGCTTACTTGCACACCAGTGAAAATGGTGAAATGTGCCGAACCATGAATTTCTAGAAATTACAGCTGTATAGGTACGACTATATTTATGCTAGAATAAATATTTCATGTCATTCATTTGTTTGCGATGATATGGTTACTGTTAGTCGATTTCTCTGAATTAACATGCACGTGCTCAGGAAGTCGCCAAGGAAAGAAAGAAGAAGAAGAAGAAACTAGATTTCTAGACCCCATTGATAGGCATCCAACCGGGCAAATTCCCTACCACTTGGCCTATTTTGTGGTAGCAAAATATATGTCGTGGTAGGGTAATGGCAAACTCCCAAACTCAATGAGCGTGGATTCGAATTCAGGGCGGGATGCATGCACAGCTTAGGCAGCTTTCTAAGATAACGTGCATATTGTTACAATTACTTTATTTTTTAAACGCAACATGTAGAACCCTCTGACAAGCGACGCATTATCAAAAAGAACCGCCCTTAAATCTCTTACAACTACACATGCGACTCCACATGATGACTGTATTGTGCTCTTTGCAGAAGAACTTTTAAAACCAAATTGGCCGGACTTGACAAGGTTCGCCGTTGACGGATACCTCAAGGAGGACTATGCAATTACTACGTGCTGAAAATGGTGATGGAATACATCGTGATAAAACCTGCACATCGAGATAACTGACGTGACTTGCCAAGTCGCCTTGGACAGGCATGGTGGGTGCGTTCCCCTATACTGGGAAGCCCGTGCCTAGTAGTGGGATGCTTATGGGCTATTAATATTATATTAAAGTAAAACGTATGTTGAAACTTATCTTACAAACGAGATTCTTTGAAGGGGAAACATCAAGTAAAATGGTTAGACATGAAGGCGGACGTGCATCGGCACTCATCTAGTCCGCAGTTGACAAAGTAACTCGATACTCCGTTATAAGATCCATTCTCAAAAGCGTTTTACACAAAAAGTGTCACTGCTCCGGCCAATGTCATAGCTGGTGGATTATTATGTTGACTGAACTGATGGAGCGTACAGGAAATGTGTTCCTCGAGAGTTTGACAAAGTATTGCACCGTGTAATTTTATATCATATGTCCCTCATGTCATTGGTACATTCCAACTGTACGCTTAGTAATATTATATGGGATATGTTGCTCTTTAGGCCGTCAGTCTTGTAGCGGCACGATCAGTCATGATACAGGTGTTCGATTACTTCGTTACTTGTTCATATATCTGTTTCATTTATCATATTCAATCGCTCAGCTTCGATTGGCTCCTAAATGTTTTGTCGAAGCCAACCGAGTCGCTTATCTGAAGAATAGCCTCCCGATTTAAGCCTACTAAATTATTTTTGAAGTGAAATCTTTAGACATTTTTAGGAGCCGCAAAAGACCAGGGAACCTAAATGTTTAAGAATATTACATACTCACTCACTCTACACATTCGACAAACATTTTTAAACTGCAAACCATTTTATTTTATTTTATTTTATTTTATTTGGGGGGCTAACAGCTGTCATTAATAATAACTAAAAATAAGATAAATTTTTAGTAAGTTTATTTTATAGTATCAGAAACTTAGCAAATTAGGACAACCGATTGAAGTCATTAATAAACCATTGTAATAAAATAAATTATGAATGACAAGAATTTATTACATTATTGTTTGGAAATTTCAGATAATATTAAAAGTTTTACATGTAATAATAATAAATAAATAATAAAATAAATCAAACACAGTAAAAAAAATAACGTAACGTAAGTGTTTTAGTTTCGTGAGACATCTATCAACCGCTTTGATTGGTCTCGATAAAGGCGATGGGATTCTAGAACCCGTAGCCCCAGAGTTTCGACACTAAAAGCTACACATATGTATCCACTACTGTTAAATTATATTGCAAGTTGAGAAACAGAGAAACTGTTTCTATCCGTGCAGGAACGGAGAAAGAATACAATTTCCTGCGGCCCGGCGGCCTGTCGTAAGAGGCGACAAAACAACCCACAGCCAGGTGGTAGGGCATTTGCCCGACTGGATGGCTACCACCCCTGGTCTAGAGTATGTCGCCATAACAACCTTGTGTTGTGTTCCGGCATTAGTGACCAGGTTCCAGGCTCCCTAAAGAGAGCAGCAGCACATTCGTAGCACCTTTGGTGTTGCAAATGTCCATAGGCGATGGTAACCGCTGTCCATCAAGTGGGCCGTCTGCCTGTCTGCTGATCTCCTGCAATAAAAAAAAAAAAAAAAAAAAACATATTGAATGTTAGTACGCACAAATAAAAATATATTAATAATATAAAAATCTTATCAAAAAACAAAATTAAATAATTATAGCATATAATTTATGATCTATAATGATATTGTGTTAGATATTTGATATTTTTTAAATTGACTTCATAACTAATGTTAGATTTATATAAGTATTTTTAATAATGTGTTTTTTGTATTGTTTTTGTGATGAATAAGAGAAAAAGTTAATAAAATGGTAATTATAATATTGTCAAAGAAGCAAGTGAGGTGCGTAAGAATGGGCCTGTGTGGCGCTCTGTTGTTCGTGCCTACCCCGTAAGGGACCTGTCGTGAAGTTATGTATGTATGTATGTATGTATATGTAATATAATGGCCAGGTAACGTTATAAACTGCCTGTATTGTAAGTTCGAAAGGGCAAACAGTCGTTCCTACAAAGAACACAAGATCTTCTCTATCTATCTTTAAATTATATTGTGACAGTATATGCAATAAAATTCTATTCTATTCTATTCTACATATTAAAAATATAAATAAATAATAGCTGGGAATTGGAACTATTTGATTTTTTGTTAGTATTCGTGTCGTCATTTACCAAATTCGTCACAATAATGAATTTTGACTTTAACACTAAATCGTAAAACCTTTTAGTGAATTACGCAAGCGTATTGTGTCGTATTTAAAGTGCGTTTTGTTTAATAGTCGTCACCGATATTTTTTATAGCCGGTTGTTTCGTTATCTACATTGTTTGACAATGTTCTATAATGTGTATAATCGTTCAAGTTTTAAAAGTTGCTTGACATCTTGCGCAATAACTTTTAGCTAGATAAAAGAATTCCGTCATTATTATGTCATTAGGTGGCATTTATAACTGTTTTTAAATTTTACCTTTGTTATATGAAGGTAAACAGTTAGCTCATAGATCAGTGTGCACTCTTTACTCTTCGCAATAGCAGTCCCAGTGAAACTTCACTCGCACTGCAGTGCTGCCCCATTTATTCGCTATGCTCGTCTATCCCACATCTTAAATTGATCCGGGATATGAACTAGCTATGTGTCGAGTTTTATTTATAAACACAATGTAAACTCCGTGTAACATTGTGTATGTTTACGTGTACATTTAACGACACCTCTCTATAACGCCATAAAATGAACAATGTCTTTAGTTTCGTTATATAGAGTTTAAGTTGTAATTTTTAAATTCATGTGTTTTCCACCTATTTCTATGATGTGGACCGTCTGCCTATCTGCTGACCTCATGCAATAAGAAAGACCGTCTTTTGTGCATAGTAAGACCAGTTCTAATCTGTAAGTTTATTTTTATATTGGTTTTTTATATATAAGTGTCATTCGGCCTCCTCTTCACTCCTAACTAACCTTGTAATCAGGACCTTATGCAGCCTTTATAATATTAGGTGTTCTTTTCCAAGTCAGAGCTTTCTATGATACATCATACGTAATATATTATGTAACCGAATAATAAGTAGCTTAAGTTGATCCGGGAAATGAGCTAGCTCTGTGTCGAGTTTCAGTTCAGTGTATACTCCATGTAACGTCACTCGATATACGACAAACTCCCTTAAGCGTCGAAAACATGTGTTACCAACTCATTTTTATATATATTCTCTATTACGTATATGACGTCAGAGTGGATGGAACCCTCCATCACCTCGTGATCTTCCGCTTCACAACCTCTTTTTGAATTGGTTTACAATAAAGAGTTATATATCTATTTTATATAACAAAAAGTATTAAATACTAAGTCTGTCATCTTTAGGGTATATTTCTAGAAAGGCGGCCACGTTCACTGGCTGACTCGCTATTTTGATCAGAATCGATCGACCGCTTTGAAAGCTCTTTATATATAGCTTAAGGTCTTGTGACAATACGGTCCGAGAGTCTCGAAAAGTAAATGGCATAAAGAAGTAATTGTCACTTACACTTTTTTATACTCCTTGTACTTTAAATTGAATACTTTTTCTTCTTTTACTCAACAGGGTTAGTTATACTCGTAGGATATACTGAGAAAATTAGAGTTCTGTAGGCATTTTAGGATAAACGGAATCGAAGTCTGTACATCCAGCTATCTGTATTTGACACAGTCACTTCTCGCAGCAACTAGCGATGCAATATGGACCTTTTTAATTTTTTATTGCAGGAGTTCAGCGGACATTTGCAACACCAAAGGTGCTACAAATGCGCTGCTGCTCTTAAGGGGGGAGACTGGAACCTAGTCACTAATGCCGGAACACAACACAAGCTTGTTATGGCGGCATATTAGACCAGGGGTGGTCGCCATCCAGTCGAGTAAATACCCTACCACCTGGCTGTGGGTTGTTTTGTCTCCTCTTACGATAGGCTGCCCGGCCGCAGGAAATTGTATTCTTTCTCCGTTCCTGCTCAGATGATTCGTTGATAATAAAGAACAATAATTAGTGATATTTTAATCAGAAATGAATGATCTAGCACCAGTTTTAAAGACACTTGGTTGAGGATAATAACGCGCTCAGATTCGCCCGCAAACTAAGTGGACTATAACCGGCAATTAGTAAAATAATTAATAAAGTGATTATGGGTATTTTATGCAAACTATGTATAATTCACATTTTGCATAAAACATCCATAATCACCAAATTAATTTCAAAATACAGTAATTAGCTATGATGACCGAGATAACATTCAGAATGCATATTATGCTTCGGTTAATAAATACATAAGGAGATCTTTCAGAGTTGTACCCGTGACTGAAAAATCGAAAGGAAAAAGACTAATGGCCGATTCCTATATCTTACCAACGGCTCATTCGCCTTACCTTCAGCTTCACTGTTTAGGTTTAATCTTAGGACATTTATTAATGCTTATCAAATCGCTCAATGCAATCTGAAACATAACCCAAGACTTAGTGCTATATGACTTTTGGTTTTTTATTCTCGTTTAGTATAATTGGTTTCATTTATAGATATTTATTATTTTTTCGTGGTGTACGTTGATACAATTATTTTATATATGTATGTGTTATTCAAATTGGTTTATTACATTATTCTTTAGTCTGCAATTTATTTATTATTATTTTAAATTACATTATATTGTATATTAGTTACGTGCCTTCCGGTGCAGGGATGACTGCGGCATGCAGGCCTTTCAATATTTAATTCTATTTTATTCTAAAACAATAGTAGCGTACGTTACTCATTATAATATCAGCTATTTGCCAGCGAAAGTTTCGTCAAAATCGGCTTAGCCGTTTCAGAGATTAGTACGAACAAACAGACAGAGAGACAGACAAAAAAAAATTATAAAAATTTTTTTTTTGGTATACGGCCTGTAATACTTTTGTGCTTTTAGAATGGAGCTGTTATTTTGACATTACAAACAAAAACTTCTATTATAATTTATCTGTATTGATATTGTTGTTATACGTGTTGTATTATGCACCGTGACTTCGCTTTCTGGCGAAGAACAGTGTTGGTCCTTGTTGGCTAGCATTACGCTCAGACTGCGTTCAATTTCGTTTCTTCTTTCTTTCTTTACTATCTATTAAACTTTGTCATAAGCAATCGAATGAATAATAAGAGAAAGTCGGCTGTAAGGTGATCTCTTTTTTCTTTCACCTTCTCCTAATTACTTCGCGTCGCCACAATATATCTTTTACTTCCATTCTCTATTCTGAGGACGGATCCTCTGTCACAGCACAAATGATCATGTCATCCTTCACACAATCCATCCATATTTTTTTTGATATGCCTTTACATCTGTACCCATCCATCTTGTAGTTTAACATTCTTCTTGTCATGTGTCTTTCATCTCTCCTCATCACATGCCCATACCACCTTAGTCATCCTCTCAATTTTTCAATTGTGTTGTGCGTGAGTGAAAGTTTCGATAGTCCACTTTCCTCTCCTCGTATTCCATCCTCCATTGCATTCCTGGTGTTGCACACGGCTCTCGGCGACGGTGACCACTCCCATCAGGTGGGGTACCTGTCTGCCAATTTCGCAATTAAAACAACCTAATTTTCATTGTGATATAAAGCCTCACTTGCCATTTGTCTCAATTTACCTACAACATATAATTATTATATACCTAATATTTTTTTGGAAATTACATAATAAATTAAATACTTGCGAAATAACCCAAAATATAAACACAGTGTGGATAGCACAAAAACTATATATAAAATACATTTTAAGCACAGGTAGTTTATTTTGTACCAGTGTTAAGATAAATTAAATATTTTAAAATAAAATATACACATGAAAGTAAATTACAAGATAAGCTATATTCAAAATTAGAGTAAAACAAAACTATGTAAAAAAAAACAATTATAGATATGATATAATTACTCTCACACAACAGTCCGGGAATATTCGCAAAAATTGTCATCTGCCACATCTTACATCAACACTTGCAGTCGTGTTCGAACTTAGAGTAAATTTGAAGTCTTGTTTATGGTTCTTAAATGAGCCTTCAAACTTACTCTAACATCAATATGAATAAGTCCATACTCAATAATACATTGAAATCTGAAGAATAATACTGAGTGACAACCTCATTTCGCAAATTGCGGTACACGCTTTCATTATTATAGTTATTTCACATATATGTTTACTTACTATTTTTATATTTTTATATAAACAAGACGTCCGTCAGCAGTGGGGCCAAGGGTCCAGGGTACCGGTAGTTAAGGCTCCAGAGACAGGAACTTCCTCTCAATGCGTGCCGTGCTCAGGAGAACCACTTTCTGTATCTCGCCCTTTACTCATTTACCAAACGAGAGCCTCTCTAGGTGTCGGTCGAGGCTCTTCGCTTGTTAGTATTATTAATTATTGTTGATTTGTTTGTTTGTTTGAGTTTCGCATTTTTACGGCCGCTTGCATAACGATCGCCTTTATTTAAAATTATTTAATCATATTTAACTGCCTAAATACGTTTTACACAAAACGTATAGACAGTTCTCTAAACATATTTAGCGGCAAATTTTGCGTTGTGCAAGACGCTAATTGTATTTAAGGGTGTTAAATACGTTTTGTGTTTCTTAAATTAAGCAACCTTATGCAAGCGGCCCTTAGAAATAAATATTTTCCTACTTTTTAAAAACAAAAGAAGTATGACAATGTCAAATCATTAAAATTATACAATGATGATATTAGACATGTCAATAGAATTGGATCAGTCTGGTTGAGACACAAACCTGAAAGGAAACGACGACATTCATGATTGAAGTTTATGTTTTAGATCATTTAAATTATAATAATAAACGAAATACTGGACAAGTGCGTGTCGAGTAGTGATGGGTTCCAAAATGGAGAGGCATTCTTTCCACTATACTGTAGATCCCTAAAATTTAAATCTGCTAACGAATTAAAATTCCAACTGAACAATTAACTAAAGAAACTTAGCACGTATCATCATAATTTTCTTATTGTTTTATCTTGTGTATATTTTAATAAAAAATTTATTACAAAAATATGCTTAAATAATGAGAAATTTAATTAACATATTTTATATTTATGCATACATAATGTTTAGACGTATACGATTCTACTCCAACTGGTTTTTAAACAGTTAATTAAGTGATGACATTCTAACGCATAATGATGAATAAGAGTGTTTAAAATTTATGTATTTTACTTTACACTTAGTAGCCATAACCATGTTCTTTTCTGTAAGTTAATTATTTTGGGACATTGTTCAATATTGAAAACATATTTTATAACTTATGCTGTTTTGAAGTGATAACTTGTTATGGGAGGGTAAAGCGCTTCGTTACGTTACGCGTTTCGGCGCTAGTCTGTCTGGTTTCCCTTTCTCTCGCGCATACGGCAGCGGTAGGCAGGCTCCTGCTTTCTCACTCTAACCGTGGGTTAGCGCAAGCTACTTTCGGTAATTAGATTAAATAATAATACTAATAATTTACATACACAAACTTTCAATATATATATTCAAGAATAAAATATATTTCATTATCAATAATATATACATAATATATATAACTAGCTGTCCCGGCAGACGTCGTCCTGCCCGGTAAAAATAGGGGTTTGTCGCAGAGGGTTAATAATTTAGGGTTGTATGTATTTTTGTATGTTGTATCATAAAAACATAGAAATTTTGTCTAAAAAATAAATAAAAAAACTTTAGGCGTGGACTACCCCTAACATTTAGGGGGATGAAAAATAGACGTTGGCCGATTCTCATAGATACCGGATAAGCACAAATTTCATCAAAATCGGTCAATCCGTTTCGGAGGAGTATGGCAACGAAAACTGTGACACGAGAATTTTATATATTAGATGTACATAAAACTTGAGTAATAAGAATCTTTTTAGAAGAATAATATTAAATAGTTCGACTTAGATTATATTTTTTAATAAATGGGAAAATAAAGGTGCGTATAACTTTTTTATTGCGTGGGATCAACAGATAGGCAGGCAGTCCACCTGATGGAAAGCGACTACCATCGCCTATGGACATTTGTAACACCAAAGCTACTACCAATATGCTGCTGCTCACTAAAAGGAGACTGCTACGTCGGAACACAACTAAAGGCTGTTACCAGATGGTAGCCATCCAGACGGACAAATACCATACCATCTGGATTTAGGCTGTTTTGTCGCCTCTTACGATAAGCCGCCCAGTTACAGGAAATTGTATTCTTTCTCCGTACACGTATAAAATAATTTCTAATAACAACTGAATATAATCTATATGACAAAAAGAACAAGATATAAATAATTCCTATTGCAAACCTCAACAATAGACCAAGTTAGCGTAATTTCTGTGTTAATAAACATCACGTTTATGAGTTTAAAAACAGGAAGCGTGAGGTGGAGTGCGATAGGGTTTTAATTGAAGGCGGTTAGTGGGTGGGCTTCCCCACGCCCCACGGGATATCCCCACAGCGGCGGGAAAAAATTGAAAGCGAACCTACCCCCTCTAGCTCGGATGCTATGAAAGTGGCACGCCGTGAATAAATGATGCTTTTTGTTTGTATAATACGCCTAACCTCTCCGTCGCTCCACTGCGCTCCACTTTTGCATTGTTACGCCAATTGTATGGCAGATAGTTCAGTCGCTATTGTCATCATCGAGCCGCACACTGAACTTGGACTAACTTATAAAGCTAATGTAATCTATACAGCGGTCTCATGCCTGTATTATTTCGTCACTATGGATTCAGTATGTGCAGGTTTTAACGGATTTATAACAATGTTTTTTCCAAAAGAAATTCTATATTACTTTAAAGGAAGAGCCGATGATACGTAGATAGGAATGGTGCGGGCTGACTAAGTATTCAGTTATTAAATTCAGTCAGACTTTATAGCACTCTACTGACTTCAAATCAATTTATGATTACACGATGCCAGTATGAACTGAGCACTGTCTTCCTTCGAATTTGAAATAAGTAGCTTCGAAGTAAAGGAATTTCTAGCAGGACATATACATAGAGAGTTTCTTACTGCTTTTTCTCCTTAGAACAACGATACTATTATTATGTCGCGAAACATTGGACATAGAATAAGAAGCAGACTTAATTTCAACTTATATGTATTTATTACTTAAGAACTTAATTTGAATACAAACTTTTGAAATTGCTGGTAGACGCGTTGACACAGCAGTTAATATATAGTATGCTGGGTTGTCTGGAAGAGATCGCTTCTTAGCGATAAGACCGCCCATTGTGCACATTTTGAATATTTTTGGGCTGTAAGTTTATCTGTGTTTTCTGTAATAGTGTAGAAAAAAGTGTTATCTATCTATCTATTTATCTGAATCTTAGATTGTACATGTAAATGGGGATAGTATAAGAATGGTTTAACTCAACTATCAGTCATAAGAAGTGGTAGTGTAATGGCTAGCGCACGCGTCCCGAACTCAAAGGACGCGTTTTCGATCCCATTCGGAACGCATGCACCACTAGTCAGCTTTCTGATCTAAGGTGCATATTGTTACGTACGAGCGGGGGTACGCTCTTATGGATTGGAAGAAAACACCAGTTTTTAATTGAAAAGCTTTTATTGACTTACACAGCCGCACGCAGTACCTCTCTGCAGGGTTGCCCCTATGCCTCTATATATACCAACGATGCACAGTCCCGACGATAAGTTGTCACATCCTCAATACCATCGCCAATATTGCGTAGACCACCTCCGATATTATCACTTCTGGTTCCTCTCTTGAACTACGCTACACACTTCCTTCGCGTATCTGTTCCACCAAACTGGTCACTAAATTCACCACTTAATTCGTCTCTGTCTTCTATTAACCTTCTCTTCCAACTCTTTAGTATCGCACTTGTCGCTTCACCGTCTTGGACTGAACTCAACTCTAAAACTAACTAGATGGTTCCACCATCATTCGCCACAATATTATTTAATATAACTCTCCCAGAAGACGTATCACTTTTAAAACAGTTTGTCGTTCTGCAGGACCCATTATTGCTGATGTTCGAGCAAGCGCTTACCCAATTTTTAATATGTAAATATTATAAATAAGCGTGATATGTTATGTTGTAAACAAGTTTAATTGATATCGCAATAAGTTCAACATTAATTAAAACAATATTGAAAATGTGTAACTAAGATAATAATTTTAAGCAAGTCAGTGTCATAATAATTTTATCGAATCTTGAAGTTTGGTGTAAAAAATTATCACTGCCTATACATATTCCGGCTTCGTGGTTTCTATGCCGACTAACTAATATCCCTGGATTTCCTCGGGTTACATTTTTATTAGTTTCCTATGTATTTTTAGGAAACTATACTGTTTTCAAGTGTTTATTTTACTTTTGACGTTTGCACATCATCATGTTATATATCTTGACAGTACGCCCCACATGAAAGAAATGACATAATGGCCATGCTTTATTGTTGTGGATAAATCAAAAGTAAACGAGTTGAAAATATTGTTTTGTTGTTTACTAAAATCTAAGCATGTTACAATTTATTAAATCTTACCAGTATGCAAGTGTACATACATAGAAGGGTAATCCAAATTTCAGACTTATACAGTCAACTATTTTTGTTTTATTCACTATTTTGTCCCTTGTGTAAAACTGCACTTCTTTCTGTACGCCCATTTTTTATGAAGAATTAAATTTAGGTATATCATATTAAAACGGTAATATATTCACATATAGGCTATAGTAATTACAATTCAATACTTAAAATAAACTAAAACCAGAAAAAAAATCTTAGAGATCAAATACTATTGTTACGAGAAGCGAGTCTGGAACTAAAATGCCGTTGAAGTTTCTATAGAATTTATTAGAACTATACAAACACGTATAACACAGTTAAAAATATAACTGTACACAACCAGTCCAACCGTATTAAACACACGCGTAAAGTCCGTCACTAACGTCTTGCTTCGCTTGTGGCTATCGCTAGACTGCCTCATCCCTACATTGGGGAATTGCATTATACTGTACAAATATCTATCTGCTCGACCGCGTGGACTGAATTTCTTAGAACTACACCTAGCTAATGACTACCATAAAAGATTACAATACACAATGGGCTGTTTTTCTAATCACAAATTTTAAACACAAAGTAAACAGATGAAGTCCAAATGCCACAAAAGTAATAAAATGTCTACAGATATGCAGGTGTGAATTTGTCATTTGTCGGCGCTCAGAGCGTTACAGTACTTTAGTCATATCCAAAATCTACATGAGCGTATGATAATGTATAACACAACAACAACAAAAATAACAGCCCATAAACGTCCTTTTTTTTCACGGTCTTTTATTTACGGGAACGGACGGAGTATACCCGCCACGCTTGTCCATGGCGGCTTGACAGGTTTCACACATCGGTTATCTCAATATGCAGGTTTTCTCACGTTGTTTTCCATCACAATCACGTGGTAATTTTAAAATTATGCGCCATTAGGTAACAGAAAACTGCCTAAGTGTTGTTAGCGCTCCGAACAGGATTCAAACCTGCGCCCTTTGTGTTTGGGATGCATGCGCTAAGCATTAAGCTACCACGGCTTATAACTAAGATATTCAGATAGTATACATTAGTACACTATCACAGAAACTTAAATTATAACATTAAAAAGAAATGTATTTAATGTATTCATCAGTTTCGGTTTGGATTATAAACATTAATTATAATAAGTTCATTCCGACAGTCGTTAAAAGCGGGACAAACAAACGTTCAATTGAAGTTTCTTTCACATTAGTAATAAGTTAAGAAATATGAATAAATTCACAGCGTCAACAATATCATAATACATTCGTAGCTGTAACAATTTCCCAAATTTAACAAACAAATCAAAATTGTTATGGCCGTCTTATAAAGTCTTAATACCCTTCATTCCGGCTTTGAAAGTCCAAAAGCAGACCTTTCATATTTATTTACGAGAATCCCATTCCGTCGGGGGCGAGAAGAATTAAGTCAACAACCAACTTAACAATAGAGAGCAAGCTCATTTCGATCTTCTCGGTTGATCAAATTTAAACCATATTAGGTTGAGATACGACTCAGAATTGTCTGTGGGTCAATGCGGCGAGGGGCGATACCCGTCACTTCTGCGATTTAAGTGACAGTTTTATTAATTTCCCACACCACTCACTGTATTCACCCTAGTCGGGCCAAGACGCCAGTGCACTGGTGCCATATGGTACCCTGAGTCAATGATTCGCAGACCGAACTAGCCCTACTGTAGATAGTTTAGCAAAAGAATTACCTTTATATACATTCAATTGCGTAATGCCTGGTTTTTTTTAAATTAAATTAACACCTGTGAATATACATGCATACTATCACCTCTTTCCTATTGCGATAGGCAGAGACGATGAATCCACTTACTAAGATCTTCACATACACTTTTGGTTTCAACGGTACATGTTTTTGAAACCACTTTTTACCTTAACTTCCTTCAAAGTATCTTCAATTCGATCATGGTGATTTTGCTTTCATTCATTCTCTCTACATGCCCCAATTACCCTAACATTCCTTTTTCAATTTTTGTCTTTACAACCTCTTTCAATCCACATAGTTTCCTTATTACATTGTTCCTTATCAAATCAACAACATTAAAAATAGTGAAATGCATTTCATGTGTGGTTTACGAATTGCTTACAGAATCAGAACACAAAACAATATTAATTCCAGTGTCATTACTTACTTATGTGCTGTAGTTAAATAGATCATATGTAATCTGGATTATCGGATCTCTTAATATGTATGTACACTAGGCAATCAAGAAAGTCTTGTTTTGGCAACAATTGGAACGCTAAATATAGCTGCAAGGATTACTTGGTCAATATTTTGGTAGCCACGGAAAAGTTGTCTAGTGTATGGCTCGCATTATGTTACTATTATATTGTTTCAATGTCAACAGTGATCAATGTATTCCATTCATGATGCGAACTAAGCTTAATAGATTTGCGATAGAGGGGCTTACATCGTAATATAGACAGTCCTGTTCAAATAACGGAGCGTGGTCCGCCAACAAACGCGTATAGCTGTGCCTGAGATAAGCTGGAGCTTAACGCTGGCGCAGCAGTCGATGACTTATCTCGATTTCAATTATCATGCTGGCCCATTCATTGGGCCTGCGCGGGGAGGCGTTCGCCGGGGATTGGATCCACCTTATCTCCAATCTCGTCTAAATCACAACTCGCCAATCTCAACTACTACGTTTGGAAATGAGGCTTATTCGCAAATACTCATATTCATTTCCATTAATATCGAACACAAAAATGTATTTACATAATAAATGTTTACAAAGTCTAACGTAAATATTATATGTGGGAATGTTTTTATTAAGGTGATGCGTGAAATGGAATCAAGAATGAGCGGAAGGCAGTTGAAAGGGTAAGACGGTATTAAACAACGCATATTAGAGTTAAATGTCTTGTAATATGTAAAGTGATGGAACAAGATAATTTTGTTTTCGAAAAATATTTGCAGTTTGGACATGAAGTACTCGCGTGACATGCTCAAGACCATGAGTTAATGATTTTAAATAATAGATTAAATTTTTTTGTCGCAGGTACGGAATGGACCTTAACGGAGCGAGAAGAAAAAATGCAACCCGAGAAACAACGAGCACTTTGAAAGCATGGCTGAATGAGCACAAGAAGAACCCATATCCAACAAAGGGGGAGAAGATAATGCTAGCGATCATCACAAAGATGACTCTGACTCAGGTGTCAACGTGGTTCGCGAACGCCCGCCGGCGCCTCAAGAAGGAGAACAAGATGACGTGGGAACCGAGAAACAGGGTTGACGATGACGACAATAACAATGATGATGATGATCACAAGAGCACTGATGGAAAAGATGTGCTAGGTAAGTTGCAAATTAAGAACTATACAGCTTAGCTAGACGAAGATTTACTACAATTTTATATCATTTGGATGAATTTCTTAGTAGATTATTAACGAAATCTTTATTTCCAGATGGCAAAGACTCCGGCACTGGATCGAGCGAAGATGGTGATAGACCGCAACAGAGGCTGGATCTCTTGGGCCAAAGGACCGAGTCTGAATGGTCGGAGTCGCGTGCAGACAGCGGGCCAGAGTCTCCGGAGCCTTACGAGAGGCCTATTCACCCAGCTTACCAGCATTTGCCTTCTCGCGCGCCACCAGGCAGCACGCCCGCTTCAGCCAAACCTAGGATATGGTCGTTAGCTGACATGGCCAGCAAAGAAGGTGAAGCGCCGCCGGCGCCCCCTACCTCCGCTTCGGCGTTCTATCAATCAGCCGCAGCGGCGGCGGCGGCCCGGCTCGCTCACCCCTACAGCCGCCCGGAGCTCTACCGAGGGTTGTACCCCCCGACCCATCCTGCAGACGTGGCGCTGCTGGAGTACTCGCGTTCCCTGGCGCTGGCCGCGCCCGCCCCGGCACCCCCCGCCCCGTCGCCCTCCTCCTCCTCGACCTCGTCGCTGGCCGAGCAGCCCCCGCCGCCGCGCGCCTGACCGCCAGCCACACGCCCGCCGCTGGCGCATCGACAATAACCGCTATCTCGACCGCACGAGTGCCGCGAGGGCCGCCATCCAGGGCCTGTAAATAAATATAGACTAAATATGTATACATACGTATAAATACGTGATAATAATTTATATGCACCGGTAGAAAAGCTTAGATTTGTGATAGTGGACGCAATGAGCGAGCGCCGCCGGCCACCGGCCACCGGCCAGCGGCCGCTCCCCGTGAGGTTGACAACTCGCAAACGACGTCGGCGCCGCGCGCCGCGCGCCTTCGCCCCGCGCCCCGCGCACCGCGCCTCAGCCGCGCCCTGCGCGCGCGCCGACCGACCGACAATACTAGGTGCTAAATACAAGTTGGACCTTGCGATATAATGCTGTAGTTATTATTGGAGGTGGTTTAAAAGAAGTGATTTAGTTTAAATAAATAGCTATTAATACGTGTTATGTTTCTAATAGATAAACGACACAGTTATTATTTTATTGTATGTAGTGTAAATTATTATAATTATTTGAAACATTATTCTCCTTATATTTGCTTATTACGTCCAATGTCTCTATTGTTTGATAGTTTCTTACAATGTATTGTGCATTCGATTTTATTATTTATTGATACGAGGTCAGTAGTTTAATGAGTACATAACATAGTTTTCCTTTGTCAAATGCAACGTAACAGATTAGCTGCGGTTTATGGGGAATCTGTATAGTTAATTTCTAGTCAGAAGACTATGATTGTCTGTGTTACGCATGATATTAAATACCTATTAATTTTTTTCATTTTAATCACATAGTGTAACTTGTAGGTAGATATTAATAATGACGAAATATGTAGGGCTGGCACACATGTAATTTTGCAATACGCCCTTAATATTACTAAATCTATTGATCTCACAAAATCTCATCAAAATTTGAGCCGTTATTAAGTGATAAGTGCAATTGAAATTAATTATTTTGATTTTTTTGAATAACTTAAATTCATGTATTTTATTGTATGGGACCAATCCAAAACTGAACAATTGGTGAAATTATCTGTTATTTGATCTTAATGGTATGGTTAAGTACCTATACAAACAAAATGCAATAACTTACTTGACATATTGTTTTGAAGAAACAAGTATATGTTTATAATATATTAGTTAAAATTAGTTTTAAGCAAATTACCAGGTTTGCTGCCAGCCCTACCAAAACAGACATAGTATTTCATATAAAATGTTTGCCTAAGATATATATGTATCTATCTCCTTAGTAATTTGACATTAAGTATAAAATGGCCTTGTATATTGTAATCGTTGGTATAGTGTAAATTTATATGACTACCTTCATTTGTTTCTTGACATTGTAAAATATTATTTTTCCAATATTGTAGAGACTGAAAGTCCAAAATTGAGTCTATAGTTTTGTACATATGTCACTGTTGTAATTAAATATATATTGTAATAGTATATATCGTATATATTTAAGAGAAAATAATGCAATGAATTTTCTGTATTAGTAGTACTTTGATGTAAATAATAACACACGGATGGGAGACGTGACCTTCAATAGATGTGTGCAACTGAAGGAACGGTGATCTTTTACATGTATTCAAGGTAAAGTTGAAGATACTGCCTTAAGTTCTTCTGTTACACTCTTCATTACATTGCAACTTTTATAACAGCCAATTTTAAATTTATGTAAAAATTTGAGTAACAGCGTCCCTCTTATGTTATCTTCCTTTTTTTTCGTCTGTTTTTGGGTGTCATAGGCATTTTTCGCAAAACTTGGTCTTTATGGATGCGGTGTTTTATAAAAAACGGTATTAATGTAGTAATTTCACCTAGAATTTAGGATTGACTATATACTTAGCTAAGGATTGTTAAAATGAATGTAGTATGTATTTCAGATTTTAAAAATCATAAATGTATTAATTAATGCCTTTTTATTCAAAAACTATACTACACTATGTTCGTGATATTAAATAACTATACAAATTATTTTGTTTGCACGGGACTATGTATATGTGTTCATATCATCTAAACCCCACAAGAAATAGTAAACATACACGAAAATTTAAAATAAAATCCCTCTTTAAACGTTTAACATTTTCATTGAAATTTGTTAAGCCATTTCTAAGTCTAATGGAGACAACATTTCAGAGTAACAAAGTAAGAAAAATTGTATCGTATCGTTTTTAGTTAAGTATGGCATTGTTTTGAAAATCGCAGACAGATAACTATTTTTATAGATATAGTATATTTTATTTGTTTGGGAATATAAAAATAAAATATAGCAAATTAGAGTTTAGATACCTAAAGATGAAACGAACTCTTATGACCTCTCTCTAAAATTTGACACGTTCGTGGAAGATTTTGTATCTATAGATAAATAGGTAATTTTACACCTGAACCGTAATTTACTATTTTTGTTTGTATATACCAAAAATAAATAAATTATGCTATGCCTATACAAATAATTGTAGATTTATAAATCTACAATGAAAAAAATATTTATTATAAATAAGATAAAAAAAAATAATTAAAATTTGAACAATATCATCAAGAGAGACAATAATGTAGAATGTTTCTTTTATTTTTTTTCTATTGCACAAAAATAATCTTTTCTTATTTACAAAAATAAAAAGATAGATTTATATTTTCCACGAAAATTCAATTGTTTTCCTAAATACTTATAATTTTGGAAAAATCTATGCAAATGTAATGAAGGTTTATACCCTGCATAAGTACACTTATTTCAAGTATAATCACTTTAAAGTAATTCTGATAAAGTTATAGTGTCCAGCCTCATTTAAATAATGATAATAAAGTCACAGTATGATTAACAACTTTACCGTTAATAATTTTTGAGGATTACCGTTCATTTAGTTACACATACATTGCAAAGTAAACAACGAAATAATCAATGTTATGACCTTCACTAAAACGATAAACTTGTGAAAGTTTTTTTTGGAAATTATAAAAATTATTCAACCAACGTTTATCCTTCTCTCAAAACAATAAATAATCAAAGGTAATAATACCAGAAATAATTTCTTCGTTAAAAGTTAAAAAGATATATGTTGATAATTGACTTAATATTTTTATAATGTTTTGTTAGTTTCGACGTCTTTTAGCCGTTCTCCAGAAAGGTGTGTGAATAGATGCAATAAAAGTTTAATAAAGAAATTAAATGTGTCGTTTTTATTTTCAAAACCCTTTGGTCATATTTCTAAGGCCGCGTACAGACAGAGACAAGAAATGAGTTTATTGGCTCTATGTTCAATGGTGGAATAGTTCTAGTCATAAAGGTATAACATGTATTTGGTCTAAGGTTTTAAGATAGCTTAGCCTCTGATGAACCTGTGTGTACGCAGCCTAAAATTACGATCACATTATAACAGAAATATAAAAAGTTATGAGTCCCATTCATCATCTGTAACCTTCTTGTCTTTTTTATTCTTATTGCGTTCAGCAGACAGGCAGACGGCCCACCTGATAGAAAGCTGTAACCATCGTCTATGGCCATTTCTAACACCAAAGGTGCTTGTTACGGCGGTGTGCTCTACCGGTGGTTGTAGCCACCCAGACGAGTAAATATTCTATTACCTACTATATCTACCTATTGTACAAATGTCATATGTCTATGATATAGCAGATAAAAAGCAGAAAATCTCCGAAAACCGTTAGTTACGTAGGGAACAAATGTCCAAATAAAGTCAGATCCTGATGTAAAGTTAGGGCCAAGGAAAACGAATAAAGAATGCTGAAGACCATGCGAAGTACAGACAAAAGTAGGAAATACCACGAGCTCCGAAGCAGACCCTAGGAACGTAACCAAGACTGAACGCTAAGGTAATAATCATATTTCCAAAGGTGTTGGGTACATCGCAAAGACGCAAAGTATCAGATCCTCGTGACGTGTAATAATATGGTCCAAACTATTTAAAAAAGTTGAGATTATAAATAAATTATTACACATATTGTCGAGTAAACTTGACAATATTTAAATACACAACATTTTAAAAGATTGATTTTTCAAAAATTAATTACCTTAGATTTCGTGAAAATCGGCCTCAAGACTTCTTTGAGTCTTTTCGGTATTTTTTACAGTCTAGCATACGGTATTAGAAGGCCTAGTTGAAAAAGTTAATCTGTATAAGGGTTTGAAATACCGGTAAAAAGTGGCATCGTTATTTATGCTAATTTCAGATAACGGTAAAAAATAAATATCGTTATAAAACTTATCGTTATTTCTAGTCATTTTACCGGTAAAAAATTTAACATTAATAATATTTTTATCGGTAATTTTAGCGTTACAACTATGTTTTGTTACCATCATTGCTGTCTTTCACTCGAAAATATTGTCAAACAGCACAATAGTCCATTGAATTTTTACTAAGTTTTGCATTTCTTAGAGGACGCAATTTTATTTTTGGGACATATGTGGGACTCTACCTCAGAGATGGCGGGGCAAACGGGGGACCTTTTCTACCTGCTTAACATTCGATACGTTAAATTTGTTGAGTTCTATCGTAAAGAAAAGAGTTAGGAATGATTAAAAAAAAATCTCACTTTTTTGCTTATAACTTCTTAAATTTTTAATTTAGAGCAAAAAGTTATATAAACATATTTGTAGGCAAAACAATTTGCTACAAATTATGAGTCTACAAATTTTTTGTAAGAAGCATAGTTTCCGAGATATCGCGAAAAAAGTGTTTTCGCCACTTTTTCCAAGATGGCGGCCGGGGTCAAGGGTGGCGACCCCAGAAACTTGAGGTTAAGCTTCTATTCATCCCCCACACATGTCCCAAAAATAAAATTGCGTCCTCTAAAAAATGCAATATTCGGTCCTTAAATTGTAAGATTTCAATGGATTACAAATGCTAAGAGCGCGCGTAATATTTAGATCTGTTTGGCGATTATTTCATTAACAAGCAATCCTAATAATGACAATTCTTAAAAATGCCAACGTTGCTTGAAATAACGTAAAATTTTCCGATACGTATAACGTTACGTTACGCTAACGTATAACATACGATTTTTAAGGTTATGTTATAAAACTATGTTTTAACTTAGCTTTTATTTCACTTGTAATGGATGTATATAAGTGCGGGTGGAATCTTGCAAGTTAAATTTGACCCACTTCCTGGTATCCGATTGAGCTGAAATTTTGCACGCATATGTATATCGAGTGACAATGCAATAATATGGTACCATGAAGCTGATCTAATGATAGAGTCGGAAGGTGGCCATAGGAACTCCTGCACTAAACCAGATAAACCCGTTGTGTTTGGGCTCGTTTTACTTGTTTTGGCTAGCACTCTGCTGTTACATGATATCCAAGATCTCAAAAGCTTGTATTTAAAAACCTCTTTAAAAAATCATATTATTTTTAAAGGTAATTGAATTATTTTACAAGACCTGGTCTGTATACACAAGACAATCAACAAGGCATCAATCAAGCTGTGTAAATCGTTGTACTACTTATAAACCCAATACTTTATCCGTATTTTACACAGTATTTCTAGTTTATACTAAAAACATAAACTTAATTATTACGGACCGGTTTTGAAGGCATATACAGCATGTCGGATTTGTACGAGACAACCATTTCAGCGCACTAACATTTCATTTTGAGCGCTAGGGTGACGATAAATCTATCAAATTTGCTCAGTCTCAATATCTAACTAATTAGGGTTACCGCACACCATATACATGAACTGTGGCGAATCTGTTCTACATATTGGGCCTTACTTATAATAATCTCGTTAAGAAAGGATTAGCCATATCTTAAATAAGAGACTCTTAATCAATGGCTGTTTCAAATGAAACTTGCCATCTAGCCTCTTAGCAGTCACTTAAATTACCTCACGATGTTGGTTATTTTTGACAGTTATTTATGAATTAATTTACCAACACCTCTCATCCTTAAGAGGAGTTTATGGCTAAGATTTTCGTTAATCAGTTGCTGTGCAGTTTCTTAAAATTTAACAAACGATAATAAGTAAGGCCAATTGTGTTTTATATAAAATATAAATATGTAATAACAGCCCATAAATGTCCCACTGCTGGACTTGGGCCTTCCATTATAGGGGAACGGACAGTATACCCGCCACGCTTGTCCAAGGCTTAGCAGGTTTAACACATCGGTTGTCTTCACAGTTGTTAGCACATGGTAATTGTAACAAAATGCACATTAGGACAGAAAACTTCCTAAGTGATGCGTGTGTTCCGGCCAGGATCGAACCCGCGCCCTTTGAGGTTGAATGCGTGCGCTAGCCATTACGCTACCACGACTTTTTATCGTGTTTTAGAAACATACAATTATGATCAGGTATATAGGTATTAAGGTCTTTTAAACTATATGAATTAAATTTGTTAGTGGTGTAGAGTTAGTTCAAAAAATTTAAAAATTTGAAAAATCTCGGGCTAGTTTAGATCGAGTTCATTCAAACATTGTACTATTAGTTTTGCCTTTCTATCTCTGAGAGCATTACGTGAAAATTACTGAACGAATTTTAATGAAATTTGTTACGTCTCAGTGACCAAATGAAATATATTGTTCCCCAAAAGTGTGATAAAAAAAAACTCTAATTTGGGAACATTGGAAGGTTTGGGTCACTCGGCGATTTTTGAAAAATTAATGAAAGTATAACTGCGTAAACACGCATTATTAATATAATAACATAATAGTTAGATTTTTAATGCACTACACTGGGCTAGATTTAAAATAAAAGTATAATAATAGTAAAATAGTAGAATAATAGTATAAAAGTTATTATTCTATCCTATTCGATATAAGTACAATTATTTTGAAAGCTGAATCCTGAAATCTTATAATTTAAGGACCGAATATTGCATTTTTTAAAGGACGCAATTTTATTTTTGGGACATGTGTGGGGGGTCAAAAGAAGCTTAACCTCATGTTTGTGGGATCGCTATCCTTGTCCCTCGGCCGCCATCTTGGAAAAAGTGGTGAAAACACTTTTTCCGCGATATCTCGGAAACTATGCGTAAAAAAAAATTGTAAGTCATAATTTGTAGCACATTATTTTGCCTACAAATATGTTTATATAACTTTTTGCCCTAAATTAAATATTGAAGAAGTTATAAGCAAAAAAGTGAGAAATTTTTTATTCATTCCTAACTCTTTCCTTTACCATAGAACTTACCAAATTTTACTTATCGAATGTTAAGTAGATAGAAAAGGTCCCCCGTTTTCCCCGCCACCTATGAGGTAGAGTCCGTAGGCGCGTACTTATATCGTATTTGGTGAGTATATATTTATATAAAGCAGACTTTTTCTATCTCTCCGTTTTTTTTTCATTTATTTTTTATATAGTAACCGGTAGACAAATACACATATCCCCAACATAGCAACTTACGCTTGTGTTATGGGTAATATACAACGGACTATCCTAGAGACGATCCCAGACACGGAACAATGGAGAAAATTAGTTCCAGAAATTTACTACACCAAGAATCGAACCCGGACCCTCTGCGTTGATGTGAGGCCGCTCGCCCAGCCACAGAGTTCATCGAATTAAATACCAAAATTTACGCAGGCAACGCCATAGTAGAGCAGTGTGTTTTTATTTAAAATATAGTAATCCATCAATTGGTGGAAAAATAACTGATAAATTGTGTAATAGTAATTTGCCTACCAGGTTAAACCCCTGAACTATATTCATCGTCGAGCTGTTCATATTGTTGACGACGCCATACTTAAAGGCCTGATAGATACACCTAGCCTTCGGAGAGACTTCGTATCTCTCTGTATATTCTATCGTCAGTATTATCCCATATTATCGCAAATTGCTATTGGGCCTGGCCGCCATTTTGGTGATGTAACCGTAGCAGAACACTCAGTACTGTTAGCATCACTGGCCGGCGAGTACGCGTATATATCGAGTTGCGGATGACGTCACGTGAATGTTAATTTGACAAGGTTCCAGCACATTAGCAATTTGAGGGGATAATACTAAGGAAGTGTTCCGAAGAACAGTTCAGGAACAACTTTCTACTAGCGGCCAGGCGTCCATCCTAACGTCCTCGAGCCACTTCTCACGTTCCTGTACTACAGTTCTCATGAACGTTTATCTTGGGCACTGTTGGGATTTACCCGCTACGATATGAGCGATATGAGGTTTTTAAAAAAAGGAGTCATAAAATTCCTCCTTCGAGGTCAGCAACGCATTGTTAACACATCTGGTTTTCAAATGACCATAGGCGACAGTAACCACTTTCCATAACATACAATAATTTAAAATAAGTCTGAGAGACAAATATGAATGAAAGAATTGTTCATAGATGTGTTGCAGAAAAGTTTATTTACATTGCGAAACGGTGTGACTAGAATAAAAAGTAATCAAAACTTTTAACTTATGGGCATGTAATGAGGAGAGATGAAAGTCAAGTGACAAAAAATGTTAAACTACAAGGTGGATGGGTACAAATGTAAAGGTAGGCCAAAGAGAGATGGGTGGATTGTGTGAAGGATGATATGAATAGCGATGGGACGGAAAATGTATATCAGAATAGAGGAGTGAAGAAAAGACATAATGTGACGACCCCCAAATAGTTGGGAGAAGGTGAAAGAAAAGAGAGAGATGTATGAAATCCAACAAATATTTACCAGTGGAACTTAGTTTGAATTCAAATATTTGGAATTGAATCGTTTGATGACCCTAAGCTCGTTTCATCAGCTGCTAGTATTTAGACATCAAAAGGACTTTGACGGTAAACATTTTAATAATGAAAGTGCACAAATTTTCATGAACGTAATTGGAACGTGGTCTAGCAAAATATGCATAAATCATGTGCGCAGTGCTCTTTGATGTTACCGTGTCCGGAATGACGTCATAGTCCGGTATGTCGGTGTATTATCAAAATAGGTGATCGCAAGACGGACTCAGTTCAGCACTCGATAGCTCCTGAGTAATGTCTGGAAAGGTACCTGATACAAATGCTCATTACTAGCACCAAAGCATGTCATTATTTAGTATTTGCTACTTAGTGGGATATCTGTTAAAGCATTGTTAGCATCGAGCATGCTTGTTTCAAGCATGCTGAAAAATCAACAGTTGTTTGAACTTCAAGCATGCTGAAAAATCAGCAGTTGTTTGAATTTCGAGCATGCTGAAAAATCAGCATTTGTTTGAATTTCGAGCATGCTGAAAAATCAGCAGTTGTTTGAATTTCGAGCATGCTGTCTGGGGCGTGGGTGGAAGGGAGCGTGTTTTGAGCACTTCTGAATAGGTTTGCTTATAAGCATGAGGATTACTGTTTAGGAGTATGTTTAAATCTAGCATTCTTATTGCAAGCAAAAGCTAAGCAAACCCTTCTAGCCGGGCCTCGGGCAGTAATGCTCAAACGTCAAACGACTGCAGATTTTTGAGCATGCACGATACTAATAACAATGCTTTGACACACAACAATCTGAAATGATAATACTTACTCTACGATTACTGTGTACTGAGATGATTTGTAGAGTCTTAGTGCTCCACTGTCGCATCTGCGAATGATAGTAATTAATTAAATTATAATCGTTGAACTGTTTGTTTTGCTCTATTATTAAATATGGACGTATTTTAATGTACTCGATTCTTACGATTTCAAAATTAATAGATTTGTTACCTCGTTATTGATAATTTTATACATATGTTGGTCAGATATCGTTCATGATATTTTTTATAGGAATGTAATTACAATGACTTTATAAACAAATAAAATAAAAGTCCCTCTAGGCTATAATAGTGATTTATGTGCATTTAAGTTACAGATGCCACGATTATTCGGCTTGTTCTCGTTGTTCGGCCACGTTCTTAAGTAATCGATATTTCGCCGAATAATTTAAATATATATTAAATATTTGGCCAATTCGTTAAAAAAAGTACGTATTAGGTGCTCAAAAGTACATTAGAGTAACAAATGATTGATAGGTAATCTTCTTTATTGAAATCTGGTGCTGGCGTCGGATACTTATCATTCCAGGGACAGTTCGCTGAACAAATGCCTCTATACTGGAAGAGCTCGAGATTGGATATCACCAACGGCTATCAACAATAGGCTGACAACATATACTGAAGTACTTTCGCCACATAGCCCGAAAGAACCCAGACAATATGGAGAGACTTGTGGTCACTGGGAAAGTTGAAGGCAATAGACCTCGCGGTAGATCTCCAAATAGGTATGGACCAGATTGCTGACGAGCTGAACACTTCAATATACTCTACCTTCCACCGTACTCGGAACTGATCTCGTTGGAAGACAGCAATTGTTCACTGCCATCAAAGGCATGATCCTTAGCAGTGAGGGAGCGACTTTGAAGAAGAAGAGACTACATTTTAACTAAAGATGTTAAAAATATTCGAATAGTTGAAAAGTGGCCGAGTACTGAGAGTCGAGACAAATCTAATATTCGTGGCATCTCTCATTTAAATATAAATATTGAAGTTAAGGAAACGTTCTATCTGTCAATCAGAGACGTAAACAATGACAGTAATATAAACGAAGGTATTGACAAAAATATTGTTACATACTACATGTCAAGTAGTATCGAATAACTGCTAGTTGTTGAGTGGACGCTTCCAAAGCTAATCAACATTTCGAAAGGGTGACTCAGGTGCAGGCAAGTATGTAGGTTTATAATTCAATTGCATAGTGACAGGCGGCAATCACGCATCATTGTCACCCGGAGAGGCCCGCTTTGTTGGACCCCGCTGCACTACACCGCCGTCATTCTGACTCAATAATAAAGCTATCGGAACGATTCATTATATAAAAGCAAATTCTAACGTTCAGGTTTCACGTTAACGTTCTGGTGACTCGGTGATTTCATTCAAAATCGTGAGAGCGATATGCTGGCTGACAAGAAACAACCAAAAAAGACTAAGGTTATTTTTATAATGGCGTTCAGAGAGACGTGTTGTGTAAATAGTCCAACATGTTTCAATAACAAAGAAATCTTAATAGCCGATGACGGGCGAGAGCCAACATAACAATCTATGAGTTGATTGCTCATAATTCCATGTGTACACTCGGACCCACTCGGAATAATTCGGAAAAACTCGTAGGCGACCGGCGGTAATAAAGCCCACTTCCTCGTGTTCGTGACTTATGCTTTACGAAGGCTCTCGAAAATTTGTAAGTTATGTATCTGTTTATAGGATTAGCATAAAACACGGTTATCTATTGCATACCTGGTTACTAAAGCGTTGTTCGATCGTTGCGATACAGTGTCATTGTAAGAGAAACCTGATAGGCGAATCACAACTATAACTCAGTTGATTTAAGGGTGTGTTTTTCGTATCGCGTTCAGCGGAGGATTCTTAAGGTAGGAATTCGGATTTCGTAGCGGCGACTGCTATGCCATCTGAAATATTGGACATCTCCATCTTGGTTGGTGTTTTGTTCTTGCTTTGCTCACAAACAATGAGTCGGGATCGTCAAGGGAATGCATGCATACCTTAAAATGCATTTGTAACCTTTCTCCCACGTGGTCGACTACAAATTTATCCCACTATTCAGGCTGTGTAAAGATTTTAGGCAGCAAATATTTTTTGTGATGAAGCTTACTGATTTAATTTAAAGTTCATTAAATAAATAACTTTTTGCGATGAGATTTTTTTTACCGCGTGCTGACAATGAAGAAAAACTTTTTTATAGCAGGAGATCAGCAGACAGGCAGACAGCACACTTGATGGAAAGCGGTTACCATCGCCTATGGACATTTGCAACACCAAAGGTGCTATAAGTGCGCTGCTGCTCTCTTAAGAGAGACTGGAGCCTGGTTACTAATGCTGGAACACAACACAAGGTTGTTATGGCGGCATACTCTAGACCAGGGGTGGTCGCCATCCAGTCGAGCATATATATAATACCCTACCACCTGGCTGTGGGCTGTTTTGTCGCCTCTTACAACAGGCCGCCCGGCCGCAGGAAATTGTATTCTTTTTCCGTTCCTGCACGGATAAACTATCAAATCAGATTACAAATGAGTGAAATCCGCCCACTCACCTAGTTCTAACATGTCGAGTATATTGTCCGTTGGTTTACAAATCAAGCACAGATATTAGAGGAATACGGCAAGATAATGTCATAAATAAAATAAATATTCTAAATTCGGCAACAAATACAAAGATAGCTTATTTCAATACTCATGCTAATATTAGACAGATCAACCAAATTGAATGAGTTCGGTTGAAAGATACAAAACTGAAAGAACACGGCGGTTTTTAATGACGTCGATTGATTCGAGTTAATATTTAGGTACTTTAGTTAATTTATCTAAACTGAAAGACAATTTAATATCGGCTTAAGCATTTTACGGTTGGTTCATTGATATTATATAACAGATAGACAGAATTAGATGACAGTAAATATGTAGTTAATTGAGTAAACGTACCCTGTCATAAATCGAATGTGGTACCTCTGCATTCTAAATTTACAAAAATATATCTACATTTTTATCAAACCACAGCAAGATTTACATTACTTGTCTAAAGTGAAGTCAACTTTTAATCAGAAGTAGAAGAACTTTTAATAGAAGAAGAAGTAAGGCAAATGAATATGATGTAAGATATAGAAATACAGTACATGTGGACAGTTTAGATTATTACTAGACAGTGAAATGAATAAAAACTTTCATATATAATGCACAAGTACATAAAGAATACCTTATCTCTTTACCATATCCTAATATTTGAATTTTATTTACAATATGTGAAAACAATAAAATAGTTATACTTTATAAATAGTAGGTACCTTGTCGTAAACTGAAGAGAAATCCGACTTATAATTGGATAATCGCTATATGGGAACAATATCCACCAGAACCAGCTAAGAAGAAAACGACCTAAAAGCCCTCGCTGGGAGCATCTTTTTTTATTGAGAAGCTGAGAAATATGCAGACGGCCTATTACATGGAAAGTTGTTACCATCGTCTATAGGATAGGGTGTAGAAGATAAGACAGGAGGACAAAATAGAGGGCTCAAACAAGATTAATGAAAAAGAGTGGATGGGTTTTACGAATAGCAAAGGGAAATGAGATCGGAATAGTTATACAGGAGGTGGAAGTCGGCTATCGAAACTCTCATTGATCGTTCGAAACAGGATTAGCTCAATGCTAATCTCTTAACGCCTATATTCTGTGAGAACGGGATATCACACCAGTCGAGTCGGCCCTAAGAGCTGAAATCAAAATGTTCATTCCACCATGGGTCTACCATGGGTATATACGGTACCAGCACCTGGTCGAGTCTTGGAATAAAGTAAAGATGGAAACAGTTGAAGGAAGTCTATGTCGAAGGACAATCTGGTGACCACGAGCAAATTATAAAATTAGAGAAATTTGTAAAAAACAAAACATAATCAACAATAAAGACCTTATGTCTGAATAAAATAAAACTTACGATATAAAAACACAATATTTAGTTCAAGATATGACAAATGTAAGACACGTTTTAAATCGATCCTTTTTGATAGATCGAAACCAATTGAAGCATTATTTTTTTCTTTATCAATGACAAGATATGATTCTTATGTTCTTCCATAGTACGCTCACACATTAATGTCGAAGTTACAAAAACTAAACTCATCATTTGACTGAAATATTAATACAAAAGATTAATAATTTAAAGATAAGTCTTCATATTAACATTCAGTATAATATTGTCTAAAGATGTCTCTCGTGTCCCAATCACGATTCGCAGGGGTTGCCAAAAGCTAGTTTTCAGTCCTGCAGTTAATTTACAGTTTTACAATCTTTAGTTATATAAACAGGACGAATGAAAGTGATCTATGATCTATGAGGGGTTTGTAAAGGCGACAAAACCTAATGATTTTGTAATCAGACTGCGGTACCATAAAAAAGCATTTAATCGAAAATATTCCATATCTCAAAAACTAATCAACAAATATCGTTCAAACTAAACTTTGTTGAAAGCATTTTTTTACTTTCTATCACCTGTACTACTTTTAGACTTTCCAACCAATATTTCAATTTTGAATGGTAGAGTTGTCAAACAGCACCTGATCTAATAGTAGAAGTGTTATAGAAACGTAAAAAGCACGTCAAATAAACAATCGTATATGAAGACATTAACGAAAATAGACGAAAAGTGTTTGGTTTTACTACTTTGCAAGCAATAACTCCCTACTTATTGATCTAAATCGATCCAAGAACATCATCATAGATTTTCATATTCTGACCAACGGTACATGATTATGAACATTGAAATGAAAATTTACCCATTTCATATAAACATACGTCTTTTAAGGTGGATTCCTGGTCCAGGAGACCTACTGCTGAGTGCAAATATTTACAAGAACATTTGTATAAAATTAACTAATATATTGAAAAACCGAAACTCGACAAAAGAGCGACATGTCTGTATAAATTTATACAAACAACTAAGCACTATGAAGAATCGTTATAGATAACGCTTTTTATTACTTGTATCAAGGTTTCACTACACCATAATATAGTGCCATATTTATTACATCATACTGTTAAATGTCATCTAAATAAGAAATAAAGACAGGAATTGATTTATTTATCACAAACATACAGTTTAACAATACCGAGGTAAACTAAAGGAAATAAAATAAGTTCTAAAATTGGACCCAGACTCAGCGTGTTGCTGGCCTCGTAAGACTAGTCCTGTTCTTCCACCTGGGACCTGTGGGTGGGGTCACGGAGGACAATCCAAATACAATAAAATAAAATCGATTTGGTCAAATAAATCCAGTAGTGTCCTAGAAAAATGCTTGCAACATACACGTACGGAGGTACATGAGGCCAATATACGGATTCCGTTTTTTGACAAAACGACTACAGTACTCCAATAATTAATTAGATAAATTCTTGTAATAATCAAAACTAAATCAATAAAAATGAATGCCTAATATTGATTGATGGCTTCCGCAATTTAGGCTATATGCGTCGTAAACATCGGAGCCACTTATGTTCAGACAAATTTTAATGTCTAATTTTTAATCTTAAAAGGAGCTATTATATTAATTGGACGAGTTTTGTTCAATGCAAATTTTTACAGCAAATGACCAGTTTAATAGTAATAAAGCACACTCTTCAACTTTAATATTACCTATTTTATGTTTCGATGTTAAAACTGGTGCGAAATATTTATTGCTATATTACACAAAAGAAAGACTGCATCAATTGATTACAAACATATATTTTTTATTATTATTTTTTAAATTGATAAACTATGTAAATGATAAAAAAATACGGTTAAGTGTCAGTTAATCTATTGTAAAGGGTTCTATACAGTGTTTTTTAAATTCTAAAACATTGATTTTTTTTCTAGAATTCCTCATTTCATAATTGACATCCGTCTTTGTAAGATGATCGAAGAGAAGTCGAAAGGCAGAAAAGGGCCAAGGAAAATACACGAAGAAATTTGTGGACCAAATGAAAGAAAAGCTAGATATGGTGTTGGACAAGAAGTGAGCTAGCCGAGAATAGAGAGGATTGAAGGTGGCTCCATTTTGATAATGAACTAAAAGGATATAGAGAGAGTGATGTTCTTATGAAATAAGATACTAATAACTCAACTGGTATTAATATTAGTAAAAAAGTCACAAAAGAAATATTATATATCATCATGATTTTCAAGTCTTGCCTAACGATACCATGAGCTTATAAATAATAAAAAATAATATCCCTTGTTATATGATCAGATTATCTGAATGAAAAGAAAGCTACTTTCTTTAAAGAAAATGGTAGAGTACCGGTAGAGCCGGTAGACCACGACGTACACACCTGATCAAAGAGCAGAGGTGTTATAGACAGGTCACGTAAAAAGCACGTCAAATAAACAATCGTATATGAATGAACAAATATATTTTGTTATTACAAGTTAATCTGCATACATTCTGATGTCTAAATCATGTAATAGAATCTGAATCAGTTAACATACTATAGTGTGTTTTTCAAAAACATCACTATGGAAAATATGCATTTCATTTCACCCTGAAATTTCGAGCAAATCGGTTCTGAACGATCATATTATTAAAAAATCACGTAGAATTCTTTGCGGTTACTTGAATTAAAATATTATGATTGGGATTAGTAATTATTGTTGGTATACAAATCAGTATAGAGTTTAATACATGTTATTGTAATATATCCCATCTATCAGCCCAGTTTTCGTAGCAACATTCCAGAACATTGCCGAACCTACAGTGAACTCAATCTTCGCTCTCCAATTCTACATAAAGTTATATCACATTGAATGCTCATAACCCAATCGTTTTCGAAAAAATGAAATAGACAGACGAACGAACAAATAAGGAGAATTGTACACGAGATTCAGTTTTATTACGCTAAGCACGGCACCCTAGAAGCTAAGCCTACAGTCGTAAATTTTAATTCATTTAAGATAAATGACAACGTAGCTTCGATTTGCGCATATTCAACTCCTGTTTAATCATTTACGATTATTCTTTTTGATAAGTCTATAATAAATTGAATCATAGATATATGGTCATGATATTTTGCAAATAAATCGAAATGTCATCAGGTCCGTGCTCGGGTGTTCAGAGTGTTATATGGTCAGCTTACATTTCAACTCAGAGATCTTCCATCATTAGTAGAGTTTTGGGAATATTTTTTTTCTATATTTAGACTAATCTGGTTGCCTTGTAGAGCTGTCAATGGATGTCTTGCTGGAAATGTAATGTATTATAACTAGTTTCTTTATAATTTTCTTCTGCTTTGGTATTAGAAAACATATTTTTAATATCAAAACGTCATGCGTCAGCAAGAATGCAATAAGCTTTAGATGAAGTATTTTTTTATATATTTTTTTATATTAAATAGGTTCGCGTTTGACCACGATCACGCCCGATGCCGGACGATGATGCGGTCGAAGATGGAGCACGCTTACCTAGATAGTACCTGTTTACACGAGATTTGAAGATACCCGGATTGTATTTTTCGGGAAACACGGACTCTGGTAGTACATTCCACAATTCTGCGGTACGCACAAGGAACGTGGAGGCGAAACGTTTAGTACGCACCGGCAGCGTTTCCACTGTGAAACGATGGCGTAGACCAGAGCGCCTTGTAGTCCGAAGATAGAATGGTGTAGGGGGAATCAGGTCGAACAGTTCAGCCGCACACTCTCCGAATTGAATCTTGTAAAAAACCGATAAACTAGCAACCCGGCGTCGATGCTCTAGGCTTTGAAGCCTTGTATCAACAAGCTGGTCGCTACCTATCAACCTCTTGGCTCTTCTCTCAATCGACTCTAGCGCCTCAAGCTGGTATTTGGCAGAGCCGTCCCAAAGGTGAGAACAGTACTCCATGCAAGATCTTACTTGAGCATAGTAAAGATTAAGCAGTTGCTCTGCAGTGAAGTACCGTCTCACCTTTGAAAGTATACTCAGCTTTTTGGCAGCCAGCTGAGCTACATTTTCAATATAGGAGCCAAAATTGAGAGTGGATGTTAAAGAAATGCCAAGAAGTTGAAGTTATCGGGTCGGTTATCGGAATGGGCACTCCTCGATAAGTGGGACTTAGCTCAACCTGACTTTTTTTCGCCGTAAACAGACATGCCTGGGTTTTTGCTGTGTTGAATTTGACCAAATTAGCATCGCCCCAATCGGATACTGCTTTCAGGGTCAGATTCAATCTTTCAACCATGTCCGTCTGCAAAGATTGGATTTCGGCTTTGCCTGCCCGTGGATGAGACACATACCTCTCTACAACTGTGCTGTCATTTGCATACCCAAAGATACCGGGCTTAAGGAGTAGATCATTTATATGCAGTACAAAAAGCGTTGCAGAGAGCACAGACCCCTGAGGGACGCCGGCGTTAATCATCAAGTGATTGGAGGAACAACCATCAACGACCACTTGAATTGATCTTTCCCTCAGGAAATCCGATATTCAGGCACACAAACCAGCAGGCAGGCCACATGCTGGAAGTTTGGCAATGAGACTGTCATGCCAGACCCTATCAAATGCTTTTGAGATGTCGAGAGAGACCGCGAGCGCTTCACCATATCTCTCGATAGCCTCGCTACAAATGTGTGTGACGTACGCTAGAATATCCCCAGTCGATCGGTTTTGAAGAAAATCGTATTGCCGATCACTGAGGAGATCATTTGATTCTAGGTGAGTCAGTAGCCTAGCATTTAGGATACGTTCCATACTCTTACAGAGTATCGACGTAACCGAAATGGGTCTGTAATTGGCAGGGTCGGTACGACTGCCCTTTTTGGGTACCGGCTGTACATTTGCCTGCTTCCAGGACACTGGAACCTTTCCAGTCGTCATCAAGAGGCGAAATAGGCGAGTCAGTACAGGGGAGATTTCTGGTGCACAGGATTTTAGAACTCTGGCTGGGATTCCATCAGGTCCGCTGGCTTTATTCGTATCTAGATTGCGGAGCGTTTTGCGTACCTCGGTCTGACGAATGCGTATTTCCGGCATTTGCAACATGCATTGCGTTAGGTTTGGAGGAAGTGAGCCCATAGCATCTAGACGCGAAGACTCCGCGAAGAGTGAAGCAAACAAGTTCGCCTTATCTACAGCAGTATGGGCCAGCGAATCATCAGGCCGCAGCAGTGGAGGAAGTGAGAGCGAGAGAGAAAGAGAGAGTGAGTACCATCTAATCCTTTATAAATATGCACATTTGGGATTTCTAACATGTAGACTGAATAACGTTGTATTGTGTTTGTTGTAGTTGTCTGACTACTTACTATATAATATTTCTGCTTAATTATTATGAATATTCTCATCACAGATTGTCCTAAAACTTATGTCCATAATGACTTTAATTCCTAAAATATCTTCCATAGCTGTTAATTAAATAAATAATATGTCTCAATATTTTTGAAGAAATTGACAACGTGCCAATAATGGGGTGAGTTGCCAACAAATTTGTACTCTGTAATATTATATTTTGAAGGATTTGGACGATTGCCGGACGTGACCAGCCCTATAGTAGACTGGTCTCCCACCCAATTCTACGGGGCATCTGAATGATCGCTTGTATGATTTTTTGCGGGAATGCCATGTCATCGGAACGATTGTGGTCGGCCCCCTATGATTTATCGATGTCCATATTACAAATACGACACAGCATTATGCGATTCTTTATTTCTTCTTTAGGCATATTAGTATTCAGCCAACAATCCTGGCCAGCGTTGGTTTTGTCATACCGACTAAATGTTATTTTATTGGAATTTCAAATAAACAATACTCGACTTTTTCTTTAAAGATTTATTGTTAATACAGATTAATGCTGCATCCGATGGCATATTTAGAGCGCTCATGAATTAAAACTCGCTAATTATGTTTTATGCTGTTTCGTTATACGACTTAATTTGTTAACAATAATTAAAACAATTATCTTGACGTCTGTGTCGGGCTGGGAGCTGATTACAATTTAAACCGAGTTTGGAAGTTAGCATTGAAATATTGTGTTTTGTGATTTTTCTTGCCAAGGACATTTTGCAATTTTATAAATAACAAACACGTGTATATTATTTACACAATTGAAAAATCAGCGTTTGCTATTCTGCTAATAACGGAACCTTTACATTTACGTCACCACGTCCATCTTTCGTTATCAAAATCATTTTTCTCAGAAATTACAGGCCCTATATGATCGAAATTTCAGAATAAAATATAGACCGTATGCCCGTAGCAATGGTTTGTAAATGTGAAAAATCGTCTCCTCCTCTAAGTCCTCTAAAGTCTTAAAGCAAAATATGAAAATGTATAAAAAAAAATACTTTAATGAGAAATAGTTGTAAATAGGCTCCATTGAGTAGTTTATAATTCAAATGGGTAAATGTAGAATATAGTGATGCCTACGGAAGCATTCATAGTTTGTGCAATTTCAGACACTTGATTTTTTTATCTTGCTTTAGTTTAGCCATTTATGTTAATATAGATTTGTCGTTTTTATAATAAGAAGTCTATGAATAATGGCTGTCCGTGGAATGTTTTTATTATCATTAGAATACCTATTAATCAACTACATGTGGTTCTCGAGTATATATTATCTCTATAAAGATTAATGGTGTTTGTGTTAAAATCTGTAAGTGTTTTTTTTTATTTACTGCATTCAGCAAACAACCAGATGGACGTAATGGAAAGTGCTTACCTTCGCCTATGGAAATTTATAACACCAAAGGTGCAACCAATGCCGCTCTCTGATTCTAAAGGGACAATCTGGCCGCTAATGCCGGAACACAACTCAATATTGATAGGGCGGCTTACTAGACCTGGAGTGGTAGCCATCTAGACGGCCCTAAAATCTGACATAATATTCATACTTGAAATAATTTATAAAACCTAAAAATAACTTAGTTCTCACATGGATGTGTTCTTCGTTAAAGGTTATATTAAATAAGTATTAAATAATGTTGAAATTTGTATCGAACAGCTAATCAAAAGGTTCTTCATTAATTCGCTGAGAAATTTAATTTTCTAAAGAATACCAGATTCGCTTTGTGTGTGCATATAATAAACACAATAGAACGTTACTACGTGTTAAGGTCACGTTGCATCTGTTTGATTGATATATTTTTTTTAAATATATTAACCACTGTAAATTAAGCTGTTAAAATCCTCTGAAACAGTAGCATTTATTATATCGTTACTAAACATTTTAATTGATTTAAGAGACAAACTACCATTTTTCTGCTTGTTTTCACTGTAATATTTTCGATTGCAATTGAATTTTAAAAGTGACATAAATCTTTTTTTTTTATTCAGTCAGATAAAAATCCAAATAATTTAATATTTAACAAAATATTATAAAATATGGGTTTTACTTTACAAAAAATGAAATTACAAGTATTTTTATAGAAAATATTTTTTATAAATATAAAAAATATATTTCACTAAAGTTATAAACACGATATCGCTGGTGTGAGCCGCCTTAAAATCGTGTCTATGGAAAGTATTGGTTCGCAATTCATTTATAAATAATAGTTCATTCATATTTCCTGGCATCTAAAGGTCTCCAGTGGCATCTATCTCGTTATTATAATATTTATATTATATACCAGGAGTATTTCCAAGTCGATGGCAAACATGTCTAACAACCTTTATTTCAAAACAAGAATATTATCATTAAATGTAGGCTAATCTCAAATTTGTGTGTTTTTGTTTAAATATTAGAAAACGTAACATCACAAATTTCCTTCCAATTTTCTCTCTATATCTCTTTTCTATTTCTGTCATCATTTTCTATCTGATTTTAATGAAATTCCGAAGATATAGCAAATATCTTCGGAACCCAAAGACCAATAGCAATACAATTTATATGGGACCAATTTGAAACCTCACTGAATCAAATGCAAAAAAATCATCAAAAAGATGTTATTGCTGAATATACATAAAAATATATATATTAGCACGATGAATTAAGAATCTCATGCTCTTTTCTAAGTCTGTTAAAAATAATTCAAAGAACGTGTATGTTGAATGAGACACAGTGTTGCAGCAATTTTCTTGCTGGTGTGCTGAAGACTATATGAATTGACAGCTACTTACATCGGAAGGAAAGATATGTCATACTGGTGAGTGAAAGAGAGAGGTATAAAATCATGGTGAAGTTGCTGAGTTTTTATACTATAAATATTAAATAAGGGCAAACTATTACATGCTTTCATGTATAACAGTATTTTGATGAGAAAAGCGTTTAAATGTATTCTCTCTTTAAGAGAATCCATACAAGTGGCTCATAATAAATCTTTTTCAGCACGCATTGGAATTAATTGGTTGGTGACACACTCCACGGCCCTGGTGCGGGTCTTTATGTGGTCAAGCGGTAATTCGCTACAGTCACGTTTGTTACCAACTGTTACTTCATATCGGACAGATACGGACATAACTATTGGATTTGCCCTGCATTTTAGTGCCTCACAACAAACTGATACTTTTCTTTAAATTCAATATCTTCCTAGCTTTCATTGTTCTACGTTGTTAAAATTATGCCCACTTCCACGGCAGCAAAGAAACGGTAGTAAAGGCTCTAATTCTCGTTTACAAACTCGTGCTGTCTTCTTCCCTCGCCACTTTTCTACTTACTGCCGTGGAAGTGTATATAATGGAAATATGTAGGTGTATATGTTAAAAAGCTGCTATCGAAATCTTTTAGGTGCCTGCGTTACAATTCACTAATAACACGCACATACACACACACACATTTATCATCATCATTATAATTTATTGCCAGGTGGTAGGGCATTTGCCCGACTGGATGGCTACCACCCCTGGTCTAAAGTATGTCGTCAAAACAACCTTGAGTTGTGTTCGGGCATTAGTGGACCAGGTTCCAGTCTTCTTTAAGAGGGCAGCAGCGCATTTGTAGCATCTTTGGTGTTGCAAATGTCCATAGGCGATGGTAACCACTCTCCATCAAGTGGGCCGTCTGCCTGTCTGCTGACCTCCTGCAATAAAAAAAAAAATATCATCTCCGTTTAATATAAATACTAAATCTAGTTGTATACTACATTTTTCCGGGGAGAGAGAGGCTGGTGATCAGTCACACAGGATTTTTTCCTTCTACTGACACCAGGCTCTCACCAATTTTTAGTAATTAAGAACCTTTTCTATAATTACTTATGTTATTTTTTGTCGTGAGAGCAAATAAATAAATATTATTATTATTAAAAAAAAAAAGAAACACTGTTTCGTCATGATAATGTGGAGGAAGTTTGACTGACTGGTTATATTCGTCTATTCCACGGAACGACGTCTAAGGTCTCATCCGTAATATAAACTAGCTCTATGTAAAGTTTCATTGAAATCTGTTCCTTAGTTTTTACGTGATCCTTGAACAGACGTCCTGATTGCTTTCACATTTTAAACGCATTATACGAAATCGACATTCCGAAGAGATTTATTGTATTATCTCTCTTTTCTTTCATTTAATGCTTTATAGAGTGTATTAATGTATGGAAGACTAGCTAAACCAACCAGTCAAGTGAAGTTTGTCGTTAAATCAAGTTTACACTGTAATTAATTATTTTATCCAGATTACATACTACACTGAATACATTACGACAGTAGTCATTTCATTGAATATTGAGTCTCTACTGTATTATAATAAAATTAAAGTGTGTAAGATAAACATTATCATGGCGGTCTGAATGTTTCGCACACGCCAATTATATTGTTAATAACGACAAAGACCGCGCATCTGGCATGTTGTAAAAACTAATTCTTTTATTTACTTCGTGTTTAAAATTTAAAAACATCTATTGTTATCGTAATTGTTTTGTGGCTGTTGTAATTAGTGTCGAACGAATTAATCCTTCTTTTTATTGCATTGCGTCGATGCTAGCCAGATGTGCGTGAACGGGGGCGGGCCCCTTTGTCGGTATTATACAGTTTAGTATAAAACAATGCCCGAATGGAAGGTGAGGCAGTAAAGCGACGATTACGATACTAGTAAGACGTTTGTAGTCCTGATTAGCGATATAGTGACGGACTTTGTGCGTGTTGAATTGCATTGAATCGTGTGGTGTCAACTGGTTGCATCCAGTTTTATTTGTATTTGTTTTATACGTGGTTGTAATAAACTCTGTAGTAATTCCGCCAAGCCGTACTTAGTGACGAATAGTTGTTCTCTTAACAAGCACAATGTAGGCAGTACAGAGTTACATGTTTTCTTTATAGTCCAGTTGAATTAAGTAGGCACATTATTAAAATTCTTAGTTCGTTAACTACATTCTGTGCGCCACGAATTTCACGCATAATCATATGTTAATGTATATACCACGATAAACATATAATAAAAATAATACCCTCTCGTAATTATGCTGAATCTTTAAACGGGTCCGCGTGCAATCAGTGCGTGAAGATCCAATTTTCATTTAGCCAACCGCTCGGCGTTCATTTGAAAGTGACCCTAAATCCAGCGTCCTCTGCGCAGATCATTCCCAATTTGCATATTAACGAGAAACTTTGCGTCGGCGATACGGAAAAATCCGGTGCTCGGCTGGGAACTGACAGGTGGGAAAGCTCCCAGATCCGAGCGTTGCAGGGCGGGAATCTCCGAGTGTAAAGAGGCTCCGGGTTCGATTCTTGACAATGTAAATTTCCTAATTTAATTTATTTGATTTTAATTATTCCGACGTTTTTTTGATACTTTTACACCCACTCATTTTATTATTATATAAAATTATTACAGTTAGGCATGTTTGCTGAAGAGTTTCTTGTGCCGCTTCTTCTCTTCAAGCCACAAAATGTTACGAAGCAGTAGTAAGTAAGATTAGGCTCCCATAGTAAGTCATATATATAAACAATAAAACTTAAATGAACAAATTGGCGGAAGGCTAAATAAAGCTTTAACAATACGCATTGACACTTGCATCTTTGCATTCCGTGATCACGGCTACTGAAAAGTGGCCGAAATGTCGGAATAATAAAAATCTATCCATCAATTTACTATGCATACATAAATTAAGAATATGGTATGTGAATCTTCAGTTATTTACTATAGTCTGGGTGTCTAAGATCACCCCCAGAGTAGTCCATTGTATATTACCAGGAATACCCTCCATCTCTACTGATTTCCATGTAATATTAACAGATCTAAAAATTATTTTGTCCATTTATTTCTGCAAATATGTACATATTCTTTACGATATATCATGTTTATATTATATTTAAAATAAAATTACCACTGTCTACCAGATAATTTCCAGTTCTATCATCAACTAGATACCTTTATGATAAACAGATTTAAATTTAATAAATAATATTAAAACACGGTAAACCAGGTTTAATTACTAGTTAACAAAAATATTTTTTATTACATGAGTTCATCAGCACACAGGCAGACCTGATATAAAGTTAATTTCCATCATCTATCCAGTTTGTAACACCAAAAGTGCTACCATTGTACTGCCGCTCTCTAAAGCAAGACTAGAAACTTGGCCACTAAAGCCGGAACATAAGTTAAGGTTCTTATAGAGCAAAGGTGGTAGCCATCCAAAGACCAAATACCCTGCCACCTGGATGTGGATTGTTTTGTCGCCTTCTACGACAGGCTGCCCGTGCGCAGAATATTGTATTCTTTCTCCATTCCTGCACGGATAAAGATAAGATAATGGATGTTTACTTTATTTAAATAAACCTATTCGATCTTATAAATTATTAAAAAAATAGAGTGGAGTACTATATATCTAATAATTTGGTTATACTCTTGCAGCCGTGACGGTAAAATGTTGCAAGGAATCGTGGTGTTTTTAAAATATTTATAACGTACTCTCCACCACGTTAATAAAAAATTTCACTGCAAAAAGTAAACTTACTTATATTTGAAAAATAACAGTTTCTTGTAGTCAAAATAGGCTAAAAGCCACATGTGAGAACACACGAGTGTTTCCAAAATCAAAAATCCAATTCAGAGTTGATGCAACCCGAATCGGTTATAAGCATTATTATAGTAACAACACATGAATGTCCCACAGCTGCTGGCTGAGTTAGGCCTCCTCTTGCAAAGGTGCGACCGGTACAAATCCGTCACACTTCTTAAGGCCAAATAGCTGTTTATCAAGACTACTATACCAGAGGTGATAAATCATAGTGCATGCTAAGGTTTAAAGGGATATGCTAGCAAAAGTTACGGACAAGCTATCGTCAATCTATGCGAAACTTTCCTCATATTATTCGTCATCATCAGCACGCGGCAACTGTGTCAACAATATGTCATAAGATGGACCAAAATACTTCTGAAAAAAATAAAGTCTCTAAATATCAAAGTTTTTATTAACTATTTCGACTTTCAGTTTCGACGTCATGTAAGGCAATGTTAGATAGTTAACGTCTCAAAGTTAGTCGTCACTCTATTCCTCTAACTGAACGACGCATACAGGGAGCTCTTATTGAGCTGAACACTGCTGACTGTCGTGAGAAAGTAAGAAATACAACTCTTAAGACTTCTTGAATACGATGCATTAGTAAGTACAGGTCAATTGGTTGAGAAAATTTCCTCGCGGTCTATGCATAAATATATCTACAACGTGGCGGAGATATTGTTCAAGTCAGTATCAATGTAAGGGCATACAAACTACTAAAAGCTTCATATAGGCATAAATTGTCTCTTTGAGAGCTTTCCTTAAGAATCACGGTATAATGAATTGGTTAATCAATATATAACACATAGTCAAATAATTGTATACAGATAATTTAGGCATATTAAAAATAAATATACTATATATACAAAATAGCACAAATCTAAAAGTAAAAAATTCACTCCAAATCGCTGTCGGCGGGGAGCGTGCTCAAAATACTGGCCGCATTTCCACTTTGGATGGCAATGCTGATTCTTTGCCATAGGTACAAGCCAGCCTTTTGGTCACACCAGACCCCAATTAGGCGACTTTGGTATTGATAAATTATGTCTTCTCAAAAGAAGTTTTATTCTACAGAGCACGCCCAAAATTGTCACAAAAATCTAACTTTCTTTACAGATCTGCTAAAATTTATGATCTTTAAAAAAACGCTAAAACCGTTACTGCATCAATTGATATTTGTGCCACAGTTAAAATGCCCTTATAAAAAAAAACAAAATAAGCCAAGTAAACTATAATTCTTCTGTCTTGCATTTTGAAAATTCCAACTCATAGATGTTAAAAATTAGGTTTTCATTTGTTCATAAGACTGGCCGAGTCTATTAGATTATATAGTACGAGATTTATCTTAAAGAAGAAAGCCTGCGTTAACGTCATAGGAATTTAGACGTGTCTGAAAAATTCCGTACTAATGACAATACCAACTTTAGTTTCAGATCTTGATGAAAATTGAAGTCCAAAAGGAATTTTTGTTTGCAGTTGCAAGGTTGCGGTATACGTCAGAGTGAACATGGATACTTCTGCTGAACATGGCAGCGCGCTTTCTTACTGCACTCGGGGCAGGCGAAGGCTTTCGGTCGTATCATGCCCGCTCTCTAAGATGAGCAAGACAGTTTCTGCAATGGGCTCTTTAATTTTCAATATACCACTCAAAATAAAAGAATGAGAAAGTTTCGGTTTTTTTAAAGAAAAGAATTATCTTTTGCCAGGTGGTAGGCCATTTGCCCGACTGGATGGATACCACCCCTGGTCTTAAGTATGTCGCCATAACAACCTTGAGTTGTGTTCCGTCATTAGTGACCAGGTTCCAGTCTCCCTTAAGACAGCAGCAGCGCATTTGTAGCGCTTTTGGTGTTACAAATATTCATAGGCGATGATAACCGCTTTCCATCAAGTGGGCCGTCTGCCTGCCTGCAATTTTTTTTAAAATAGTTATGTTATCGAGCCGACGCCCTACTCAATAAATGTTTTTTTTAAATTTAAGTATGATTTAATTACATTGTGTATGTATTTTGTATGAAATGACGTGTACATAAAATATATTAAGACTTATGAACTTTTGATATTTCCAAATTTGCCGTAACATCTCCTTATTACTCACGTCACGAGAAAAAGGACACATTGCACCTTAACATTTCAGTGTTAGAAGACGTAATGGGCCAAGACTAGCGAGTGCTCAAGACGCGAGGGAAGTAATTACGTGAACAAACATGGAAACCAAACGAGAACCCATATACGATATTAGAAACGGCTCATTAGGTCTTTAAACTGAGATGACAGCTCTATAAATAGTTGACAGGCGTCTTCTAAGCGTATAAAACTTTGTTTATTTTTAAGTTGTTGCGACGAAAAGAAGCGTATTTGTATCGGGAAGGTGGTGCGTTGACAAAACATCTGTTGCGTGTGTGGGAGCCGATGGCTGGTGTTCAGGCTAAACCGTTTACCGCGTCCGCGACACCCCGTAAACGAGCTTAATGCGATCGCCGATGACAAATATAATCTTTGCTCTAAAGCGTCTCGACTTGACACCGTTGTTATTCCGAGAAACGGAAAGATATATATTGACTCAAAGAGCTAAATATTCAGGTGAAAGACGTTGTTTGGCGGGCTCCCTAAATCTGTCGACAGCATCGCGCTTTTCAGTGTAATCTTGCCAATGATACTGAAAAACCCGCCCGGATCTCGCCGCTTTGATATTCGGCCTCAAAGAAGGAATAACAACTTTAGTGGTATTCCTGCTAGTGCGGCCTCCGTCCCGCAGGGCTGTCGGTTGTAATTAAATATCTAAAACTACGGCAATGATGTGCCTCGAAAGCGGGGAGTGGGTCTATTACAAGGCCCCCTGCCGCGGGCCTAGCTGTATTTCATACACGTTAACAGCAGCTGTAAAGCAATTAATATGACGGTCACTCACTTAGTTGTACACATAAAGAAATCTCTATTTTTATTATAACGATCTTGCTTACATTACTTCCTTATTATCACGGTTTATACATTATATTTAATATACAGCGCTAATTATGAACGAGTTCTTTATTACGACGAGTGAAGGCTCGTTCACAAATATTTGAGAGGAGGTTAATCGCCATTGTTATTTTTTTTCGGCTGTTTAGGGTACCGCGTGTGTTGGGCCTTTTTATTTTTAATAATAAAACCTAACACCCCCCACTCCGCCTACAATGTAACTCGGCCGAGCGTTCGCTTAAAGTGCATGTATATGGTACGACTGTACGAAGCTCGCACGGATCGAAAAGAGCTGCTCCGAAATCGGACGAATACTTAAGCAGCTGTTTGTGAGAAAGTATATATAAAAAAACATATAAAATCACGCCTGTTTCCCATGGGGGTAGGCAGAGACTATGGATCTCCACTTGCGACGATCCTGACAAACAACTTTCGCTTCACCTACTTTCATTAACCTCTTCATACATGCGCGTTTATTTGAAATGCTTTTTACCTGGCCTTTTTTTAACAGTTCTGATATTTGTTCATGGTATGTTCGTCTCGGTCTACCGGCAACAGCTCTACCATTGACAATACTGTCATTTACCTGTTTTGTGATTCTATTTTCATCCATCCTCTCTACATGCCCAAACCATGTGAGAAAGTATATAGCGATATAGGTATCTATCATATATTTATAACGCCACACTCACCGCATCTGCGCCCCGTAAGTATACATGTAGGTATATACCTATATGTATGATTTGTTTTCTTATCGGCACCACGCTCAAAAGGTGTAACTTGAATTAATATCAAAGGAAAAAAATACTGCATAAATAAAAAAATAATAAATAATTATAATTGCATTAGTTGATGAAAAATGCTATGCAATAGCTTTACCGCGGCACGCGGCAGTCCCCAGGGTGCAGTGCCACAAGGAGTTTTTTTATTCGGCTTCTCCGCCATAACAGGTTAATATGGAGATTATTGTTTTTCTTTTTTATTTACTTCTTTAATTTTAATGGGATAAATAAAGTGGTGGGGGATATCTTTTATTTTATTTCTTTTCAACAAAACATAAAACTATTACATTTCCTTGCTTCTATTACAGTCTTTATATTATCTACTAGCTGACGCCCGCGACTGCGTCCGTGGTAAGTCCGTGGTGGTGGTAAGTTTTTTTGAACTATCCCACGGGAAATCTTTAAGTTTTCGGGAACAAAAATATCCTATATATTGACCATGATATAAGCTACCACCATACGAAATTTCATTTAAATCGGTCTAGTCGTTTCGGAGAGCCCGTACAAACAGAGAAACAAAAACTTGAAAAATAAACTAAATTAGTTCTATTTCACTTTTTCACCCTGACTCAGTTTTTAGATTTTTTTCATTGTACAGAAATTCGATCTCTACATCTTTAATATATGTATATATATATATATATATATATATGTCGCAGAACGGCCTCGTTCTCACGACATCTCCTTTAGTTATTGCAGGTTTAGTGGGCGTCATCAGGATAAAATGCGAGCATAAAACACGATAGCCACGGCTTATACACTTTTAATTTAGATTTAAAAGACATTTTAACATAGTTTAGACCGAGCAGGGGGTTCAGGGCACCCGCTCATACTTCTAACTTAACACTTTCTTTAAAAATACTCTAAGGTCCAACTCGACCTGCTGCCATCAACCCAATGTGCCACAAAAACTCCTCAGTCTACCCAAGTAGATATTACTCAAAGTATAGAGGGCGCTGGCCCCGCTCTGCCATATGCTCTGCCCGATTGGTCGTTTATTAAATTACAATATTCATAACTTTTATTAGGTTAGAACGATCTTGAAGTTATAGAAACATTTAACAAATCTAATTAAATTACAATAAGAATTTTAGAAGTAATTATAATGTAAACAAATGATATTGTGCGTTATACATCCAGTCAACAATACATCGTCATATTGTCATAGTCATAGCGTCCCTCCGACATATATATATAACTTTTAATCCATTTTACCTAAACGAACTACACAAATTTCCTTTTGTTATTATTTATTGTTGTTGGACCCTTACATACCACACATAAATAATAAAATTATAATATCAGCCCATAAGTGTCTCACTGCTAGACTCGCGGTTCCCACTATAGGGGAACGGACAGTATATCCGCCACATTTGTCCAAGGCGGCTTAGCAAGTTTGACACATAGGTTATCTCGATGTGCAGGTTGCATCACGATGTCTGCCTTCACCGTTGTTAGTGCATGGTAATTGTAACAATATGTGTACGAAATTGGAAGTATTAACGCAGAACTTCAAAACGTTTCCAACTCTATCTGTGCGAGCAATATTTAAATTATTAAATAATATATTTATTTCTGTCACTCTCTCGCTGGCTTAGGCCTAAAGACTTATGTGTTAATTATTTTAAGTGTCGCTTTTTCATTACATAGAGTATCAATAAACAACAATTCAAAAGAACTTTCACTCCAAGAACTTTTTGCTTTGAACAAATTCCCCACTGCGTGTAATATTTACATATATAATTGAAAAATGCTAAGTAAGTTAAATAAAATTAACTTATAGACTGAAACAAACAAAATACTACTCTCTGACAAACTAACAATAAACAACTAATATTTAATACAAATAATTGACATTGTACATACAAAAACAAATTCATTTAACATTGTTAAATAAAGGCATAAAAATTAACAATCGTTAATAGTTAATTAATCTTTATTAAATGAAAAGATAATACAAATGAAATAACTATGCAAGCATCTAAAGCTCATCTAAATCATGCACTCAAACAGACAAATAATGAAAATTCTAAAAATAGTATTTTCAGAATCTACTAGTCCAAATCGACCTCTGTGATTATTTTCTTAAAATTCGTTGTTCAAAGTATAAACTCCTTAATATAAAATTGATTATATGGTGGGTAATTATAAACACAGTTAATTCTAAGTGTAGTTCGTGCCTAACAAATGATCTTACAAGTTAACATGTGATGTATAACAATTTAAACATTGCTTAATAAGATATTATTGGATACATTAAAGTGATCTAAATATATTATTAGGGAATTAATTACAAGTAAATTAATTTAAGTAATTAAAATGAAACCAGTTGCGGTTAAACCAACATAAATTCACAGTTAGTTATAGATGTTAACTTTTGTAATCATAGTTACTCAAAAATGGTTCGAAACTCCAAATAAAGAGAAAACAAAAACACACTTTAGACCATAATGTACTAGCTTTTAATGATGGTATATAAAGTAGGTATACACTGTGTATCCTTAATAGATAATTTTCGTACATTACATTACAAAAGTATTTTAAATATAATAGAACATTATGGTACTAGTGTGTAACATTGGTGATTACCGCCGAGGCGCCATTGAGACTCGAGCCGTAGGCGAGGCTCTTAAGAGAGCCGAGGACGGCAATCATCAATACACACGTGTATCATACGACGTTTTTCAACACACTTGTCAATAAAATAACAACAAAATAGATATTTTTCCTTGGAGTTTTCAGGTAGTAAACTTTCCATAACGTTAAGGGCTTCACATCTTATATCGGACGGTGTACAACATAAATCATTTTCTTCGTAACTAGTACTTGTAGACATTTTAATTAATAAATAACTATAAGTTCAACAGTGAAAACGAGTTGTGAAAAATGTTTCGCTATGGCGGGAAAAATAATCAGTTTTCCTATGCGCGCGCATTGCGATCGGCCACAGACTAAAGGGATGAGGTTTTTTTCCGCGCATAGGGTTTGCGCCCATTCAGCCACGTACAAAATGGGGAATTTAAAGTCCTCTTTTATTACAGAGAAAAAAAAGTTATATATGAGTGAAAGTTTTATTTATTAAACACGTACGAGTTAAAATTATCTATTTAAATAAGAAGTTGCATGAAATGAGCAAGCAATAGGAACATTAATTTATTTGTTTTATAGAACACGATCTTTTTTTTTAATAAAATCTTTTTTAAGAACAAAGCAACTCAAGCAATAAAATTTTAAAAAAAATCTATAACTCACTAGTGAGTTATTTTTTTACTCACAGTTTGATTATGGGTGTCATTCCGTGCCTAATTGCGGTGACCATAGAGCCACTTTATGAGCAAGTGTGTTGAAAAAATATTTAAATAGTGTAATTCAGTGGAATTACACTATTTATAGAAATATTACTACAGATAATGTTTTATGTTTAAATTATGCAATCCTATCTTTTTACAAGCTTTTATTTATCTTGCAATGGATGTGTGTATGTATGTAAGTTGGGGTGGAAACTTGCTAGTTAAAATTGACCAACTTCTCGGTTTCCGATTGAGCTGAAATTTTGCACGCATATGTATATCGCGTGACAATGCAATAATGTGGTACCATAGAGCTGATCTGATGATGGAGTTAGAAGGTGGCCATTACTAAACAAGATAGATCCGTCGTGTTTAAGCTCGTTTTACTTGTCTTGGCTAACACTCTGCTGCTGTGTATTAAAGACCTTTTTACAAAACAATTATAGAGTTTTTAGGCAAAAGATAGGTAGGTAATGATAGTACCTAATTCAGATAACATTTGTACAGAACTTACAAACGTTAAGCCCCGTTCACGCTTTACAGGTTTTGCTTTAATTTAATTAGCATAAAATGTTATGCTGGATAAACGTATTTAAACATGTAATTTTTTGGTAGGTTAAATGACGTGTGTATTGTGTCTTATTAAATTTTATTTGCCATAGAAATACTGTCTGTTTGTTGTACAAAGAATTTCTCTGCGGAAATGGTAGCCGGAATAAGATGGTCACCATGCTCAGGTTTCACAGTTAGGCGTGTAACTGTCACGCATTATTATTAAGAATTTTGTGTTAATTGCCTTAATTTTGGTAAACTTAGTGTTAGCGAGGAAAGTTTTGTTTATATAACTGTGTCTATGTACGCATGTATTTCGACTGCCAATTTCGTTATACGTCTTTAATGTGTGTGCGTAGGTATGTGTGAACGAGTTGTAAATGCTGTTCGGGTCTATGCTAATGAGAAACCGTACTATTAGTAGGTATAGCATGATTTATATATGCATTATTATTTAGAAGTTTTTATTATTTTCTCTTTATTTTCTGAGACTTGACACATTGGCATGTCAGCCCCATCATCTCCTAAACCTACAATAAGTTATATATGTTTAGAGTCAACTAATAAGCTGTTAATATATTTATAATGAAAATTTTGATGCTGTTTTTATTTTGTAACTAATAACAGTAGCACCTAAAAATAAAATTAGTTTTCTTTTATTGCTGGAGTATAAGCAGACAGGCTGACGACCCAACTGTGGTGGAAAGTGGTTACCGTCGCCTTTAAACATTTGCAACAATTTCTTTTTATGACGACGTGCTCTAGACCAGGGGAGGTAACCATAGAAGGGCAAATGCCCTACCACCTGACTATGGGTGGTTTTGTCGCCAATTACGACAAGCCGCCTGGCCGCAGGAAATTGTATTCTTTCTTCGTTCTCGAAATCTAGTTACTTCCTACAGATTTGTTGTGTGCTGTTTTGCATTTGGTGCAAGATCCTCATTAGGACCTTTCCACAATTCAGCGGCGACGACTTAGATTGGCCGCCTCTTGAGTCTTCTTAAGGACTCCGGGATTGTGAGCTGTACCGCTAGCTGGTTGGGACGGTAAAAAGTCTTTTCCTGTATTTAGAACACCAAGTCTTTATTTCTTCTTTAACTGTTCTGATGTTCAGGTGTTCGTGGACCTCCGAGGTTTTTATAAACCAGGGACAGTTGGCAATTTGCTTCAGGATGAAATTTTGAGCCCTCTGAATTATACTTATACTGGAGTCGCAAGTTGAACCCCACAGTTGGATACCATACGTCCATATAGGTTTAAGGAGCATTTCATAGATAAGTAGCTTGTTATCCACTGACAGCTTGGAGTTTCTACCCAGAAGCCAGTAGAGTCCTCTGCACTTCATATTGATTTTCATCTCGCTTTTTCTTGATGTGTTGTTTCCAGACAAGCCTTCTATCTAGATGCATACCCAGGTATTTTACACAATCTTGCTGTGGAAGTTAGTTGTTATTCAGGATGACTGGTGGACAATTACCCCTACGTAGTGCAAAGTACATTTTGTAACTATATATTATTATTTTTTAATTTCGCCTCCTTTAATTCTATGGTAAGGACTTACCTAGCCAACTTGAGTGGATCAGACAAATTTACAATTTTGACGGCCTCTGTGATTGAGAGGGCTTAGCCTTTGCCAGCTTATCTCACTGCAACGCAGAAGCTCCGGGTTAGCTGAGTGAGTGAGCTGAGTCCTAGTAAATTTCGGGTAGGAATTTTCTTTGCTATTCACTACAGTCCGGGTCTGGAATCGGCGCAGATTAATCCGTTTTATATTACCCACTACACAGGCGTGACTTTTTAAATTTGGAGATATACAATGTGTGTGTTTGTCTGCGGATTACTTATTTATGCCAACATAATTATGTGTAAAGGTTCGATCATGGGCGAAATGCTTGCACCACTTAGCCAGTTTTCTGACCTAATGTGCATATTGTTACAATTACCGCGTGCTAACAACGGTGATGGAAAACATCGTGATGCAACCTGCATCGAGATAACCGATGTGTCAAACGTGCCAAGCCGCCTTGGACAAGCGTGGCGGGTATACTGTCCGCTCCCCTTACAGTGGGAGGCTCGAACCCTGCAGTGGGACATTTATGAGCTGTTATTATTATAATTATTTACTATTTTGTATTTCCTCGTATGTTTCCTGAATAACTTTTCTTCCTTCTTTAATTGAACAGACGGATATGATAAGAACAACAGTTGGAGGAAGGGAATACAAAATAAAATATGCAACATGGTCACGAAAGACTGGTAACCTCGTTGAATCATTACACTGATAGATTGCCTGAGATAGGCCTCAACCCTTTGGCCAATAGAGAAATCGATCATGTACAAAAATAGCCCTTAAGTGCCTCTGAACCCAAGGTAAGCGTCTCCATATCAATCGACACAAACACACCTCTCACTAAGGTCTACTTTAAAATCTTTAGTGTTATAAAACTCTAAACACCCCATGTCTGTCATATTGAAGCTTTTTTTATAAAAAACGTAGACTATATAAACAATGGAGAAATCGAACCTTTTTTTGGATTTCTTGTCTGTTTGTTCGGGATTCAGGTAACCTAAGGTAGACCAAAAAATAGGTGGATGGATAAATGTTGTGAGAACTGTTTCGTATACCGTAGAGTAAGCTTTCGATGTAAGGCATGACCGTCCAGCAATTCGAAGTATCTTCTGGGCGAGCTTCTCTATAGAATTTATCTAGTAGATAGTCTGTATGTTGATATAGTTGGTGATGATAATGATGTAGCCTTTTGTTCCTCTTTGTTTAGTCTCATGTTTTATAAAATGTCTCTTAGCTCTCTTAGCGGTGTGCCGCTTGACAATGGCCTCCTCCAACTGCTTCCATTGCCCTTTGTCTGCCGCGACTCTTGTCCAATACGGTCCCAGGGCCAGGCGAAGATCATCTTCCCATCTTAGCGGACGTTTTCGTAGTCTTGCACCATTCCTTGGATACTATAATGTGACTTGTTAACTCCATTTATTCGCTCTACACCGTAACATGTGTCCTGTCCAGCTCCATTTTAGATGGTCGATTCGGATGAGTATATAAGTTGATTGTATACTTATTTTTAATCCGTCCCTGCGTCTGATTGTCTGTCTGTTAAGTCACTAACTTATGGTTCTTTATGGATGAAATTAGACTGAAAGATGTTGTCTATTCAGGGCTACTAAGTTATTGATTATTTTGAACAGCAATGCTTTAATTGCCAGCCTTTTTGGAACGTTCCCGGTAAGTGACAGTGGGTTGGGACCAATATTTTATCTTTTATCGTTTTTTAATTTAGTTCTGGTATTTAATATTGGGTTTCCTTTTTTATATTATAATTTAATTAGACCTCAATAAACTTTTACTTGAGAATTTTTTTTATTAAAATAAGCCTCCACATAAATATATTATGTTGATAATTTCTTTCGTTAAAATAATAAAACCATAAATTCTTAGCAACTATGTAACAACGGGTAATATAAAATTTTAACTAACACTAGCACAATGGTTTTCCATACACAAATTTAGTTTGTTAGTTTTTGAAACAATTAACTGTTTATGTAATGCGGTCGTAAAATCATCAGACTATGAATTAATACGGGGATATGAGGAGGTACTGACTCATTTTGGACGATAAAAATGCAGAGGGCAATACATTATATTGATAAACATGTGATCGTCTTTAATTAAAATATTAAATGGCCTCCACCAACTAATGATTCAACAATTAATAAAGTTGATGATGAAATTGATAAAGCAGTAATTACACTGTCGCTAAATTAAAGCAAAATTAGGGTGATCTTTTAAGTGAACAAGGAGCTTAAAAAAAAATACAACTAAAAAACAAACTATCCCGGAAAGAGTTAGAGAAAATACATGTGGGAGTGATGCATCTTGAAAGCATGATGAATAAGACGGTATATCTGAACGGGCCCTTAGTGTGAAAGAGAAAAGAGACGACGTATGCACGATGCAATACAAAGAGTATTATTTAAATTATTTTACGGTGTTAATCTTGAAATTACTAGAACTAGTGGTCGCCTAGTGGTCGAAATTCGACCATAATTATCTTAAATTATAAGTTTGCACATTATTAAGGTTCTGTTGTCAAATACTATACTTCTTTAAAAACAGATTTCGCCAAGGCTACACTGTTAACTTGACTTAAACAATAAACAAAAGAGTATATTATATGCGTGTGTGTGTCAAATACATGTTTGTGTGCGTAATGTTTTTTTTATTAATTTAATATATTAAAAAAATATTAGCATTCTGCACTGCTTCTCTGTATAAACTATAAGTGTGCGAAATGTCTTCTGAAATTCCGAAATTTCTGTAAAAATTTACAAAATTTGGATCCGCTCCATGGTTGCATAAAAACGCACACTCGAATTTAAATACACTGCGAAATCATTTCACAGTGTGAGCAGTGCTATAAGGGTCCATTAATTTACAAATTTTGCGGGAATAAATCGCCCTGATATATTTGTAGTGCGCTTTAGGTCTTAGTTTAAAATCCCGTGTATCCTCTATACCAGGTCCCTGAATATTGAAATATGAATGAATGAATAAAAACACTTTATTGATCACCAAAAATCAAAATTAGGTACAGTAAATGTTGAACAAAGGGCGGCCTTATCGCTTAAGGCGATCTCTTCCAGGCAACCCACTAAACTAAGGAAAATATTAAGACAAGAGTGGCGGTGAAGATAATAAATAATTTGAACCATTCCTGTGAATAAGTGAAAAATAAATAAAATCAATAATAATATACTATTCAATAATAGGATATATCACAATATATATATATATATATATATATATATATATATTAATCATTAGTTATTATTGTCATAGTCATTATATCATTTTATCATCATCATCATAGGGGCTTCAAGTCACTCTTTTCGAGTAAACACTTCGAAAAGAACTGTCTTTTTATTTATAATAGCTGTCCCAGGTTTATAAGCTTTACTTGAAACCTACAGGAGAGCCCACATAGGCTCTACATATAAGAAACAAAAACGATTTATTAATAATATGATTATTGGTCAGGTATTATTCTGTAAGAATAGCAATTTTTTGGGTTTTTTTAAAGAACCTATAAATTATTGTGAATAAAGGTGTAGTTTTCAGAAGAATCATTAATTTGTAAGCCTTATTTAGGCGCAATCAAACGAGCGGATTAAACCATCTTCGGTTTAGTTAATCAAATGCCAGTAGTGATTGTAATCGGTATCACTGTAGGTACGGTTATATACCAAGATATACTGTGCATAGACGTTTAACTGACGGTTTAAAGAAAATAACCACTATTTAGCCATATACTTTCTGCGATTATTCTAATGTAATCATCGGTTAAATGTCTATGCACTCCAGCCTTAGATGAATTAATATTGCTGTATATTTATTCCAATATTCTTAAAAATACTCATGCGCTAAATATTCCTCGAAATGATTATCCCATTCGATTATATTTTTTTTTGAAAATGAGGTGAACAATAAAACAAATTATAAAAAAATAAAAAAGCACTTTTCAGTTGGGTTCTTCATTATATTTATTTCACACTAAACGTAACCAATGGCAAAGTTCCGGATTTTGTCTGGGTTCAATAATTATACTCTCGAAATTTTTGATATTAACTGGTTATTGAAAAGTCGACCGTAAGTTAAGTAACATAATAATATTTTTCATAAATATTTTATCACCGGTTTACACTCAATATCATTAAACGATAGATCATCGATCAGAATCATTATGGTGCAAGCCACCCATACTCCTTTACTAATATACTAATATGTTAATGTAAAAGTGTATGTTTCTTTGTGTCCGGTATTAGATATGAGCAGGTTTTCATTAAATAGTTTTTATAATAACCAATACTAATAAAAATAATTATGCTCGAAGCCTTGCTGTACTTATTTGGATTTCAAACTAAGTTCTAACCATAAATATAAATTAAATATAATCTACAATATCAAGTGCATGACAAGAACTATGAATGTCAAAGAAGCAAGTGAGGTGTGTAAGAATAAGCCTAAATGGCGCTCTGTTGTTCGTGCCTACCCCGCAAGGGACCTGGCGTGAAGTTATGTATGTATGTATGTATGTATGTACAATATCAAACCAAAACTAACGTTAAACATATAATTAAATGCTAAAAATAAATTAACTTATAATTATAAACTTAAAAATAAACTATATTAAAACTAAAACTAAATATAAAAGGGAACCATGCCTAAAGGTCCCAAGTCAATGTCATTTACCGGGAACGTTCCCAAAAGGCTGGAGGTGTTACCACGTTATATAGCAACGTTTCATCTTTGAGCAAAATAGACGCCAGCCTTCTAGTTGCGTTTGACGTCTACTAAACGTTTGGCAACGTCACGGTAGACCTTTAGAGCGTTAGGACACCACGGACCCAGAGTTTCCACCCCAAATGCCGCAAATGTGTAACCAATTAGTAGTGACCTAGGATACATAAACTGACCGTAAATGATCATTTACGAAAAGTTGCTCATAGATGAAATCACTAACAAACTATGTACCATACAAAAAAATGATCTTTTTGTATGGAAATTAGGTTGAAAAAAAAACCCATCATGTTACGTGTCATACAAAATGTCGCTTAAAGCAAATAGTCTTTCACTCCTCGAAATGTATTTTCAAACGAGGCTTATACGATTATTATTTTTTAAATTAAGTCGCCACATGTAGTATAAAAACCAGTACTACACTTGTGTTGCTATTTTAAATAACTACTGTTTCACACCTTTTGAAACTTTCCATTTATCAAAATACATAACAGTAATTGGATTAACTGTTATGCAAATAGTGATTGCTAATTAATGCGTGCACGGTTGTCTATGAGTTTACTTGCATAAATATTGTTTGGCCAAGACTATAATATGAGCTGACATAGTTTGCGAATTCGTAATTGGAGCTCCCTGCTAGAAAGTAAGCGGAGGGTGACTTCAGTAGCACATCTACTCCACATCGTCGTGCGTAGGTGTAAGTATAGTTCCGCCTACATAAACCTAAGATTTTATCCGGCGTAAGTAAACAACGAGCGATTACTCACTGAATTTCAAAGGCAGAATCATTTGACGTGTATAATTTTGAATCGGATTAAATTTACTAATCTGACAGAAGTCTAAGCGAGATAACATCGCGGACATCTCTAAAATTTTCAATAACATATTGCCTTTAAGAGAAACAGTGCGACGCTGCCCACGTTCCACGGGCACGGCGTTCGGTGGTCTGCGTCTTGAAAAAACGAATTATACTAGTTTTTTATTGGTCGTGGGGAGTGTGGCTAACAGTGATTTGTCCAAGGCAATCTATCATTGAAGCACTATGGGAATAATTAGTGTCAGCGAGCGCATCCGGACGGAGCGGGCCAACAATGAAGGACGTGACGCGCCATTCAAACAAACCATTAATAATTTTGAACGCTAGTTTTTCTAAGACGGATTCACTCTTGTAAATAAATGGTACAGCTGATTCTTAACTACTTACGGTGACATTTTTTACCTCCCATATTAGCCGTTAGTGAGGTGACTAATTCGTTTCACGCTGTCGCGTTGGTATTAATACTAATATAATAAATACTCCTTTCAGTTTGTATGACCGCTATGTGTTTTAAATATTAAAATTTTGATTATGTACCCTCACTTGGCTTGCAAGTAGCCTATAAGAGCATTCTACGCTTTATATTCGTACTAACTGAAACATCGTTATATTTTGGATAATTCACACTATATCTTTATAAATTATGCCTGTGTGTTATTCTGATGTGCAAGCTATATTACTGTAAAATTTCATCAAAATCCATTCAGTAGTTTTTGCGTGAAAGAGTAACAAAAATACATCCATACGTCCATTCTTTAAACTTTCGCGTTCATAATATTTATTAATTAACATTAATTATATTATACATAGATAATTTATCCTATGTAAAATTATCAAATTTTGCAGCTGCAAAGTCTGTAGAATAAATTTCGAAATACACATCGTAAAATATCTTACTTCTCGAAAAAAACTTGTTCTATATTCATTCATGTTATCGAAAGCATGAATGTATATAAAATATACGATTATCGCTTCATTCCCGGAGCCACAAAAAATGAAATAAATACCCAATTGTCACTTTCACATAAATAAAACCATAATCACTTTGTCTAGAAACCTTTGATTAGTTCACAATATCGATATTGTAGATATATGTACAGTCCTGATATGAAAAGGTTCGCCAGTTTTCAAATTGATTCATATAACTTTCCGCGAGCACATGTCTTGTTACCTTTTCAAACTAAGTCACAATGCAGACGGTTCTACAGAAAATTATGTTTGATAATAAAGTTTAACATTACTAAGACCCGAGTTGTTTGATTTTCTATCCCGTCTAAGAAGATCATTTAAGGACGTAAAACCTTTTTATTTGATTTATAATATTTATGATAAGCGTAGTGATTGTATTCTCTGCATTTCTTGTTATTAATCTCAGTCTGTCATTGTCAACATTGCAATGTGCTTTTTTTACATTTCTATGTTTTAACAATGTAACATTTAAATTTTTTGCAGTAGTTTCTTGTACTCGTGCAAGGAAAAGTCGGCGTGGAGGTGACGAGCCTTTTCACTCCGCGACTTTACATACTTATTGTTACTACAACGCCCCATCTTTACTTCTTTACATCCGTCATCAAGACAACGTATATTTACTCTAACTAAATAGTGGCAGGTGTTTGCCACTTGCCACATCAGAACCTTAGGTCGAATATATTTGGTATAATAAAAAAAAAACACTTGCATTAGCTTAATATAGTGTTACATGCCGACAAAAAGTGAATGCACACCTGCCTGCCATAACCCTGGTTTATTACCTTTCCCGTATTTGGACTTCTTTTGTTTACATTGTGTTGAAAATGTGCAATTAGACAATAGCCTATTGTTATTGTACTCTTTTGTGGCAGCACGTGTGTAGATTACGTTTTCTAGGAAAAATCTAGTTGTATTGTATAGTTAGTATAAAACAATGCCCGAACGGAGGGGTAAGGCAGTCAAGCAACGATTACGATACAAACAAGACGTATGTAGTACATTCGATAAGCGATATAGTGACGGACTTTGCGCGTGTTACGAATCGCGCAGTTTGTACTGGTTGTATCCAGTTATATTTGTACCTGTGTTATTTGTGTTTGTATAGTTCTAATAAATTCTATAGTAATTCCAACGGCATTTTAATTCGATTCCTGTAGCTCGTAACAATAGACAGTGTTTATGTAAGTACTAACACATTTTAACGTATCATAAACGGTGGCTTTCCAGATGGGCTACGTTGACTTTGCAGCCCAGATATTTAGAACCCTCTAATCAACTAAATAACTGAAGTTTTGCGTGCGAAGAACGCAACTAAAGGCGTATGAAAATATCTACTCGAATCCATACTAGAATAAATCTGTATATAGTTTGAGTTTGTTGACTGTTTGTTTGTTATTTATTATATGTAAAAAATCGAATTTAGTGTTTATATAAGTGAGATATAGCCACTGCCTAGGGTTTGTTGACTCGCGGCGTAGCTGCGAGGCAAGCTCTGGTTCTCAATAAAGATTCGTGGTGCTATCTAGTATGTATATTTATCTAGTTTTTTAAAGAAAATACAATATTCGTTAAAATTTGTGGAGGGAACTCGTATGGTCACGGTTGCACACCGCGTTTTTAGTAGCTTGTACGGTGTGAATGACCTTCGGTTAATATCAGGGCATGTTAAATAAACCTCATTATAGCTTAAGGTACAGAGAAATACCTTGACATAGTATTTTGGCACTTTTAGTAATAACCAGAGTTTGCCCTGCGGCCTTATTTTACTAGCAGAACAAATGTATTTACTTTTTTACATACAATAAGTAGTGATCCCGAAAAATGCTGTCCTGCCCAGATAAATTAATTTAAAAATGTAGAACCCGACTCTACTATCTACTATCGGTTCCAATTGTGAATCCAAACCACCCCACTAAAACCCATAAAAATCATCAAAATCTTTTGAAAAATTTCGGCGTCCATCGCGGTCAAAGACTGACAGGGAATTTAAGATAGATAGCAGATAACAAAAAAAATAAGTCAATAATGAATTATATTATAGCCTACACAACTGCTCAGAAAATCAATCAACTTGATTTGAAGTAATACAGTGAAACCTGGTTAAGTGAGACATCAAGGGACCTGCAATGTGGTCTCACATAGAGGTATTCCACTTACCCAGTGTCTCAGATACCCAAGTATAAATAAATATGTCTCATTTTTTTATTGCAGGAGTTCAGCAGACAGGCAGACAGCCCACTTGATGGAAAGCGGTTACCATCGCCAATAGACATTTGCAACACCAAAAGTGCTACAAATGCGCTGCGCCTCTCTTAACGGAGACTGGAACCTGGTCCCTAATGCCGGAACACAACTCAGGGATGTTATGGCCACATAATTTCAAATCATCAAGTATCCAACTATGTTGACCCGGGGCCAGTTATAACTATTTAATTGACAGTTTGAGCACATCTAATCTAGACAAAAAATCAACAATTGTAATTCATTACGGGGATAGCTTATCTGTCAAAAAGAAAGACATTGTGAACAACATAAATAGGTTATTGCAGTTAAACAGTAAATATGGATGTAAATTCATCCTATGTGCCCTGCCTTATGCATGTAATCTAACAAATGAACAAAACAGGCACATATATGACTTGAATTTATTAATTTATAATTTGACCCATCGTCATAGTGACATTATTGTTTATTTTGACCTAAATAAATTTACTAATAGTAAATTTAGGCTAAACAAAGATACTATGTATCTGCCTTTTAAGTTACGAAGACGTATAGCTACTTTGTTAGCTTTTAATATACAAAATCATGACAAAGTTATGTATGATATAACTGATATATATGACATAAATTTTAATAATAACATTAATGTTTTTAATATTAACTCTACTGCAAGTCCTAGCACTTTAAACTGCTAGATATGACCAACGCTAAACCTACTTCTAATTTAAATATAGTTCACCAAAATATACAGGGTTTAGCAGGTAAAGATTTAGAAATTGAACTCTTTTTAAAAGAACATAAGGTTCATGTCCTATGTATTACAGAACATTGGCTTAAAACTTTTCAAGTCATAAACTTCATAGAGAATTATACAGTGATAAGTGCATTTGTAAGGAAGTCCGCTATACATGGCGGATCACTTATCTTTGTAGCAAATGATGTAAAATGTAAAGAGCGTAGAGACATTATGTTCCTTTCTGTTGAACGGACTGTGGAGGTTTCCTGTATTGAGCTTGAGCGCTATGTAATTGTTTGCGTCTAGCGACCCCTAACAGGTGATTATAATGTATTTGAAAGCACAATGGAGGACTTATTAAGAAAATTACATAAAACTAATAAATTGCCTATAGTTTGTGGGGATTTTAATGTTAATTTGTTGGAAATGTCATCAACTCGTTCCAAGATCATTAATCTTTTCAAATCGTTCAATCTTATACATGTCTTCAATGAACCTACGCGTATAACTGCTAATTCAGCAACCTGTTTGGACAATATATTTTGTAGTTGCGAAATAATCGACAAATCAGTCTTAGATGTACTACGGTCGGATCACTGTGGCCAGTTTATATCAATACCTTTTGATAGTATTAAAATCAATTCTAAATTAACCTGTAGGCCAGTGAATAATTATCGCTTAAGAACCTTTAAAGATAATTTATCCAAAACAATTCCTACTTTGGATCTCAGCAGCGAAGATCCAAACAACTTGTATAGTAATTTCTTCGACATTATACAAGCTGAATTTGAAAACACATTTAAAACCAAAATAATCAACAAAAGTAATAAACTTAAGTTTAGTGATTGGGCTACGAAAGGTTTATATAAAAGTCGAATGAAACTGTATGAATTATACAGTGAAAAACAATTTAATCAAAATCCAGACTTCCTTCACTATATTAAAAAGTACTCTAAGACCTTTAAAAGAGTGTGCATCGCTGCCAAATCTCTATATTATAGTAACAGAATTAAAAAATCCTCAAATATCATTAAGACAACTTGGAGTGTTATAAATGATGCTTCCGGCAAGAGTTCACGTCGAGATGATGCAATTCAACTTATAATCAACAATAACACCATTAGTAATAACTTTGAAATTGCACAAACATTTAATGAATACTTTAGGGATATACCAACTTTAATAACTAGCTCTTTGTCATCATCGCCACTGGAAGCTGAGCTGCTGATGACACAGTGCGTTGATCGATGTAATATCACATTCAAATTTAATCATATAGATACAGATGATATTGTAAAAACGTTTAAATCGTTAAATATTAAAAACACAGCTGACTTTTGGGGTATATCCTTAAAAGTATTAAGTGACTTAATATGCACTATTGCGCTACCACTAGTACAAATATTTAATCGATGTGTAGATAAAGGAGTATTTCCTGACTTAATGAAAGTTAGCAAAGTTATTCCTATATTTAAAAGTGGAAACAAAAACGACCCCTCCAACTTTAGGCCAATTTCTAATTTACCAACCTTAAGCAAGGTTTTCGAAAAAATAATTTTAAATCAACTGCTCTCACATTTTAATATTAATAAATTAATTCATACAAAACAGTTCGGGTTCACCAAAGGTCGTTCCACTACCGATGCAGGTGTTGAGCTTCTAAAACACATTTATGGTGCTTGGGAAGGGACACAGAATGCCATTGGTATCTCTCTAGTCTCTCAGGAAAGCTTAGTTCTGCTGCATATGCGGTCAGAAGAGTTAGGCAGTTCACTGACGAAAAGACTGCTAGACTAGTTTATTTTAGTTATTTTCATAGTCTCATGTCCTATGGTATTTTACTTTGGGGCAACGCTGCTGACTTGGAGACTATATTTGTTTTACAAAAAAGAGCCGTAAGGTCAATTTACAACCTCGGCCCTCGGGTGTCTCTTAGGGAACGCTTTAAGGAAATCGGTATTATGACGGTCGCCTGCCAATATATTTTCAATAATATAATTTATATTCGTAATAATTTGAATGCCTACAAGCGGTATAAGGATGTTCACGATTTCAACACCAGGCATTGTAATAAACTGATATTGCCACCTTTTAGATTACAAAAAGTATTGTCTTCTTTCTTGGGAGTTGGTATACGCTTCTTCAATAAGATTCCGAGTGAAATGTTAGATCTGCCCTTCACTAAATTCAAAATCAAAATAAAAAGTATCTTGCTTAAAAAGGGATACTACACTATTGAAGAATATTTAAATGACAAAACTTCATTTACATAACAGCTCGCTCCAACCTCTTATACTGTGTTTTGTACGAGTATAACGTTTTTATCTTGCCGTACTTGTAAGGAATATATGGAGATATGTTGCAAAAAAATAATTACGTTACGTCTTTATATTTATAACTATAATTATTTTCTATCCTTTTATTGCGCTTTTGTCTTATTGAATATGCACTGTTTGCTACAACTCCATTAATTCTTCAAAAGTTATTCTGTAACATAATTCTGTATAAAATCTTTAAAAAAAAAGTATTTAAATGTAAAAAATAGAACAACAAATATAAAGAAAAACAATTTTTAGCTAGATGTGATGCTGGGGAGTTTCTTGCCGCTTCTTCTCCTTAACAGCAATAACACGTTGCGAAGCGGTGTACATAGACTAGGAAGTAAAATTAAATTTTAACCTATATGTATGATCTTCAAAAAGTGTTCTCCAGTGGAACTTATTTTGAATAAAAACTTTTGAATTTGAATTTAGAACAGGCCAATTTCAGACGGGCTAATGCCCTACCACCTGGCAATACACAGACACAGACACAACGTTTACAGAGGGTTCCATTAATAGAGGTCAGAATTCCATGAATACAGGATATTTCAGTTATAGAGGTGCGATTATTAAATAAAATAACGTGTTATATAAACATTATAAATAAGTTTTAATCAAAAAATAAAAATAAGGGTGACATTTTGATTATGACATTTTTGAAATAACCATCTGTATGATAGTAAAGCGAAACTAAAACTGGAGGTCATTGAGGTTCAAAATTACTTATGTAGTTTAGTTTGCAATTTGCGAGTAGAATAAGAATAAGTAAGTAAACAAACATAACGATGTTATCTCAGTTACTCAGCAAATAAAATTCACTCTGTGTCTCAGTTATAGAGGTAACTATGATGATAAATCGAAAGAATGAATCCCAGCTATAGAGGTTTGCTTCGTCCCACTAACAGGGATAATTCAGTGCCAAAGTGTTGGGACCTCAGCATGAGTTCTAGTTATGAAAGTTTCTCACTTATCCAGGTCCCACTTAACCAAGTGTCACTGTACAATGAACGGTAACGTAGGTGTTTGTTGGTGAATTGAAAAAACAATTCACCAACAAACAAAAACTAAGAGGATTTACTACACGTAAGACATAAAGATAAGTATTTTGTAAAATACATTATAAACTATTTAGAAAACAAAAGTTCGTTTATTAAGAAGTGTTTAATTATGAAATAAAGTCATAGAGACGATTCTCTATGACTTTATTTCATAATTAAATAATAAATATATATAAATAAATATATAAATAATGTTGTTCCTCAAACAAAGCGTTCAAAGTCATAATAGCAGCGTAATGCTGGATAGATTTCATTAACGATACCTTAAAGTTGACCTATCGCCCTCAAACAAAGTAACGGAGATATAGAAACAAATCGCTTCGGTAACTGTGATACCAACTGAAGTGGTATCGTCTTGTCGCGCGGTCTACAACGGTGCCTCAATCCAGTGACTGCAAGTGATTTTTTTTTAATACGGTGTTGCCGGCTGTATTGCAATATTTTTAACTTCTTTCAAAATACGCAACCAGCGTGTTAATTATCTTGCAGTTTTATAAATAAAAGCTACGTTAGTGTATAATTCAGTTTTTTAAACTACTATTACTTGAAGTTTTTTTGCGCTATTTTCTTCAAATGGTGGGTCTTCAAAATCAAGCCAGGCATAAGTACGTTCTAAGTCTTGAACTCATTCTACCACAAGCACAGGCACATGGGAGGCAGGTAGGTTTAGTGGCGTAGTGGCTCATGAGGAACGACGTAACCTTGCCGAGACTCCACACATGCTGGCGGACAATTTTGTTATTCCATAATTCCAGTCTTCGCGTGGTTTAACCCCACAAAGGATCGCAGGTAGTTTACGAAATGTATTTTCCCCATACTCTAACAAAAAAGGCAAAGAGAAGAGGCAAAGATTTACAAGTTTGTCACGAAGTTGGCATGCATCTTTTGTTTCACCAATTTTCATTGTCTAATGTGTATACATTTAATAAAATTGTAGAGTCAAATTTCTGTACAATGAAAAAATGCTACAAACCGAGTAAAAAGGTAAAAAGTGAAATAGAATTAATTTCGATTTTTTTTTTCATTTTTTGTTTCTCTGTTGTATATCTGTTTGTCTGTCTTTTTGTACCTGCTAATCTCCGAAACGACTGGACCGATTTAAATGAAATTTTGTATGGTGGTAGCTGATATTCCTGGTCAACATATAGAATACTTTTAAGCCCGAAAAATTAAAGAGTTCCCGTGGGATATTTAAAAATACTTTAATTACTTAAACAGCTTATTATAGAACTTATGCACCTGATTAAGTATTAACATTGCCGGTATCATCATCATACAATAGAACAATAAATTGTTGTTTGGATTTATAACGCACAATATTTGTTGTTTACATTTTAACTACTTTTAAAATTCTTAATTTAATTTTATTTCATTTGTTAAATGTTTCTATAACTTAAAAATCGTTCTAACCTAATAAAAGTTATGAATATTGTAATTTAATAAACGACCGATGAGAGCAGAGCATGTCTTGAGCGGGGTCAAGACGCCCTCTATACTTTAGTAGTATCTACTTCGGTAGACGGAGGAGTTTTTGTGGCACATTTGGTTGGTGGCAACAGGTCGAGTTGGACCTTTGAGAATTTACAGAAAGTATTGAAGTTGGAAGTATGAGCGGTGCCCTGAACCCGCTGCTCGGTCTAAACTATGTTAAAATGTCTTTTAAATCTAAATTAAAAGAGTACAAACCGTGGCTATCGTGTTTTATGCTCGCATTTTGCGCACTAAACCTGCAATAACTAAAGGAGATGTCATGAGAACTAGGCCTTCTCCGACATATTTATATATATATATATATATATATATATATATATATCACCACGTTAAGATCAATACGAGCCGAGTACCAATGAAAAATGTTTTAAAATCGGGAGGGTTTTTTTAACTTACTTTATGTTTAACTATTCCACGCGGACGAAGTTGCGGGCAGAAGCTAGTATATAGTATTAGAATATAATTTTATTTTGTTATAATTTTAGTTTAAAAATTATTTTTTAAAAACAATAAATGGTTTTGTATTGCATTGGCCGAACATTTATAAGGAAATATATTTTTAAATTTTAGAGAATATTTTGTAGAGTTCTATGGTATTCATTCATGTAGAATTGTAGAAGGTAACAGAAGCTTGTTGAAAATAAACAATTATGACATAGTCATGACAATACGAAAAAAGAACGTGCTTTCCGTTAAAATCCCTTAAATTTAGGGCAATCGCCTTGTACCTGGAGACACGGGCTCGCCGCACCGCACCCATTGAAATATTATCTCGATTGTGACTTACGAGTGCTGCCCTCTCGGCCAACCATAATGACATTTTAGTATTACAACATTTTATCTATACGAGACGAAAAGTTTTGAGATAAGTTAAACGCCAACTGGTATATTGTTTCAGAAAGTTGACAGCCGATGTAATTTGTTAATGTCAAGCGCCGTTTGCAGCGACTGCGGCCGGAGCGCTGCGCGGCGTGGTATCGTCGCCCGCAGGCCGACCGATCTGACGTAACCTAAAAATACCCGGCCGATTGTCCCGGCTCCTTGCCTATCTGTCGTACCGATTTAAATAATGAGATTTATCATTTCTGTGTGCGCAAACGCACACAATTATCTAGCATCGTTCTATTAGATATCTCAGAGCGCTACCGAACGGAGCGGCGATAATTCACCTGTTGGTTGAACATCGATCTTGTGTATGTTGCCATTAAACTTGGCTAAAAGTTAAATGTCACATTTATAATATTAGATGTTTCGGTGTTCTGTCACACCGGCCACCTACGCTCTTTGTCTCAGGTTTCAAAAATGTCCGCCATGATTGATTAGAGTGCGTCAGTGGGGCTCGACCAATTCGCTGGCGGTTCACACTGTTACGGCGACACCGGTGTACTGTTATTTGTGTATTAATTACCAGTACATGCGCCAGCGAAACTTCGTTTGCGTTGCCGTATCGTGGACCTATTTGTTAGTGTAGTGTAACGGCAGCACCCATGACAGATGACGCAAAAACTACACAAGTTATCGAAATAAAAAGTATTTTAGATATTAACCTGGAATGCATGTTAGCTCTGTGCCGAGTTTCATTTAAATCTGTTAAGTAGTTCTCACGTAATACTATTTTGCAGATCCAAATTAACTCTCCTGATTATAGATAAATAGACAGATAACACTTTATTGTTCACCAAATATACAATTTCAAAAATGCACAATTACAATATTGTCATGGCAAACAATAGGCAGCCTTATCGCTTAAAGCAATCTCTTCCAGGCAACCTGACTTAAGGAATAGTATAACCTAAAGTACTGGTGTACTTTAGGTTATAATGGCTTATATATTAAATAGTCTATAATCTATTAGAATTAGGCATAAAATTATTTAAGAAAAAAATATTGTTTTCTGAGTGCGTTCTTAAATGTAGGCGATGTTTTGGCCTCTCTGACAGTAAGAGGCAGCGCATTCCCAAGTTTGAAAAGTTTAGTCAAGGTTAGTTTAAAAGAGTTATCATAAAAAGATGATTATTATATTTATTTTCAAATTAATTGAACAATTCCACCGTTCTGCAGATTTATTATATTACTAGTATTCACAGCGGCTATGCCCTGGAGGGTAGCTCCGCTCCATATTATGTACACGAAAACTTAATTAGGTTACACATATAAACCTATTGTTGCGGCGGCGCTGGGTTTAGCGGGAAGTGAACTGCTTCAAAGTAAGAAAATGTGAGATTGGGTCAATTTTGAATGGGAATCGAAGCACGCACTCACCTAATAAATGGACGTGAAACACAGCTGCTCCTCTTCTCAGTACACTTCACTAATCACTATTTATTATTTATTTTATTTATTAGTATATTGTTTATATTTATAATGTATTACATATATATATATTATTATTGAATATTTAAAATGCGGAGCGATTTTATTGAATGTTATGAGATGAATGATTGACGTGACGTGCAAAAAGGGGAACGCGCCGTCAGATTTAAAGGAAGATTTTAATAGAATAGAAGAAAAGTTTATATATGCCGAAATAAGGTTACTTGGCGATACCACCTACAGTGAAAATTTTTGCATGACTTAGCAAGTGTTAGCGAATATACAGACGTGGAAAGCAACTTTGTTTTATACTACTTGAAGATAGAAGAATTGTTCTCTTTCTTAGGGATTGGTATACGCTTCTTGAATAAGATTCCGAGTGAAATGTTAAATCTGCCTTTCACTAAATTGAAAACAAAATTAAAAAGTGTCTTGTTAAAAAAGGGATATTACACTTTGGAAAAATAGGTACTTAAATTACAAAACTTCATTTACATAGCAGCTCGTTCCAACCTCTTTTACTATATTTTGTATAACTTTTTTTTGTCTTGTCAAGCTTGTAAGGAATTTATGGGATATGTTGCAGCATAAAATTTTAGTATGTCATGTCATTATTGTAACAATAATAATATTCTTCTTCGCTCTTACTGTGTCTTTGCCTTACTGAGAATGCAGTTTGCTACATCTCCATTAATTCTTCAAAAGCAATTCTGTACCGTACTTCTGTTTTTTTTTAAGAACTTGAGATATAAATAGAATAAAAAATATAGATAAGATATTGTTGCTGGGGAGTTTCTTGCAGCTTCTTCTCTTTAACAGTAATATCACGTTTCGTATCGGTGTATGACCTTAAAAAAATGTCCTCCAGTGGAATTGAAAACATGAGTGGATGAAGGTGATAAGTCGCATATTTCCAATTCTGAGTAAATCGAGATAAAAGTTTTACTTTTATTTGAAACTGAACTGAACTTAACACCTTTAGCAACTTTTTATTTCTTAAATATGCCTTATATCTGTGGTCTAAGGTCTGTAGTCATTTGGTTCATTCATCTATGCAAAATAAGCAAAAAAACTGAATATGCGACATATCACCTTCATCCACTCACGTCTACAATTTATTTTGAATAAAAACATTTGAATTTGATAGAAGTACTCTTGTTATACTGCTGTAAATTGTTTCGTGTTAAGTACGATGACGGGTCGCTTGGAGGCGTCGCCGGCGGCGTCAGAAGGGGTCTCATATCTTGATTTATACATAAAAAGATTAACCCAATCATGGAGTGGGGCCTAATTCCCGAGGGCCGGGCCCTGATAAACCCTGTATCGCGGGTGCTCTCGTTTTCAAATAAGTAAATTAACGTGGAATTGAATTAAGTTTCGTCCCGAGTTCAGATTATGGCGATTTAGTGAGATTATCTGAATGTGTTAAACGCCGCTGTTGGGTTGTAATGGAGGGCGCTGGCATGGGTCAGGCGCATTGTTTAATTACAGATAGTGCTCCATATCACCTACGCTCATATCTGTGTTTGTATTTTTATGGCCTTATTGTTTGTTCGCTTTGGTTTCACTCCATGAGCGTCAGCGGTTCGTTTAATAACGTACTATAATTGCTATTCGTTTGAACACTAACAGCCTTACATATAATAATCTCGTTAAGAACGATTAGGCATCTCTTAAGTAAGAGAATCAGAATTAGTCCCTAATCAATTAATATCTGTTTTTTTCACTTATAAGCGTGTATTAGCTGTTGTGTACGAGTTTTACCCAAAATATTCGACTAACGAGGAGGTTAATGATGAGATTTTCACTAATCAGTTGCTGAGCAGTTTCTTTAAATTTAAGAAACGATTATAGTTAAGGCCCTGAATATCCATTTTGACAATATTACTTATATACTTAAATGGTGTTCGAATCGGTTTCCAGACATAAGATGTCTTTCATTGCATGCGCTGCGGAAACTATTGATGTATAACCAAAAAAATCTTTACAATATTAAAGAGCAACCCTTGGAACATGTTACATATTTGAGCCGTTGAGTTGAAGACTTTGGGCCCGTGGGTGCCAAGTGCCCACAAATTATTTCAAAATATTAAAAAACGTCTAGTCGATACAACAAGAGACCGGAAGGCTGGAGCTTGCTTCGCTCAAAGGATTCTGTATCCAGCGAGGTAATGCTGCCAGCCTTCTAGATACAAGGCCCACTGGTCTGGTGAGGCTGGACGGGCTTTAATATAAGTTTATGTATAGGATAGTTATTTTTTAATATTACAATTGTTTGTCCATCTCAAATATTTAGCAGATACTATTTTGATTGTTTGAATGTTAAATAAATTTTTGAAATTTCATATTAAAGAACATTTATTAATTATCAATATCTACAAAAACGTCGCTATATCCACCTATTGTAGTTATGTCTCTATAACTTATTTTTGACATTTTAAATGCTGACCAAAATTAGACCATGTTATTTATAATCCTTATCAAAATAAATCATTTCGTATTCAAGGCTGTAGATTACTTTTTGAATTATTCTAATCGGACATTCTATTCAAAAGATATTATGTACTTGTTTTATACGTGTTTGTACAGTTCTAATAAACTGTATAGTAATTCCAACGGGATTTATTTTAATTTGAGTCCTGTACCTCGTAACAGTACTCTCAAGTTTCAAATCCATATCATCAAAATGCGTCCCAAGCTCTTTCACTACTAAGTCATTACAACTTCTATCACTAGCCTATAATCAACGCGTGTATAAACATATTAAATCGATTATAATGGCTCTTACAATTTCATTAATTTAATTAATTTTGTAAAACATTCGCGCTACTTAAGGCTTAATCCCCGCAGTTACATATAAGTACAAAGCGGAGATCTTAAGCGGATTCCATAATTGATACTGATGTAAGTGTTTTCTGTGAATCCAATTACACTTTAGCTACTACCTGCCTACCTACCTACCCATGTACGAATTACTAAGATGACATTCATTTAATTGCTGTAACTTAGGCTCTAAGCACACTACCTACTTTTAGCATCGGTCATCGGGGATTTTGGTGACTCTTTGACTTTGGTGGTGGTGATCGCGGTATCAAAATAGCGCGTCATGCTGCATCATTCGCGTCTGTAACGTCTAGCACACGCGCCCCACAATCAAATTCAATCCTCGCCGGAACGCATGCACCACTTAGGCAGTTTTCTGATCTAAAGTCCATATTGTTACAATTACCACGGGCTAATAACGGTGAAGGAAAACATTGTGATGTAACCACGAGATAACCGATGTGTCAACACTGCCCAGCCGCCTTGGACAAGCCTGGCGGGTATACTGTCCGTTCCCCTCTATATTGGTAGGTCCGAATCCAGCTGTGGGACATTTATAAACTGTTTTGGCCTATATCCTAGCGGGGAAGTAAAATATATTGAATACTTCATATCTTTACAGAAAAATAACATATTAAATATTTGTAATTTCTGAAGTAAAATGTAATTTTTGCCTCATGTCAGTGACGTGGCACACAGAATGTGGCAATACTCGGTAATCACTCTATCGAAATGTATTCGAATAAATGATTTGATACAATTTGTCACACGAGTATTTATTTTAACTTTAAGGTAACATAGTATTTAATTGTTGGTATTATTAAAATTGATTTGTTTGTTTCACTAATTATTACGGAAGTAAATAAGTAATAATTAGTTATTATTCAACATTATTTATTTAAAAAATTGAGTCGTTATGGTCTTACGCCAAAAGGAAGGTTTCATACTCAAGTTCTTTTATTTATAAGTTTTATATAGAAGTATGTTACAGAATGACTTTTGAAGTATTAATGGAGTTGTAGTAAACAGTGTATATTCAATGAGACAGAGACACAATTAAAGGATAGAAAAATATTATTATAGTTATAAATAGTAGTAAAGTAGAGTAAACGCGGTCCAGATGCGAACACTGCGCAAAATCTGCGGAGTGACGCTCGCAGACCGCGTTCGTAATACCAGGTAAGAAAGAGAGTTGGTCTGAATGACAGTGTCGGGGTGAAGGTAAGGAAAGGAATGCTCCGGTGGTTCGGGCATGTGGAAAGAATGTATGATGAAAGAATGACTAAACAGATATACAATGCAAAAGTGGATGGATGCAGAAGTCGCGGAAGGCCACGACACACCTTCCATGATCAAATTAGAAAGAAGAAGAAAGAAGAAAGAAAACAGGTTTATTTTTAGGACATACACAAGTAAACTAAGCACATCAAAAGTAATAAACAAATCATAATAAAAATAAAAAAACAGAACACAACCACAAAGTATCAGGAGGTATACATAAGTCCTAAAAATTGGATCAAGCTCAGCAATAATGTCGATCTATTAGATCAACGCTGATCTTCCGCTTGAACCGAGAGCGACGTCACGGCAAACTATACATTATATTAAAATAGATAAATAATTACTAATAAATAATTATATTATTCTGGTAATAAAAACAAATAGTTCAATATATGTCCAGATATTTATAACATAAAATTATTTGATAATCAAGGCAAGGAAATTATAATATGCTGGTGTCATGTCTTTGGCCCGCCTGTGATTTCTGGTGGTCACCAAGAAACTTCTTAAGTTTGACCCTAAATCTTTGGATTGACTGCAGGTTTCTTATTGGCGGGGGAATGTTGTTCCAACATTTTTCAAATTGATAATGTATTAGCAGAAGGTGATGTCAGGAGCCTTAAGAACAGACGAGCGCGCATGGCAAGAGCTATGAATGTCAAAGAAGCAAGTGAGGTGTGTAAGAATAAGCCTGTATGGCGCTCTGTTGCTCATGCCTACCCCGCAAGGGACCTGGCGTGAAATTATGTATGTATGTATATAAATATAAAGACATGACGTGCAATTATTTTTGTTTAAACATATCTCCGAGATATAATTCCGGCACAGCAATATCCTGAGTACAAACCTTGTTTGCTAAAAATTCAACAAATTCTCAAATTATGCTCGTAATAGGTAATTACGTCGCTATTTTCTCAAAAAAAATCCTTTCTTGTTATTTATCTCAAAGCACAGTTTTCATTGAAACCAAAAAGCAAATAAACCTAGAACTCGATACGGAATTGGACCCATTGAGGCCCGTGTTTGAAGTGAGCTAAAGCGTAAGTCAAATGCGTGTCTGTGTGTTGCTTTCGTTTTTTCGAAAGGGACCCCAGGGCCGGGCTCGGTAGCCATCGTAAGCCGCGTTAAGATCGCCTCAGATAATTGAAAAACGTTACGACGGTTGAATCTTAACACTGATTTAAAACTGAGATGGATAAATTAAAGGCATCCCCTCGCAGGCGTTCGATTGTTTTTCTTTCCATTTCTTCAGCGCCGATCGCTTCGATAAGCGTGTTCTGAACGCACTTTATGTACCGTTTTACTTGTCTTTGTGTTGGTGGCACTCATCGATGCTTTATCACTAACATTTAATTAAAAACAACGTTTAAGTGGCTTGAGTATTCCGCTGTTTTACGTATTGTTTTTTCTAAATTAACATGAGCAGTCTTTGTAAGAGATTCGGAGATAACACGCATTTAATGCAGGTTAACTCCTAAATTTCAATGTACAAGTCGAGACTGATTTATGCCCGATTTCTGAGGTTACCAGTTATGAGTTCAATAACAATTCCATAAAGTTACTTAATAGATAAACTTAGACTAACTGCTAACCTACAACTAGTGCCAAAACTCGCGACCAGATGGATCTATTTAAGAAGGAATATCTAATATTTATTTACATCAAACAAAAACGTCAAATAAAAAAAAATACAATAGCCTAAACGCCTAATATTCGTCAGCTAAGTTGAACCTAGTGTAACTATCGTACAATTGTGTGTTTAAAAACGCAATTGTATTAGTTATTGAACTGATAGCGCTAACCAACAGAAAAACTACAGTTAAAAGTAACTCGGAAACCGGGCATCAGACCTGTATTACTTAAGTAGTTAGTTAGTGTTGCGCAGAACATGATTTTAAAATGAGTTTGTAAGAGTAACATGACATTTTGTACTGAACCATTACAGTGCACTACTTTAAATGAGGCAAGGACATTTGTATGGTTTGTATAGTACATTTAAAGCGATGAGGCCGATGAGGCGGTAAGCCAATTCCCTCATTTGTCGCGATCAAAACTAATTCGGAAATGTTCGTTAAGCCTCAGATGTGCTCGGTCTCGGTCATCTCATTTTATTGACAGTTGTACTATGACATTGTATTGTTGTCCCACTTTGTCATGTCAATATCTGTAGAGGCGTTATTGTACTGTTGTAGCAAAAGCCGTCCTTCCTCTAACTTTTCAGGAGTAGCGTGAAAAAAATTTTGAAGGGGTACATTTCAAATTTTGAGCCGTAAAATGTATTTTGTACGGGACAAATGTACTGGCTCACACGTGTACTGCTCATCTCTATAGTTAACTTACTAAACTAGCGAGATAATGCTCAATAAAATAGTTTATCGCCATTTTGGAAACAACGATTTTACTAGTATGTAATAAATCCTGCATGAATTACATGATTTACACAATCAAGTTTCTCGCAATTATTTTTATTTAGAAACGAATAAAGTGGTTCCGTAACAACTATTTTAACACGCTTTTATTTTCACCGATTATCATTTTTGCAGACGTCTGCTTAACTCGAAATTTGCCAGGCATACTCATAGATAATCTAATATATAAAATTCTCGTGTCACAGTTTTTGTTGCCATACTCCTCCGAAACGGCTTGACCGATTTTGATGAAATTTTTTGTGCTTATCCGGTATCTATGAGAATCGGCCAACATCTATTTATCATCCCCCTAAATGTTAGGGGTAGTCCACCCCTAAATTTTTATTTTATTTTTTAGACAAAATTTTTAATTTCTATTTTTTTATGATACAACATACAAAAATACATACAACCCTAGATTTTCAACCCTCTACGATGAACCCCTATTTTTTACCGGGCAGGACGACGTCTGCCGGGACAGCTAGTTATATATAAAAGTAGCACGTTCCGTTGTATAATGTGTAATTTTTAACTTCCAAACAATGTATACAGGCCTCGTAAATGCATTTATTGAGCAAATGTGTTGAAAATTACATTCATGTATTATAATGAAAAACATTCTTAAGAGTGAACAAGCGTCTTATGTAATGGTGTCTACTATAGAAAATAGGGATGATAATGGTGAATCAAAAATGTAATTAGGAAAAATTCCTTGGCAGACATTTTTGGCGAGGGCATAATAAGTGGAGTAGTCAAATGCCGTATTAACGTGTCATAATAAGCGGAGGGTGTGGGGTCCCGGCGATAATTCACAAAAATTGTGAGCATTTGGACCGGCGCGGGCCTGGGGGCGACATAATCATCCGCAAAACTAAATTTAATGCAAATAGCGGTTTTTAAAATAAAACCGCGCGGGCTCGGCCGCTTAGTGGCGTTATTTAAGGAGATTTTAATTATGTTGAAAGCAGATGACAGTGGGTCCCCTCCTCTTCATTGTAGGAATGGCCATCCCTTAATCGACCACCTCCGGCCTTTCGTTGCTTGTTGACATTTTCCCTCTACCGCCATGCGTTTAATGTCAGACATTTTTGTCAATGTCTTTTATATTAACGATACTTTAACTTATTTGTTCTTATGAGGACTTTTATTGAATACTAGCTGTACATGGCAGACGTTTTCTTGCCCTTAAAAATAAAAATGTAAAAACCGATTGCAGCGCCATCTATCTGGTTTAAATTTGAATCTAAAGCAATCCGGGACACACTTGAACATATTATTTTTGTATATTATACAAAAATAATTCACCTAAATCAGACAAATGAAAATGACTTTAAATGCGAAAATCGGCCGGGAAAGACCATAACAAATGAATGGCTAATGACTGATGTTTTATTAAAAAAAAATATTGGTGAATAACATAATTATTTTAATACTTATTATCTTATTCCGGACGAAGACAATTCTAAAAATACAAAAATCATAAGAATTGCTCCAGCCGCTCTTGAGTTATAAATGGTGTAAATAACACGACTTTGTTTTATATATATACACTAGTGGCCCCGGCAGACGTTGTCCTGCTCTGAAAAAATAAAAATTTAGAACCCGATCTCAGCGCCACCAACCGGTTCTAATTGCGAATCTAAACCATCTGGGAACCCACTCAAATACTCAAAAACAAAACCACCAAAATCGGTCCAGGTGATTAGGAGGATTCTAGAACCCGATCTCAGCGTCACCTACCGGTTCCAACGGGATAAAAAGTATCCTATGTCCGTCTCCTGGTTCTAAGCTACCTCCCCACCAATTTTCCGCCAAATCGGTACAGCCATTCTTGAGTTATAAATAGTGTAACCAACACAACTTTCTTTTATATATATAGATATTTTTATTTTATTTATCAAATGTTTGTGCCGTTTGGTGTCGAGACGCTTGGACCGTGGGATCCCGAGGCCATGAGCCTCTATCTAAATTTATCAAAACGACTCATTGACTCTTCAGGTGATCAGAAGGCTGGTGCCTACCTCGGCCAACGGATCAGTATGGCGATCCAGCGAGGAAACGTAGCCAGCCTTCTGGGCACCTTACCCATAGAAGAGGGTGATCTAGGCTCAGTATTCTACTTATAGTCTTGATGTACTATCGGTAGAATACAATATAAATGAGTTAAGTTTTCTTTTTTTACGATTGACTTGAAATTCCCGCGGGATTCCCAGGATACAAAATACAACAGCATTTGAAAAAGAATATAAGTTATCGTTTTAGTGAAAACTATGTGGGAACAAGCAAATTTTTACGCACCGGAAAAAGTACAAACCGCTCCCGAGAAATTACTCGCGGTATTCGCAGGATAAAGTAGCGCAGAACTTAAGTCTAAGAAATAGCTGTCGATCAGCGAAAACTTCCTTGAAATCGGCCCAGTAGTTTTTACGTGAATCTCGAACAAATAGACAAGAACTCTAAAAATGAGTTCAATAGTAAATTACATCATCTATATTCCAGTTATTCTTTTCAGATAGCTTCAATGTACAGACACGGCAGGTTTATAATTTTATAATATTATAGATAGATATAGTGGTCAGCATTTTTCGTTTCGGTTCACTTTTTTCTTCTAGCTCCACCGAGTAAAGTGCGATAAGAAACTTTGTTCCAAAAACCTTTGCTATTTCCAAAATGACAGCACTCGAAGCGTCGGTTGACGTGTGTGACGTGCGGGGCTGGGGGGCAGAGGGGTGCTCCTAATAGGGCTGCGTAACGCAACACCGCAAGGGCCCAGCATTGCGTGCTTCTAAATCCACCGAAGCCAATAAATCACACGAAGGCAAACATTACGAGGGTTTTCTATGTATAGTGTTACGCATACTGTGCCGTTTGTGCTCCCAGTGTCTGTTTGCTCGCGGCTAGTCGTTACAAAAGCGGAGTGATTCACAAACATACGAAAAGGAGGTGCTCAATTTGTACGCCAGTGCTGAGGACTGTTACGCGGTTCTGGAGCTTCTAAGCTCAATCTCTTTCAAAATTTATCAATAAGGATTCTATGTTTATGTTTATTTGTTGTCCTTCCTATACTCCATCCAAAGGTTATCTGGAAGAAATCGCCATGGGTGATAAGACCGCCGAATGTACTTGTATATTAATTAATGTTCTTGATTTTATGTAGCATTTTTTTACAAAGTTTTACAAATAAATTATTTTCTATTCTTAATACCTGAGATAGAAAAGAAATGGAAGAAAGCGGAAACTTAGAAATTATCTGGGATTTTAAATGATCACGAGAATGACGATGATGAAAAAGAAAGTGGTCTTTACTTTTGACCAGACTTCCGGTCTGTACACCCTCAAAATTTTGAGTCAATATTGACTAAACTGTCTGCAAATTGGGATTCAGCACATCGAAATACATAAGAACAGATGGGGTTAGTCAAAGGTTCAGACCACTTTTCTTATTTTGGCGACGATGTTGTGTTAGTTTTATATCGTCAAGAGTTGGAAGCAACTTTGAATAGTCTCATTCTTTCTAATATAAAATCTAATATAATATGTTCTTTATAGACATGCTTTTCAACCAACAAGGTTTGTTAAATGAGTAAGTTATTAAAAGGAAATCTAGGAAGTCGGGGTATACTCCTTTTTACAGAGGGATTACTATTACCATGTGAGGATACCCACTACCCCTCTGTTCCATCATTCACCTTATGCCAGGGGTACCTCCCGGCCACTAGATAACAAGAAGCTATACAATGATAGAGAGCGAGAAAGAGAGGGAGCGAGATAACACTTTGTTGCACACAAAAACATACAATTACAAAAAAAGACTATATTTATAATATTTTCTAGCCAGTAAATAGGAGGCCAAATCGCTCAACGTGATCTTTTCCAGGCAAACTAATGAAAGAACTTTGAAATTGGCGATATAGGTGGTGCAAAAAAAGGCAATAGATAAAAAAAATTCAAACTATTTTAAGAATAAAATAAACACATATATACAAAGTTATATATATATATATATATATATATATATACATAATAATATATTTCGAAATACATAATTTATTACAATAAATGTACTAGCTATTTGTGAATAAATAGTGTTTTTCTGAGTAAATTTCTTAATTTTGGTAAAGATCAGTCTGTCAGTAAGAGGCAGCATATTCCAAAGTTTTACAGCCTGCACTGTAAAAGAATTCTCATAATAGTTTGAGGTGTGAGCAAGTGTCATAAATTTCAATACTTATCAGAGCGCAAATTGTGGGCAGTGGATAGGCGAAGGAATCTAAAACGTAAGGTACTGGGGACTATTAAGAGTAAATACCACCACTTGAGTCTTTTACGATGTTCGGAAACATGGTTATATCTTTGGCTATACAAATGTGAACCTTTATAAACATTCTGAAGCCGCTCAAGCTTGTTCTATGAAACTTATTGGAAGCAGTATCATAATTATATTGTCTTTACATGTTTTGTTAAGCACGATATTTCAGAAAATGCCTATTAAGATATTAACTGCACAAACATTCATTTTATGTTTTGAAATTGTGTTGCTGATTCGAGGCTACATCATCTCTTCCTCTTACGCTGCTAGTCGCAACGCAGCTTTACTGTGAACACGGAATACTATTTTCTGTACAGTTATACCAGCACAGGCGACTCCACAGTTATGGTTATTAGAAGACAACGCACCGATTTGCATTCATTAGTATATTCGAAGTGCATCGAGTACCATTGCAGTTACGGGGACAACACGTGATAATTTTCATAATTTAACACTACATTAGGTATAAGTTACTTTGTCTCATAAGAAGAGTTTCCACTGTTTAACATAGAATTTATAGTATTATCACCGTCGGCAGCCATTCGCAGTTCACTGCTGGACATAGGGCTTCCCCACGGCACCACCAGTCCCAGTCTTCCGAATTTCACATCCAGCGCCTGCTGGTGACCTTGCAAAAGTCATCGGTCCATCGGGCTGGAGGGCAACCGACACCACGTTTACCTAGACACAGTCTTCTTCACTCCAGGACTCCCCTGCTCCATCAGCCAGCCAATTTGCTAATTTTGCGAGCTGTGTGTTATAGATTGATAAATTTAAAATTATTAAAGTGTCATAAATTTTCATATTCATATCTAAGTTACACGGTTAATATCACATAGGAAAATGTAATCTTATACTAATATATAAAGCTGAAGAGTTTGTTTGTTTGTTTGATTGAACGCTCTAATCTCAGGAACTACTGGTCTGAAAAATTATTTCAGTGTTAGATTGCCCATTTATCCAGGAAGGCTATAGGTTATATATCATCACGCTAAGACCAATAGGAGTAGAGCACCAATGAGTGTTTCAAATCGGGTTTTTTTAAAACTTACTTTAGTTTTCGCAAGTCGCAGGCAGAAACTAGTAGATGTATAAATCTCTAATAAAATATATTTTCGATAAATCGGATAAATCTAACACACCCCTAATTCATTCACTCTGTTAAATACACATCCATTGAAAATTAAACGCCGTCAACCTCAAAACTGAAATCCACTGGAACCACAAACAGCCTTTTTAGACAGCCTCTGTTTTAGAAGTACCAATTAAGTACAAAACTTTAGCATTTCTCTCGCTAGCCTCAGAAGGAAAAAATAAAAATCTAAAACCTGATCTCAGCGCTACCTGCCGGGTCTAATTCTGTTTATATTGCAAAACCCACAAGTTACACAATTTTTCTCTAATCCATCTCAAGGTTGTCTGGAAGATGTTGCTTTTAGTGACAAGACCGCCTATTGTCTTCTGTACTTAAACTTCTTCAATGGTATCTCAATGTTATGCAATAAAGTATATTCTATTGGGAATCTTAATAATCCCCGGACCCACTCAAAGACTAATTATCTTACACCTTACATGTATGTACATTGTTTAAGCTTTAGTTAGAGACCCTAATTTTTTCTAGTAATAAATATGGCCTTTATTTATCTGGGATAATGTAGTATTCTAATGGTGAAATAATTTTTGAAATCGGTCTAGTAGTTTTCGAGTTTATTTGTTACAAACATATAAAAAATCAAAAATACAAATCTTACCTCTTAGTACTGGTCGAAATTTGATCATAATTATTTTAAATTATATGTTTGAACATTATTAAGGTTCTGTTGAGTTACACTATCTAATATATAAAATTCTCGTGTCACAGTTTTCGTTGCCATACTCCTCCGAAACGGCTTGACCGATTTTGATGAAATTTTTTGTGCTTATCCGGTATCTATGAGAATCGGCCAACATCTATTTTTCATCCCCCTAAATGTTAGGGGTAGTCCACCCCTAAATTTTTAATTTTATTTTTTAGACAAAATTTTTAATTTCTATTTTTTTATGATACAACATACAAAAATACATACAACCCTAGATTTTCAACCCTCTACGATCAACCCCTATTTTTTACCGGGCAGGACGACGTCTGCCGGGACAGCTAGTACTTTTATAATAATAGACTTCGCCAAGGCTAAACTGTTAATTTGACTTTAACCTTAAACAATTGTGTGTGTAATGTATTTTTATAGACTTAATGTATTTATATGCATAATTTAAAAAAATGCATTCTGCACTCCTTCTCTATGTAAACTATAAGTGTGCGAAATTTCATACTCCTCCGTTCTAATTATTTTCGTAAAAAGGAGTACAAAGTTTTTTACTTCACGTATTAATATAAATATATTGATTACAAGGATTAACATATATCAGAATTACGTTTGATACAAGCATGAATTAATCCTGGCCTTAGTACTTATAGACTGGTAAACGAGTGCCTTTTGGACCAACTTTTTTCAGCAGTCTCCGAAAATTATAAATGAGTGAGTTATAAAAAATGTTTTCAAGCTGATTATTATTCATTCATCTATTCAGTTAGTGCCTGAATTTTTTCAATTTTTTATTTTCATATTTAGTATGTTTAAATAATATTTATTCATTAGAGGGCCGATGTGGGTGTGGCTTGCGTAAGCCAGAGTACCCGTTTTCGGCCGAATTTTCATCCCTCTGGGAAATTATAAATATTGATCTTACAGTTTCGAGAGTCAAGACTTTTTTTAGGAAATTTTCTGTTCTTTTCGAATCTTTTTTCAAATTTGAAAATCTTTATTACTTTTTGAGATATTTGCAAAAAACTAAACCCCCATATTTTTTTTTAGTTAATTGTTAATAACTTTTACAATTTTTGCAAGCGGAACTTCGTTTCTTTCAAAAATCATCTAGATGCCATTTCGAATCGAATGATACCTCATTTATAATTTTCGGAGACTGCTGAAAAAAGTTGGTCCAGAAGGCACTTGTTTACCAGTCTATTAGTAGTATAGACCTAAGTACTTGCATCTGCCAGACTGTCGAGTCGACTTTTCCAGCGGAAGGGCAGCAGACACGCTCTCAGCATTTAATTGTTTGCTTGTTAGCCATTTAAAGATCGTTGTAATTTAATCTCTTATACGTATAATAAAATAGTAAATTCATTTCCTTTTGTGTTTGTTGTTATCAGTCTCAAGCAGAAGTACCTACCAGCCTGATTACGCGTTTTGTAGTAACATCAGGCTACGACACAAAAGGCCTGAGCAGTGACCATAACTGAATATTTCATACTTCATGATTTTAATTTGGATCTTGTTGTCAGCAGCTTATCTTAAATACTATATTAATTTGACCAATTGCTTTAAAAAAACTGACTTCAAGGCCTAAAAATTCAAAAAATAAATATATACTACATCTTGAAGTCTCTCTCTCTCTCTCTCTCTCTAGTCTATCTCAAGTATTGATTTATCACTTCCATCCTGGAGCTTGAGTCTTAGCTGTAGCGGTCTCCACTCCGTCCCAGCTGGCTAAGGCAAGCACGAAGGTGGATCCGAGGTAGACAACTTTTGTGTTGAAGAACCGTCTTTAATATTGGTTGGATTTAAAAATCCCCTTGGTCGGAGCCAAGATTTGACTATAGTGAAAATATTGACAATCCTTGTTTAAGTATGAGTCAACCTAAGAGTGACGCTTATCCTCAACCGTGAATGAAACACACGAAAACAAATATTTTAAACCAAGGGACATTTTGTATCACGTATCACCCTTGTGTATATTATAGTTATAGCCGATATAACGCCTATAGTGTGGGTGTTGTCTAAATTATATAAAAATATTGTTTTGAGGCTGGTAGTATATCCAAAATAAAAATACGTTTTGACATGTTTTATTAAACCGACGTTTCGGCTAATTTTCAGTAGCCGTGATCACGAAAGACAAATCGTTTAAAACAGATTTAAATAATTTCAGCCCATAAATGTCCCACTGCTGGGCTCGGGCCTCCCATTATAGCGGGGAACAGACAGTAAACCCGTTTTATCCATGCAGGAACGGAGAAAGAATTTCATTTCGTGCGGCCGGGCGGCCTGTCGTAGGAGACGACAAAACAACCCACAGCCAGGTGGTAGAGAATTTGCCCGTCTGGATGGCTACAATCCCTGATCTAAAGTATGTTGCCATAACAACCTTGATTTCTGTTCCGGCGTTAGTAACCAGGTTCCAATATCATTTAAGAGAGCAGCAGTGCATTTGTGTTTGCAACCTTTGGCAAATGTCAATAGACGATGGTAACCGCTTACATCAAGTGGACTGTCTTATGAACTCCTGCATAAAAGAAAATTAAACTGAACACAGAGCTATTTTAAATACCGGGTCAGTAATATATACACTTTTTACTCCGTGGGATAGACTCAATAAACCGATTTTAAACCTTGTTTGCTGAAAATGCCGCTTACAGATTCTCAAAATATGTTTTTTTGTTTTATAAACATGCAAGCAATGTAAGTACATCGCTATTTCTTCAAATATTATTTTTACTTCTTTAAAATTTTGTGAAAAATTACGAAATCATCAATAATCTCTGGCACATGTCAATAATAAATAATGATGACTTTTATTACTTCTATATTAGAAGTAATAAAATAGTCTTATTTTATTATTTAAAAACTAACCAATAATTACTGGCAACCATTAAATTTTATCAGATTTTGCAATAACTATTTCATTTGGTACTATCGTGGTAAACAAGGGCATATAAATAAAACATACAAATGTAGCGTTGTATCACAGATGATAACATTTTTACGACTTTATTTTATGGGCAATTAAATTTGTAAAAACTGTGTTTCTTATATAGTTATCGGATCTCGCTCTAATTTTCTAAGAACCAAAACTAGTATCATTCGCTAAATGATTAGATAACAGTGATTCTTCGGGTTCTGGTACGATATAAAGCAAGCTTATGGCCTCAATTCCTTGTATGTCTGTCTGTGCCAGTTTAATTTTTTATTGTATGAGTTGAGCAGACAGACAGACGGCTCACCTAATCGAAAACAGTTATGCGTATGAACATTTTTTTTTAAATAGTCCGGCTCGAAGGATCACAAAACTGTATTGTGTATACGGTAGTGTTAGTTTAAGAAGGGAAGGTAAAATGTAAGATATTCATGCAGGAACGGAGAAAGAATACAATTTCTTACAACCGGGCGGTCTGTCGTAAGAGGTGACAAAATAACCCACAGTCAGGTGGTAGAGCATTTGCCCGACTGGGTGGCTACCCCACTGGTCTAAAGTATGTCACCCCAACAAGCTTGAGTTGTGTTCCGGCATTTGTGACCAGGTTCCAGTCTCCCTTAAGAGTGTAGCAGCAAATGTGCTACTGCTACTACTGTATAGAGCAAAACAGGCGCTAATCACGGAATAAACAAAAATAAAACATTATTATTCAATTAAGAAAATGGCCGATTGTATCGTTTATAAATAAGAGGGTACATTGCATATTTAATTATTAACTTTAAAAAGAAAGAGGGTAATTAGCATTTCTTTTTATATTTATCACTTTTTTACTACAACTGATGTGTCAATTAGTCTGTAAGCCTTCCTAAAATTAAATAAATAAATAACCGATTTTCAAAAACAGCGATAAAAACTTAAAATTTTCTATAAAAACAAACATGGTTTTGTTGGCGCCTACCGTAATGGAGTCCTGTTTTTACTGAGCGATTGTTTCTTCCACCACTGTGACACTATTGTTAGTCCATTGCCCCTCTTACGCCTCACAATTCACCATCAACACATTTAAAAGAGCTTACATGGAACAAAAACAAACCACACGTTCAACCATTATATTGTGTAGAAGTACGATCGTTAATGACATACACGAAGCGAACTCCTTTTACCAAATAAAACTCGAACGTAGCAGTTCTTTTTCGCGTTTCATCTTTAACGAAGTGCAGGGGCTTAAATCGTTAGTTGCTCATTATTGCCGCTACAATGGGGGGCGGTCCGCAGTTAGGCATTAGAAAGGCCAGCTTTTGCTAATGACATCCCGCCGCGCCTCGTGTACACCGACACGGCGTATTCCCGCTAGGGCTGTCACACTCGTCGCGTATAAATGCCTCTACTCTTTCTTATTGCATGAGGTGATAACAATGTGCTGCTGCTCTCTAATGGGTTACTGGAACCTAGTCACTAATGCCGGAACACAACTCAAGATTGTTATTGTGGCAGACTCTAGATCATGTATGATGAAAGAATGACTATACAGATATACAATGCAAAAGTGGATGGATGCAGAAGTCGCGGAAGGCCACGACACGATCCATGATCAAATTAATCGTGCACTAGCAGAAGGTGATGTCAGGAACCTCAAGAACAGACGAGCATGCATGACAAGAGCTATGAATGTCAAAGAAGCAAGTGAGGTGTGTAAGAATAAGCCTGAATTGAGCCCTGTTCTTTGTGCCTACCCCGCAAGGGACCTGGCATCAAGGTAATATATGTATAGATGTCTCTCATTCCTCTAACACAAATATGTCGTTAAACTGCTTCTAGGCCGATGGACTGAATTTAATGAAAATTTTGTATGGACTGAGTACGGATTAAATTCACAAACTGTAGTGAAATAACAAAGCCGGATGTCGCTTAAAATATTTATTTGAGTGCTTTCCTGTTACACTAATATTAAGTCAACCTATTGCAGTTACAGGAAACCTACCCTGGGCTTAAACGCATATATCATATATCTTAAGTGTCCCGAGTACTTCGGTGCTTTTAATAGATTAAGGCGCCCGCCGGTGACAGCAGCGGGCCTCAGCTGCAGTGGTATCAGAAGCAGCAGGGCGGTAGCAGCTGGGCTGCCAGCCGATGAAGAGGTGGAGCAGTGCGGCACTCGGAAAATCCGTAACGGATGTAATAGGAATAATCACTATCATAATATTCTATACATTTCGGGGAGTGTTCTACGGAATCACATGTGTTGGTTCCTCTCTCGCCATTCTACCACCGGACAACCAGACTCACGCCACTAATATGGTGGAAATACCAGCAAAGCAGACGAAACGCTATGCTTCCACTTTCATCATATACACCGCTGAAGAGAGGAACTCTTTACCGTCGTCTGTTTTTCCTGAAGAATACGATATAGGTGTATTTGTGTGAACAGGTATTTTCTAGGTAAGCGTGCTCCACCTTAGACTGCATTTCCGCCTGACATCAGACGCAATGTCAGTCAAACGCAAATCTATTCATTATAAAAAAGTAAACGAGGTGTTACTCATTCTAGCTTACATCCCATGTAACCAGATTCATGGCTATCAAATATTGCGACTTACAAAATACAGGACAAGATTAATATTTAATATGGTCGCTATCTGCCAACCCTTATTCAATCGAATAACTCTTTGTTCCCAAGCTATGAAACGAGACGTTTAATTTTTATCTTTCAAACTGTTCAGAGAGTCGTAAGTTGATTTTTATATCGTTAACGATTCGCTTTAGGGAGTACGAACTGAAAATATATAAGTAGGTATATAAACGCTTTTAGATGTCGGCAGTGTCTTGACAACTGTTGATGTTGCATACTTAGTGATAACCATTTCGCATCAGGTGTTCAATCAACTTGTCTGTAATACCCTGAAAAAAAGGTCAAGCATTAGTCAGTCCAGGCATAGTGAATGGTTTAACCCAAGAAGCTCTCAAAATAACAGACACGAATTTCAAGTTCAAGTCCTAAATAACCTACAAGAGCTTACTTGCTAAAACAAAGAGGACTTTTAGATTTTCACTCGAAACAACATTATCTATGACATTTTTTGACACTCCTTTGCCAGGTGGTAGGGCTACACAGGCATATGCCCGTTTGGATGGCTACCACCCCTAGAGTATGCCGCCATAAGAACCTTGAGTTGTATTACGGCATTAGTGACCAGGTTCCAGACTCCGTCCAGTGACCAGCAGCGCATTTGTAACCACTGTAACCGCTTATCATTAGGTGGACCGTCTGCGTGTCTGCTGAACTCATGCAATAAAAAAACTCCTACGTAGTGTTTACACTTCGTATAAAAAAATCTTGCTTGACAACATTAAAATGGTCTCAAAATTACTAATTGATTTCACAGATGGTGAGAAAGATGGTTTACACATTAAACAGAGTATCAGTGTAGTGTTACAGCGAGGTAACATGACTATCCTTCTGGATACCTTACTTATAGAGTTCGCTGACCTAGGTTCAGTATCTATACCTACTAACACTTGTCTAAATGCGAAACTTTAGTTGGATATTTTTTACCCAATCACAGCAGATCGGATATGGATGAAATTTGGCACAGAAATAAATTTTAGTCTGGAGTAGTAAATGCGATATTTTTATCCCGAAAAATTCACTATTCCCCTGGGATAATATTAAAGTGAACGCAGCCGCGGGAAAAAACATGTTCGACATATAATTTTAAGTTATTGTAAGGTTACTTCATTACAAATACTACTATCCGTGCCGGAATTGAAAAAGAATACTTATTTCTGCAGCCGGGTGGCTTTTTGTAAGAGGCGACAAAACAACCCACAGCCAGTTGGTAGGGGTTTACCGACTGGATGGCTACCACCCCTGGTGTAAAGTATGACGCCATAACAAAAAGTCTCCCTTAAGAGCGACAGCACATTAGTAGCACCTTTGGTGTTACAAATGTCAATAAGCTACGGTAACCACTTTCCACGAGGTGGCCCTATCTGCTGAACTCGTGCAATAAAATAAAGTAGTTAATAATTTATGTATATTTTGATGTAAATAAATAATTTGTGAAATATAATACGTCCCATTACATTACGATTTTAATGAGTTTAAATAAATATTAATAATAAAATATTAAAACTAATTGACACCGTGTTCGTGTTCTTAATATCTATATTGAATACTAGCTTCTGCCCGCGACTTCATTCACGTAGAAAAGTTTAAAAAAAAAGCAAGTTAAAAAACCCCGTGATTTTGAATTCTTCATTGGTGCTCCGCTCCTATTGGTCTTCCTCGATCTATGGCTATCTAACACTGAAAAAAATTTCAAATCATACCAGTAGTTCCTGAGATGAGCGCGTTCAAATTACTTGCAGTCTGTTATAAGCTGTCTAAGTAATTAAAGGTTTTTTTACTATCCCACGGGAACTCTTTAATTTTTCGGGATCAAAAGTATCCTATATGTTGACCACGGATATAGGTTACCACCATACAAAATTTCACGTAAATCCGTCTAGTCGTTTCGGTGATTAGCCGACACAGAGAAACAAAAAAATTGAATTAGTCCTTTTTCATTTCCTACATCCCCCTGACTCGGTTTTTAGCATATTTTTCAATGTACAGAAATTTGACCTCTACAATTTTATTACATGTATAGATGCATGTACCTTAATTAAACCGAATGGTTTAAAATACAACACATAGATATATCGAAACGATGCATTGACTCTTCGAGATCGAGGTATGGCGATCCAGTATGGTAGGGTAGCTAGTCTTCTAGGAATCTCACCCATTGACTTCGATGACCTAAGTTCAGTATCCTACTTATAGTCAGTAGTAAGGGATTATAGGTAGAATAAAATATACATACATACATAACTTCACGCCAGGTCCCTTGCAGGGTAGGCCCGAACAACAGAGCGCCATACAGGCTTATTCTTACACACCTCACTTGCTTCTTTGACATTCATAGCTCTTGTCATGCACGCTCGTCTGTTCTTAAGACTCCTGACATCACCTTCTGCTAATACATGATTAATTTAATAATGAAAGGTGTGTCGTGGCCTTCCGCGACTTCTGCATTCATCCACTTTTGCATTGTATATCTGTTTAGTCATTCTTTCATCATACATTTTCCTTTACATTTTACATTTACTTTCCACATGCCCGAACCACCGGACCATTCCTTTCCTTACCTTCAGCCCGACACTCTCTTTCAGACCTCTTTCAGAATAAAATATAATTAGTAAAATATGATTAGTTTATTTGTTTAAACACAAAACAGACTTTTCGGTCACTTTTCAGTAGTCAGCATACCAGTTATATGCCATATATTTCAGTAGTATGACTGAAATGCAAAAATAAAAAATCTTCTTTATGTACAATAGAAATTAATTATTTAATATAATTAATTCACACCGTTTTTTTGTTAAGGATATTTCGATAATAAATTTAAACTCAAGGTTGTTACGGCGGCATATTCTAGACAAGGGGTGATAGCCATCCAGTCAGGCAAATAACCTACCGCCTGGCTGTGGGTTATTTTGTCGCCTCTTACGACAAGCCACCCGGTCCCGAGTAATGCATTCTTTCTCAACTCCTGCACGGATCAACTTCTTCATATTTTAAGTTGTTTTATATTTTAATTAATTCCACAGTAGGTATCTAAGCAACCTCTATATAAAACTCTTCTACCTCTCTATCTATCATTAAAGAGCTTTGCTCTTGTACGTGGAGCCTTTTCAAATCTTCTCTATTATGGGCCAGTTGTTTTACTTCTATGTAAGACACAACACCCACTTTTTCTTTGGTTTGATCCATGAATGCTCGCCTTGGTCTCCCCTTCCCTCTTCTTGCCTTCGATTAACATGCATAAGAAAGTGTGGTGTATTTTTTTATTTTTTTTAAAATAACTAATCTACGGACTCTGGTTCCGTACCCTTTTTACAACTTGATTATTGTTAGTTTTTTGAATTTATACACGCTTATTGTTTATGTGTTATTATGTGTGACATTAATTTTATGATTTTTGTGTTGTGTTGTGTGCCTTAAGAATAACTTATATATTTATTTATTTTTCTAATTTGTGCGTCTCCAGTAGCACATTTCTAATGTTACTAATTTATCGCGATCTATTTGTGTCATTGTCCATATTCTTAAGTCTTTATTAAAACATAAATAATTATATATTACAAAGCAGTAATTACAACAGATAGCTGCGGGTGTGTGACGCGTACCGCCATCTATCGCCGCCGAAGCCCACCGGGGCGGTTGCAATGCACACAAGCCCTGCACCGGTGGGACGTGTTAACTGCAACGACCGACAAAACCCGATTCGTGTCAATATTGACACAAAAAGCCATAATTCCGACCGCCACGTACACAATAGATTTATAAGATAAACACAGAGTAAAATGTCTGTAAATAGGATTGACAAGATTTTAATATATGGCCCAGGGATGTTGTCGATAAGAATTTTCGGATATCGACACGGTTATGTTATGAACAGTTTTATATCCGATAGTTTCGGATAGTTTCAGTTATGAATTCAGAAATTTAAATAGAAAAATATATGGCCTATGTTGATACATCCCACAGCCAGGTGGTAGGGTATTTGCCGGTGTGGATGGCTATCACCCTGTTTTAGAGTATGCCGCCATAACAACCTTGAGCTATGTTCCGGTATTACAGACAGGGCCAGGAAAGCACAGAAAATCTTTTAGCTTACAAATATTCTAAATGTTCAACCATGGGCGGTCCTATTGCTAAGAAGCGATCTCTTCCAGACAACCCGTGGCAGGAATAAAACAGTTTATATTTGTCAAAGGTGGTATACATAAATATTATAGGATATGCAGTTACTTAGATTATATTTGAGTAAGTAAAATATTATATAAATAAGAATTATACTAAATAGACGTAGAAAATACACCTATTATTTATTATTATTATAATACCTATTATTATTATAATATTGAAAGGAGAGTAATGGCAGGTAATAAGGTGAATGGAGCGCTGAACTCTTTTATAAACAGCCAGAAAGTGTATGTAAAGGCACGTCTGGCTGTCCATCAAGGGGTATTAGTGCCAACGCTAATGTACGGCAGTGAGAGTTGGGTGTGGCAGAAGAAGCATGAAAGTAGGATAAATGCAGTTGAAATGAGAGCTTTGAGAAGTATATGTAAGGTTAATGTAAGTGATATGATAAGAAACAGTTTGATAAGGGAGCGTTGTGAATTGAAAGAAGATGTAGTGACAGAGTTGAAAAGGGAATGTTAAGGTGGTTTGGCCATGTAGAGAGAATGAATGATAGCAGAATCACAAAACAAGTATATGATAGCAATGTGACTGGAAGAGTCAGTGCCGGTAGACCAAGACGTACTCACCATGATCAAATTGAAGATATTTTGAAGAAAGGTCAGATAAAAAGTAGTTTAAATAAGCGTGTATGTATGAGAAGATTAATGAAAGTTGATGAAGCGAAAATTGTTTGTCAAGATCGTAACAAGTGGAGATCCATTGTCTCTGCCTACCCCAATGGGAAACAGGCGTGACAATATGTATGTATGTATGTAAATACACCTATTGATATTATAAAATATGAAACATCACTATGCTGCAGGTAGAGCTTGTCTTTCTTTCTTATTTATCTGCATAGATTAGAGCTTGGTTTTCGGATAGATTATTAATTGCGGATATCCGAAAGTTTCGGTTACGCTTAACTAGCTACATAACATCCCTGATGTGGCCTAATGTTTGCATTGGTTGGTTCAACTCAGCTATGCTTACATGCGTTAATGCTGGACCGTGAAATCATTGTTTTTTGTAGACGCTGCTAACATTAAACACGAATAAAGGACAAAGCACTGTGAATACATTGTATTTTTTTTCAGCAAAGTTGACTTAGTAAGCCGGTGGGATTTCGCCATTGCGGCTTTCCATGCTTCGCTAAGTACTTTTAATATGTGGGAATTTAAATAAGGGTTTTCTTTAATCTTTGCGTTACATTTATGACATCGTTTAAACCTGTAATATATCTGTTACACATATACATACATATGCTTATAATACTAATTTTAGTTTTCAAAATTACATAGTAATGTAAATTATATATTATTTATTATTTAAAAATTGCTTCACGGTTGTACAAAGATTTAAAATCACGTTGAATGTCTATTAATATTTATTTACAACTAGAGATCCCGGCAGACGTTGTCCTGGTCTGAAAAAATAAAAATCTAGGACCCGATTCTAGTGCCTCCTACCGGTTCCAATTGTAAATCTAAACCATCCGGGTACCTACTCACACACACAAAAATGTCATCAAAATCGGTAAAGTCGTTCTCTAGTTATGCGTACATACATTTCTATGATTCATTTATATATATTTGATCAACAATACCTTTTTTATTTCTAAAAGAACCTATTCTATATTGTACATTTATTATATCGTTCACTATTTATACCCTACAATCCTCGTTACCTCAAGGAATGTTTCAACTTCCTTCTTTCATCACACACTTTTGATTTAAGTGCATCTCTTTTTTATATTATACTAGCTGTCCCGGCAGACGTCGTCCTGCCTGGTAAAAAATAGGGGTTGATCGTAGAGGGTTGAAAATCTAGCGTTGCATGTATTTTTGTATGTTGTATCATAAAAAAATAGAAATTAAAAATTTTGTCTAAAAAATAAAATAAAAAATTTAGGGGTGGACTACCCCTAACATTTAGGGGGATGAAAAATAGATGTTGGCCGATTCTCATAGATACCGGATAAGCACAAAAAATTTCATCAAAATCGGTCAAGCCGTTTCGGAGGAGTATGGCAACGAAAACTGTGACACGAGAATTTTATATATTAGATTTCAATGTCGAATATATTTTTTCTCAAATATAAGACAATTATATGTTTGATAAGCACCACTATCCGAAACACAATAGGTTTGAAAAATCGAGTTTAATATTAAATTTTCTATCACAAGGGTTGTAACTGGTGCAATTCATGAAATGAATTCTGAATATGCAATTCATTTACTTTACCTAGACTCAGTATATATACTACTATATATTGTCTTACTCTTAGGGGTTACAGGTAAAATACAATACCTATAAGCCGGGCTTTTTTGTGGGGGCACGAGAGAGCATGTAGTGACCTTAAAGGAAATGAAAGAATAAATTTATAAAGAAATTTCGAAAATATGGAAAAGTTGCCACAAAAACTGAAAAACGAAAAAAAATTTTTGGTAACCTATATAAAGAATAAAAATTTTTAATAGGTTTGTTGGAGTGGAGCTGCAAACAAAAAATTATAGACTTCAACTTTCGAGAATTAGCGTGCCCCCAAAAAAAGAAGTGACAAAAAAGGACTTCCTATAAGTTAAGTTTTGTTGATTGTGCTAGTTCATTATTTAAATATATTGTTGTAATTATTTTATAATATTTCCTTTAAAATCAAAATTTAACATAAATTCAATACAAGTAATATCAAATTTAATCAATCAATCTACCTACGTAAAAGAATAGATAATAAAACATAGAAACCATGCATTAGTTAAGTTATATTTCCATAAACTTTATTAGACTATAAAGCATGTTATTTATAATACATATCAAGTAAGCGCTATCGGTTTGTATTAAAATTTACGTCAACTATTTGCCTCGCAGGTGGATATGTAGAGCTAATAATAAAATAAAAATTCTGAGGTATTTTCAAGCGGAATTCCAATTAAGTGACCCAATAAAAAGGCCGACTCTAATAACTTAATGATAATTTCACATAATACCATTTTGCATTCATAATGAAACTGTCAATCATACGAAAGAGACGCGGGATGACATCGAGAGGCTTAAATACGGCTGGTTATTGTGATGGGGTGCACCTGAACAAACTGCCTTTCGGCCGTCAAAGGAGGATTTTAACAGTTTGTGTTTACAGATTAACCTATTGACAAACATAACCAGGTAATCTTGCGCTGCCATCGAAACATTCAAAGAGGATATAGCCAGTCCTGTTTAGCAAAAGATCAGTCCATTTTGGTCCTGCATACCGGTAACAGCGATCTACACATATATGTCATATTTTTAAAGTTTTCGCGACTAGTGCACATAATATAATGTTTATATTTTGGTTTAATCATTTGTCGCTGCTTATTTTTCCCGTGAGAAGTGTCACAGTATTACGATACTAGTATGTTGCTATTATATCTCAATGAATAGATTGAGTAATTAATTTTGCTGTATTTAACTTAATGTTTATTTCTGTTCTTTTTCTAGGCCATAAGTATTCATTTTTGGTTTAGATATTCTATATTGTTTGGCCTCTAAATTGGGCAGAGGATCATTTCTTTTTATATTTTCTTCTTTTTTAAACTTCTTTAGAACCGTTGTGATTTGAAACTCGATGAATCGAAAAAGCGACTCTATAAAGATAAAAACACAAGCCTATAGGACTAAACTTGCGAGAGAATGATATAGAATATATTACTTATATAACTTTAACATTATGCTCATATCATATCAGATTGAGTTGGAAATGTTTTAAAGTTTTTCGTTAATAATTAATTTATATATATATATATATATATATATATATCTTCTATTATTTCATGCCCATTCTATACCCGAAACCCCGCAGGTTCGAGCGGTTTGTTATTTGAAATGCTGTTTCCCGGAAATCCCGCGGTAATTTAAAGTCAATCATTGACGAAGTCGCGGGTATATTCTAGTTTGTATGTAAAATCTCATAGCTTTACTTTTACAATATCTAATAAAAATAATTTTAATTACCTACTATTTGTAAACACTTCTTTAAATTATTATGGATTCAATGGACGGTAATATTTTTATATACAAAACCACACATGTGCATATAGATGAATTTTGCATGGAAAAATTTACATCTAAAACAAGAGAAATCCAATAAAAAATTAATTCAAAATTACATGTCCTGGCCAGAATTAAGTGTTACTAATCATATTAAAAACTTTTTGTTCAAGATTCCAACACTATTTAAAAAAGAAATGAATAAGCTTTTTACCCTACTTTTACAAACTTATTATGACATAAGTGTCTACGCTCGTATAAAATCTAAGTCTGTGACACTTTGTAAGTTGATAAAAACTATCTCAGTTGATTTAACTTTCGGCTTCTCTTTCTAACATTGATTTAAAATTATTGCAAGAGAGGAAGGTGACTCCCTCGTTCCCGTGTTTATCAATGTGCATCGGGAATATGCTCCAGTCGGCCGGATGTAGATGACACGTAGCAAAATCGTGATGCGCATAATCTTTCACGATGCCTGACTCCATTTCTATTAATGTCATTCATATTTTTCAATCACATTACAAGTTGTGTTTTTCTTAAATCATTCAATTATTGTCAATGGGGGCTTCATATATCTCGGATAATGTTACAGATATAGGCTGTTTCACGCAGATGTGGCGATGGATGTATTGCGTTATTTATCCCCGGCAGACGTTGTCATGCTCTGAAAAAATGAAAATTTAGAACCCAATCTCAGCGCCACCAACCGGTTCTAATTGCGAATCTAAACCATCCGGGAACCCACTCAAACACACAAAAATAAAATCACCGAAATCGGTTCAGGTGATTAGGAGGATTCTAGAACCCGATCTCAACGCCACCTAACAGTTCCAACGGGATAAAAAAAGTATCCTATGTCCTTCTCCTGGTTCTAAGCTACCTCCCTATCAATTTTCAGCCAAATCGGTACAGCCGTTCTTGAGTTATAAATAGTGTATAACTAACACGACTTTCTTCTATATATAGAAGAAAGATAACAATAATAAAATATTTTTGTATAATTCTTAATAAAAACCGCTACTTTCACGTTCCCATGGTGAGGTTCTTATTACAGATAAACAACACCTACGGCAGCTTAAACAACTGCTGATTAATGACATTAGCGAGGACAGACAAAGGCAACGATAATTCATGTTGTGTTTATACGCGTATGATGCCTCGGTGCAGGGGGCAAAGGGTGTGATGTTCAACTTAAAATCAATGCACACACCATTATAGGGTCTCCAGATTGTATTGATAATTACCCCACATAAGACGAAAAATCTCCCAAGAAACAAACATACCAATTTGGCAAATTTTCCCATTTTAAAGCAAGCCATTCTTTTAAACTATAACATTGATGCAAGTGATGTATATAGATATTTTTGACATTGGATTAAACCAAGACTGACACTAGCTAATTTTATTTTTGTTTTTGTCCGATATAGTAAATAATACAGCATATATAAGTTATTAACCTCAAGGTTCCTATTAAATTTCAGTAACAATTTTTATTTAAAAAATAGCATAAGCCTGCGAAACTTTGTACGCCATGATAATGATGTATATATATTACAATGACAATATCAACCAGATGGGATCGCAACGCCTAATATCTATATCTTCTCCTTTAACGGTAAATATTATTGTTTTAAAGCGGTGGTACACTCATAGCTTTTAATAAGTAATCCATTTTGAATTAATACATTGTTTTTTTCATTTTCAAACGACGTCATTTATTAGGATAAAACGTATCCTAGGTATTGACTAATCCTATCCTATATATACTATATTTAGCTGTCTCTGTCTCGAGTTTTTTTATGTTTGCTTATGAGCATCACATTTAAAAATCTCGAAATATTTAAATCTATTCATTAGTTTTCACCTAATAGACAGACAAAATTTATATCAGTGGTTTCATTCGAATTAGAAGAGTTCTTTAAAAAATCTCTTTTTATATTCTTATAGGAACTCGAGCTTTCTAGAAATTTTATTATATAACAGAAAGCTAAAAATATAATAGATGTGTCCCCAGTTTTTAAGTTCCCAAAACAAAATATTTTCCCCAACATTGTGGAAATATCTCCAATCTGGAAACCCTGCATCATTGCATGCACACTGCGTCTACACTCAGCGAGAGGGGACTGGAGTAACTTTATGTCTCTTATTTATACTAATATTACATACACCTTTGTAGGGCGGCGCGTTTGAAAGCGAGGGCAACCGAACTTCATATGTTAATATAAACACTCGTGTAGGCTCCGTTTGTGAACATAACATTGTTCGATGTAGTAAATCGCGTTATTATTATATACAGGGGTTAAGAAACCGGAATTACTCCAAGGGTGCCTCAAGTGTTAACAACTGTTCAGTATTAAATGTGTATAATAACTTCCCAACTGAATCAGAATTTAAGGACCAACAATTACAGTCCACGTCTCAATATCAAATTAAGATCTTCTTTGTGGTTGCACAAAGAAGCTATTGGATATTGTTTACTAAAAAAACTGAAAACTGATTATATAATATTTTATCCCTACAGGAGTGGAGAAAGAATACCATTTCCTGCAGCGTGGCTTCCCGTAGAGGCGACAAAATAACCCACAACCAGGTAGTAAGTTCATTCGAAGGACGCGGATTCGATCCTGGCTGGAACGCATGCACCACCATTTTCTGACCGAATGTGCATTTTGTTACAATTACCACGTGCTAACAAAATTCAAGGAAAACATCGTGAATCGTAATGTAACCTGCACATCAAGATAACCGATGTGTCACACCTGTCAAGCCGTTGTTTATTATTTACTCTATGGGCCTAGTCTAATTCACCACCGCTTCGCAACATGTTATGGCTTGAAGAGAAGAAGCAACGCAAGAAACTCTTCAGCATGCCTAGCTCTAATAATTTTATATAATATTAAAATGGGTGGAAGGAAAAATAAATGAATAATATATAAATATCAAAAATAACCAAAAGCTATTATGTATACGTCCTATAATCATAGATTACCGTTTTATAATTTTTTATCTATACATCGTCAATCTGAAATTTTATCTCGAATAGGCCAAGAAACGACTCAACAAGTTTTCATAGATATTAAAATAGGATATTATCTTAAATGTACTTGTATGTTTCATTTCGATATCTTACAAGGTTGAACTGATGTGGAGTAACTGGTTTTGTCTTACTAGAATAAGTAGTTTATGAATATATATTTTTTCTTAAATTTTATGTTTAGATCGTTAATTTTAAACATTTTCTGCTTTAATATCTTCGATGATATTGATGACAGTGATTAGATGATGATTGTGAATTTAGATGATTCTTAACTAAGAACTTTAAACTCCTCTGCATACAACTAGCTTTTATGATAGATCCTTCACGGTCCAAGCAGTTCGTCTTTTAATATAAAGTTAGCCATGTCATTGCTTATTTTAAATAGACTTGTGACGGGTTATTATAGCTCAAGTAGCTCAAATTAAGGATGCAACAGCAGTTATTGTCAGCTTTTCCTAATTTCATGCTCTCTATCAGCGAAATCCGCATCGAAATCGGCCCAATAGTTTTAAAGTAAATCCCGAAGAAACAGCCAAAAAAGAAATCTAAAAAAAAATATCTTGTTCTCCGTCGTTTATATAGTATAAATTATATTCTAACTGTTTTTTTTAATAGCCGCATTGTACAGACACGGCATGTTCAGAATTTTATAATATTATAAATATCCTCAAAATCATTATATTTTATAGAAGCTTCTATACTATATTGAAACAATTTAGTTAATTACAAACCTTTTAATTCAATCAGATCAGAGGACCTAAAGCGGTCGACTTTGGAGAATCGTTTAGTGACTAGATATACAGATAGTTGTAAGATAGCATAAAGTTCCTCTTCATACTGGTACATGTCGTCTTCTGCATACGAATCTCTAAGTACGACCTCTTTCAATCAACGACACATGAATCAGCGTATTGAAAATATGTGTAGTTATGTAGTTGAAAACGGAAACAAAGGAGTAGCATGTAACATCGATTGCGAAAATCTTTCTCGTTTCATGTAAATATGCAGTGGTACAAAGTTTGAACGACGCCGAATTCGTAGTGAGAAGAGCAGCTCGCAGTTAAGCGACACGTGTTTAGGGTGGGGACGCGAAGGCTGGGGAGGGACTCGTCTCTGCAACCACCTAGCTCGAGACACAAGGACGCTCGTCACTCGTGTCGGCCCACCCGTCGCCAGTCTTGCCAACGTAGCCTCCTTTCTGTAAACTAGCTTTTCTTTACTAGTACAACCAGCGAAACTTCAGTCGCGATGCCATGCTGACATGTTTGTTTGTGTATTGCAATGGTGGAACCAAAAAAACACCATCGAAAAAATTGTGTAGTACCTTCTATTTTCAAACTAGTGCATAATACATTAATGGAATTTTAGACCTTATTTAATTGTATTCAAGTTCGAAATTGTACAATCATATACATCTGTAGCAGTGAGAGGTAGGGATTCAATGATACTTCAGATGGCAGAGAGTAGAATTCAGTCGAATATTGATGTGAACTAATTTATTTTGGAAACATTAACTTTAAGTACAAATATTAACAAGTCTTACAGCTAGTACAATATATAGCACAATGTGCGAGCGAGATAGAGCAACTATTAATATGTGCGCTCCCGCGTTGCGTTAGCCAGTAGTTCGTTGTCCACTATGATGACTAGACGTACGCAGCTCCCATACAGCGATAAGCATTTTTTTTCTTTAAGTTACACTTTTATCGTTTAGCTTCCAACCACCGAGTAACGTGCAAGAAGGAACTTCGTTCTAAAAAAGTGACCGAATCACAATCTTTAGGTAATTCGTGTATCTCATGCAAACGATGTTAATTATCGAGATAAAATGTACCAAATGTGTTGACCCGTGGTTATAAGTTACTAGACGCAACGATAACCAAGCGGTGGTATCGAGTGATGGGTTCACCTCTGAGCAGACAAAGAATTCGATACTGGGCTGGCCTGGCTCCAGCGCCGTGCGGCCGGATACCCTGCGATTTTATGACTGAAGGTCAAAAACACCGATTCCGGGATTAACAGCGTACCGGCGCCGCATGGGTTCTATCCCACGACGCCCTGGGACCCCAGTTTTTCAACTCATGTTTGGCAAGGACGACTCCCGGACCCATGGAGGACCGGGAAAATTAACCTGCCAAGGTGATTAGCCCGGGCGAATTTGAAGTTAGCCGGGATCTTTTGTCATCTACTAAACCACAGTACTACCCCTGTAGTACTCATAGTAGTCGAGTTTCCATTTCAGAAATAATGTATCCATAAAAAGTTTTACCTCGAAAAGAGGAGTAAAATGTAATTTTAATTTTACAAGTTAAACATAGTGTTGCTTGTACTGCTGGTGGCAACACCATCGACGGCACTCGCTTAAATTTGTATGCACATTATACATGAGGTGACGTGTCGACCGATCATCTTTGTATTGCCGCCTCTCTAACAGAGGTACCCTGTAAACATATTAAAATCATAGACACGATTTAATTTTTGTTAATATACTAGCTATCCCGGCAGACGTCGTTCTGCCCGGAAAAGCTTCAATCGATATGCCGACAGCAGAATCAGCTACTGGGCCCAATAATAGAAAACAATAGAAAACTTAAAAAGATATTAAACTGAAATATTATAATTAGCACTGCCAGAAACATTCGTACGTGTTGCCATGATGATTTCTATTTCCTTGATGATACCAAAAAATGATGCAAAGGGGCATCCACAAATTACGTAAAATTAATTCATGATTCACCCCCTCCCCCCGTTTTTTCACAGCTGGTGACATTCGTGAGACTCCTCCCTCCCTAGTGTGACATACTTTGCAATTTTATATAAATCAAGAAATTATTAAATAAAAACAGACGATCTGTAATTAGTTTCATTTCCATTCAAGTTGCGCAGCGTTCACTAGCATTGAATATTCTTTAGCGAGTCCTAAAAGTTCGTTATATTGGGAACTTTGTTTTCGCTGCATACGCTTCACTGCGTTGCTGCTTCCAATAAGCCGATATATACTGATCCTATGACATCACAGAATAGAATAGATGTCACTCAAATCAATTGAGATATAATATATTTATAAGTGAAACTTCTTTAGATTTGTTGTGATTTGAAAAATGACGAAACGAAAAAGTGATAAACACATAAATCCATAGGATTGAGCATGCGCTAGAATGACATATACATACACACAGATAAACACACACATTAGTAATGTTTTATCCTCATGTCTGTGTTAGTAATTGATGACTAGCAATGATTTAGTCCCCTTAATAAAGGATTTATCCTTTAGCCGTTCAGCGGTTTCCAAGTGATGCTTTAACATATATAAAGTGTCTTAAAAATTTCATTTTCGAAATCTGCTGCTCCAAATTAACACCCTGACCTTTTTTCTTTCTTTAAATTAATTGCACAAACCTACAGATTAGTTATATTATAGACTATCTGTGCCCGCGTGAAATTCACGGAACCCAAAAAAAAGTAGTTACTCATTGTAACATTAGCTATCTGCCGGTGATAGTCCCGACAAAATCGGTCCAGCCGTTTTAAAGATATAGCCGGAACATCCAGACAGACAGACAAAATTTTAATACTTGCTTTATTGATATAAGTACCGTATATACTTGCATATGCATTTAATAAAAAGCTGTTAATTTGACAATACAAACAGACATTTCAATTTTATTTATTTGTATAGATAAACTAATTCTTGGCCCTTTTAATATTTATGCATCATAAAAAAAAAATAAGAATCTGTCCCCACTTTGCGAGAAGAATCTAGAAAAATGCAAGTGTACAGAATAGGTATTGGTGATTAATAAAAGTATAACTGTCTCTGAAAATTCAATTGTAAATTGCAAACATGCATGCATCATAATTAGCATATGTATCTCATTTCGCATTACCATAAGATCATATCTGAATATAACAATGTAGTGTGGGCTAGATTGATTTATTATATTATTAAATCAGCACTGAACAGTTCGTAAGTCTATAATAATAATAATAACATGCCATTCTCTAATGGGTTCCATCAGTTATCACGGACCGTTGTCCTGGCCATCCAATAAGCCAGGTGAAGTGATAGTAGATCAATATGCGCAACGATCAACGCTGGTTGACATCAGTATCCCGCATGACGATAACCTCGTGAAGAGAAAAAGAGAAACTAGATCTTGCTCCAGAGGCTACCTATGTGGCGTCTGGAGTCAACGGTCATTGTGCCAATAGTTGTCACGGTCAGCGGTCTTATAGCGAAGAGCTTCAACCGTCACTTAGAGTGGCTCTCGCTAAGAGGCTGCACTCTTGGACACGGCACGAGCTAGGTTAAGTAGTGTACACAGCGAGATTTGATCGAATCGTGACCGGAACGAGATTTAACTTGAACACTATCATAGTGTGCATTGTGCCTTAGTATAAAAATAATGTTACAAATCGTAACATGTCATCCACCGAGCTGTATTGGTATGCACGCAAATCGGCCGAAGGGACTAACCTATTGAATAAGTAAAGAGCGGCAGGACGCGGACACCTAAGCCCTCTGCCGGCATTTAGCATTACCGATTCGCGGCTCATTGAATCCAAATTGGGCTCGGCTTTGTTAAATCCCTCCCTCCCTTTTTCATTTTTACGAGTGTTGCTTCCCCGGCAGCCACTAAACTTCGTTTACTCTCCCTTTCATTAAAATTGTGCCGCAAATCGCCACTTAAGGATAACTGATTTAAATTACTAATTTCAATAAAATCTCAGCCATCGTAATGTTATTTTATTCTGTAATGGATAATCAGATAGATAACTCTTTACTACACATAAACATAGATACACAGAAATAGAATAATACAAGATATAGTGCAATGGGCGGTCATATCGCTGAAAAGAATTATTTTATTTATTACTTTATGACACACTGCTTAGAAATAAAAAATATTAACTCTGTAACACAAGCATCGAGGTACAACAACTGCGAGCGCAATGCGATGGCCGGGAGAAAGCAAAGGGACGTGGAAGAAGAAGCAAGGGAAGAGTGACTTACCTCACCATCAGTCCATCACCACACTACAATCGTCCCCCGGGTTCACACACTATTCAGCTACTATAAGAGTTTGCATTAACAGGTAGTAAAAGTGTATAGCGTTAAAGTATAAAGCTCTTTTTTTTCTTCTTGATAACTTTAGAAATCTCGTCATCATTGCCGAACACTTATGAAAGTTGCTACCCCCATCCAGACACCCCTAAACTTATATAAATTATACTTTCCTTATAGTATAAAAGCTAAATTTTATATATGTTACTTGAGGACCCATAAAAAAGTTACCTCAATAGGCAGACAGGCTTAGTGGCCAGACACATTGCCTTGGTATTTCAGTGCCACCTAACGGATCTCATTGTTAATCTAAGCCATGAAGGGATCCACTCAAAAACACACAAAAAAATAACCAAAATCAGTCCAGCACCTTTGAAGAAATTCAGTGACACGCACACGTACAGAAAACTATAGAGCATTTTTTTTTTAATGGGGCTCTTTAGTCAAATCCGAAACTATAGGAATAGTGATAACGAAAACTAAAGTAACTAACTCAATATGAGCGTGCGTGACGTGGGCTGTCACTTGCGGAATAAAGCGCTATCGTAACTTACTTTAAAAAAGCTGCTAATATTTTCGATATATTCCAACAAATTCCAGATTATCAAAATCAGCCCAGCCGTTCTTGATTTATAAACGGTGTAACTTACCCAACTTTGTGTTAGAGGTAGATATAGATAAATTGACAAAGACAGATATAATATATGGCACTGCATGAAATTCTCGAGTTATTGAATATACCAAAATGCACATTATCGTAAAAGGGATAGATTTAAAAAATGTTGTTGAATTTATAAAAGCAATTTACCAAACCGCAAACCGTAAACTAATTATTTAAATAAATTGTCATCTTCAATATACATATATAATAAGACTAGAGTTTACCCCGCGGCTGCGCCGCGGGTTAACCTCTAGTCCGTGTCTATTATTTATAGAGCAAGTGCTACAGGTTATATTATATTAAATTTTTATGTATTTGCGCACAGAAGATTCACTTCATTTTATATCGTTAATTATATATACCATCCCCCGTCTATCTGTCAACAAAATAAATTACAAAACTTGACCAAAAAGGCCAAAATGGTCTAAATGACCAAAAGACCACAGTGACCGACATGGCTAAAATGACGGAATAGGCAAAAACGACCAAAAAGGCCAAAATAATCAAATAGGCCAAAATGACCAAAAAGGTAAAAATGATCAAAAAGGCCAAAATGACCAAAAAGGTCAAAATGATCATAAAGGCCAAAATGACCAAATAGGCCAAAATGACCAAATAGGCCAAAATGACCAAATAGGCCAAAATGACTAAAAAGGTCAAAATGACCAAATAGGCCAAAATGACCAAATAGGCCAAAATGACCAAATAGGCCAAAATGGCCAAAAAGGTCAAAATGATCAAAAAGGCCAAAAAGGAAAAATTACCAAATAGGCCAAAATGACCAAAAAGGCCAAAATGACCAAAAAGTCCAAAATTACCAAATAGGCCAAAATTACCAAAAAGGCCAAAATGAAAATTACCCCTTGTCCATCCTCAGTATTTAATTTACATACGTACCGAATTTCAGCCAAATCGGTCCAGTAGTTTTTCCGTAAAAGCATAACAAACAAACAGACAAATATCATGTTATCCCGGAAACTATCCCATTTTTCGGGATAAAAAGTATCCTATGTTCATCCTCGGTATCGAAAATATATATATACTGAGTTTCAGCCAAATCGGTCCAGTAGTTTTTACGTGAAAACGGAACAGACAGACAGACAGACAGACAGACAGACAGACAGACAGACAGACAGAGTTACTTTCGCATTTATAATATTAATAGGGATTAAAAAAATAATATTCGAATAATCCAATTAAGCTATTGAGTAGAACCTTTGTAGTCGCGAAGGGGTTTAACCATTGTCCGTATGAAGGTTACGAAAATTGTAGCACAGGATCCACCGCAGAAATTCCACTATAATTATTTTTAACGCATCTGTATTATAAATCCACTAGCTTCTGCCCGTGACTTCGTCCGCTTGTAATAGTTACTTTGGGTTACCGTTAACTTCTGTCACATATGATTTTTGCGAAACTTTAACCGTTTACGCAGCGAAAGCTCGCAAAAGGAAAAATCACTTTCGATTTCAAACATTCTTCATTGGTGCTCCGCTCCTATTGGTCTAAGCGTGATGATGTATAGCCTATAGCCTTCCTTGGTAAATGGGCTATCTAACACTGAAATAAATTTTTAAATGAAACCAGTCGCTCCTGAGATTAGCGCGTTCAATCAATAAAACAAACTCTACAGCTTTATATATCAGTATAATAACATTGGCCCACAAACAATAAAAAGTGCACTTTTGGTCAGATCCATTTATTTGTATATATTTCGATGTGCTGAATCCAAATTTGGCATCATTTTGGTGCACACACCCTTAAAATGCATTCCCCTATAGTGGGTGGCCCAAGCCCAGCAGTAGAATGTTTATGGGCTATTATTATTTTTTAGATTGTATTATATGTATATTAAATACTAGAATATTGTTTTGTTATCAAATTCAAATTCAAAAGTTTTTATTCAAAATAAGTTCCACTGGAGAACACCTTTTGTAGGTTATACATATAGGTTAAAATTTAATTTTACTTCCTAGTCTATGTACACCGCTTCGCAACGTGTTATTGCTGTTAAGGAGAAGAAGCGGCAAGAAACTCCCCAGCAACACGTCTAGCTGAAAATTGTATTTCTTTTTATTTGTTGTTCTATTTTTTATATTTAAGTACTTTTTTTTAAACGATTTTATACAGAATTATGTTACAGAATAACTTTAACTTATCTGACTTTACTAACTTTTTTTTAACTTATCTGACATACAGACCTATAAGCTGTCACTATTAATATGTAAATACCAAATAAACTGTTTTGCCTCTGCTATATCTAATTTTAATATCCTCCTCATAAAAGTATTACACTGGTAGCTTTTTTGATTTACACAATAGCTGATATTGTTAAATAAAGGAGACGCTTTCATACATTCTTGGGCCCAGATTTTAAAAAGATGAGAGTGATTTTAAGACTTTTTTTATATTGTTATTTTTTATAATTATTGTGGTGGGTTTAGTTATTTTGAATGAATTAATCGTGTGCTATAAGTGCTGTCACATTGTTAATTGTTGAAATTCGTGCACATCAATCGATTATGGAAATCAATAAGTTATTTTGTTTGTAATCAATAACTTAACTTGACTTCCAGATGGAATTTAAGAATTATGTTTTGCATTTTGTAATATTAAAATAAATGCTTTTTATAAGCCATATTTCATCGTATTATATTATAGTAGTGGTCGTCCGCGATCGAAATTCGACCTTAATAATTGATGTCAGACTACTTCTAGACTATACTTCTAAGGAAAGGAATGCTCGGGTGGTTCGGGCATGTGGAAAGAATGTATGATGAAAGAATGACTAAACAGATATACAATGCAAAAGTGGATGGATGCAGAAGTCGCGGAAGGCCACGACACACCTTCCATGATCAAATTGATCGTGTATTAGCAGAAGGTGATGTCAGGAGCCTTAAGAATAGACGAGCGTGCATGACAAGAGCTATGAATGTCAAAGAAGCAAGTGAGGTGTGTAAGAATAAGCCTGTATGGCACTCTGTTGTTCATGCCTACCTAGCAAGGGACCTGGCGTGAAGTTATGTATGTATGTATACTTCTATAATCACAGCTTTTGTCACGACTGCACTGTTAATTTGATTTGAACTGTTAGTCGATTAAATAAAAAGTCTCCGCACTACTGTCAACTGCATGAACAGCACTAGCGCTGCTTTGTTCTTTTTTCTATTCACCATTATCAAATGCAAAACGTGTGCTTTATTCTTAAATATAAATTAACAGTTTAAACCAATCTTTTACTTATTCAATATTACAAATATTATCAGGTTAGGGCCCAGATGCCCTCTGATACAATAATCAATATTCGTCAACAAGTTATAATAAAATTCACCGACGGCGACACGTGGATCTCAAAAGAAAATGGCCGTGACAAATCCAGTAACGCTAATAGATAAACTAACCGGTCGCGAGAACTACGCAACATGGAGATTTGCTGTTCAAACTTATCTTCAACACGAAGAGTTATGGGAATGCATAGAAAGTCAAGGTTCGATCGATCCGAAGAAAGATTTGAAGGCAAAAGCAAAACTTATATTGCTGGTTGACTCTGTAAATTACATACACATACAAGAAGCCAAAACTGCAAAAGAAGTATGGAATAATTTATCAAAAGCTTTTGACGATTCAGGGCTGACACGCCGCGTTGGTTTACTTCGGGATTTATGCACGACAACTCTTTCAGGATGTGAAAACGTTGAAGAGTATGTGGCAAAGATAATGACAACTGCACACAAGCTCCGAAATATAGGCTTTAAAGTGGATGATGAGTGGCTCGGGACTTTGCTACTCTCAGGTCCACCCGACACATATAAGCCGATGATAATGGCAATTGAAAGTTCAGGAATGACTATAAGCGCAGACTCAATAAAGGCTAAAATATTACAAGATGTCAAAGTAACAGATACAACAGCTTTTGTAACAAACCATTATAAAAAGAAATTCAATAAGAAACTACAACGCAAAGGACCACGCTGCTACAGTTGTAACAAGTATGGCCATATAAGTACTGAATGTAAATCAAACTTAAAAAAGAACAAAATTAACAGTTCGGAGAGCTCTACTTATGCCGCAGCATTTATTGCTTCTGATAGTGGCAATGACAATTGGTATGTGGATTCCGGCGCTTCAGCACATATGACAAAACACAAGCATCTATTACAAAATGAAACATCTGCACAAATTAAATCAATACGAGTTGCAAATGACAAATCCTTGTTAGTGGAAGGATCTGGTCAAGTGAGTCTCGAGGTACATAATGACAAAAGTGAAAACAAGAAAATTCTTTTCAGAAATGTGTTATATGTACCAGAATTAGCAACTAATTTGATATCTGTTAGCCAAATAATTAAAAGTGGTGGCCAAGTAACATTTAATAGCAAAGGCTGTGCTATTTTAAATCAAAATAAAGAGATAGTTGCGACAGCGAGTTTGATCAACAATATGTACCGGCTAAACATGAGTAATGACTCTGCATACATATCTGATGTTGATGAAAAGGATGTATACCTGTGGCACCAACGTATGGGTCATTCAAACTTTACTGATTTAGAAAAATTGAATGAAAATACCACTGGAGTTAATCTGTCAAAGAAGACTGATGGTATACTATGTGTAACTTGTCTTGAAGGCAAACAGACAAGGTTGCCTTTCAAAAATAAAGGCACAAGAGCTCAAAAGCTACTTGAACTTGTACATTCTGATGTATGTGGACCCATGGAAACAAAATCATTGGGTGGAGCAAGATATCTGTTAACATTCATCGATGATTTTTCAAAGAAAGTATATGTCTATTTTCTACATAACAAATCTGAAGTAAAACAAAAATTTGTAGAATTTAAAAGACAAGTGGAGAATCAATTGGAATGTAATATCAAGTATATTCGCACTGATAATGGCTTAGAATATGTCAATAAAGAAATGTCAGATTTTCTAAAGAGTGCTGGAATAATTCACCAAATGACAACACCATATACACCTGAATTAAATGGAGTTGCTGAACGTATGAATCGAACTTTAGTGGAAAAAGCAAAATGTTTATTATTTAATGCAAAACTTTCAAAAGAATATTGGGCAGAAGCAGTTCACACCGCTGCTTACCTGATAAATAGAATTCCAACAAGATCACTGTCATACAAAACCCCTGAAGAAATGTGGTCAGGTCAGAAGCCAGACATAAGTCATTTAAAAATATTTGGTTGCAAGGCTATGGTACATATACCTAAAGAAAAAACAAAGAAATGGGACCCTAAAGCGCAGAAAGCAATATTTATAGGATATTTTGACAATATGAAAGGGTATAGATTTATAATACCACCATCTAAAAATGTTATAAGAAGTAGAAATGCAGTGTTTTTAGAATCAACTATAAAAAGAAATTATGTTCCGGTAGATTTGACAGAATCCAAGTGTGAAGATGATGCAAATTCCCTTGAATTATCAATATCTACAGACAGTGAAACTGAACACTTCTCAGATAGCATAGGTGACAGTTCATATGTACCAGATAAGAGTGTTGAAAACACATATCCTTCAAAAATAAGTTTAAGACCAAGACATAAACAAAAATCAAAAGAAAGACAAGAAAATAGCTATTTATGCATTAATGAAAGATTTTCAGGTTATATTCCTTTGACTTACAATGAAGCAATAAATTCAAATGACTCTGAAAAATGGAGAAAATCTATTTCAGATGAACTTGATGCTCATCATCGTAATGGAACATGGACATTGGTGGAGAAACCTTCACGAGTGGAACCAATCCAGTGCAAGTGGGTTTTTCGTATCAAAGATGAACCAACAGGTCCACGCTACAAGTCTAGACTGTGTGCAAAAGGTTATGCGCAAACAAAAGGTATAGATTATCATGAAACCTTCTCCCCCACAGTCAGGTATGATTCAATTAGATTATTATTATCTATTGCAGCTCAAAACAATCTAGATTTTATCCAATTTGATATCACAACAGCATTTTTAAATGGTGATTTAAAGGAAACTATATATATGCAATTGCCTGAAGGTCTTGAATGCAAACCTAATTTATTATGTAAACTTAATAAATCTTTATATGGATTGAAACAAGCATCTAGATGTTGGAATATTAAATTCAATTCAATATTAAATAAATTTAATTTTAAACAATGTCATTCTGATCAATGTGTTTATGTGGCAAACATGAATGGAAAGAAATGTTATCTTTGTTTATATGTTGATGATGGATTAATTTTTTATGAAGATAAAAACATGGTCCAGAAGGTGATTGATGGGATAAAGGAATATTTTGATATAAAAACATGTTTTCCATCCAATTTTGTAAGCATGCAAATAGAAAGAAATGAAAAATATATTTTTATACATCAAAGTAAATATATTGACCAACTACTTCATAAATTTAATATGAGTGACATTAATCCTAACAGTGTTCCTGCTGACCCTCATATAAGACTTGAGAAAAGTAAAGATTTACCAGATAAAAATTACCCATACAGAGAGGCTGTAGGTTCACTCATACATGCTGCTACTGTGAGCCGTCCAGACATTATGTTTGCAGTCAGTTTGGCAAGTCGATTTTTGACTTGTTACAATGAACAACATTGGAATGCAGTAAAGAAGATATTCAAATATTTGAAAAATACAAAAGATTTTGGATTGCTTTATATGTCACATGCAAATAACACAAACTTAATTGGTTATTGTGATGCTGATTTTGCCAATGACTTGGAAACAAGAAAATCAATAACGGGTTATGTTTTTATCAAAAATGGAGGCGCTGTGACATGGGCAACACAAAAACAGAACAGTGTAGCATTATCCACAACTGAGGCAGAGTTTATGGCATGTTGTGCTGCAACTAAAGAAGCCATATGGTTAAAGCAATTATTGAATGAATTAGAAGAATACAATCAAAGTTCTATATGCTTGAATATTGACAATCAAAGTGCTATAAGTGTGATTAAAAATGGTGATTTTCATGATGTAAACACATAGATATTAAATATAATTTTGTAAAAGAAAGTTATCAACAAGGTATCATAAGTTTGAATTATGTGTGTACCAATAATCAATGTGCTGATATATTTACTAAAGCATTATCAGGAGAGAAATTTAAATCATTTAGAAGTCTAATTAGTATATCTTGTTTATAATTTTCTAAAGGAGACTTTAATTTAGAGGGTGTGTTAGTCGATTAAATAAAAAGTCTCCGCACTACTGTCAACTGCATGAACAGCACTAGCGCTGCTTTGTTCTTTTTTCTATTCACCATTATCAAATGCAAAACGTGTGCTTTATTCTTAAATATAAATTAACAGTTTAAACCAATCTTTTACTTATTCAATATTACAAATATTATCATGAACAGTAAACAAAACATACATATATGCGCGTGTGCGAAACATGGGAGTGTGTGTAATGATTTTTTAATTAATTTAATGTATTTTTTATGTATAATTTAAAAAAAAACAATTAGCTCTCGTGCTTCTTCTCTATTTAAACTATGAGTGTTCGTAATTTCATACTCATCAGTCCGCGCAGTTTTCGTAAAAAGGGGTACAAAGATTTGGTTTCACGTATTTATATACAGATTAGTAATAAAATTATTTATATTATTACAATGGTTAAAAATAAACTAATACATAAAAAGAAAACTTAAGAAAACTGGCTACGTAACCTCGCTGGATCGCCAAACTGATGAGTTGTTTTGATAAAAAAAATACACCTCGACTCATTACATTTCATGGACCCAGAGGTCCCAGTCTCCTTTTAATGCAATAAATACCACAAGGGGACGAAGGCAGATTTAAGTTGGCAAGTGAACGCGTGGACACGAAGTGTGACGAATAGTCCAGTGCTCCTGACACTTTCCTCTGCAGGGGGAGCTTTTAATATTTAGTCTGTTTCTAATTGCTTCGACGACAATTTCACACTCATTTTAAAAATAAAAATCGATCCCAATTTTAATATTAGAGAAAGGGTGTCGACTTTGCAGCTGGGGCGTCGTGCCCCATAAGGCACAGGCGTTATTTCTGCAATATCTTCGCAAATGTTTCTTGTAGTTTCTAGTTTGTATTAGGAATCACAAAACAATATTATTATTTTTTTGAGCAGACATTTAGATCTGTTTTAGTGAATAAAAAAGATGTATTATTATAGTGGTCGCCCGTGCTCGAAATTCCGCAGCGAGGTATATAGCCTATAGCCTTCTCGATAAATTGGCTGTCTAACACTTAAAGAATTTTTCAAATCAGACCAGTAGTTCCTGAGATTAGCGCGTTCATGTAAACAAACAAACTCTTCAGCTTTATATTATATTAGTTCAAGATAAGTGTGCAAAATTTCATTCTCCTCCGTCAATGCAATTTTCGTCAAAGGGGTGCAAAGTTTTTGCTTCATGTATTAATATATATATATATATATTAAGAAAAGTTACAACATATAACTGCGAAAACGGAGATAGGGCTAAACTAAAATAGTACAACCAATTGCAAGCAAGTATTGCTTATTTACTATTGGTTAAAATATTGTTTATATTTACTTTAAATTGCTAGTAATATCTACAAGTATTTAGAAGTTACTGGATATTTTAAACTTAGAACATATAATTGACGGTACTTTCAAATATTTATAGTATTTAAGTGGTACATGGAACGAGGCAAACATAGTCGTTCTATCAACCACCAGGTGCAACATTTATTCAGTAAAGGGATGAATTTATGTAACACTTTATGTATTTACTTTTTTGTATTGTTGTTTTTTGTGTTTGAGATTGATTGAGTTGAGATTTTATCCGTGCAGGAACGGAGAAAGAATACAATTTCCTGCGGCCCTGCGGCCTGTCGTAAGAGGCGACAAAACAACCCACAGCCAGGTGGTAGGGCATTTGCCCGACTGGATGGCTACCACCCCTGGTCTAGAGTATGTCGCCATAACAACCTTGAGTTGTGTTCCGGCATTAGTGACCAGGTTCCAGGCTCCCTAAAGAGAGCAGCAGCACATTCGTAGCACCTTTGGTGTTGCAAATGTCCATAGGCGATGGTAACCGCTGTCCATCAAGTGGGCCGTCTGCCTGTCTGCTGATCTCCTGCAATAAAAAAAAAGATGATATAGAGACCTTTTAAATGGTAATTTATAAATGCGAGGCATGGGGTGGCTATAATGGGGAGAATAGAGGCCAAGGTGGGACTCATCTTTGTTATATCGGTAATATACGAAAATATGTTGATATAAGTGATATGATAAGAAACAGTGTGATAAGGGAGCGCTATGAATTGAAAGAAGATGTAGTGACAAGAGTTGTAAGAGAACGTTAAGGTGGTTTGGCCATGTAGAGAGAATGAATGATAGCAGAATCACAAAACAAGTATATGACAGCAATGTGACTGGTAGAGTCGGTGCTGGTAGACCGAGACTTACTCACCAAGATCAAATTGAAGATATTTTGAAGAAAGGTCAAATAAAAAGTAGTTTAAATAAGCGTGTATGTATGACAAGATTAATGAAAGTTGATGAAGCGAAAATTGTTTGTCAGGATCGTATCAAGTGGAGATCCACGGTCTCTGCCTACCCCAATGGGAAACAGGCGTGATAATATGTATGTATGTATATTGATATAAAATTATTGCGAAGAATTGATAGAGATTCTCCTACTTCTACGTCGCAATGTTGCTAACACTTGTGCATTTTTTGTTCTCCCATTCTTAGTTTAAGCTTAATTTGAATATATGTAATCGTTCGCCATATTCACGTAAGAAGGTTACAGATGACCTGTGAAATAGACTACAAAAGAATTGAAGCAGCCATGAATATGTAGGTCTTAGAAGCCAAGTTGGCCAGTAACTTAAAATGCAAAAGTTGTGATATGTAATATTAAATGAATACGGCTGTATCTAGAGTTGCCAGATATCCAGTTTTTATATTTGTCCGATCAAGAAAATCTTGGTAAACCGGACAAAAGATTATCTGGTTTTAAAGCATATTCGTTAATTATCTGGCGAACTTTTGTATCTCGCCGTAAATACTGTAAAATTTTAATTGTGAGTTTTCTTCAATAAAACTGCTAATTGCATTGAATCCAAAGAGATATCTCAGGAAATTAAACTTTATTAAAAGCAGTGGGATCGAGAACTAAATATATGAAAAAATAGATTGGCCTTTAATTTAGCATTCCATGTAAATTTCGTAAGTAAAGTGTAATAGGTACTTCAACAACTCAGAAGGGTTTACAGTAGTAAAAGGGCAGCAACTGGTCACTATGCTTTATAATCAGAGAACCTTACGGTTTTAACACATATTTTATACTACTATTCTCACTCGACAAGCATTTTTAGAACATCTCGCCATCCCTCCAACAATTTAACAGTATAAGAAACTTAGCATATTGGCACAAGCAATAGCGGATTGAAGTCATTGATAAACTATTTTAATTAAAATGTTATGAATGAAAAGAATTGAATACATTACTATTTGGAAATTCCAGATAATATTTTACACAAGATGTTATATTAAACATTTTAATTATTTACATGTAATAAAACAAACCTAAAGGTGCCATTCGAACCTCGGCTGCAGGCTGCGGATGCAGGCAGCACATGCGGCGGCTACACGAAGCCGGCTGTGGCTGCACGACTGGTTTTCTATGTAGTAGTATAGATTTCTGTGAAAAACATTCCGAATGCGGCTGCGGCTGCACTTGCTGTCGAGTATTGGTCGCAAGTGCTGCTGCGACTTGCAGCCGCAGCCAATTGCAGACCGGTAGTGCTGCGGCTGCAAGCCGATCCGCACGTAGTTACATCACAACCTTATTAACTCGACAATAATGCCTAAACTGATCGTCATCATACTTCAAGTGTTTCTTAATTAGTATTGAATTTCATCAGTGGGTCTACATATTATATAAGGACGTGTGGCTACTCTTCTCTGGCTAGTTAACATTGACAACATGTCATCATCATCCTTTTCCTCTTCTAATAAAAGATTTAACATCAAACTATTCTCAAGACTATTGCTCACGTCCGACATTCTGAATTATTGGAAACGACTGGCCGGCACCTGCCTATCACAGCACGTGCAGCCAGCCTCGGAATCACTCCCGGCTGCGAATGCAGGCAGCGGCTACGCAGCCTCACGCGTCATGCGTGTGCTACATGCATCCGTAGCCTGCAGCCGAGGTTGGAATGGCACCTTAACACAGTACAAATCTATCGCGTCTGCCAACATGAAAATGAAATGTAATAAATACCGTTTATATACAATTGAGACATTTTGAATGAGAATCTACACAATTATCACGTTATACAAAGGATACATATTGTAACAATTATTATTTTAAATAATAGACAACAACTCCAGAGACAAAATAAAATATATAACATTACTATTCAATTAAGGAAGTGGCCGGTATCGGTAGTATCGGTCAGAAATAAGAGTATTATTTACTACATACATACATACATAAAATCACGCCTGTTTCCCATGGGGGTAGGCAGAGACTATGGATCTCCACTTGCGACGATCCTGACAAACAATTTTCGCTTCACCTACTTTCATTAACCTCTTCATACATGCGCGTTTATTTGAAATGCTTTTTACCTGACCTTTTTTAACAGTTCTGATATTTGTTCATGGTATGTTCGTCTCGGTCTACCAGCAACAGCTCTACCATTGACAATACTGTCATATACCTGTTTTGTGATTCGATTTACTTACTCTTATTATTATTTACTCTTCTACATAACTACATAACAAAACTAATTATTAACTTTAAAAAGAAACACGACAAGAACAATTATGCTACCTTCTCAATAACTGTAACAAAAGTTAGTTTTATGTAAAATATCTTATTAAAAAAAATCGAAGACATCTTGCAACCCTAGCTGTATTCAATAAAATCTCAATATGAGATGATGGTAGATCTTTCATTCAGTATTAAATAGCCAAAAAACAAGCTCCAAAACTGTTTGACGTTTAAGAAGGTGTCTCCGAACAGTGTGCACATATTTTATGTATATAGCCGCGTCCCAAGAGATCTCAGATGTCTGGACAGAGGAACAGGTAAGTACTGTCCGGCCAACAATCAATAATTCCCAGTCTCGGATATATATAAAAGTGCCGAATATATGAACAGTATTTAATAAATGCTGTGACAATTTTATCGTGGTCCTTCATAGAGTGAAACCTCTATAACTGGGATCTGGAGGACCCTATAATTTTAATGACATACAGGCTTTTCATTTACACAGTTTCCCAAAGGGTCTTGCTGTGAGAGATTGAAATGTACCATTCTTTATGTAAAGAGGTGGAAATGTCAACATGGATAAAAAAATTAACAAAAACAAAACAGACTTCACACTAAAAACAAAAAATAAACATTTAACCGACTTCTTTCTACAACATCTAGAAGTAGGTGTCAAGTAAAATCTACAATTACTGTATTTTGTAAATTTGCTGTTGTTCTTCTGTTTTAGTTGGCACCGACTTCTAGATGTTGTAGAAAGAAATATTAGTAGTATAAGTAGTAGGAGTCGTAGTAAGGTATTGTTAAAAAAGATTTTTTTTATGTTTAGTTGCGCAAATACTTCAATAGCTTTACAAATAATATATTAAGAACCTGTATAAATTGTACAACTGGCACGCGTATCTCACTCTTCGGCGTATATGCTCTTCAACAAGGTTTGCTCTCAATTTCCTAGCGATCCACAAAACAGATCCTGCTTTGGTGACCATAGAGCCGCCTCGGGGGTATACTTACATACTTACGAATAAAGAAAAAATATTCAAAATCGATCCACAATTGACGAAGAGATCGTGTAACACACCTACGAATAAATTAAGCGCCTGTAGAAAATGTAATAACTACACGCGCATATAAAACTATTTCCAAGAATTCAGGCGCACGGTGTTCTTTAATAGGGTTATGCTCGAAAGCCCTGAGATCCGATCCAGTCATCAGATCCTGACTTAGCGACCATGGGACTACCTCGGAAGCATACACTTACGCGAAATAATTTGAAATTCGTTTTACAATTGACGGAGCTATCGTGTGAAGAAGTTGGCTAACAATTTTCCTAAGTTTCTCTAATTTCTTAGAATCCACTCATCAGATCCCGAAATGGTGACAAGGAGACCAATTCGGGAGTATAACCTTTCGATCAGAAGAATATTTAGAAAATCGGTACACAATTGACGGAGAAATCAAGTTACTAACATACAAAAAAACTTAGACGAATAGAGAGGCTCCTCCTTTTTAAAGTCGGTAAAAAATGTTTCTAAACAAACATATCATAACTTGTCTAAACCTTATAAATTGTTACACTTATACAAGCTACTGAGCTACAAAGTCCTTGTTATAAAGATGAACATCGGAAAAACCTAAGAAATCAAGACTCCTGGTTTTCTAATGCAAGTGTCGGGACCTCATTGTAATTGTCACTAACAGCGATTACTCACATATCAAATGTCCACTTATCTAGGTTTCACTGTATTAACAAATTGGTTTTCCCCTAACCTCAGTTTAACGTACATTTCATATAGGTACCTACTTAATAATTATAAAGTTGATATGTAGGTTTGTTTGCGTTATAAGCTGATTGAAATAAGCGCAGATGGCCCCAGTTGATACGAAATTAGGTTGCAACAAAGTTGACAAGCCGTTTGGGGGATAAACAAACGTTTGAACAGTCAATCAACATAGCCGCCCTCTGGCGGGCTAATGGAAAATGATAATGCAGCGATCGCGAACGCAGTCGACACACTCCGCTTGTAAACATTTGCCTTTAATGTTGTATGATTTAACATTTTAACACATGCACAGCGGCACTGGTTTATCTGGGCTTTCCATTCCAGCGGTACGGGGCGTTTTAGACCTCGTATTAAAACCAGTGTTGTTGTGACAGGCGGCTTAATGAGCCCCGTAATGTTTAAAAAATCTAAAATCCTTTTTGGTTTGTATATATGTAAAATGTTTTGTGTTATGTGGTGCTAGGTTAAAGTAATCCCATATTAAGCCACAGAACACTGGCTTATTACCACATCTATACTGACACTATACAAAAACTTACCTTTACAGGAGAGCCAAAGCTTTTTAAGCATGGATTGCCTTCCTAGTAAATGTTTCTGTTAGGTTTAAACCAGGATTAACGCTATTACACGTATTTCTATCTTTTACGATAGATGGCATTAAAAAGTCGGTTTGGCAAAATATTTGAATTCTATGTATGTATCAGTTTAGTGTATTAAGCGTGCGATATATATTATAATGGGTTAGTATTGATATTGTCAATAAATTAAACCGAAAAGTAAAATATTATTTTTTTTTATTAATCCTCGCCTCCAAAAATCTAAATCACACGCCATGTCAAAAAAACCATAAATCAGCCTGCTGTCACCTCTCCTCTCCTCTTCCCGCCTGTCTTTTACAATATTAATCTTTTTTCTACATTGATCCAAAATGAAGTCGCGGCCTCCGCACCACAGAGAAGTATGTGTTTTTCGTAACCAGAGAAGTGAAGGTTCGGGGCTACTTAGACCCCGTTGTGCATTGAACGTGTTAATGTCGTATGATTTAACATGAACCGAGGCTTTATCAAATGTAGGCACGCGTTCGTTCGCCAGGGATGGGGCGATAGATGTTTGCAGACCGCGTCTGCATCCTCCGCCGCCTGATAGAGCCGTCAATACGTCCGAATCGCGACAACCCTGACTGATTGCTCGACAAACAGCAACTCGCGTTTTTTTTAAACACGAAAATTGATGCTTCATCCTACTGTGCGAGACGCGTGGCGCGATATCAACTTACATGTACATATATAATAATAATATACGCCTTTGAATATAGTTATATATACATACATCACGCTTGTCTCCCATGGGGGCATGCAGACTGGATCTCCATTTGCGACGATCCTGACAAAGTACTCTTGCTTTATCTAATTTCTTTATACATACACGTTTACTCGAGATGCTTTTTATCAGAGCTCTTTTTATCATTTATACATGCATAATAATTATAATACCATAGTATCAATCGCACACAAAATTTCTTTTGCTGTCTGGGTGACTTCCTTTATAATAAAATCAATAATATATTGTTACATGCCGACAAAGTGAATGCACTCATGGTTATTACCTTTCCCGCATTTGGACTTCTTTTGTTTACTTTGTGTTAAACGTGTGTACATTCGACAATCTATATAGTGACGGACTTTGCGCGTGTTATTGAATCGTGCAGTTTGTACTGGTTGCGTACACTTATATTTGGACCTGTGTTATACGTGTTTGTATAGTTCTAATAAATTGTATAGTCATTCCAACGGCATTTTGATTCGAGTCCTTTAGGGCGTGAAAATTAAACATATATAAACACAACAACGAATTAAACATATAAAAAATGCACTTGCAAAGCAACAATGACTAGCTTCTTAAAAACTCTCAACTATCAGTCCACTATAGACCTCTTGTATATTCCAAAATGACTATGCTTTTTTCCACTACCAATGTTATTCCCTATGGGGAATCCATGATTCCCTGACACTTCTTAGACAAAATATGGCTCTTAACATTCTCTGATCCCATTCCCTCTCGCTCAATTGCACATACTATCTTACCTTACATCACCTAAGCGATATTACAGATACAGAGAGAATATATAACACCTAAACACTTAGAGCTCACTATAACACAATTACATAATATCACTTATATAATAGTTATACTTAGTATTTTTTTCTCTTAATTAGCCAAATATCAAGGCCAAAGGGTTGATCCTGGTGACCACAGGTTTCTTTTTAACCTTATTAGGAATCAGCCTCTTAGTGAATATTGTTACTAGTTTTAGGTTTCACGGTGTACTTAAAGAGGAAATAAAGAATTATGGTGTATTATATGTTAATATAATTATAGCTAGGTATGTATAAGGCTGAAATTATTATTTAATTATTACAATATTTTTTTCAAGAGCCTTAAGAACAGACGAGCGTGCATGACACAAGCTATGAATGTCTCCCCCCAGGGGGTGCCACCCTGAACTCCCCTCCATCCAGGAAGCGGTACAAGGGGATGCGTCCCCGGGGCCCCGAGCGGCCACTGTCACATTCCCCCCTTCACTCCGTGACAGTGGTGTCCCACCTTTCCGCCTCCTCATCCTAAAAGCCTTCCCTTCCTTCCAAACCTCCTCCCAAAACACTCTTCCCTTCCGAAGTTAGGTGGCCTCCCCCGGCTCCAACCGCTGACGCTGCTGAAAGCGCGAGGCGGGGAGGGGAGAAAAAGAGAGAGGGAGGGGTAAGAAGGCGCAGGAGCAATCCTCGCAGCCTCACCCTCCCCTACCGAGGATAGCGCCCGTGGCTAAATGGCAGCCACGGGCGGGCGGCAGCGGACGTCGAGGTCTGGGGGATCAGAGAGACCTCCGCTATGAATGTCAAAGAAGCAATTGAGGTGTGTTAGAATTAGCCTGTATGGTGCTCTCTTGTTCGTGCCTACCCCGCAAGGGACCTGGCGTGAAGTTGGTGGTAAGGTAATTTTTTTATTACATGAATTCAGGAGAGAGGTAGAAAGCCCGATAGTGTTACCGCTTTCTAACGAGAGACTGGAACCTGGCCAGTATTGCCGGGACACAACTCAATGTTATTATGGCGGCATAGTCTAGACCAGGGGTGGTAAAAATCCAGATGGGCAAATAATCTCTATCTGTACCTACGTCATATAATAGAACATATTATATATTAAATAAAAATCTAAAGCATCTAGGTACTCTCATTAAAAAAGCAAGTAGGTCGAACAAAAATTGGAAATGCAATTGGGTATTTGACTCACCTTACAATAAATTCTAAACATTCATATAAAGAAAAGGCGTCGAAATATGTTGTGTAACAGCCTTGCAGAGATTTGGGTAAGAAAGTCTCAAATTTGACCTATTTGGTCAGGGTTTCCCCTTTATTGTTATGCTACCAACTATAAAACAATAACATCGCATTATTGCTAAAAATAGCAATTACATCATTATGTTGCCAGGATTACAACAATAATTATAACAATTAGTTACTGGTGCACTAAATTATCTAGACGATAATTTGTGGGCTTACAAAATCAACTAACTCAGTGATTCCTAAAGTGGTCTATATCGACCCCTAGAGGTCTATGACAACCTGCAAGGGGTCTACGTCAGCGAAAAAAAATTTGGGGGTCCATGAAATGAAAATGGGGGTCCACAATAGTGGATCTCAACACATACACTGATAGTACCCATTTACTTACATCATACTATCTTATAATATCAAAACATATACATTATTTATAAAAGTACCTATGAAGTAAAAAAAAATTATTATATATGTTTATAAAATTGTGTAAGTTGTAGGATGTTGGTATTCGCTTTGTGGTCGCAATACATTTTGAACTTGTAAAAACCTGAGAGTCGCAGTCTCAGAGCTTCGCTACCTTGCACTGACTTGTTCAATTCGTCACTCTATAAATACGAATGTGGGATAAATACGTTTACTCGTTTCCTGAATCTTGAAAAGGAAAGTGCTAAGAAAATATTTTAAAAAATATAAACAGATATATCAGTATCACACAAATTTTAGTGAGTCAGTGTTATTTTGTTTGAGAGTGCTGGAAAAAAGTGAGTACATTATTTTTTATTGAATTTTAGTTTTGTACTCGTAGTTAGCAAAGATAGATAAATTACGCCAATCATGCCTTAAGTTATTATTAGTTTAATATTCAATCATGCAAAATTACACGAATATTCTTCAATAGTTTCTTTTTGAAAGTTTTAGCAATCGGTATTATAATTACAGTGCGATCTTTGTAATTCGAGCTAATTGTTGCAAGAAGATGTTCGAATTATGGAATGTTTTCTGAAAAATCAAAAAATATTTTTAATATACAGCTGCTGGATATTCTGTCTTATTTAAATAATTAAATTTTTCCTACAGATGACTGATGCCATATCCGAATCTAAAAAGAAATGTAGACAGTACAGTGTTGATTATTTGAAATTTGGCTTCATTCCATCATTGCCGGACAAACAATCGCCTATGTGCCTTTTATGCAACAAAGTTTTGGGCAATGACGCTATGAAACCATCTAAACTGCAAGATCATCTGAGAGATGCCACCCTGATAAAACAGAGAAAGATTTGAAATACTTTCAAACACTCAAAGATAAATTTCAGAAGAGACCTACACTGGACAGAATATTCGCTTCGACGTCACAAAGAAATGATGATGGTTTAGCGAGCGTCTTACAATATCTCGTTACTTATAGCAAAATCCGGAAAACTGCATACTATCGGAGAGAAGTTGATTTTGCCAGTCGTTGAAGAGGTTTTAAAAACTGTTTTACACAAACCTGCATCTGATATCATTAAAAGAATTCCCTTAAGCAACAATACTGTTGAAAGACTTATTGATGAAATGAGTTCTGATATTAAAAGCTTGTTATGTAATTATTTGCAAACAACCCATTTCTCTATACAACTGGACGAGTCAACTTTACCTGATAATGCAGCATTATTATTGGCATATGTTCGTTTTATTATTACTGTTGTGCTCAAAGGGATAGAAGTACCGTCAAAAACAACCTTCAGTAAAGCTGGCCAGTTTACTTTAGCTCTCATTCTTGGGCTACCGATAACTATCACCTGAGACTTTTGAGGGTTTACTGCAAGACCAAACATTGTACTCCAATCATGTATGTACTTCAGATGGATATTAATTCGATCAACAGCATTAGGTAAATCATCTGCCGCAGCTTGGGTGTAGATTGTAAGTCGTCTGCATAGAGGTGATAGGATGAAGTCAAATGATCGGAAATGGAGTTAATAAACACAGAAAACAAAAGAGGAGATAAAACGCCGCCCTGTGAAACGCCAGCAGTTAAATCACACCATGACGAAAAATCGTCATCAACACGAACTCGCTGCCGGCGTCCATGCAGGTAACTGTGAAACCAGTCTATTACTGTTGGAGATATGTTAAGACTGCGAAAAATTCCGAGCAAAATGTCATGTGGAGTGGAGTGGATTTATAAGCTATTTAAAACAAAATGTGTCAGGGGTGTTAGCAATACATTGCGTCATCCGTCGACAACATTTAGTTGCTAAAAATTAGAGTGTTAGATTGCATGAATCATTTCATTTAGTCATTGATGCAGTAAACCGAATCCGAAGCAACGCGTTGAATACGCGGTTATTTGCGCAGTTGTGTGAAGAAAATGACGAACACTTTCATCAATTACTCCTTCACACTGAAGTACGCTGGCTGTCGAAAGGCTTATGTTTGACAAGATTTTTTACACTTTTTGAGACTATTTTCGAATTTCTGGATACTAGAGATAAAATTTTAAAAGAAAATTTAACAGACATCGCCTATTTAACAGATTTGTTTACAAAATTTAATATGGTTAATTTGCAATTACAAGGCGACAATTTAAATTTGATTAAAACAAAGTCCATCTTATCAGCGTTTCTTGCCAAAGTTAACCTAATGAAGCAAAATATTGGACGGGGCGAATTTTCTCAGTTCCCCAATTTGTCACCGACAAGCTGCCAGGAAGACGACGTTTCAGCTTATGTGCAACATTTAAATGCCCTGTATTCAGATTTTAAATCTAGGTTTGAGGATATTTTGATTATGGTAATACCACCGTGGATAATTAATCCATATGGTGAAATAGAAGAAACGAATGTCATAATACAAGAGGAACTGACTGAACTAAGTACAAACGAAGAACTTAAGATTCAGCTTAAGAACGGATATCAGCAATTCAGGCTGCAAAACAACACACACGGGTGTTACTGTTGTACTTATCCCGTATAATGGAATATAGCGAGGAAATTTTTAATTTCCTTTCCATCATCATACCTAGTGGAAAGGGGGTTCAGCGCTGTTACCAATCGCCTAACGAAAAAAAGAAACAGACTGGACATCATTAGCCGAGGAGATTTAAGATTAAACCTTACAAAATTGTCGCCAAATGTTGATAATTTATTATTAAAGCATCAGGTTCATCCTTCTCACTAAAAATATTGACTTATTGCTTATTGTATTTTATTTATAGTTTATTTACGTTTATTTTAATGTTACGTATATTTTACATAACAAATACAAAATTTTATTTTGAGTAGTTTTAATTTAAATTCAATTAATAAATGTTTAAATTAACATGTGTTTTTACTTTAAGTTTTCAACACTAACTTCACTACAGTTAGAAATTTACAGGAAACCAATATCAGGTAAGTAGGGGGTCTACCCAACACGGAAAAACATGGCAAGGGGTCTACGACACAAAAAAGTTTGGGGAACTCTGAACTAACTCGTAGAAAATGGTAATTAAATTATAAATAGAATTATATGATAAACCGACTTAAAATATTATCTATGTCAATTGCCTATGTGATATTAATATACACTATGGTTCTCATAACTACTGTGGTGGATATCTTTATATGATATTATACTAATAATCTTAATGTCAGTTTAAACAACAACAAACTTGCCTTGATAAAATTGTGACGTCATTTCAATATATAAGGCTATGACATTTTAGTGTTTCAGTAGATTTGACCGTCAAATACCCAATTGTTCATTTTGGTAAGATAATTCTGTAGCGCCCATTATGCAGCGGCGAGACAGCACTGAGCTGCACATCAAGGCGATGTCAAGCGTCGAGCCACATTGGGAGCGCATGAGCTTCAATTGAGGACGACGTGCGACATTGCTAAGTGAGTGAACTAGGAACCAACTACTTGACGGATGTGGCACTGATTTTTTATATGAATGAATTGATTTAAATAGTCTGTTAGCAGGATTAACATTTTGAAAAGTATATAAGCTTTTTTAAAAAGGTTTTTAAATACAAGCTTTTGAGATCCTGGATATCATGTAGCAGCAGAGTGCTATCATGACAAGTAAAACGAGCCCAAACATCTAGGTCTGTCCAGTTTAGTACAGGAGTTCCTATGGCCACTTTCCGACTCAATCATCAGATCAGCTCCATGGTACCATATTATTGCATTGTCATGTGATATACATATGCGTGCACAATTTCAGCTCAGGCGGAAACCGGGAAGTTGGTCAAATTTAACTTGCAAGATTCCATCTGAACTTACATTCATCCATTGCAAGTTAATACAAATCTTGTAAAGAATTTGTTTTTATGTAAATAATCAGCAGACAAACACCCATATTATATATCCCGAAATTAAGCAAGTAACGCTTGTGTTATGGGTAACATATAACGAACTACTCTGGGGCGGAACCCAGACACCCGGACTTAGTAACTAACTGAAAAAGATCGAAATTTACCAGCAGCACCATAGTCCGCACAACCATAGAAGCCGTCTCATAAACTTGAAATAGATAATGTTATGAAGTAGCATTTTCTCCTCAGAGGGTGCCTCCTATTAATTGCCTGTCCGGTATTTAATAGTGCACACGGGTACGCGAGCCCGAGTTCCTCCACGCGGCCACTGTCACTTTCCCTTTGCTCCGTGACAGTGGTGTCCTCCCCTTCTCCTCCTCCTAATATCCTTCCTCATTATTCCTTACCTCAGACCTCACCTTTTCACTATTCCTACCCAATCCTGGTTTCCCTTTACGGGTTGTGGAGGTCGGGCGGCAGCCGCTCCATCTAGAATCGTCTAAAGCCGCATCAAAAATGGTTAGAAATAGGAATGTTCTGTAGCGGACCCTGGGCGTCGAAGTGATCGCTCCGAACGCAACCGGGATTTAACGCTCGGATGATGATGATGAGATAATGTTATGAAGTACTTAAAAAGATTTTTAACTAATTGTGTTGCTAGGTAGTTTCTTGCCGTTTCACGTTGTGAAATGATTCTACTGTATGAAGACGTGAGTGGATGAAGGTGATATGTTGCATATTCAGTTTTTTGCTTTTTTTGCATAGATGAATGTTATAAGTCGATACCCAATGACTACAGACCTTAGACCATAGATATAAGGCATATTTAAGAAATAAAACGTTGCTAAAGGTGCCAAGTTCAGGTTAGTTTCAATTAAAAGTAAAACTTTTATCTCGATTTACTCAGAATTGGAATTATGCGACTTATCACCTTCATCCACTCATGTCTTCGTATGTATGTATACTATTCTCTTAATTTCTAGACAGTGGTACATTGTAACATCCTTTGTGCTTACTATATTATTTTGCGATACTGCTTCCATTCTATGTATTTATTGCTATTTATTTACGACGCTTCCTGTATATATTCTATATAATATAAAAACATTTTTTTATATTATATAGAACAGGTTTTATTGACAAAGAAATCCTAATGTCAGTGAGGACTTGTGGTTTTGCACCCAGCCAGCTAACGTAAATATTTATTTATTTAATTATAGGAAGGCTTACAGACATATATCATACAGATATATATCAGTATAGTAATAAAAAAGTATATAAAAAGAAATGCTGATAACAAGCATTCACTTATTGGTAACAACACGTATTCTATATTAGTTTCTGTCTTACTAAAAGAATCTTGAGCCACTATTCGCTTGACCGAATTTATACTAGTGCAGTATAAGTCTAGGTTCAATTTTACTACTATTTTGTTGAAACAGTTTGAGCTTCGTAGAATAAAGGCGTTTTGTCTAGTGGTCACTAAAGGTGTATGAAGTCGTTCTAAAATATAATAAATAACTGGCGCATCAGCTAATCCCAAGCTTAATTTCGGTTTAAACCTTATTATAAAGTGACTGTGTTTTTCATTCCAGATACTGCCATAAGACACGCCGTGAGCACTGAGCATGCAGACTCAGCATTTATATTGGCTTTGATAATTTAATAGACTGCGTAAAGTCTGTACTTGTTACTTATAACCAGGTTTCCTCTTTAATATTTTATCCTATTTTTGGATAGAAGTACTCTGAATAAACTTATTAACATTACTTTGAGTTGCATTGCCTACAAAAAGTTATTTTAACAACTCAAAATATTAACAACATTTTAATTAAATTCAGTATATTGTTTAATTTTAGGTATAAATAGTAGTAGGTACAGCTAGGCTTAAACAGTTTTAATAACATACAAAACATAACATAAATATAACAAAAAACATGTGTGTGTGTGTGTGTGTACTAGTGTACACACGTAAGAAGTGAAACTTCTTTACGACCTTATTTTTCGAAAAATGATCTACTATATGAAACTTTACAGAAATTGGTTAAATAAAGTTAAATTATAATTTTGCCGAGCTCTTTAATATATATATATATATATATATATATGAACGTCTCACAATCCATCTATCTGCAGCAACGAGTTGTTAATTGATGGATGAAAAATATGACAGTGATGCGTAACCGAAAAATGTGGCGGTTATTTTTTTTCCAACGCCGATAAAGAAGTTTCACTTCAAATACTTTGTTCACCTTAGAGTTCCAAGACACGCAGCCTTGACGAGGCCTTAAAAATAAAGAGTTTATAATAAGATTTAGACAGAAATTTATAAGAGATTCAAAAGAATCAAAAGAAGTGTCTACGTGCTATATATGGTTTACATTTTTTGGACTCGTTTAAACCTCTCTTCACAGAACACAAAATTCTTACGGGGTACCCTCTGTCTACATTAGGGAATTAGCAATTTTCGTAAAACAGAATTCAGATTTCTTCCCTACGTACGGATAATCAAGTCAGAGACTACTGAGGCTCTCCATAAAAAATCGACTTTTACATCCGTCGTGCGACCTGTCCTTACAAAAAAAATCTAATTTTATGGGTGTTAAAATCACTATCACTACATAGTATAAAAAGTCGCCTTTTCTGTCCCTATATCCCTATGTGCGCTTAAATCTTTAAAACTACCCAACGAATTTTGATGTGGTTTTTTCCAATAGATAGAGTGATTCAAGAGGAAGGTTTATATGTATAATACATGCATTTTCTGTAGTGTATTTAATTTTGTATCAGCATTGCACCCGTGCGAAGCCGGGGCGGGTCGCTAGTATTTAATAATTTGCTTGTTGCCATAAAAAGTGCTAATTTTAATTTATTTAAAGTCAGTCTTGACAATTGGTTATTGGAGAGATGTTTTTACTCGGTGCATGAATATTTTAATTGGAACAAGACCTAGATGAGGCTGTATGACATTTATATGAATTTAATTATTTGACATTATTATCTTTTAACATCAACACTTTAATTTAATTTAATTTTCCATGGTCAACGTAAATAATATTTTAATTTAAGACGGTTTTGTAATAATAATTATGCACATGATGCAGATAATCAAATAAACACCATGAACAGTGCTCACGGCGTATCTTATAGCAGTGTCTGGTATAAAAAACAAAGTCACTCCAAAATAACTTTTAAACCGAAATTAAGATTCCTGTTACCTGTAAAACAAGTACCTGTAAGTCATGTATTAATATCAGAAGCTCCATAGGACAAACTGGTGCGTCAGTTATTAATGATACTTTAGAACGAATTTCCAAAAATAATAAGTATTATTAAAGAACGTGCGGATTTTCGCGAAGTTTCAGATTGAAATTATTAACAAAAGTTGGTATTCTGACAGTTGCATTTTAGGAGAGATAAGAAGCATTTAGCACAGTTGACTGTCGCCAACACAGCTCAACATAATGTTGCCAAAGCAGCTGAGAATACTCCTATAATAAAATTCACCAATAGTAACAGATTTTTAAGAGAATATACTCTGATAAGTCGATCGACGTCTAACGAATCTCAATTAGATGGTAATGTTAATCATAATCTTATCAATGTTACGAGGAAGAAATTGATTACAGAGAAAACGGATCAAAGTGTTTTATAAACAAGAATTTTGCGACTTCCCTTTTTTGTTTCCGATTCTTGTAGTTTGAATAGATTCAAACGCGATAGTAAATCTCTCGCACCTGTTATTCATAGTTCCTGAGAAGTACATTATTGAACTCCTTTTCCGGATTAATATTAAATATTATTGTTACCACGTACGAAGACAAATTCACACCTTCAAACCTGTATTACCTTTCGGCATTTGGACTTCTTTTGTTTACTTTGTGATTAAAAAACAGCCGGATTTATAATACTACTGATTCTAAGAAATTCGGCCCACACGGCCGGTCAGACGTATTGCATCTGTGCAATATAAAGCAAGGCCCCAATTGAGATATGGGACAGTCGAGCGATAACCACAAGCGAAGCAAGAGTGTATAGTTATAATAAATTCTGTAATAATTCCAACGACATTTTAATTCGAGTCCTGCAGCTCGAAATATTATTATCTTATAATGTATTAAAAATCATCAAATCAGCATAGAAGGTAATAAAATTAATCAATGACCTAATCTGAACAATCAGAAGACAGTCCGACAGTTACGACATTAATATTTATTTATATTAAGTCATTATCAAAAAAACATTTACAAATTAAATTACAATTATAAAATTTTCTAATTTACAATAAACATTCTTAACTTTATAAAAATATGTCACTCGAAAGGTTTTTTATATAATCATATTATTATTTAAGCACAAAAATAATCGTCAACTGAATAGAAAGCTTGTTTAAGGAGGAATGCTTTAGCATTAAAAGATTGCATTTTATATATATTTAGCTTTAATATTATACAATTTAATAAATGTTATTATATTTTTAATTGAATAATCCACCGTATGCAAAGATGCAATTATCGACCAGGCTGCTACTTAAGACTAAGAGTATGACGAATTAATCTCATATTAAGAACTTTTCGTCTTTTTAGGCTGTCGCTACCGATAGCTGGACAGAAATCTTATTTATTTAAATAAAACGATGCAAGTAAACTGATAATGTAAGAATGAGGAGAATCAGAAAAAAAAGTTTGATTTATATACTTATCGATGTAATTTGAAAACTATACAGAAATTAATGAATCCTCGACAACGTGAAATTTCGATTGATCTTGTTATTCATCATGACTTGTACTGTCTTCGTATAGTATGTTACGCATTAAAATTTTATATTCAGCATTTCATTTTTAAATAATTATAAGATTAAATCAAAATTGCGTTTCGTAAGTTGAATTTTTGTTAGGAATTAATACGGAAAAGCATAAATTTTGAAAAAATATTTATCGGGGACTATGAATATTAGACACGCGGGAGTTCCATTCTCCCATTTGAATTTATTCAAACTACAGGAATCTGAAATAAAAAAGGTATGTCACAAAATATAGTTTTGTGAATCCGTCTGAATTGTTCAGAGGATTTAAAAAAAACTGTAATTTTAGGATTTACGAAAATTTGCTTTAATAACTTTAGAAAATGTAGGTCACAAATCGCTGCGCATGACATACAATAAATAAAAATGTAAAAAGTATCAAATTATGACGAAACTATAAATAACAATATCGTAGTAAAAGAGATCGGGACTTAAACACAAGTAATTAGTGTTAACCCTAGTCAGTAACTTTACTTACATAAAAGCTTAATTGTTTTTTTTTATATATACAAACCGACAGCGAAATTTTACTTAATTAATGGTGAAAATCGCTTAAAAATGGGTTGCGGGGAAAAGGAGTTAGCGAATATACAGACAAACGGACGCAGAAAGTAACTTTGTTTTGAACTATGCGAAGAAGATAATGAGTCACGCATAACCTGAGTAAATTAAGAGGACCAAAAGATCTATTTAGAAGCAGGATATTGAGAATATTTATAAAATTGTGGTGTAAAAAATAAACCTTTCCCATAGTACATTTTTGATATAGCGCGTACTGTACCTACTGTTTTCATGCCCGGCTGGACCAGTGTATTTCACTTGGTAAATCGAGCGTCAACAATGATAGATTACTTATTTGGCTAAAGGCTATATATAATCTGTAATTATTTAGACCTAAAACTTTATAGTTTCATGTTCAATTCACTAGAATAACAAAAAAAACTAGGTCAATATAGTGTAGAGAACTGCACTTAAAAATATAAAGAAAAGACGCAGCCAACCTGACGTGAAGTACCTAGTACTTAATAAATGACATGTGGGCAACCTAACAACGTATGTGTACTTTACTAATCAATCTATTTCAAGTAAACGACGCCTTTTATCAAGTAGTATAGATTCGGGTTATAAGCCAGCGTTATGTCAAGTTGCATTCATATATGTTAAGTAGTTTCCAAAAAAAGTAAAATTAAAACAAGATAAAGCCTCTGCAAACATGGTAATATATAATAATAATAAAATAATCAGGTTATTAAGTTTGCCATAAATAAGAGATATTAGTATAGCAAACAGTAGTTACGATGTAATTTTACTCGTACAGCGAACAATTATAGGGTGTGGAATACCCCTAATAAATATCCACGAGGGCTATCATAGTTGCACTCTTTTAAAATTTGCACCTTCGCAAGCATATAATTGTTTTTGCATATGAATACGGCCCGACATTAAGTAATTATGGTTGTTTCTTTATTGCAGAACGATAAAACTTTTTTGAAGTAAGATATTATATTTAAAATGCATAATATATGAATAATACTAGACAATGGCGAACTCCGTTAATTATTATAAACAAGAAACTAATTTCCGTTTTCAGTGTGAATTAAACTTAATATTATCTATGTTAAAAGTGAACTATATAATCGGTCGAAGTTCATAACTCTGTTCCTATATTTCTTTATGACACCTTTCTGGTAGCTTCTAGATGGCGTTCACTCACACACACGCACATTCACACAGAAGCGGACGGGACCGATATTCTTCCCGACAATTGGGTCCTTTATTGAATGAAATAATTTATTTTGGATAATAAAGAAAGAAAGATTTATTGACTTAAAAACTAAAACAAAAACAAGTATAAAACAATTAATATGAGATTATCAATAACTTCATCCATTTAGTGCGCTACTGAACCAATATAAATCTCAACCAGCCCAGGATACACTTAACACAAAAATTTCAATAATCTACAAGAAATAAAAGAAAATTCCCTCAACCCTATCGCAGATCCCTACCGGCTTCCAACCTAAACAACCCTGAGATCCACTTCATAAACCCACAAAAAATTTCATCAGAATCAATCCATCAGTTTAAGAGTACAGTGACAATATACAGAAAAATGGGGTTCATGTATATTGTCGACGCGTTAGGCCGATAGAGCTCGATTTAAAAAAGAAAAACTTGAGAGATCTAGAGGTCTGTAAAAACAAGAGAGCTACAACATTTTCAAAAAGTTGATTATTCCAAAAAAAAATCAGACTTAAAAAATACTTCATATTTTTTAACTGTCGCTGGGAACACTCCGAAGTTTATGTACGAACTAGCAACCACCGGTATTCGCAACACGGACATGACATTAAGTGATTATTCCCTATTGTTTTTGCCCGCCTTCGGGTCGCGCACCCGACTATGACGGGAGTTATTCGCCTAGCACCGCCAGGCTGAACTTGTTTTCTGGGTGGAAGGTAATTTATAATCCTTCCTATTAAAGCAAGTAGCAAAAGTAAAAAAACATACAAATTGACAATCGCATTATATATAATATTGATGATATAATTAAAGTCTTCTGTATCAACTTACAACTTATATCTAATATCGATAGTGTTCGCATCGACGCAAGCAAATCCCTTAGCATAAGCTTGTATTACATAGTTATTTTCAACAATAAATACGTAGATAATAATGTAAATAACTCCAAATTACGAACAATTGACATATTATGTATAATACTAAAAATACAAAATTATATACATGTGTATATGTATGTATAAGGTGTCATTTTTTAAGATGATAATTATATGACTGTAATGTACCTCCATTTGACAATATTTAATACAACGCACACATATATAAGCAGTCAGTGCTTGCCTAGATCCAGAGGTGACGCCACACGTCCCACGGGAAAGCAGGTCGTCGAGAACTAGGTCTTCAGCAACTTCCGAGGAGCTGATCTGTATGGAATAGCTAATCCTCCACCAACACATAAAATGAATCGCAGAAACCGCCACCTACAGGACAAGGTAAGCAATAACATACGTGCTAAAGCCAAACTCATTGTTATATATTGAGTTAGCAAGTTATAAACATTTTGCAAAAGTTATTAAGTTATCTGTTCAGACAGAGACAGCTTTGCTTCATCATCTTTTGTTTACTTTGTGTTTAAAATTTGTAATTAATAAAAGAACATCCTATTGTTATTATTTGCATGATATATGTTACTATAAAACAATGCCCGAACGGAGAGGTGAGGCAAGCAAGCAACGATTACGATACAAGCAAGACGTGTACATTCAACAAGCTATATAGTGACGGACTTTGCGCGTGCAATTCAATTGTGCAGTTTGTACTGATTGTGTCCAGTTATATTTTTTTCTGTGCTATATGTGTTTGTACAGTTCTAATAAATTCTATAGTAATTCTAACGGCATTTTAATTACGAGTCTCGCACTCGTAACAATACAATTAAGCGATATATATATATATAATATATGTATAAAAAAAGAGATTAAGATATAGAAACTGGTGCTGAAGAATTTCTAGCAAATTCTTGATATATATTATATATATATATATATATATATATATATATTCTTGACAATGATAATGATGTCAGAATAGATAGTTTACTTCTGGTCAAAGCTTAGTGTCACTGTACAGTTGAAAGGCAAGCCAGCTGTAAGCTTTGGTAGAATGCTGGATTCTAAGTACTTCTTGAGTATCTATCAGTTTTGATGAAGGTGTTCCATCGGACTCCTTCATATCCAATCTCTGCAATTACAGATAGGTGTGGTGTTAGTAAATACGTTGGGTTGGGTTTACATACATGTCCCCGGATGATTTCCTGGATGATTTTAATGGTTAATGTGTTTAGGAATATATTTAAGACTTATTTATAACAACTGAAATTGGTTTTGAGTGGAAATAAATTAAATTAATTATCAAAGTTTGAAATTTACGACAATGATCTGGTAATTTTGTCGCCGAGACGTTTTTTTACGTTTTTTGACGGGATTTATCGAAATAGGAGACTACGTATCCGAAAATTGAAATATGTGGAATTTTAAAGAGTCGGTTAGGTTAGGTTTTGTGTAGATCCGACGCGTCCGTCCCAAAGGTGTCCCTCACCCGCCGTGGCAGGGGCCGCGGAATAACGGGGAATAGAGGCCGTGGACGTGGCGCCACCACTCCCAAAGAAGGGACGGCGGCCAGTGAGGCAAAGGTGGGGGCTACTAAAAGTCTCCGCCTTTCAAAGAAGAAGACTCCCGCCGAGTCTGGGAAAGACTCGGGGGATACCACCGAAACCCCGGAGGCCTACGCTTCGAGTCAGAAGGCGGGCCCCCATCGGAAAAAGACCCCGTCCCCCGAGCCCACCTTGGGGGACACTACCAGCGATGCGGTGGTCCCCGCTTCGAATCCGAAGGCGGGCTACCAACGGAAAATTACCAAGTCCCCTGAGCTCAATTCGGGGGACACCGCCAGCGGTGCGGTGGCGGCGCCTGTCACGGACGAGGCGCTCCGCCGGCCAATCCCTCTGTCCCCTAAGCCGACGAAATCCGCCGACCCGGAGGTAGATAGAATCATGGCTTTCGCCTCTAGCCTTAGTCAGAGGCAATTCAAAAAGAATGCAGTCCAGGTACTGCCGGATGGTGACCTCTCGTCAGAGCCGGATCCGGCTTGCCTGGAAGTTACGCGGCTGGGTGTCCAGGAGCTTCGTGCGATGGCTGGGCGATATACAGCAGACATCTGTAAGGTCGCCCAGACATCAGGGAACCTTAAGGGCACCTATGTCAAGAGGCTCAAAGAGGCGGCTGCGACACTCCTCGATGTAGTGAATACACTCACGGAGAGGTCGGTTGACGCTGAGAACAAACGTCTCAGTGCCGACAACAGCCGCCTCAGGCGAGAGGTGGAGTCCCTGCGGACTGAGCTACATGCTTACCGTAGGGAATACGAAGAGCTCAAGGCAGTTGAAAAACGCAGCCGCCGCACGGAAACTGGCGACCAGGAAGCCGTTGCCGTCGCGCCGCCAGTTGCTCCTCCACTCGACGTGGAAGAACTAAAACGGTTTTTCCTTGTGTCGATGGGGGAGATGTTAAATGCACGCCTCGCCGGGCTAGAGGACCGCCTGCTCCCCGCAAAAACCCTTCGGCCTCCGCTGCAGGCCGACAAAAAGAAATCAGCCCAAACGACGGCGAATGTGGTGCCCACCCCGGCTATCTCAGCAGCGCCAGCCTCCGGTGCTCCGGAGGATAACGCGGCCGAGACCGTAATGGAAATAGTGGAGCTCTCCCCTCCACCTCCGCCGAAACCACAGCGGCCCCCGCGCCCCTCGCGCGCGGTGGCATCGCTAGCGGCATCACAGCTACAACCGAAACTGGGGCCTTCAAAGGTGCGGGAAGAATTCCCCCCTTTGAAGGCAAAAAAGTCACAGGGGGCGGTTCCAGGCCTCCCCGCAAGGTCAGACCCCACCTCAGCGTCAGCCCCTCCTGCAGAATCGGGCGACGAGTGGGTGGTAGTCACGAGAAAGGGCAAAGGGAAGGGGAAGGGGAAGAGCAAGGAGGCTCAACCCCAGATTCCACCCTCGCAGCCCCCCGCCCGATCGTCTCGCCCACAAAAACAGAGGCAACCGATTAAAAAACAGCCGGCAAAGCTCGTGGAGGCTAAAGCGGCGGCAGTTATGGTCAAACTGCTGCCGGAGGCCTCCCAAAGGGGGTTGACTTACCGCCAAATCTTTGAAAAGGCACGGGCGGTCGTTGACCTTCAAATGATGGGGCTTAGGGAGGGGCTGAAGATCAGCCGTACCGCACACGATGCCCGCTTACTAGAGTTACCCCCCGGACCGGAGGGGGTAGAGAAGGCGGACAGGTTGGCTGTGCATCTAAAAGAAGTGCTCACCGGGGTGGCCGAGGTGACCAGGCCGTTGAAAAAGGGGGCTGTTCGACTCACCGGCATGGATGACTCGGTAACCCCCGAAGTAATTGTTGAAGATATAGCCCGGTTTGGGGACTGCCCCAAGGACCAAATAACCGCCGGCGGGATCGGCATTGGTCCTTGGGGGATGGGCACCTCACTCGTGATATGCCCGGTCTCGGTCGCCAAGCGCATGCTTGAGCTTGGCCATATCTTAATTGGCTTCAGCTCAGCGCACGTGGAGCCAAGGGAGAAGCGCCCCGTGCGTTGCATGCGCTGTATGGCGGCCGGTCACGTATCAGTGACGTGCCCAGAAGGGGCCAAGGATCGCTCGGGCCTGTGCTTCCGCTGCGGGAAGAGCGGACACAAGGCCAAGATGTGTAAGGAGCATTCGGTGCACTGTGCTGTGTGCGCCGACGCCGGTTTAAAAGCGGACCACGTGACCTGGTCGAAGGACTGCCTCCCTCCCCAGGTCAAGGGGAAATATCCCCCCTTGGCGCCTTCAACTGCCGCAAACAGGCCTGAGGAGTCTGGTATGGAACATTAATAATGCCTGTACAATATACCAGACTCCTGCAGGGGAACACCAATCACTCGGCCGGGGCGCAGGACCTCTTACTGCAGTCCATGGCGGAGTGGCAGATTGGCCCAGCCGTGATATGCGAGCCGTATTATGTCCCTTCCCACGATAACTGGGTGGGGGACCTAGACGACACGGTGGCGGTAACATCTAGAACAGGCACTAACCCCTCTCTTATCGCCATCGAAAGGGGACGGGGCTACGCGGTGGCAGGTTGGGGAGAATACGCCATAATTGGCGTATACTTTTCCCCCAACCGTCCCCTGGCGGAGTTTGAGATCTTCTTAGACACCGTCAGGGCCGCCGTGAGCAGGCTGTCGCCGAGGGCAACGTTCATTCTCGGTGACTTTAATGCCAAGTCCCGTTTATGGGGAAGCACCGTGACCGACATGCGGGGACAAGCCGTGGAGGCGTGGTCCCTCCAAAGCGGTTTATCGCTCCTCAACCGCGGAGCGGTCCACACCTGCGTGAGAGCGCAGGGTAGTTCGATTGTGGATTTATCTTTCGCCACCCATGCGCTTGCACGCAGGGTGCAGGATTGGCGAGTGGTAGAGGAGGTAGAGACCCTCTCAGACCACCTATACATTATGTTTGAGATCTCCCCTCCTGCAAGCAGAGCAACAAACCCTCCAAGCAACCACGGCCAACTCCCGCGATGGGCCCTCACTCGGCTAGACCCCGAGCTAGCTGAGGAGATGGCCGTAGTCCAGGGCTGGGTCAATCCAGAATGTGGCGATAATCCGGAGGAACTGGCCGAGCGCTTGCGCAGAACTCTCACCAGAGTCTGCGATGCCTCGATGCCGCGGTCGCGCCGGCGACTGCAGCGTACGGAGGTCTACTGGTGGACCTCCGAGATCGGCAGCCTTAGGGAGGCAGCCCTCCGGGCTCGCCGATCCTTAAAGCGCTGTAGACGTCGGCTTCCTCCGGACGTCGAGGAGGTGGAACAATTAGCTGGGGAATATCGGGCCGCCAAGGAGACTCTTCGGCTGGCAATCCAGCAGTCAAAGACTCGGGCCCGAGAAGAGATTCTCAAGAGTTTGGATGGAGACCCTTGGGGACGCCCGTATCAGGTAGCGCGCAAGAAGATGCGCGTGATTTCCGCTCCAGTTACAGCGTCACTACCCGAAGGGGTCCTCCAGCGAGTTGTGGAAGGACTCTTCCCAGATCCGGGAGCTTTCACTCCCCCGAAGATGTGTCCTCCTTTGAGAGAGGAACCGTTGGCGATGGCACCTCCCCCCGTCACCGACGAGGAGATGAGTACGGCCCTGGAGCGCCTCCGGGGACGTAAAACGGCACCGGGACCCGACGGGATCCCCGGCCGTGTCCTCTTTCTGGCCGCCAAGCATCTACGTGGCCAGCTGCGGGAACTCTACAACGCCTGCATCAGGACAGGTGAGTTCCCGAAGCGGTGGAAAGAGGGCAGGCTGTGCTTGATCCCGAAAGCGGGTCGCCCTCCCGAGGAACCCTCCGCGTACAGGCCCATCGTGTTGCTAGACGAGGTAGCGAAGGTCTTTGAGAAGATTCTCGCAAGCCGCCTCGTCCAACATCTCAGCACCGAGGGACCTGGACTCTCCGAGGCCCAGTTCGGATTCAGGTCGGGGCGTTCGACCCTCGACGCCCTAGAGAAGCTCAGATGCCTTACGAGCGAGGCGAAGGAGGCCAAGGAGTATGTTCTGGCAGTGTCGATAGACATATCAAACGCCTTCAACAGCCTCCCACACGAGACGATAAGTGAGGCACTTCGATCACAAGGAGTGCCCCCGTACCTCATGAGGCTGCTGGAGGCGTACCTCCGAAGCAGATCCATTATCTGGGAGGGTGAGTCTGGCCAGATCGCAGGTAGGCGACGTGTCGTGTGCGGTGTTCCACAGGGTTCGGTACTGGGTCCGATCCTGTGGAACATTGGTTACGATTGGCTCCTCCGGGAGCCGGTCCTACCCGGGATGGGGGTCATCTGCTACGCTGATGACACCCTCATAACGGCTCGGGGTAGTACCTACGATGAGGTCGTGGAACTGGCCAACGCCGCGACGGCGTTGGTTATCAGCCGTGTCGAACGTTTAGGCCTGAGGGTATCCGTTGGGAAAACGGAGGCCCTCTTATTCCACGGCCGTCGTAGACGAGCACCCCGGGACACGCACGTCGTTGTTCAGGGGACAGCAGTGGCAATTAAGACCCATATGAAATATCTGGGTCTTGTCCTAGACAGTAAGTGGGACTTTGGGGCACATTTTACCCAGTTGGCCCCAAAGTTGCTAGGAACCGCTGCTGCTCTGGCCAGACTCCTGCCGAACGTGGGAGGGCCGGGCGCAACAGTACGAAGGCTTTATGCCGGTGTCCTCCGGAGCATGGCACTGTACGGGGCCCCCGTATGGGTCAATGCACTCCACCGCAAAAACAGGACCCTGCTGAGGAGATCTCAGAGGGTCCTGGCGGTGAGATCCATCCGGGGGTACCGGACAGTGTCATGGACAGCGGCGACACTTCTTGCGAGTGATCCGCCCTGGGAACTCCAGGCGGAGGTGCTCGCAGAAGTGCACCGCTTCCGGAAGGATACGCGTCAGCGAGGAAGCCGGTTGTGTCCGGCGGAAATGAGGAAAGTGAGGGCTTTGGCGACCGAGGCCCTACACGAGAGATGGGGAAGAGACCTCGAATCCCCAGTCGCTGGCACTGAGACGGTGGAGGCGGTCCGCCCCCACCTGTCTCGTTGGGTCTCACGTAAAAATGGGACCCTAACGTTTAGGATGGTACAGATACTTACCGGGCACGGGTGCTTTGGTAAGTATCTGTGCCGTATAGCGGGGCGGGAGCCCACGCCTGAGTGTCACGAGTGTGGCGCACCCTTGGATACGGCCCTCCATACCCTTGTGGAGTGCGCCACCTGGGGACTACAAAGAACCCAAATGGAGAACGTCGTCGGTCCGGTGAGGTCGCTGGAGGACATAGTGAAAGCCATGCTCTCCAGCAAAAGATGTTGGTCCGAGGTTGCCTCATTCTGTGAGTCGGTGATGACCCAGAAGGAGGCATCGGAGAGGCAAAGGGAGGAGAGTGCGTATGCGGACCCCATCCGCAGAAAGCGGCTACGGGGTCGGAGGCGCCGCTACGCACAAAGTCTCCTCCCACCATGATTCCAGCACAGGGGGCCGCGTGGACGAGTGGGGGATCCCGCGGACTTCCCCCCCCTGTTGTTGAAGAGGGTGTCCTTCCCCGCAGGACACCCTGAGTTCGTCGACAAGCGTTGGGGCGTCACAGATGTAGTACCTATTGGTCCAGTTCCTGTGGCGCCCTGTAAAAGCGTGTGAGCTAGGGGCGCAGGTTAGGTTTAGTGGGTAGTTTGACGGCCGACCATCCCCCTTGCCCTCCGTTCGGAGGTCATGGGGGCATACGGTCGATCAAGAGTCCCACACATCCCTCGGCGAGCCTTCCCCCCAGGCCCGAGGATGGTGTCCCAAGAAAAGACATTCCCCCTGCGTCAACAAAAAAAAAAAAAAAAAAAAAAAAAAAAAAAAAAAAAAAAAAAAAAAGGTTTTGTGTAGATCAAAGCGCCAGAACCGACTGTAACCATTCACTATTTATCTTACATATTAGTGAAAAACAGAAGTGAGGTTAGATTGACAAAAACATTAATAACTCGGTAACTATATATTACCGTGCCATAGGAGTTGCAGCAGGAGTAAAGTTTCCTCCCCCCCCCCCTCCCCCTCCCCATTACTTATAATTCCGGGGACATATATGTAAACCACACCCAATACGTTTTATGCATTGTGTAATTTTAGAAAAAAATAGGAATTGTTAGTAAGACGAGCGTGCTGAGTTGCAATCACGTACCGACACCGAAGCAAGCAACGCAGTCGTAAAATCACGAGTATATACAAATTCATGCTTTCAATGAATAAGGCAGGGCTTTTTCTCACGCTTACGATCAGTGACGATCGGTGATGATCGGTCAATTTACTACAAGTTTCTTCGCCGACCGGACGACACCGCGCCGTATGCGGCCCCCTACATGCCATGCGTCGACGCCGCTGTCCGCTTGGCGCCGACGCGTCTTCAATTTTCATGTCAAGATGACGTATAATAGAATCCTCATGGCCATCAACAGGAAAGTAATACTAGAGCTAACCGCTTAGCGCCAAGAAGCTACGGCGCCGATGGTCAGCGTGAAGGCAACCAAACAAAAGTACAGCAATTTAAAGATTAATGATACATTCGTTAAACGCTTACCTTTTAGACACGGCGAAGTAGAGCGGAATATCAGTCCTGGGCTAATGGTGACTCGCTGCTACTGCTGATCTGAATCTGTCCGTTCCTTGCACTATAATGTTGTTTTTCTTAATTTTCAATTGAATACTTTGTCACTGGCTTTAAATTTCAACAATTTTTACTTATAAATTCATGTATTAGAACTAAGAAAGTTCTAGTACTAACGGATTACAAACGGACAACGTTACAGCGTGACAGTTTGAGCGCGAAAGAAAGAATGAAAGAAAAAACCGCAGAAAGCGCGGGCTTGGACCGACGCGCGCGACGCTTTGAACAGGGCTACCAACCTACCAGAGTGTACTAGTGTTGCCCGCGAAATGAGTGATATAATTATTAGCTGAAAATGCCCTTAAATTGCAAATTTACTGGAACTTGAAATAAAAAATAATTTGATAAAACTTTAACTTACAACAAAAGGAACTAACTTCGAAAGTCAAATTGATACCTACGATTTAACTAAAACGGAAAAATAAATATTTTATACAAATTCTTGTAGTTATATTAATGTAATAAAGTAACTCATGAAGTTTCTTCTTTGAAAAAAAATATTTAGGCACGTTGGGCACTTTTGGTAAACGAAAAAAGCATAGAACTCGCGTGACCATCACGCTCTGGTACAATTTTCACTTCTGACGTGTAGTCCTATGACTGACGGGTTTTTAAATTACAGATGTGGGTAGAGCTAGTAGGGCAGCTACTGAAATGCTAAAACGACGGCTATATATCGGAAATCACAGTTCAATTAACATATTCGTGCTGTTTGTCGTTAAGGAATTCTGATGTATGCTTTCCGAACCGTGCTACCTTCTGGGTCACAGGTACTGTACTCGTTTTGGAATTACCAAAACCCTACCCTATTCACTAAATATGTCCTATTTAATTTTAAGGTGTTCTCTGTTATATATTCGGAGTCCTAGGTCTAATATCAAAGAAATTTGCATGGGATTGATGTTAAGCTTTAGATACTGAATCACATTGAATGAGAAAATTTCGTAATCGATTTAAAAACATAGATGTTATGGCTGGACATAATTATAATACAATATTTTTTAACAAAACTGAAATTACACTAAAAGCCAAACAATTGAAGTCAGTGCCAAGTAAAACATAAAAGAACAACAACAATTTAATAAATATAGTAATTTTTGTGTTACCTAACATTGACTTCAAGATGTTGTGGAACAAGTCGCTTAAATATTATTAATTGGTTTTTTGTGACGTCGTTTTTTGTTAATTAAATATCTTTTACGTATTCTCCTCCTTTTTTAAGTCAGTTAAAAAACATGTTTACAGACGAATTGAGAACCTCTTCCTTCTCTGAAGTAGATTAAAAATATATTTATTTTCAAAATATAAGTTATCTTATGGAACCCGTCTATTTGAGTTTTGTTTGTTTCTTTACCTAAATTGTGAAAATTTCGGATGGCTTTTAATTCAGTCATATACTTTTAATTTAGTTAATCAAATTAACTGACATGTCCAGAAATTCCGGATACATGGCAACCCTTTCACAAATTTAAAACTCTAGATTCGCCGTTTTGGCGCAATGCACGGTTATTTCGAATTCGTTAAGTTGGTAGTCTTGCCTGAACCGTATAGTTCCTTCTTTTTTAAAGGTCGATTTACATTTGTATTCGTTAAGTAAAACCGTCGTTTTTGAACAGACATTTTTAGTTAAGTCGTAAGTAGCGGATGAAGTAGAACATACAGGACTTTTTTTTCGCGAGTTAAGTACACCTCGTCCGCGTATGTAGCGCAAGTTACAGGAAAGACATCACACGCCGATTGTCGGTAACATTATCAAAAACGAAATAAGTTAAAAATTTGGCTTAGTTGCATTTTGAACCACTTTCAAGAGTTTCGTACAATTGACGGACGGGACCTACTATTGTCATTTGACTATAAAAAAAATAGTAAAGAAATATATATCTATTTACAAATATGACATTAAGCCTGTAAAATTTATTGTGGACAATACACCTCCCTCGTGGTTCAAGCGCTCTACTAGAGCCATTTGCAGATTTTATTCCGTAGTTTTATACAAGTTCATAGAACGCAAAAATTTCGTGCGGAAACGCTTTGCGTCAAATTTTTAGAATAAAGAATTTAAATCCGATTATAAGTCATTTTTAAAAGAACTCAACGTGATATGCGTCCGTCTTATCGCAATTTTGTGAATTGTCATAATTTTATATCGTCAAACTTATATTTGAAGCTTAGCTCGCATACAGCACACGTTTGAACACAACTTGTTACTTAAGCGCAAGTTCTCTAACTTACCTCGCTACTTAACTAATGAAAATGTAAATCAACCTTAAGAAATAGAACAGTCTCGAACAAAATATTCGGGTTCCTTCGGTCTTTGTCGGGCGCGTTCGACGTGTGGGTAGACGGCGCCGTGGCGTCATGCAGTCGCGCTTTTGCATTGCCGATTTGCCGCCAAATTGTTAAACAAAATGATCTTCTGCATGGCCAGCTCTCATTCATCCAAGTATTTTCTTTCTAGTTTAAATGTAAAAGGCAGGGCCTACATTTACGTAGGTACCTACATCAAAATAGTACGTAGGTTTCTTTTCCCCTCAGGATAGACTAGACGTGTTGCTGGAGAGGTTCTTTCACCATGTCTTTTCTCACAGCCATGATACGTTACGAAACGGCAGTATAGTGTAGGTCGCCTCGGATCTCCGATCCCGATTTTTCAGATGTCCAGCGAATGGGGCACGGTTCAGCTAGTAAATTATAAATCTTTATTGAGATATGATTGGTACCTATACATACAAACTTTCATCCCCTATTTCAACCCGTTCTAGTTTGATTTACCTTTTTGTAAACTACGTAAACGACCAAAACTATATAAACTTTTGTTTTGACTAGGGGTAATCCGATTGAGGACCAGACGCGACAAGAGAAGAACGTTGGTAGAATAGTTCGCTACCCGTGTGTGGAATACTGTAAGATATACACGTTCCTAGACATTATTGTGTTTATTACGTTTAAACCAATAAATAATGCAAAACACAACAATAATAATGCGATAAATCTTCGCAAAGACGGACGGAGGGAAGCCCTACGCAATAAGTGCACATCCCCGTATTGCTTCTGAGAGCAAACAGCAAGTTTCCCAGACAATACCGGACTAAGTCAAGATCGTATTCGCTTGAGTGTAGAAGTGGACCGGATTACCTACAATTCCATTATTGCAAGTCTTGTGAAATCCCTCGACGATTTTAAACGAATTTACGTATTTTCTAAAGTACTTCGCTTTTACATAACTTACTTTAATTTTAAGTATTTTCTTTTCTTTTCATAGTTCTGTAGCCATTTACACAGCAACCAAAGGGTATTTGCCGCCTGTAGGCTATTCAAATTTTGCCACCACCACCGACCTGTACAGTTCGCTACCCTAATTCACACTCATGTTAATTAGATATTTTTGAAGTGATAACTTCTTATGGGAGGCTAAACCGCTTCGTTACGTAACGCGTTACGGCGCCAATCTGTCTCTAATTAAACAATTTCGATATTAAATAGTTCAACTTAGATTAGTTTAACACTTCACTTCTGTCGGATGTCCCGAGACTCACACGTTCTTTTATATATTTTACAATGCAATTGTGACTTTATCATTTGTGCACTATCATCTTATTACATCGTGCCTTTTTTTCGTAATTCGTAGATTGTGTGCGTGCATGTGTGTGTGTTGTGTGATATCCTGTCGTAGCCAAAGGCGAATTTCAGATTATTTAAGAATAAAAAATAAAATCATTACCGTGGATTGAATCTCTATACCTGTACAAATATTATAAACGCGAAAGTTTGTAAGATTGTATGTATGGATGTATGATTGTTACTCTTTCACGCAAAAACTACTGAATGGATTCTGATGACACTTTACAATAATAAAGCTTACACATCAGAATAAAACATTGGCTACAATGTATAAAAATAAAGTGTGAATTATCCAAAATATAACGATTTACCATCACCACGCGGGTGAAACCACGGCCGCAGCCAGTAGGTAAGTATATATCAATATGATAATTTAAGATTTTTTATGTGGAAAGTGACTTCATATGTATAACTTCATAATCAGCAACAATTAGCTATATTTCTTTCTTTCTTATATAAAACTAGCTTTCCCGGCAGACGTCGTCCTGCCCGGTAAAAAATAGGGGTTGATCGTAGGGGTTGAAAATTTAGGGTTGTATGTATTTTTGTATGTTGTATCATAAAAAAATAGAAATTAAAAATTTTGTCTAAAAAATAAAAAATGAAATTTAGGGGTGGACTACCCCTAACATTTAGGGGGATGAAAAATAGATGTTGGCCGATTCTCATAGATACCGGATAAGCACAAAAAATTCATCAAAATCGGTCAAGCCGTTTCGGAGGAGTATGGCAACGAAAACTGTGACACGAGAATTTTATATATTAGAATGTATTATTTTGTTGATTTCTGTAAGAAGTAAAAATAAAATTGCAGAAACAGCTTTTCATGTCATATATAGTAGCAAAACCAGTTACTCTATTGTCTTTGTCTTATTTTCCATGTGTCATGTCTGTCGAAGTACCTAATACACAAGTCTGCTACCGAGAACCGTCTTTATTCTAATATAAACCCTCCAAAACCACGCCTACCATATCGACAGACATGTCTACCCGTATGCCCGTTCTTTAAATATCATACCCATTTTTCATAAAAACATTGCTATCACGCCTCTTTCCCATTGGGGTAGGCAGAGTCGACTGATCTCTGCCTGCGACGATACTTGTCTTGTACTTCAATTACATACATACATAACTTCACGCCAGGTCCCTTGCGGGGCAAGCACGAACAACCGAGCGCCATTTAGGCTTATTCTTACACACCTCACTTGCTTTTTTGACATTCATAGCTCTTGTCATACACGCTCGTCTGTTCTTAACGCTCCTGACATCACCTTCAACTACTTTCGTTAAACTCTTTGTACGACTCTTTTACATGTGCTTGCTTTAACAATTCTGCTATTTGATCATGGTGTGTACGACGCGGTCATTGTTTTCAAGGGTGTTCTTTTATGTGAACATTATTATAAAACCTATCGGAAAAATGTGTTAACTACCCAATTAACATTTACTGATGGTGAAGGTAAAATGTTGTGATGAAACCTGCACATCGAGATGACCGATGTGTCAAACCTGCCAAACCGCCTTGGACAAGCGTGGCGGGTATACTGTCCATTCCCCAATAGTGGGAGGCCCGAGTCCAGCAGTGGGACAATAATGGGCTTTTATATATATAACCGCTTCTTCTACTTTCCCAGTGACTAGAATTACTTTGGAAGCGATGATAGACTCGCGGATTTCAATAGATCGTTACGACCGACAAAGACCAATTCACACCTTTTCGGCATTTTGACTTCTTTTGTTTACTTTGTGTTTAAATTTGTAATTAAAAACATATTCTATTGTGTATTGTAATCCTTTGTGGTAGAGATTAGCCAGGTGTGATTCTTGGAAATTGTTGTTACGCGGTCGACTATTGTGTCGAGACATATTGGATAGCTTAGTATAAAGGAATGCCCGAACGGAGGGGTGAGGCAGTCTAGCGAGACATGATGTGTACATTCAATAAGCTAATAATGATAATGATGGACTTTGCGCGTGTTATTGTATCGTGCATCACGTTAGTACTGGTTGCGTCCAGTTTTATTTGTACCTGTGTTATACGTGTTAGTACAGTTCTAGTAAATTCTATAGTAATTCCAACAGCATTTTAATTCGAGTCCCGTAACTCGTAACAATATAATATTTAACATTCCATATTGAAATATAACTTAATATTAAGTTTACTTGTAATTGTTACAATGGTTAATAGATAGGGATGCATTAGAAGCCCTTATACGAGATTACACGGTTTCGTAGTTGGATGTTGTGGGCTTGGGAGGGCCTCGCAAGACGCGCGGCGGGCGCGGCTCGATCCGTCAGGCTGTCGCGCGGTCGCCGCTACACGGTTCTGCACTTAACTTCGCACCCGTACACATGTCGAGGCGTTGAGGGCCCGCTTGCCACTTGTTAGTAGTTATGAAGGGCCCACACTGAGTGGCCGCCGGTCATCCCGCGACATACACCAATTATGAGCTCATCATGACAGATAGCCCGACCGCTCTGCGAGGAACTGCTGTTAGAATTCATACAATTCAAACATGATCTTATTCATATTGAGTTAGAGTAACTTTATCACCATTGTCATCATGTAAGAGCTGTGCTCTTGGAATCAGTGGAGTCTCCTCCGATCTTCTCATTTTGTTTTGAACTTTAAGTCTAAATGAGCAAGAGGTAGAAGTTAAATGCCAATCTCACTACAACACAACGGCTTCGGGTTCGAATCCTCCATGTTAAGTATCGTAAACGAACTTTCAGTTATATACGATGGTCTAGGTGGCATGGCTCGGCCCTAGAGTAGTACGTCGTAAATTATATAATACAAGCATAATTTGTTTAACTTAAAGATACAAAATGAGTACCACTATCTGCCGATTTGTTTAAAGAAATATACTTTCACATAAATTCCAAAAAATCGCCCAGGCATTCTTGAATAGCATGACAAAGACAAATATTAACAGAGTACCTATCAAAGGCTTCGCACATTATCGGACTTAAAAAATAATTAATTGACTATTTTCTTTGTGTTCTTTATCTTTGATCATTGGGGATACGTTTATATGATCTGAGTCTCAGATGTAGAGGATCTGGCATTAAGCGCCTCGTCCACGGAGAGAGAATAGAACTAGACAGCTTGGAGACTAATCTAATCTATTCTATTAGTTTCTACGTACCTACACGAAGAGATCATTAGAGCGCCCTATTGCAGTTTTTTGTCCTATCGTAAGGTAGCTCTATCATAGTGAAATATTGACCTGCGTACACTACACTACTCGTAGACTAAATATTCAGTCACGATATACATTCAGTCATAGGTCTCAGTTGAAAGCATGTCGCGGTCACGCATAGCTGCTGCGATTGTGGTTTCTTTGTCATTGAAAAAGAAGAATAAGGAAAAGGTTAAATGAAGCTGCTGGGTTAACCAATGGATACTAGATCGATCAAAACAAAGAGCATAGAGTAATTTAATACAGGAATTGAAAGCAAAAGATGTACCTAATATTGTATAGAAATGTCCTTCGCGTAGCGCCGTCAGATTATCAGTTTCTTTGATAAGTTCTATTATCAAACCAAAACTTGAAAAACCAGATACTGTGATGCGAAAAGTGATAACTGCTGAAGAAAGATTGACCTTGCCCTAACTAGACTGATTCAGGCCTGTAGATAATTCGAGAGCTCTCTATTCGTATCGCTTGTCTCGGTAGTGATACTCTAGCTAGGGTCGATTCACTAATATGTACTTACACGTCGTAGATTGCCTTGTGAGAGTCGCTCTCCGTTATTTTAATCTAATGTGGACGAGGCGCTTTAGTTTCATGCAGATAGAGCGATGGGGTCTATGCGCTATTTTTGGTGCGACATTGTTAACAGATAACATATATTTATATGCACTAACTAGTTGCACCGTGAAGTGTGCATGTTAGGAGTCATTAAAAATTCTCATGCACCCACGCACAAACGCACGCATATCAAGGTTTGATTAAGCTTTGTAACTTTGAATTCACTCATATACGCAGAAAGACTTAGTAGTGCCTCCTACGAGAACGTGCGCAATTTCTCCGTGCAGCGTTATTGCTCTAATATATTTGACAGGGGTTCCCGCGCCCACTTCGCTCGGCGTAAAACATTTAAAACTTTTTTGTTTTATTAAGCTATTCAAATATAGCCCATGCTAATTCGAAATAATGTAGCTTTTTATTGGTGAAAGAATTTTCAAAATACAATCAGTAGTTACCGGAGATTACCTCGAAAATTCAAACTCACAATCTTTATTGTTTAATATTATTATTATCTTAGATTATATTATACTTTTATGATTAATATATAGTATAAATATAGTTAATCTATCTGTACTATATAACTAGAACTATACAAATAATAATAGTTCTATAATTACTAGTACTATCTATCTATATTATTATTACGTGAAGCATTTTTGCTTCACGTAATAATAACGTTGTACGTCTTTTTACAAAAATTGCGCGAACGAAGAAGTGTGAAATTTCGCACACTTATAGTTTATATAGAGGTGTGCAGAATGATAATTTATTTATCTATTAAATTATGAATAAAAATGCTCCAAATCAATAAAAAAACATTACACACACTACTATTTAAGTATTTAACACACACACACGCATATTTATACTCGTTGTTTATTGTTAAAGTCAAATTAAACAGCCTTTGCGAAATCTGTGATTATGGAAGTATAGTGTTTGACAAAAGAACCTCAATAATGTTCAAAGTTATAATTTAAAGTAATTGTTATGGTCGAATTTCGATTACGGGCGACCATTAATACTATAATTAATTATGTAATTCTAACAGCGTTTTTTACAACGTTATAAACAAGACGCATTTAGCCAGAGCCGCTAACATAATTATACCAGGTTGTGTATTGGATATTAAAGAAAGTGCTTAAGTATATTGCATCACTAGGATTTGCCTGCGACATTCCCACGAAATTCCCGCAGGATTCCCAGGACAGAAAGAATCACAGCATAAAAAAAAATTAGCCATCAGTTTTAGTGATAACTATATCGGAAAAAGCCAATTTTTATGTACTCGAACCAATTTTAACCGCCCTCGGGATTCCCGGGATAAAAAGTACCACACATTTTATTACATGAAATTTGCTATCGATCGGCTTTGCAAATAGCAATTCTTTTCAATTTGGTAATTTTTAGTAATTCCCAGAAAAATGCCCGCGAGATTCCCAGGACAAATAGTAGTGCGTATTTTAAGTTAGGTGGAGTTTTGGTTTTGAACCCACTCGCATCAGACCTGTGACTGAATGGCCCATTTTAACCATGATTTATTCAATATTGTCCTCATTTAAATAAACATTTGATGTAATTATCTCATAATATTTTTTTTTCTTGTAATTAATTGTTTGAGCCAAAGTTTTTAAAGTGAAACTTCTTTATCGGCGTTGGGAAAAAATTTACCGTCACTTTTTTCGGTTACGCGCCATCTTGTTTTCTTGCCGCTACCACGGTCGATTCGACCGTTGTAGGGGCTTTATTTATTTAACCAATTTCTGTAAATTTGCATATAGTAGATCATTTTTCGAAAAATAAGGTTACGTGTGTACACTAGTACACGCACACATTTTCTTTTATCAAGTACTAGCGGCCCCACAAGACTTTGTCCTGCTTTGTAAAAATAAAAATCTAGAACCCGATCTCAGCGCCACCTACCGGTCCCAATGGGATAAAAAGTATCCTATGTCCGTCTCCTGGTTCCAAGCCACCGCCCACAGAGTACTTTATATATACTGGTACCACCGCCCCACCAATTTTCAGCCAAATAAGTACAGCCGTTCTTGAGTTATAAATAGTGTAACTACCAAACAAAGAGGAACTAGCTCGGAACAATAGTGTTGCAGTCTTATTGGTGTTAAACCTATTTTTCCCATAGAACAGAATTTTGAATGTGATTTTTATTTTTATATGTCAAATTTTTTGTTAGTTTTGTCGAGTGAAAATTATTGAGAGATACACACGTTTAAATATTCATTGTCGTGTTTATTTAGTTTATATATATTTAAATAACACAAAAGCAGAATATTTCTTTATAAAAATTATTATATCTCTCTTCAACGACCACAACAAATAGGCTACATCATCGTCATTTTGTGTTTTATATTTGAGAATATTGATTTATTTCAAGTTTCCCAAATACATAAAATAAATACTTTAAATAGGAAAGGATATTAAATAAATACACATATTCATAACTTCGTTGTAACTTTATTAAAGTATTTTAATATAGATATAATTTATAATCACAATTGCGTCACATCACAATAAATTGATCGGAAACCTACTTATACTCATAAGCAGGGTTTTTTGTAGGGGCACTCTTAAAACAAATTTCAAAAATGTTATTATGACAATTTTTCGTAAATTGCCATAAATACTGAAAAAAAATAATGTTGGTAACCTTTAGAAAAAAAAATAATAATAATAGGTTTTTTGGAGTGGAGCTACAAACAAAAAATTATAGTTACAACTTGCCCCAAAAAAGAAGTGACAAAAAAAGCCTGCCTATAAGTTTATATTTATTACAATTTAAAAAAAAAAACAAACGACGAATTCAAAGTAAGTACTATAGATATATCCCTAGTGTGTAAAAGATACTCTGGATACAAATTCAATGAACTCCTTAAATTGCTTTGGAAGCAATGATTTTCAATCAATCAGTAATCAATAATTAACTTACATATTATTTACATTTTATTTTCAAATATCAATTTTCATACAAACACCAGGCTATTTTTAATAAGCAGGCAAAGCGGATTTGTGAAAAAGCAGTAATTTCAATAAAAACCGCTAAAATATAGTAAAAACTGGCACAATTGTCATTTGTAAATTACATTCTAATCCACGCCGAAACTGTCAGAGGATTATAATAAAAAAAGCGCTAAATCATTTTTTTGCGCATTAACAAAGATGGAAAATTGCGAGACTGACATCAGGAACTATAGTTATTTTAGAAATGAATACAGTATTGAATTATGGATAGGTAAAATACGTAGGTATCAAATAATATGACAATCTGGGACAAATCTCTATTACGTATATTATAACCACTGAGCTGAATTGAAAAATCGCCAATTTCCAGCCTATAAAGTACAAAATATACTCCATCAATATTAAAGCCATACTAATAATATCAGCATAATAATACTTTAAAATGTGTTGTCTATATACGGTGAAACCTTATTATAACGAACCTCAGTATAACGAATTCCTCGATTTAACACACTGTTAGAAATCTCCTAGAACCAACCGTAATAGTTATGTAAAGTTACAAATTAACAAATTAGTAAACAAATTATAATGTAAAGGTTTATTAAATAAACTCTTACATTACAATTTAGTAAAAAAAAACCCTCATTATAACGAATTTGCGATCAAGTAAAAAGAATAATTAAACCTCTGCGTAACGATTTTTGTTAAAACACACAAACCATGAATAAAATATCCTACCATACCATGTAATAAGAATTTAACAAACATTTACTTTTACTTTAAGGCCGTTAAAATACCTTATAATAAATTAATTTTTAGTACTGTAAGTGAAATAAATATCAAAGTGCTCGCATTACTAAATATTTTTTTTTTAAGTTTCGCTTAACTTACCTCTTTATAACAAACCTCATTTTAATAATTTTCTCGATACAACGAATACTTTCTAATCTCCTTCAGATTTGTTATATCAAGGTTAATGAAACAAACTTCCTTTTTTACACATTAACAAGCATTGTGTTTATATTCGATATTGATGTAGTATATGCCCTTCATAAAATATAGCGAATTTTTCAACTAGAGTATATATAAACTATTTTAGAAGATTTTCTTGAAACATTTATCTTAAAGCACTCTATTCGCCTTTTATGACACTTCGTTACAATATAGTGTTAAAACCTAGAAAAATAATAACACAAAACAACCCAATAATAAGGCTTACACTAAAAAAATCTAAAGTACAAAAATAAGTGATTCATAATTGTCTTTTTAAAAGAATGTTTCATTTAACAAATGAAATAAAATTGCCACCAAATTGTACAATTACTAATAATAATAAAATATATTTATAAGTAACAACATGACAAAAGTATGATATATATGCTGCGTTCCACAAGAGGCTCACGTTCATGACCGTAATTATTCACATCAAAAACCGTGACAAACAGACAACTTACCTATGTATCAGAAAGCATGTCATTAGTAACATAACAATAACATAGTATAACATTTTCTTAAGTTTTCGCGACTAGTATACATAACAAAGCAAATATTAGATAACATGAATTTCCAAATTATAACAGCAAAAACTTAAGCAGTGTGTAAATTTTAAATTCAGTTATCAAATAATATATAATAATAATAATATTTAAGCCATAAGCCGTATGCGAATAATAATTACATTTTTGTAATGGGAACAAAAATATTTGTGAAAAATTACCTAAAATATTACAGTAATTAACATAATGTACATTTTTTTCATAACTACCTTCGAATCAAAATCTAATAACTCTAAGTAACGAAAATGAAGTACAATTTAAATAGCACTTGTATCTGTTAAGATTAATTCAAATTATATATATTATTTAGATTTCGCGTATTCATGTGAGAATTCATAATATGACTCATACAAAAATAATAGCTCTACTTCATGTAAAGTAATTTGTAAGAGAGCCACAGATAAGCAGAAAACTAGCCCTAATTCCACAATAAGAAACTTAACCCAATTAAAAACTCAAAAATATATTAAATGTAATCTTATTGTATATAAAATCGCATACCAACTCGATTCAATAAATTTGATTTTTTGGTGCTTTAAGTTCAAATTAATCGTATATAATAATATAAGAAAATAGCAACACTCATTGACATATGTCAATGAGTTGACATGTGTCAATGAGATGACATATGTCAATGAGTGTTGAATGAATTCATACAAAAATATAATCGAACAAGTATAATTTGTATATCCTGTGCCAAGCTCTAGGTATGTTGTCTTTGACAGTTAATTTAGGAATGTCATAAAGCTTGGCGCACACTGGACATAATAATATTACGACAATTGGACCTACTTATGCAAAACGGAACCTACCCACATACTGACAGGTTTGAGAAAGAGCCGTTTTTATTAAAATTTTGCATACTGAAAACTGTGTATATTTTAGAGAAAAAAAAATATTTTATATTATAATTTTGGATATAAAAAATGTGTCTATATTTTGAAAAAAAAAAGAATATTGTATATTAAAATTTTGGATATAAAAAAATGTGTCTACATTTTGGAAAAAAAAGAATATTGTATATTATATTTTGTGCCATATATTCAAGTAAAATTTTAATTTAAATAATTTCAAATTGGATTACCAATGGATCTTGTTAGTTTATTATACTTTTGGTGTTTTGTGGGTTAGCTACTTTGTGACAAAAATTCTGTAAATGTCAGATCGTTATGATTCTTATTGAGTCGATAGAAGGTGCATTTTGAAAGCCTTCTGCATCCTCAATCCAATTTTGGCATGTTTGTGGATTGGTTCTGTTTTGCATAAGTACGTCCAATTTAAGTTGCAATTCGCTGTGTTGACATAAAATTTTAGATTAAAATAAGTCAATACACGTTTTCATATTATATATCAAATAACATTTTTGTTAGGAGTTGGGCCACCTGCATACCCTTTATAGACAAAGCACATTTACTACCTGCCGCGGCGTTTGAGCTCATTACATCGAAACTGTTTTATGACTATCTTCTTTTGTTTACTTTGTGTTTAAAATTCATAATCAGAAGTAGCCCATTGAGTATGGTGATCACTGCCAGATGTCTCGTATTTGAAATACAAGCTGGTTCTATGAAACTCTACAAGCGGTCGAGTGTGTCAAGACGGAACGTGACGGAATTTGCGCGTGTTATTGAATCGTGCAGTTTGTACTGGTTGTGTCCAGTTATATTTGTACCTGTGTAATATACATTTGTATAGTTCCAATAAACTTTATAGTAAATTCAAGGGCTTTTGTTATCGATATAATTTGAAAAAAACTGTATGAAATTTGTATGACATATTTTAATCTTAAGTATCAAATATAATATTGACTTTGATATCTTTAATTTTGTTCCCACCCTAAGGACCTGTCGACGGCGGTCTTCCATTGCTTGTACCTCATATCCCTTTCGTCGTCACTGATGCTGGGGACGTAGGTGGTGCCGCTGGTCATGGGGATGGCGACCCCCTGCCTGGAGGCCTCCACCCCCCAGGAGGCCACCAGAGCGGCCCCCAGGGCCGTGCTCTCAGTGAAACCGGCCTTTATCACGTTGATGCCGATCAAATCTGCCTGCATTTGCATCACGAGGGAATTCGAGGTCATGCCTCCGTCGACCTGGAAAGTAGATAGATAACACCTTAGGGCCTTACTTATAATAATCTCATTAATAAATGATTAGCAATCTCTTAAATAAGAGACTCTTAAGCCCCTAATCAATGGCTGTTTCAAATAAAACCTGCCATCTTGCCTCTTAGCAGTCACTTAAACTACCTCTCGATGTTGGTTATTTTGACAGTCATTTATGAGTTACTTCACCACCACCTCTTAACCTTAAGAGGAGTTTATGGGTAAGATTTTCGTTAATCAGTTGCTGAGCAGTTTCTTAAAATTTAACAAACGATTATAAGTAAGGCCATTAATGTACACTATTACGGAAAACTTACGAACTAGTATGGATCTACTTATGCAAAATGGAACCAACCCACATACTGACATTTTTCAGAGAAAGCTGTTTTTATTAAAATTTTGCATACAAATAATGTGTCTATATTTTGGAATGTCCATGTTAACCGCTTTCCATCAATTAGGCCGTCTGCCATTCAGCTGAACTCATACAATTAAATAAAAATCAAACGTATAATAAGATGCAGCGAAACTTTGTATTCGCGAGTGATGTCACCTTGACAGTCTTGATATTTGCCTACATCGCCAGGGAACATGTAAAAATGCCTTCTTTTCGTGATCTAATTTAAATAACATATATTGGACGGTTATCGGTCATTTGTCTCGTCTTGTCATGTGACTGACAACTCAAGGTAAAAGAGGTAATGTATTAGTGCCTTTTTATACGTTTTAAAATTCATATGCTAACGACACATAAATATTTAGGTATATTCGTTCATTTATTCCTGATTTCAAGGTTTACAAGATGGACTGTTATTTTTCAACACCGTAATAAATATGTATTGACGAGGATCGAGTTTGTACATGCAATGTAAATCTTACATATTTCCATTTTGATTTTAAAGTATCGATTTGTAAAACAAAAAAAAAAATATTTCGATATTATTACGACCGACAAAGAACAATTCACACCTGCAGTTTATTGCCTTTCGGCATTGGAAATTCTTTTGTTTACTTTATGTTTAAAATTTGTGATTAGAAAAACATCCTATTGTGTATTGTAATCGTTTATGGTAGTCCTTAGCCAGGTGTGATTCTTTTAATATAATTGTTATGCAGTCGAGTATTGTGTCGAGACATATTGTATTGGTGCAGTATAAAACAATGTCCAACTAAAAGATGAGGCAGAGATCGTCAAAGCGATAACGCAAGCGAGGCAAGACGTATGTACATTTAGTGACGGACTGCGCGTGTTATTGAATCGTGTATTACGTTTGTACTGGTTGTGGCCAGTTATAGTACAGTTACAGTTTGTCCCTGTGTTGTACGTGTTTGTATAGTTCTAATAAATTATATAGTAATTCCAACGGCATTTTAATTCGAGTCCTGCGTAGCTCGTAACAATAATGATTTTTTGATATAAGTGCTGTATATACTTTCATATGCATTAAAAAAAAACCGGTTACTTTAACATTACAAACAGACGCTTCAATTTTATTTATCTGCATAGATGACATACAGCGCATTCCTTTAGTAGCTCACAACGCCCAAAATGCTCCGTCAGCCATTCCACATGGCGACCGCGATCACGTCATTAATGAAGTAATAATTTGTGATCACGCAACGCTCACATCGACCTATATCAAGAGCTGGGTCGGATGTTCGTTCCACAAGAGCTTATGATTGTAACGTCCGCAAGCAAGTGGAACGGAAAAAGGTGGAAAAGACATATACCAACCCCAAATAATTGGGAGTAGTTGAGAGTATGGGAGTTGCATGCGTCTAGTCATTGCAGCGGACAACGAACTACTGGCTAGCGCAACGCCGGAGCGCGCGTATTAATAGTTGCTCTATCTCGTTCGCACGTCATCCGTCACACCCACACACTTGTTGACTTGTTAATATTTATACTTAAGGTTACCATTTACAAAATAAATCAGTTCACGTCAGCACTCATCATCATTTAAGCTTTACCTCTCGCTGCTACTAGAGAAAAGAAAGAGAGAGATAGTAATATTTCTGATTGAATATGAAAGAGTTACCTTCAAAACTTGAAGTGGTATCCCGCAGTCCTCATTCATGGCATCCAATATGTCCTTCACTTGGAAACAAACTGCCTCGAGTGTCGCCTTCACTATGTGGTTGGAGTTCGTCTCCTCCGTTATACCACAGATTACACTGAAATTAAAAATTGATGAAATTTATTTCCTCATCACATAGCAAGAGACATGGTGATGAATTGTATGATGATATATACCAAAAAAAAGTCTCGCGATGGCACCAAACAGATGCATTTCATAGATACACTACCAGAAATTACATACACAGTAATTACATATACATACAATTAATATTGTTACGACCGAGCTGCCGACAAAGGCAAATACACACCTGCAGCTCTGTAGAAACACATTTTAATACCTTTACTTCTTTTGTTTAGTTTGTGTTTAAAATTTGTGATTAGCAAAACGGCCCATTGTGTACTGTAATCTTTTAGGGCGGCCATTAGCCAGGTGTGATTCTAGGATATTCGGTCCACGCGGCCGTGCAGACATATTGCATCCGTGCACTATAAAGCAATGCCTCGATTGATGGACTAAGCAGTCGAGCGATAACCACAAGCGGAGCGAGACTTGTGTTAAGAAGACAAGTTTAATTACATCATTTTCACCTTTGTTATTAATCCAAAAGTCTAAATGTATAACCACTAAAATTATAAAAAATAAAATAACGGTCAGTTATGTTTCCACGACTATAAAAGCGGAATTTTCGGCCGGCATGATTTTATTATCAATCCAGCCGTCGAACAGAGCTCCGAAGTGGTTCACCATACCTGCTAAGAAGTTAATTATTGTTCTTATTATATACCTATACCAGTTTGAATTATGTACAAATTTAATTGTTACTATGTCTGAATATTACCATACGATTAAATTAGCAACTATTGTTATTTTGCTATTACGTGCATTGTGTTGTGTAGAGTTATATTGGTAGCTGTGTTATACTCTGACTCGTAAGAACATAACGACGATGCTATAGACCAGGGGTTCCCAACCTTTTGGTCAGGAACCACTATATAGGTATAATAAAAATAAACTGTAATAATCAACCCCACCTTTAATTAAAAACTGAATAATAAAAATCGTTGCAGACGATACACGTTCAATTTTTAGTAGGTCGCAGATGTCTAGACCTATTGTTATATTGTATTGTCTTCGTCGAGCCGATAGCCCCGAGGTTCAAGCGGGCCACCGGCGCTCCTCTCATTCGGCGCACATGGCGACCACTGGTTGGGAACCACCGCTATAGACTACTATATAGACGTACCCGCGCGCGTCCTGCCGCCAGTAGGGCGCGTAGAGGCCGCTGAAGGCCGGCACGAACACGACGCTGCCGTTGCGCGCGGCGCCCTCCGCGATCGCCTTCGACTCGTCCGCGTTCTCCAGCAGGCCCATGTTGTCGCGCAGCCAGCCCAGCGCCGCGCCGGCCACCGCCACCTTGACACCCGCCCACCATGCATTTCACTTGCAATGGATGTACACAAACAAAACGCCAACTACACGGCACGTAGCGTCTCGTCCGCTCGGCGGTTGCGCGGCGACTGCGCCGCAGTGAGCGGCTCGCGACCCCCTCCCCGCACTCCCCGCCACCGACACGTTTATCAAACACTAGCTTCTGCCCGCGACTTCGTTCGCGTGGAATAGTTTAGAAAAGTAAGTTAAAAAAAACGCCGCAATTTTGAAACATTCTTCATTGGTGCTCCGCTCCTAGTGCTTTAAAGCAGTGTTTTTCAACGTGTGGGTCGCGACCTCCTGGGGGGGTCGTGAAGCTTCTTTAAGAGGGTCGCGAAGCTTCTATAGCGGAGTTGCAAAAGGTTGGGCAAGTATTTATCCGTACCCTAATTATGAAAATAAAGAAATATGTTGGATTGAATATTTGACACAATATAATAACACATTAAAAAAAAGTAACGGGTAGGGGGGGGTCGCGAAATATTTCTTCATAGTAAAGGGACCGTGTCATGAAAAAGGTTGAAAAACACTGCTCTAAAGCATGATAGTATATAGCCTATAACCTTCCTCGATAAATGGGCTATCTAACACTGAAAGTTCCTGAGATTAGTGCATTCAAGCAAACAAATAAATTCTTCAGCTTTATATATTAGTATAAGATTTAATGTTGAACAATGATTTTGAGTCATAGCAATCCTATTTCTGTTCATGCTTCAGTGTGTATATCCATCTCCGTTCCCCCAAAACTATGGTTTACTTTACGAAGATGCCGCATTGTGTCGTCGGATTTCTTTTGCGGTGTTAAAATAAACAAGCATGTAAGAAATAATTGATTGAAGCCTAGCCTAGAATAAATGGAGATTCGAAATAGTTATAATTCGACATATATTGATATAACAACTCAAACAGAAGATAAATTAAATGGAATATTACCGATCCCTCCAAGGCATAGCAGGGTGGTTCATTGCTTCCCAGCTGATAGGCCACAGTGGTCAAGAGCCCTCGGCTGGAGTTGACCCTTATGTCTCCAGTGTTGTAGAGCACGAAGCAGCCCGTCCCGTATGTGGCCTTGGCCTGCCCCTTCTGAAGGCACATCTGACCCACCAGCGCAGCCTGCTGGTCCCCGAGACATCCTGCTATCGGGATCCCACTAAGAGGCCCATCTGATATGTAGCCATAAACCTGGAACAATTTAATACTTAACTATACTAGGGCCAACGAGAAGCGATACCAAATGTAAACAAAACCAATGCAAGGTCATTAGAAAATACAGGGGTGCGTAACTTTTTGAAAGTTGTATTATATATTTTAGTAGACAATTTATTTATTAATATGTTATTCTAAAAAGGTAACAATTAATATAAAGAAATTGAGTTGAAATGAGAATAATAATAATGTTTATGGAAATGAGGATAAAAGTGAAACATTTTTTTTAAGAAATCATCGTTTTATTCAGTCTGACGCCGATTGTTCTGAGTCTGTAGAATCAGAATCTGTAACATGTATAATGAATTTATCCATCACGTCATCTACAATAACATCAAGTTTGAAAAACTTCTCTTCTTCTTTATGAACGTGCTCCACGCATTTCTTCCACCGATCAGGCGTGACTTTCGCCATACCCTCACTTAATAGTGCCTTTACTTTTGCAAATTGCAACGTAGTATTGTTTCTAGCTACGTGCCCCTTTACATCAGCCCAAATCGACTCAATTGGGTTTAATTCACAATGATAGGGAGGGAGTCTTAGTACTTCGACGCCATATTTCTTTGCCAATTCGTCTACGACATATAATTGATATTGGTTCTTCACCATTACTTTTCATCGAAACTGATATTTTTGTTACGAAGCCACTGCTGAATGTTAGCCTTCAACCATGTTGAGCTGGGTGTTTTTTCCTGTCGCCTAGAGTGGTAAGGCGCGTTATCCATGACGACAACTGCATTCTCGCCTAACTTGGGCAATATCTTCTCAAACCAGTTTTCAAAATGTGCAGCATCCATTGATTCGTGATAATCACCGGTGCCTTTGGATTCAAACACCCAGCTACCGTCTTCCACAAAAGCATCTTCGTTTCCAATGTGCCGTGTGTTTCCGATTAGTCGCCGGCCCTTTGAGGTAGAATTCTTCGCACCTGTACTAAGACCTTCTAAAAACGCTCGCCGTTTTGATTTTATTTCGGTGTCAACCCAGGTTTTATTAACAGTGTGACCTGAAAATAACATACAGGATACAATAAAACATAGGCAATACTACAAATAATAATCTTACACAATCTTTCAGGCAGAAATACTTAGTTTTGATTATGCGTTAAAGGATAATAAAACTTAAAATTACTAACCTGCGTTCACCCATGTTTCATCCATATAAAAAATACGCCGATTCTCCTCTCTGTACTTCTTTATTTTATGTAAATATTTTCGTCGCCACAATACAATGTCATCTCTATCAATCGGTGCATTATTTCTTTGCCTCTTGATATACTTAAACTTTAAATGTTTTAATATTTTTTGGAAAGTAGTCCTTTTGAAATTTGGTAGTGTATCGTCTTCATTAATATCTGAAAGTACTTTTTCCACTGTAGGTAGTTCGCCTTTAATAAAGAAAGCATGTACTTTTTTGCGTATGGCTGATTTAGTAAAATCATCGATTTTGTCACTAAACGTTGGTCTAAGTTTGGTGGTGACAGGAGGAGAAATTTCGCCGTGTTCTTTATAGTCCTTGAGGATTCTATATACTGATGCAACGCCGATACCTAAAATACTAGCTGTTTTCTGCGCCATCTCTTTTTTGTAGGGGTATTTATCCTTAGGCCCAGTTTCTTTAACATATTTATAGGTGTTAATAACCATATTTTTTTAATTTACCGTAAAACTAGTCACCTGAAATTGAAAATTAAATTAAAATGATATACTTTATTCACGTGCATTTTTAATAAATTAAAAAAGTTTTATTATTACAGTTGTTGTTTTTTAAATAACTTTAAAGTATACTGTATTTAATATCTATCAGCTAAAATTCAAATATCAATGCAATGGTAAAATATTTCCTGTACATACCTTTGGGCGTTTCTTTTCTGGAGAACTAAAATCTGTTGATTTATCTCTCGAAGTACTCGGTTGTGGCTCCATCATTAACCACTCTTAATAACAACAAACAATATTCAACAACAACAATCTAACAATAATTAAATAAACAACGAAAAATAACAAAACTTCTACAAATAACAAGAATCACCACGAGCGCGTTCCGAAACGGAATGAACTAAAAACAGTAACTCTTACTATAAAATGGCGCCCGAATGTTGGCGAACCCGTCTTGGTCTTATGACAAAGACAGACAAATTACGACAAATACACGAGATGGAAAGAGATAGATAATAGATTGTCATCTCCACAGTAGTTTTTAGGTGAATGACCTTTTGTATCTCGTCTCTTTGGCCCTAGTATAGAGTATGGACACACCTTCATCCATGTCCTTGACGTGTCAGAATAAGCTAATTTTTAAGCCGAACGGAGAAAGAATACAATTTCCTGCGGCCGGGCGACCTGTCGTAAGAAGCGACAAAACGTAATACTGCCCTGACAATTTATTTGTTGACTAGCTTCTGCCCGCGACTTTGTCTGCATGGTGCGGTTTTTTAAATATCCCACAGGAACTCTTTAATTTTTCGGGATCAAAAGTATGCTATATGTTAACCAGGGATATAAGCTATAACCATACAACATTTCATGTAAATCGGTCCAGTCGTTTCGGAGATTAGCCGGTACAAACAGACAGACAAACAGAGAAACAAAAAATTAAAAAAATCTAAATTGGTTGTTTCACTTCTAACATTACATATATATATATATATATATATATATATAAAATGGTAACTTTATGAGATGTGATACAATACCTCTGAACTTGATTTGATTTCTGGCAACACCGATTTGGGTATTTCGAAGAATTTTAAGAGCAAAGGATCCCATGTTAAGTTTTCTATGTTCATCAACATTGTTCTGGAGGCGTTGGAAACATCAGTAACATGCTTCCCTCCGTTCGGCCCACCTGGAAACATTTTAGCAACATATAACATTTTAACTAAGAACCTCAGCCAGAAGGCCCAGCTTACCATACACAACGCGGTTCTGGTACCTACGCTCACGTATGGAAGCGAGAGTTGGATATGGAAGAGATAGCATGAAAGTAGAGTAAACGCGGTCGAGAGGCGAGCACTGCGCAAAATCTGCGGAGTGACGCTCGCGGACCGCGTTCGTAATACCGAAGTAAGAAAGAGAGTTGGTCTGAAAGAGAGTGTCGGGGTGAAGGTAAGGAAAGGAATGCTCCGGTGGTTCGGGCATGTGGAAAGAATGTATGATGAAAGAATGACTAAACCGATATACAATGCAAAAGTGGATGAATGCAGAAGTCGCGGAAGGCCACGACACATCTTCCATGATCAAATTGATCGTGTACTAGCAGAAGGTGATGTCAGGGGCCTTAAGAACAGACGAGCGTGCATGACAAGAGCTATGAATGTCAAAGAAGCAAGTGAGGTGTGTAAGAATGGGCCTGTGTGGCGCTCTGTTGTTCGTGTCTACCCTGCAAGGGACCTGGCGTGAAGTTATGTATGTATGTATGTATTTTAACTGATGAAAAGGGGTTACCATAATCTTAGTATTAGTAACACCAAAGGTGATATCAATTGTTATTCGATTTTTATTCCGACAAGTCCGAGTCCAGAACGACTCTCGTCATTTTATTCAATACGACGTTTCATATTAATATGTTAAGTAAAAACTTTGTACCCTTTTTTACGAAAATTTACGAATTTTACGAAATTTCATACACTTATAGTTTATATAGAGAAGGAGTGCAGAATTATAATATTTTTCTATAATATATTAAATCAATAAAAAAACATTACACACACTATTGTATTTGACACAGCCACACATACACACATATATACTCTTTTGTTTACTGTTGAAGTCAAATTAAATGGGCGAGCACTAGTTATAATAAATTTGTGAGACATTTGACATTGAAAATCATGAATGTATGAAAGAATGTAAGCACACCTGTTAGCTTCCAAATGATCCAAGTGTCGACGGTGCCGAATCGGCAGGTGCCCGCTTTCATGGCGTCCTTGATGGCGGCCACGTTGTCGCTCAGCCATCGCAGCTTCACGGCGCTGAAGTACGGCGAGAGGGGGAGGCCGCACAGGGGCTGCCGATGCCAAATATTATGGCAAATTTATAGAAAATGAATAAAATTTGATTCCCACATGAGTTGCACAGGTGGATGGACTTAATACAATCCTAACAAATGTGTTCATCATCAACATCATTTAAAATAACAAAATTTGCAAAATAAAACTGTAATCCATTTTAAGTTCCATTTTAACCAAGCTAGAGGGTGCCAGGGTATTAATTGCACACGGCCGCTATATGGGCTAGAGTCACCTCTGTTAACAATGTCATTAAAATGTTTTTTTTCTGTGCAGGAACAGAGAAAAAATACAATTGCCTATGGCAGGGCAGCCTGGTCGTAAGAGGCGACATAACAACCCACAGCCAGGTGGTAGGGTACCTACCCATCTAGATTTCTACCACCCCTACTCTAGAGTATAATTTGTAGCAGCACATTTGTAATGCCTTTCAAGGTGCAAATGACCATAGGCAGTGGTAACCGCTTACCATTAGATGGTTTGATGTCTGTCTGCTAAACTCATGCAATTAAAAAAAAATACTACTTCTCCATACTAATGATGTATATACTGTATATACATAATACTCCATACATTTTGCATGTTTATTACATTACAATTAAACTAGTGAATATAATAGTGTTTAACAAATTACAAAAAAATACATAATTTTACACTTCAACATACCTATGGTATTAAAATATTCAATATCTATGTTGACAAGTACAAATTACAGATATGACAGTTATATTCAGATAGAATAATGCTATTTGAAACAAGATCAAAATTAATCAAATTGTTCATTATAAATATGAAATTAATCAATATGAACTAAATATTAATTATATAATAGGTTATGATGGAAAATCCCAAACATTTTATCATATTCATGATAGTTGACATATCTTGACAATGCTAACATTATTATTGGATAATAAAGCAATACACAAGGTAATACCTGATAATAAAAAAATCTAAATATTCTGTAAATACATTCTATTTATTTAACACCAAACACACATTTTACAGCAAACACCTATTTTACATAGTTATAGGTTAATTAATGAATAATTTCACTATATTTAAGTGCTTATAATAAAATTGTGTTGGGTGTTGCGATACAGTCTAAAAATTGTAGCTTCAACAGCATTCAGCAGCAAAGTAATTTAATGAAAATTACCTTTAAATAATTCTTATTTCTAGTTTTATTTGGCACTGTATCCAATAGTTTGTCGATTGTGGAGGATGTCCTCATATCCAGCCATACTATAGCATTGTGCAGCGGTTTCCCTGTGATTTGATCCCACACAATTGTTGTTTCTCTTTGATTGGTTACACCCACCGCTACTATATCCTGCAAGAGTAATAATCATTTACACCTATACATATTCATTTTGTGTAGTATTAATACCATATCAACATGTGTATTGAAATGACTCTAATCAACAAAGCATATCTCCATACTTTAGAACAACACTCATACATAGACAAAGGCATCATAGGTTTTAACAACAACTCATTGTAACTGATACTCATTTATTGAAATGGTCTATGATTTTTCAATGACAAACATAGGTCTGTATATACATTAAAGTTTGTGTCTTAAGTATTTTATACATATCTATGAACTGGAATGTCAACTAGGTCGTAATCTTCAGATATAAATAGCTTAATCAGCATTGTCCTCAATAAATTGAAAACTATCTCTTCTTCACAACATTTTGTTTAATCCTAAGTCCCCAGCTTATCTTAAGGAACGCTTTCAGTTTCTTAATTACAGTGATTCAAGATTCTTAAGATTGTCAGAGAATTTGAAACTGAAAACGCCTGTAAACAGAACAAGTCTTTACCATCCACGCCATTCAACTATGGAATGCATTACCTCTAAACATCAAGCAGACACGATCATTACCTTCTTTTAACAGATTAGTTAAAGATTACTATCTCAAGCTATAGTGTTATTGTTTACTTTTGTATGTATATAATATAATATGTGTATTTATTTTAGTATATATATCATCATATATATTACTAATTTTTTTTATTAATAAATGAAATTATTGTACGAGTGCTAGTTTAGCAACTACCGACTTTTGTTGTCCTTCCTATACTCCATCCAAAGGTTGTCTGGAAGAAATCGCCATGGGCGATAAGACCGCCGATTGTACTTTTATATAATGTTCTTGAATTTATGTAGCATCTTTGTACAATAAAGTATATTCTATTCTATTCTATTCTAAATTGAGATATTCCATGAAGTTGTTCATTGCTCCAGTTACATACACATCTTTAGCCCTTCACATCTTTCAATCAAAGGTTGTACTGTAGTTAACGGTCACTGAATTTTAAGTAATGGGGGGTGGAGGAGGAAGGTGGAGACTTCTCCAAACCCCATGTGTAGGAGCCATGTAGTTCTTGAGATATTAATTTCTTTCATTTGTTTGTTTTGTTATATTACAACAATGGTGACCAGTCTGTACTGGTGTTTTGGTTTAAAGTCACCATTCTAGTCACCAGTTATGACTTTCAGCTAAAGACCACAAACGAAGAGAATGTGCCATGGCAGCATTCAGTGAATGTCACAACCAATTTATTAACCATCATTGCAATATATAACCAAAATAAAAGAAACTATTTTTGTATTTAATAGTTAATAAACTAATTGAAAACTTGTTTAGTTAACTCAATAACAGTTTTAATGTAAGTAAGTGTATTCCTAAACCCTAATTACACTTTGTTATCAACAAAAATAGCATATACCTAGGTTACTTGTTTATATTTTTATTTTTCCCATTATTCATTCAATACTTGTTGGTGGACCATAAAACATGTTTCCTAGCCCAAATAACAGGTCTAGTGTCTATATATAAGGTGTATGTATACCCCTAAACTCATTTTACCTTAATTTCATGCCACTCTGTGTAAAAGCACAGCCCCATCAAATTAGATCATCAATTTCATATAGAAAAATATCTAAATTATCAGATTAGAATATTTATTCAGTACACCTATTTAATGTACACCATTAAGGAAGTCAAGTCATGAGTACTAAAGTAATGTGTTAGTACGAAGAAGTAACTTACACTCTAGGTATGTTTTATAATATTTATAAATAAACTGCAAGGTACCTTGGCATAGCCCCCAAGTGCCACTAGTTGCTCAACGGCCTTCTCAATACACGTCGTAACCACCTCCAAAATGGCCATAGGATCCTGTTCTACCCATCCCTCTTGAGGGAAATGCTGCCCAAGTTCTTTCTGATGGTATGCCACAACTTCAGTAGAGTTTACTTTGAAAATGATGAACCGTGCACTTGACGTGCCCTCGTCAATGGCACCAACCAGAGGACCAAATTTTCCATATTCAGCCATTATAAAGTGGTATTCCAACACGAACAATGTAGATTCTTTATAAGTGCACTTTGGACCGATATAAATTTAAACACTAATAAGTACCTAATAACGAAACAAATAATAAACCATAAATAGCAGTCAAAACAACCTACTCTACCTCACCTCAACCTCTCATAGTGGTGTTGGGTAGCTAACTATTAAGTTTAACTAACAATTGAAAAGCCAGCTAGCTGGTTGTTTTTAATTAACAAACTTGTCAAAACAATTAACAACTAACACGTTTATACCTTAGCCGTCGACAGTTACAATTAATTCGCAAGCTGGCTAGTGGTTGCCGAATAAACTGAACACGCACAACCACAAAAAACAAGTACTCTCTCACGAGAGCGAACAACTGACAAGTTTATGGCTTAGTGCGCGTTCCCACTTTGTCGCGACGACAGATAATCGCGTATTTTTAAGTGTTGTGGCTTATATGTTTAAATGGAGGTGTTCACATATAGAACGACACGATTTACTGTCGTCTACGTCATTTTTTGCAGGGACGACAAATCGTCATGACTGAGGGAACAGCTAGCACGACAGTCGTAAAACGATAAAAAATCTTTACGACTAAATCATGATGGCAAATCTATCGTAGCCACGATACATTCTTTTCAAAAAGTAGATAGATAGATAGATAGATAGATAGATAACACTTTATTGTACACCATTACAGAAAAGCTTACGAACTAGTATTATTATAGTAGGGTACAAAGGGCGGTCTTATCGCTAAAAAGCGATCTCTTCCAGACAACCCGTGACAAGAATATTCCGATTTGAAGTGGCGACGGTGGTATACATAATTATTGTACGATTACTTAAATTTTATTAATAAATATATAACTATACTATATATACAAATATACACATAAGTTATATACATATATAATATATAGCGATAATATGCAACTATTTAAACATAATAGACATATAGCTATATGCAATATAATATATACTAATTACATAAAATTACATATCATTATATTGCAGATAGAATTTTCTGACTAAATTCTTAAATATTATTAGGGATTTTGCTTGTCTGACAGCAACAGGCAATGAATTCCAAAGATGGACAGCCTTAACCGTGAAAGAATTATTGAAGAACGTTGTATTATGAATAGGAGTAATAAGTCTATGTTGACTGGAAGGGCGTAAATTGTGAGAGCAAGAAATAAATTCGAAGCGTTCTTTAAGGTACTGTGGAGTAGTAGGGATGAATAAAATACTGTAAAGCAATGAAAGAATATGAGTATTCCGGCGAATACGGATTGGCAACCACTTGAGCTTTTTTCGAAATTCAGAAACGTGGTCATACTTGCGTAACCCAAATATGAACCTTATGGAAAAGTTTTGGAGTCGCTCAAGTTTATTAAGCTGTTCTTGAGTTAAATCTAGATAGCTGGCGTCGGCATAATCAAGTATGGGCAAAAGTAGCGACTCTATAGTATATATAGTCTCTAGTAATATATGATCAAAATTTTGTCTTCGTCCATTGATCTCAGGAGCAAGAGCATAAATGCACTACTCATCTCTAGGAGAACGTAGAGCCGGCTGTAGATTTGTAGCTTGCTAATGATGTGTTAAAGCGACTGCCGTGAAACGATAAAATGTCGTCGCGATCCAATGGGAATTGAAAAATTTGACGACAAATAATCGTTATAATGGGAACAACTAGAGACGACAGCCGTCCAACGATAAATTAATCGTTACGACATAGTGGGAATACGCCCTAGACGGCAACCATCGGTTGGCTAGTCATTCCCCCATTATCCAAACAGCCATCAACAGGTTTTACCCATCTAATGGATTACCACTAGCCACATAATGTATAACTGGTTTTTAAGATTTCGGTTGATTCAGTATCACCGCTAACCTCTCAACTCAAATCAACGACCAACGTCATGTCAGAAGTTTTGGGCGGGAACTGAAAGCAAATTTTGTGCTGTTCGGTGAATTTTTGGCGGGAACTGAAAGAAGACGTTGTGCTGTGCAGTTTCATTTTCTAAAAATGTGTAAAATACTCTAAAATGAACAATAGTTATAGTTAATCAACGTCATGTCAATGTCGTATTCTTACGTCTATTTATTTAGGTTTATGGCTTGGCAGGTAGGCCTTTAAGCCAGATCTTCGTTTACAATATAGTTTCTTCATTTTCTTAAGCCTATGTGTAGCACAGCTGAACTGTAGGTAATCAACGAAGCCATTCAACGGAGTTCTTGTGACAACTCAAAAGGCCACATTTGACTATACAGTTCACATATCTCACAAAACACATAACTACTACTCAAAAACTATCAATATCCTACAACTATTCTTCATTTTAGAGTAATTTTAAACATTTTTAGAAAATAAAACTGCACAGCAGAATGTTTCCTTTCAGTTCCCGCCAAAAACTCCTACGCTTACGTCAAATTAGATATAGAGAATTACGGATGGCATCATGCTATACCGCGCAATTGCGCTAGTGCATTTCCCTGCGCCAGATTTGCTAGCTCCTCTCGCTGCTACATGTATTCCAAATGTAATGGCATATTACTCCTTTGAACATAGCTAAACTGAAAATGTTGGTAATTAACGTTGCAATCAAACTTGCTGTCTGTGCTATTACTGCAGCCTTTACTTATGCTACTGTCCTGCCTGTGAAGCCTGGTACAAGCCAGCGAGAGTAATGTACAGATGGCATATGCTTTATGACTCTTACAACGCGTGTGATCTTATTGAATCATGGTGCTATTGTGAGATAACTCAAAATACATAAGTAATTTACCTTTGAGTCACTGAGTTGACACTACTAATTTGCTTTATCCGTGCAGGAACGGAGAAAGAATACAATTTCCTGCGGCCCGGCGGCCTGTCGTAAGAGGCGACAAAACAACCCACAGCCAGGTGGTAGGGCATTTGCCCGACTGGATGGCTACCACCCCTGGTCTAGAGTATGTCGCCATAACAACCTTGTGTTGTGTTCCGGCATTAGTGACCAGGTTCCAGGCTCCCTAAAGAGAACAGCAGCGCATTCGTAGCACCTTTGGTGTTGCAAATGTCCATAGGCGATGGTAACCGCTGTCCATCAAGTGGGCCGTCTGCCTGTCTGCTGATCTCCTGCAATAAAAAAAAAAAAATTGCTGAATTATAATGTATATTACAAACACGTGAATCGCGAAAGCGATTATATATTATGTTTTTTTAATATGGCTACGCATGTTAAGTAGATTTAACTAATGTTAATTTTAGTTATAATAATAAATAGGATTATGATTTTTGCATACTATTTAAAGACCAAAACCACCAGATGGATGAATTGTGTAAACTCAACACTCTCTGAAACAATAAATTGGAAGTATTTGAATGTTGCTAAATAAGTTATTTAAATAATTTGGTACTGTTTACTTATTAGTTTTTGATTTTTATCACAAACGAACGTTAACTATAACGAGCGATAACTTGACGTATTTACGTCACTATTTTTTCCAATAAAGTTTTTCTTTCTTTATTTTATTACAATAATTGAGTGGTCTAATGTTATATTCCTGAATCATAAAAATGCATGAGATACTTTTTACACATTCCATTTCTATCAGAATATTTTTTTAAGTACTTCCTGTACAAAATTGATAATTGTGCGGTATGCGGTTGGAGCAGGTTACTTGCCTATGCATATTTTAAGGGACTTTTTTAAACAGCATTGCATATTTTTATAAAAGCATCTGGTAACATTATAATTTATTTAAAGTAGTATGTCGAAATACAAAGATAAATTAAATACGATTGAGTACTAGAATTGGCATAATAATATACCAAAACCCTTGTTTTTGTTTATTATTGCGCATCTAGGACTTGTAACTCTGCTATTATGGTGCCATTTGACATCGAACGTCGACCATTCTAAGACGATTGTAATAGCAGACGAGATAAAAACTACATCTTGTTACGTCACGTACAAGGAATCATTTATTGCTACATAATTAGCAAAGTTAATACTGAATAGTCCATGTGCATTCTTGTCAATATAGAAAACAGACTAAACCTTCGAACATTTTCAATATCTAAATTTTAAATAATATTAAAGCTCCCATATGTTCATCAGCATGTTATAACGGTTCGTTTTCTGGTCATGCAGACAAACTATCGAACGCTGTACCGGATTTTATCAGAGATAGTCCATCGTAAACCATCTTTAAAAGAAGAGTTAAAGAGTGTCCTAATTAATTGATATATTTTATATGTATATACTAGGTATTTTATACATGTATATATTAGGTATGTACGTACATCTGTATGTCTTCGTTGGCTAGCATTATGCTGAGACTGCGTCCAATTTAGGACTTATTTAGTTTCTTTATCTATTTATATTAACTTAGTCTTTGTCCTAAATAAAACATTTTTTTTCTTTCTTGTTATAAGAATGACTAATATTTGAACCAACCGCAGTTTTTAAATTGGTAAGTGCTTTGTATCAAAACGAAAAAACTAGTTATGGATTTTATAAGTAATTTAGCTACGGGGGTCTGAGGTATCAGTTTATTTTGGATAGGGGGTCTTTTGCCCAAAATAGTTTGGGAATCCCTGGTATAGAGGGCGGGTGTGCACTAATTAAATATCTAAATATTTTTCTATAACTGGTTAAACCACACTATCTAATAGCAATATGTCCGGTTCATAAAAGTGTTGTTACGAGTTACCCACGACTCGAATAAAAATGCCGTTGGATTTACTATAGAGTTTACTAAAAGTGTACAAACACGTATAAAATAGGTACCTACAAATATAACTAGACACAATAAGTCCTAATGTAATGCACAATTCAATGACACGCGCAAAGTCCGTCACTAAAATGTACATACACACGTCTTGCCTCGCTTGTGGTATCGGTTGACCCCCACCCCTCCGTTCGGACATTGTTTTATACTAAACTGTATAATACGGACAAAGGGCCGCGTTCACTGAGTTAATCCGCACATCTGGCAAGCTTTGACGCAATGCAATAAAAACAAGCATCAGTTCGACACTAATGACATCCATAAAACAAGTCAAAACCATGTTTTTCTGAATTACAAATCCTAAGCACAAAGTAAAGAAAATAATTCCTAAATCCAAGAAGGCAATAAATTGCGTTTTTACGACGGGCAGGTGTGCGCATTTCTTTGACGGTATGTAACAGTATTATTGTATTGAGAATGGGTCTCGAGACTATCTGAAATGTGCACTAGAAGTAAATTTCCTCGATATCTCAAACAGCAGGAAATGGACCACTGTCGAAGTTGCATAACATAATTTACTTCTAGTATATACGAGCTATTCTAATGCAGCATTACTGGTAACCAAGTGCCAAATGACCAATTCATACAACACTGAACCTAACACTTCAGATAATACACTACAAAGTCATATCAATTTCTTGTAATCAGAGTTTGATTGAACGTTTCATTCTTCAGAGAATAGCCAGTGTACTAGCCTGTTATGACATTCTCACTGCAAGGCGTCATTGAATCTTTTGTTAAAACAACATCAGTTTGTCTTTTGAATACCGGATTGAATAAGTGTGCCACATAAAGAACGGCGTTTATTTTTACTATGGGTGACAGATGTACATCATTACCTAACGAGTTAAGTGAGTGATTATTGTTAAAATTAGTATGCACCAGACTTTCGTGGGATAACAATGTCTCTCAACTCAATATAAACTAAACTGCATATAGTACAAGGCTAGAAAAAGCATAAGACGTAGTTAGAAGTGCATACGAAAGGTGTATAAACTTATATTTCAAAAGCAGTGCAAATTGTGTGTTTAGTTGTTTTTTTGCTTTAATGTCTAATTTAAGATGTTGTTTAAGTTGAGTTAAGATATGTGAAAATAATTTAACAGTGTTACTGATTGCACAGAACATTGTGTTGTATCAAAACTATATTCTGTAAGGGAAAATATTGTGTTTTAGAAAATTCATTTTAAGTCGGTCTTCATAATTGGTTATTAAAGAAATCTTTTTATATGGAATTTAATTATTTGACTTTATTATGTTTTGACATACGATAATGCTATCTAATATAATTTATTTATGTGGTTAGCGTAACTAATATTTTGACTATATGTTGTACTAGAATCTTTCCGCGACCTCGTCCGCGTGAAATAGTAAAAAAAGTAAGTTAAATAAACCCCCCCATTCTGAAACATTCTTCATTGGTGCTCCGCTCCCATTGGTGTTAGCGTGATGATATATAGCTTATAGCCTTCCTCAATAAATAGGTTATCTAACAAAGAAATAATTTTTCAAAACAAACCAGCAGTTCCTGAGATTAGCGCGTTCAAACAAACAAATAAACAAACTTTTCATCTTTATATATTAGTATAAGATAAGACGATGTAATATTTGCACACCCTATGGATTGTGACATGTGTATAATTTAAGACCTGTTTATGTCTTATGAACCATGTCGTCTATACACACATATAATAAAACGGTAGAAAAAAATTTGGTTAAAACCGAATCAGGGGGATGTAAGAAGTTAAATAGAACTAATTTAGATGTTTTTCAAAAAATTTTATAACTCTATTTGTCTATTTGTACGGGATAATCTCCGAAACGACTGGACCGATTTAAATGAAATTTTGTATGGTGGTAGCCTATATCCCTGGTCAACATATAGGATACTTTTCAACCCGAAATATTAAAGAGTTCCCGTGGGATAGTTAAAAACGCGGGCAGAAGCTAATATGCATATAAATTTTCATTTCATTTCAAAAGTTATATCAACATTTTACAAAGATTTATTCAATTTGAATAATATCATCTATCTATACATTCACTCATAAAGCTTAAAACTGAAACGATGTAACGTTTCGTACGTAACTATGAAATTCGTGATACCACATTTATTTTATAATCAATAATTTTACTTTTATTTGCAGTTGTTACTCTTTTGAAAACTTGTAATTTGCAAAACAGTGGATAAATACTCTATTTACTCGCAATCTTAACAAGCTTACATAATATGCAACGGACTGGTGTGAATATATAAAATTGCCGCACGATTATTGGTTTATTCTCTGTGCAAGCCGGCAAGTGACAACTCGATCCAATAGTGCTGCAATTTCCTTCTGGTGGAAGAGCGTGAAAATGTTTCTAACATTTTTCACGCTGTCATCGATTTTGATCGTCGTATATTTATTGACAACTACTGTAAAACCTAAGAAATTTCCACCAGGTAAGCACTTTTCAAAATATATTTTAAACGACTTCGAGGTAACTCACTTCGACTATATGTCTATTATATGCTTGCTACGCGATTTCTCCGTCTGTTGACGTCTGATTTGTTAAATCATTAGTTTCAATAGAATCATCTGTCCTATTTTCATCAAGCCAGGATCTGATGAGTGGATCCCAAGGAAATTGAGAGTAGGGCCCTTGTTGGAGGGACCCTGCACTCACCAAAAAGTAAACTTATATACTGGTGCGAGCAGTAAAATTTTTACATGCGTATTATCTACTACTAGCCCTCGACTACGTCCGCGTTACTTGGGCTAACGCTAACTTAGCGTGATGATGTATATAGCCTTCCTCGATAAATGGGCTATCTAACACTAAAAGAATTTTTCAAATCAGACCAGTAGTTCCAGAGATTAACGCGTTCAAGCAACAAACTAACAAACTCTTCAGCTTTATATATTAGTACTAGCAGCCCCAGCAGACGTTGTCCTGCTCTGAAAAAATATGACCCGATCCCAGCGCCACCTACCGGTTCCAATTGTGGATTTAAACCATCCGGGGACCCACTCAAACACACAAAAACAAAATCGCTCCCCGTTGTTAAGAGGATTCTAGCACCCGATCTCAGCGCCACCTACCGGTTCCAACGGTATAAAAACTATTCTATCTTTCAAGTTGGATCAAACTGCACACGGAGTGCAAATTTGATTAAAGTCGGTTGAGTAGTTTAGGAGTCCATCGCGGACAAACATCGTGACAGGAGATTTATATATATTACTAGCTGTCCCGGCAGACGTCGTGCTGCCCGGTAAAAAATAGGGGTTTATCGTAGAAGGGTGAAAATTCAGGATTGTATGTATTTTTGTATGTTGTATCGTAAAAAAATAGAAATTAAAAATTTTGTCTAAAAAATAAATAAAAAAATTTAGGGGTGGACTACCCCTAAAATTTAGGGGGATGAAAAATAGATGTTGGCCGATTCTCAGACCTACCCAATATGCATACAAAATTTCATGAGAATCGGTCAAGCCGTTTCGGAGGAGTATGGCAACGAAAACTGTGACACGAGAATTTTATATATTAGAAGATAGATTTGTAAAGCTATTCAAATATTTGCGTTGATACAAATAATACAATCTTTTTTTAACAAAAATAAACTCCTGGTCTAGTGTATGTCGCCATAATAATCTTGAGTTGTATTCCGGCATTAGTGAACAGGTTTCAGTCGCCCTTAAGAGAGCAGCAGCGGATTTGTACCACCTTTGTTGTTGCAAATGTCCATAGGCTATGGTAACCGCTTTCCAAGTTGGCCGTCTGCTTGTCTGTTGAACTCCTGCAATATAAAAAAACCTACTTGAAACTAAAAAGTAAATCTAAATATTTCCTAGAACATCTTGAAGTCAGTGCGGAGTAAAACATAGAACTTACTCGTTTTGCAAAAAAAACATTAGAAGTATTAGCGACTTATTTACATTGCTTACACGTGTCTTAAAACTAAAATGCATATTTTGAGAATTTGTTGCTGCATTTTCAGCAACTTTTGCACTAGAAGAGTAATTCAAGCAATAAGCCAAGTCTATATTAATGTATTCATTAGTAGAAACTCGGCTAATTACTGTGCCTGAATTATATCCGACACAATTGGAACTAGCAAACGATCATATTGATTACGTCAGTTACCAGACACATCCGTACGACCGTACGACACACAACTAACGACGCACTGTCCCGCGTTCGTCTCGCACTTCCCACTAAACTTTTCACTAAATTCACCACTAAACTCATCACTGTCTTCTATTAAATTTCTTTTCCAACTCTTTCGTATCGCAATTGTCGCTTCGCTATCTTGAACTCATCTGCCCGGTAGGCGCGGCTTACTCTGCTTATATACCCGGAAGGATCTTCTAGAACACATGATGTCGATCTTCTTTTCGTCATTCTTTAATTTGCTATCCCTTTCTACACATCTATTTATCTGTCTTTTCCTTCCCGAACCTTCTATTCTAGAACTTTCGTTCATCATCTATCCCTTTCTAACATCTATCTATCTCTGTCTTTACCTTCCACAATTTTATACCCTTTCTAAAATTTCTTAAAACAACTAGATTGTTTCACCGTCTTTCGCCACAATACTATAAAAAGATGTATTTGGACACAATTACTAAGTAAGAAAATTGACTGTGATAAATACATATGGAGAAGAAGAAGAGACAGACATGACGATTTCATAAGGGCATTCACCAATATAGCAAAACACGAAATAGAATGGTTTCTATATGATTCCGTGGTTATTTTAGGGCCAATATGGTACCCCATCATTGGAAGCAGTAACGTCATGAAGCGCATGCAGCAGAAACACGGTTCCCAGTTCAAAGGTCTTTTAGAACTGGCCAAGGAGTATTCCACGGATGTGTTGGGTCTAAAACTGGGCCAGGAATTGTTGGTGGTGGTGTATGGACAGAAAAATGTTCGCCAAGCTTTCACAGATAAGGCGTTAGAAGGTCGGCCGAAGAGTTATTTTCTTAAATTACGATGTTTCGGGAAAAGACTGGGTACGTCATGCTTATTATTTTAAAACTTTTTAAAATAAAGTTTAATAATAAAACTACGTTTTAACGATTTTTGTTATTCCGATGTTTCGGTCACTTTTCAGCGGCCGTGATCACGGGAGGCAAAGATGTCAAGTGTCAGCAAGTATTGTTAAAGTTTTATTAAGCCTACCGCAAACTTGATCATTTAAATTATTTAGTTTTAATTTTGTTTATAGCTATAATTTACTGTATGGTAATGGAAACGTGGAAATAACAAAAATCACCGCGTTTAAAGTTGTTAAAACGTAGTTTTATTATGTGTACTATTATTATAGTATTATCACTGTCTACACCATATCGAGGGGTGAAAGACTATTTGTTTTAAGCGACATTTTGTGTGATACTCAACACGATGGATTTTTTAATCCTAATGTCTCAACTTAAAGAAATATAAAGAACCTGATCTCTAGTTTCAGTCTACAGATGTTCTTTTTTTTTAAATATGGGACATAGTTCGTTAGTGATGTGTTTTTCTGGGTCATTAGAAACTTTAAACTTTTCTCTCGACAATTTATAAAAGTGTCGTTTAAAACAAATAGCCTTTCACCCATTATAGTAATGCACCCAAGGATAAGCCTCGGTGTAGGACTATTGTGGGAAATGAAAAAAAAGTGGCTGGCTATTGGGGTGAACTGCTAGTGATATTAGGGGTCTAGGAATATGGGGACTATGGCGTCTGCCCGTCGCAATGTTCAAGGAACATTGTCAAAATCGGCAGACGGTGACTCGCCACTCATTGCATGGACCCCTAAAATGCCATTAATATTATTACTATTATTTATCCGCAAAAGACTAGTGCACGCACCCCAAACTCAAAGGGCGCGGGTTTGATCCTGGCCAGAACGCATGCACCATTTAGTCAGTTTTCTGATCTAATGTGCATATTGTTACAATTACCACGTGCTAACCACGGTGAAGGAAAACATCGTGATTCCACCTGCACATCGAGATAACCGATGTGTCAAACTGCCAAGCCGCCTTGGACAAGCATGCGGATATATTCTCCGAGCCCAGTAGTGGGACATTTATGGGCTGATATAATATTAATTGTTATTTAAATTGTATAACAAAGAACACAAATTCCTGCGGTTGGGTGGCCTGTCATAAGAGGTGACAAAACAAACCACAGCCAAGTGGTAAGGTATTTTCCCAACTGGATGGTTATTACCCCTGGTCTAGTGTATGACGCCATAACAACCTTGAGTTGTATTCCGGCATTAGTGAACTGGTTCCAGTCTCCTTTAAGTAGAGAGCAGCAGTTCATTTGTAGGACTTTTGGTGTTTCAAATGTCTATAGGCGATGGTAACCGCTTTCCATTAATTGGGCGGTTTGTCTGTCACTGAACTCCAATGCATGTATGTAGTATGCCAAAGAGTCGTTGCTTTATGCTATCAATGGTCAATATCAGTTGGTTTACCTTATCTGAATGTCAATACTTATGTAAGTTTCTTTTGATATAACTCCAGGTATAACTTCTGCTGATGGCCCCCTGTGGCGTGAACAGAGGCAGTACACCGTAAAGCAACTCAAAAACGTTGGCTTTGGAAAAACTCACATGGAAAAAGAAATTCAGATCGATTTGAAGAATATTCTAGAATACATAGAAAGAAACAGACACAAACCTATTAATCCCAACCATGTGTTCTCTCAGGCCGTTGTAAATATACTTTGGAAATATGTTGCAGGTAATTATTTATTAACAGACTTCAAAAAGTTATTTAAAAATTATTTACATAATCCTAAGTAAAAAATGACCTTGAGCATATAGATGTCCCTTTTTATATTACGGTTCTGATAGATATGATTTCCATTAACTTCAGTCACAGTAGTGCAAGCAGGTATTTTACTTTTTCCTGGCACCGAATATTCGGTATTTAAACCGAATTTCGGTCAAATGATGAAGTTCGTCTCAAGCTGCCGAAATTCGGTTAAACCGAATGTAAAACAAGGTACGGCCCATTCCTAATTATAAATAAAGTCTTTTTTTAGGAAAGAGAATTGAAGAGGAAAGGTTGAAACTTTTGTTGGATGTATTTAGTGAGCGTTCGAAGGCGTTCGCCATGGCCGGGGGACTGCTGAACGTGGCGCCTTGGTGTAGGTTCCTAGTGCCCGAGTACAGCGGCTACAACCTCATTACAAGGCTCAACAAGCAGCTCTCCGATATTATAGAGGTAATTAATTTTTTTATTATGCTTTACTATTCATATGTTATGTCTATCTTGGATTACGCCTCCAAAACTTGGAGTCCATAGTACAATAGCTACATAAAAAGTATTATAATTTCAGAACCAGCTCTTAAAGCGCTTAAGGCTTGTTGCAACGCGAACTTTGTCGAGTACACTCGAAAATATATCTTGCGACAACAGAGGACTGCTGATTTTTCGGACGATAGGAAGCGGTCGTTTTTCAGATGCATCATTAATTTGTTTCGAATAAAATAAAGTAGATAAAAAAATTAATACATTAAAATTATTTATCTCTCTTTTATAAAGATATTGATATAATATGTTCAATGCTGTTTTGATAAAAATTGACGAAGTAAAGTAAAATTTTCATTTGCAGGTAATTTCCTGATTTTTTTCTCAACTATATATAACTATAGAAAAATTATGAAACAACCACGTTACTTCTCATATTGTGAAGATTTATGATAATTTTTTTAGCAATTGTAGATCAGTAAATACCATTAAATATGGGTTTGTTTGTACGCCATTTTATTTTTGCGGCAATAGGAATAGGAGCCTTAAACTATAGTCGTGATCGCAGCACCAAACACTGATACATGATAAATTTGTCGAATCCAAAGAACTCAGATCCATTTATTTTAAAGTTATTAATAATAATTATGTCTTAAAATGGTAAACGTCCGGCTGACTGCGTATATAGATGGATCCCGACATGACTTCGGGTCATGTTGTATATCCCTCCCACCCCCTATCCGTAAATGCGTATGACCCGATTTATTAATAGAACGAAATTATATTTTGTGTACAAAAATGCAACATAAAATCTTTACAATTACAGTTAGTCACTTGAAACCAAGCTTCGTATTTATAAAGGTGAAATACGATAACATGGCGGAATAATGTCCAAAAATAAGTTTGAGACTTTTAGAATTAGAAAAAAGTAGTACATAAATACAAAACTTGATGGATAATAATACATTTAGTATATTTTTTATAATATGAAATGTACTATATTATTACGTTACATTTGCAACACCAACAGTGGTACAAATGCGTTGCTGCTCTTTTAAGGGAGTCTGGAACTTGGTAATGCCGGAACACAACTCAAGTTGTCAAGGTGGCATACTCTAGACCAGGGGTAGTTGTGGTTTATTTGTCGCCTCTTACCACTGGCCGCCCGGTCGCAGGAAACTCTATTCTTTCTCCATTCCTACACGGATAAAGGAAAGCACTACGGACGCCTTTATTGCTTCCGTTTGCGATTGCGAATTCATCAACAGGTCATCAGAAACACATTATCATGGAAAAGCGAATGAAGTTGCCTTTATATTATTAGAATATAATAATGTGCTAAAATAGCGAATTAGTATAATGTATGTGTCATACACACACTTCGTATTAAATTATTATAATTGCCTGTCTTATTTCAGGAAGCAATAGATGCCCACAGAAAGAAGGAAGTGGAAGGTCCAGATTTTATTTATTCCTATTTCGAAGAGATTCGACAACACAAAGAAAGTTTCAATGGTGCTTATGTTGTTATTTACTAATGAATTAATGTGTGTTTTTTGTATATATATAATTATTAAAGCAGGGTTTATAGAATCAGAGTACGCTCGGGTCGATTGCACTTGGACGTAATGACTTCATACGAGTGTTCACGGCTAACCGTATACACTCATCCAAGCTTACTCACGTTAATGTATTCATTTTCAAGTTAAATTTTATCAAAACGACTCATCGACTCTTCAGGTGATCAGAGGGCTGGTGCCTACCTCGGCCAACGGATCAGTATGGCGATCCAGCGAGGAAACCTAGCCAGCCTTCTGGGCACCTTACCCATAGAAGACGGTGATCTGGGCTCAGTATTCTACTTATAGTCTTGAAGGACTATGGATAGAATACAATACAAATAAGTTAAGTTTTCTTACATTGTATTCAATAGTATGTAATTTATATTATAATTAGAGTTAAATATACATAATATAAACTTATGAGCCTCTACCAAAATTTATCGAAACGACTCATTGATTCTTCAGGTGATCAGAAGGCTGGTGCTTACCTCGGCCAACGGATCCAACGAGATCCAGCGAGGAAACGTAGCCAGCTCCTGGGCGTCTTACCCACAGGAGACGGTGATCTGGGCTCAGTTTTCTACTTTTAGCAAGTGACAATGGGCTGGTCAACTCTGCCGCAGGACCGATGGCCGATGGAGCAGACAATACCTGCAGTAGAGACCGAGTCTCGGTAAACGTAGTGTCGGACGCCCTCCAGCCCGATGGACCGACGACCTGTGCAAGGTCGCCAAGTCAGAGGACAGAGATGAGTGGCGTCGACTTGGGGAGGCCTACGTTGGAGCAGTGGATTGCGAATGGCAGACGACGACGACAATTGGGATTGTTCACTTTTTTCAATCTAGCTATTTGAAAAACCATTTCGAGGAATAGTGTCCCCAATCATTTCTGTCTAGTTAAAATTCCAAAAAACATACGATCTTCTTGTATTTTGTAAGAAATACGTTTGACCTTTATTTAACCTTACTAAATCCAATGAGGTGGGTCGTCTGGCTGTTTGTCTGCTTCAGGTGTAAAAAAAAATCTAGCTATACATAATTTGATTTAAATTGTAACATGGATTTTCCCTAAAAACCACTTTAAAAAATTTAACGATATCTATAGAAAATAATAATGGTTGAACACGAAAAATTATAAGCCTAGCGACAAAAAACAGTAAAATGATCACGATACGTAATTAGTAATGACAGTGACATTTAAATAGTAGCACAGATTATTATGATTATATAGATAAAACTTACTTTTATTATTTTTGTTTTCTAGGCTAAGAAATTAAAAACCTGTCCCTTATGACGTCATCGGAGAAATAAGTTTAAAATCAAATTATAAAAAAAAAACTGATGCTTAAAATACAAAAATATTCAAATCAGTATCTTAAAATCTCCCTATTTTATGTAATAAAAATATAAAATCAGAGGGTAATTTTTTGTGAACAATCCCCTTTATTAGTCAGTCGTAGTTGTTCGAGTGAACTCGATCCGAGCGTACTCTACTCGTGTAAACGCAGCTTTAATTCACAATAATTAATGTTGATATAAGACAGGATTGTACTGATTCACAGAGTTGCAATTGAAAATAATATGTTTGGACTTAATTATTGCTGGATCGCATACAACCGGAAATTCACTTAAGTTCGCGATACTCAGGGCCTTAAGAGAGAAGAGGATGCAAGATTTTATTTACGAAGAAATTCAGAAACACATAGGCGATAATATACCTTGCTGGTCTGACTCTGTGAAGTAAGTTATTGATTTTGGATTATTATCTTCGTCGTTACCTTTATAAGTTTCCGTTGCTATGTTAACTGAATACAAAGAAGACTTGCTTGTTAAATGGAGAGCCTTTGTGATATTATCAAAATACAACAACGAAATTTAGTGATTTTACGAAATCGAAGAGTTAATTAGGGCTGGCGAACTATGGCCGATTTAAGTTTACAAAATATGTTTTCATTTATTATATTCTGAGTTGCCTGATCACAGGGACTGAAACAATACTCTGCTTCCCTGGGAAACGATTTTCCCTATTGTCAAATAACTTAAAAATTATCTGAACCATAGATAATACTACGTACGATGCATATCTCATTTGAAGTGAAACTTCTATATAGACGGGGGGTCTTACGATTTTTCGCTCACGAAAATGTGTCACAGTCACGTGGTCACCGTCACTAATTCTTACATTTTTAAACTCGTGATATATTTCGAATGGAATGTCCGAAATGAATAATTCAAAAAGTTATATAAAGGTATTAAAGCAGTCTTGAATATGAAGTAATTTATTTTGATAAGGATTAATACCAACATACAAATAATGAGCCTTTTCTAGCGGCGGCATTTTAATTAAATTTTTAAAATAAAAGAACACTTATTGTTGCATAACTATAATAGTTAGATATATAGTGTCGCGACAATTTTTGTAGATAATGATGTGTTCTGCTAAGTCGTAGTACATTATTTCATTCTATCATCAATAGTTTTCGCAGTGCACGCGATTTTAGGTATTTTTTACACCTTGCGTTACATTATTGGAGTTTTATTTAGTAAGGATCCCTATTTTTTTTTTGTAAATATAATATAGCCTTTGTCACCCGGGGATAGTGTAGCTTGCCAACAGTAATTCCGTAATCCCCCCCCCCCCCCGGACCTGTCCGTTACGGTTCAGGGGGTGGCAGTTAGAGTACGGCCCAAGATGAAATATCTTGGGCTAGTCCTGGACGGGAAATGGCTGGTCAAAGCGCACTTTGAGCAGCTAGTTCCCAAACTTGTGAATTCCGCGGGCGCACTCTCAAGGCTTCTTCCCAACGTTGGGGGGCCAGGGGGTGCGACGCGGAAACTTTATTCTGGCATCCTGAGGAGTATGGCACTTTACGGTGCCCCCGTCTGGTTCGATTCGCTTCACCGCGACAACCGAACCCTGTTGCACCGCGCGCAGCGGGTTCTGGCCGTGAGAACCATACGGGGGTATCGCACAGTGTCTTGGACGGCGGCGACACTCTTGGCAGGCGAGCTGCCCTGGCCTCTCCAGGCAGACGTCCTGTCCAGGGTTCGTCGTACCCAGCAGGATGCCCTAGCTAGAGGACTGACCTTCTGTCAAGTCGAGATAGAGGCGGTCAGGAAGCGGGAAACCGCTTGTTGCCTCGTCGACTGGTCTTGTGACCTCGAACACCCTGCGGCCGGTGGATGCAATCAGGCCACAGCTGGAGAAATGGGTCACCCGCACCAGCGGAACCCTGACCTTCAGGACGACACGGATACTGACCGGACACGGTTGTTTCGATCAGTATCTGTTTCGCATTGTGGGCTGCTTGCCTTCTCCGGATTGCCGCCAGTGTGGCGCACCCGATACGGCGTTTCATACGCTTGTCGAATGCGCTGCATGGACGCCGCAGCGTTTCGAGCTCGAGACGCACGTAGGAGCCGTCGGATCGCTCGGCGACTTGGTAACGGCCATGTTGCAGAGCGACGACCGCTGGGGTGCTGCTGTTACTTTTTGGAGGCAGTAATGTCTCTCAAAGAGGCCGTAGAAAGGTATAGGGAGCGAAGTCCTTCAGCGCGTGCTACGGTCTCTTCTCGAGGTCGCCGGCCTTCAGCTGGCACCCGGAGAGGCAGATACGCGCATTACTTCCCTCCCTGAGTTAGGTTCCGGAACGAGGGGGCCCTTAGCTACTAGGTAAAGCAAGGGATTTAACAACTACCCCCGTCTCGAAGTGGAGTGTGTTCTCCCAGGGCACACTTCAAGCACTTTATTGCGCTGGATCGACTGTTGCGTAACTATGTTCTATATCTCAGTCTTTCCATCACAAACAAAAGCGCAGGGTCGTCAGGGTTTTTAGTGGGTATTAAGGTTGCTCGCCCGTGCGGCATCACTCGGAGTCTCCACACTCCTCTGTGTAATCCATCGCGGACGGATCGCAAATAAAGCATACAATTGCTAGCGTTACCGCCCCCCGTGGATTCGTGCCGTTTCCTAGTGACGGCCCAGAGAGTGCGTAAATCGGTTAGTCATTTTCCCTCGCCTCAAAAAAACAAAAAAAAGCTTGCCAACAGTAAAATAATTATTCAAATCGGTTCAGTAGTTTGAGAGCTTCTTCAATGCAAACAAACAATCTAATCTTTCCTCTTAATAATATTACTCCAGATATTCATATATTCACTTTAAAATTAATTCGATATATGCATATTATAAAAAGCGTAAGAATTTGCGCTAGAAGTTGTTTAATAGAATTGGTAGCTGAGTTGCCCTAAAAAGCGCTTTATTTACCTCCGAAAGCGCTATTGAAGCCCCAGTGAGCCGAGCGCCGGGTAAATCCCGTAAACGAGAAAGCGAGCGAGGATATACCTCGTCTTAATATTTTCTTAACTTTATGCGCCTTGTACTCGTATACATAATAAAACTACGTTTATTACCGCGCTTAAAACCGTTAAAACGTAGTTTTATTATCTATACCTCTGCTATCCACGTGACTGGGTATCACTGCCATTATTTGTGGTCTATGTAAAAAAATAAAAAATGGAGAGTTTGTTAAGTGGAAAATCTTCAACTGACTAGTGACAAAATGAATCGCAACAAAATTTTAACTTGAAGTTTTACGGGCAGGTTTTTAAATTGGACAAGTACATTAACATCTGCCCGTAACACTTCAAGTTGAAATTTTGTTGCGATTCATTTTGTCACTTGTCAGTTGAAGATTTTCCACTTGTCCGTTGCGATTCGTTTCTCCACTTGTCCGTTGAAGTTTCACTTCTAATATGTGTCCCAGCACACATCGATTTTTTATAGCCACTTAAATCGCGGCATAAATTGTAATGTAAAATATGAACAATATTGTAACATCATTTTATACTTAAAAATAATTACTTGTCACTAATGATTATTCGTCAAGTAGTGGTTGCGTAATGGCTAGAGCACGCGTCCCTAACTCAAAGGGCGCGGGTTCAAATGTATAAAAAATCACATGGACATACACGTGGCAGATATTTATTTTATTTTATTAAGGATCACCAACAGTTTTGTAGATTTGGTCAATTACTGCACTTATGACTAAGGTTTACAATAAGATATAAAAACTATTTATAGGTGAACACAGCTTGTAGTTGAATTTCTTCACTGTTATTTAATTAAACTCTAATAATAAAAATAACAGAAATGTGTATGGCAATGAAATTAGTCTGTCTGTCAGTCTATGTCTAATTACAGTCTTTTTGAGCTAAATATATCTTATAGTCATTGATAGTTTCGATCCATGAAGTGTTTCTAATAACAAGGGTATGCTAGTCTGTCAACATGCATGGTGAGTGTAATGGATACAGAATGGTAGAAAATGTAAAAAAACAATAGTTTTCGGCATTCGAACGTCACACTAATGAATTTTATAAAAAAATTATTGTTGTCACAAAATTATATGAAATTTACTCTCGAATAATTTCGTAATAAATGATATAGTAATTAAAAACGTGTGCGTCTCGGAACGCCCGATAGAGGTGATAACTTGAGAGAAAGGGAAGCCAGAAAGATTGGCGCCGTAACGCGTTACGTAACGAAGCGGTTTACCCTCCCATTAGAAGTTATCACTTCAAAAAGGTCGGAAAGGAGATATTGTCAAAAAACTTTTCCGCGATTAGGTGCCATTTTTTCTAATATGAGCGGCCATCATACGAGGTAGCAACGTGGAATTTCAGAAAGAACATAATTATCTAAATCTATAAAACCCACTTTCAAAATTACTTCGGGTTGCGGAAACTAAAATTCAACTATTTTGGAGAATATCAAGAGATTTTATTTGTAAGTTTGTAACCCCCCCCCCCATTAGTATATTAGTGAGACGCACGCTGTTCCGCTTACTTTAGTCTGACGCGCTCGACTAAATCCAAAAATCTCTCTTATACGGGTCTCCGTCTACCGCTAAAATATGTGTAGATAGTTAAAAATAATTCACTTTTCATCGCAAAGCGCACTTTTCGTTTAGAAAACCCCAAATTGTACCGTTACTGTTTTTAAACTATTAATTATTGACATTTTAGTTCTTTAAAATATTGGATCAAATTCACCAAATTTTAATAGCTTCTTAAAATAGCGTATTAAAACAATTTTTCATAGATATCCAGCGGGTAGTATTTCGATTAATTGATAAGTGACATCTAGCGACGACAGTAGTAAACTGGCCATCAAAGCGACACGTTCAAGTATCTCTACTCGCTTGTCATTTCTTCTTCTACGTTTTGTACTTAAGATGGCGCCAGCGACACACAAGGATAGTATTTTATTGTTGCCTTTTCGTTCACCACATTAAAGCTAATATGTTTTTTTAGCTAAATGTGTATACTTGTTATCCCCCCTTTAAATACACAGTGAATTTCGTTCAAATGTTCATACCACTACTGTAGTTCTCTCTCAAGCGGTCGAGCATAGTTCACGTGGCAATGTAGCCGTAGGTAGTGTAATATATATATATTTTTTTCAAGACTTCTTTCAAAGGTTCTGTTTGCCAACCATACTAATATTATGAACGCGAAATTTTGTATGTATGTTTGTTTCTCTTTCACGTTAAAACTACTGAATGGATGTTGCTGAATCTTTACAATAATATATTTTACACATCAGAATAACATATAGGCTATAATTTATAAGGATATAGTGTGAATTATGCAAAATATAACGATTTTCCATCACCACGCGGATGAAACGGCGGAGCGTAACTTGTATCATATATAGATATAGTATTTTCAATATTTTATCCTTGTTGCTTACTTAGTAATTTAAAAACTATTCTGATATATCGATAATCGTTATCCAAGGACGAAAAGTGGTGTTTTCATCCCTGTGATAAGGCAAGTCCAAGCGTGCTTTTTAACCAACTTCAAAAAAAGGTGGAGGTTCTCAATTCGACGGGTTTTGATTTTATTTATGTATGTTCTCCGATTACTCCGAGATTTATGATCCGGTTTACTTGATTCTTTCCTTGTTCGACGCGGAATAGCTGCTATTTGGTCCCCTAAAAATTTGACATAGATTTTTTTACGATTTTTTTTTTGTTTCCGTTTCTTGGGACCTATATTTTTTAAGAAGCGCGGCACCTTTCGTAGGTTTACCCATACATAGCTAGACACTAAAATGTAACAATTAAAAAAAATCCTTTATAAAACCGATTTCAAAAACTAAAAAGTATAAAATAACTTATTTCTAAAGCTATTATTATTAATATATATTATCAAAAACATCTTGAATTCGGTGCAAAGTAAAACACAAAAATTACTATATTTTGAAAATTACTAAGCACCGATTTTAAGATGTTTTAGATATATGTTAATTAAATGAACAATCATGTCTTTATTTCGCAGGCTAGTCTACACATCAGCGTTCCTTTTAGAGACCCTTCGTTACTACACCATAGTACCTTTGGTTGGGCCAAGAAGGGTCTTGGAAGATACAGTAATAGATGGTTATCGTGTCCCAAAGGATACTACGCTACTGATATCTGTACACGATTTACATTTCGACCCAGAACTATGGGACGATCCCAATGAATTTAAACCAGAGAGATTTATTAACAAGGATGGAGGCTTGAAGAATCCAGAGCATTTGTACATCTTTGGCTTAGGTAGGTGATATAATATCTTCTTATTAATATATACAAAACTAGAATTTTCCCGCGTCTTCGTCCACGCTTGACTTGAAATCTTCGCGGAATACCCGGAACTCAAAGTATGGCAACATTTAAAAAAACAATGTGAACTACGTTTTGGTGGAATCTGTGTAGGAATAAGCTAATTTTCATGCAACAAATCAATTCGCTCCCGAGAGAATAACCGCCGGAGCCCCGGGACAAAATATGTCCTACATTTTGTTACATATTTGCAATCGATCAGTAAATAAATCACATTGGAATTCGATCTGTTTTAATATGATCAATTTAAATCATTCCCAGAAAATTCCCGTGGGATTCCCAAGCTAAAAAGTAGCGCAGAATTTTAGCGCAGTTGATCACCGAAAACCGCATCAAAATCCGACTAGTAGTTTTTGAGTGAATCCCGAACAAACAGACAAAACGACAAACTGATTCTTCTATTAGTGTGTGTGTCACTGAACTCCTCCTAAGCGGTTGGTTGGTTCCATTCTATTTCTTCTATTTTCATACTTATTATATACTGTGCACCGGGACTTAAGGTATAACGTATGACTTGAATTTGAATTGGAAATGACATACTATTTAATTATTATTTACTATTATTATTATTTTATTTTTAATTTATTTTAATTGTAAAATTTTATGTTTGTGAATTGATATGGGTTATCTAATGCCTGAAATAAAGAATTTATTATTATATTATTATTATAATTAAAAGTATAATAAACTAGGTTTATTTAAGAATAAGTTTTTATTTTATTGCTTTGTAATACTGTAATTGAGTTATATTCTGGCTGTTATATCTATATTAATATTATTAAGAGAAAATATTTATGTTTTTGTATGCTTGTAACGAATAAACTCAAAAACTATTGGACCGATTTTAAAAATTCTTTCACCATTCGTATGGTACATTATTCTTGAGTAACAGTATCATAATTACATATACTGTTAAAGGCAAAAGTGTACTACACGAAATCCTGCCTTACATTCAAAGAAAAACATGCTTAAACCTTAGGATGTCCACAAACGGAGTAACTATGTATGATATTCGACCATAGACCAGGTAAGCGGTCAGCCTAGTCTATAATATGTACATTTTCATTATATTACAATATTTAGTTGTTAATTCATGTTGTGCATTGCGCTTTTGCGAATTTATTTTTATGAATACAAGTAATAGTTACACAAGTCTCAAAATAATCATTTTAAGATGTCCACAATTATCATTATACAAAAATACAATATTACAACCAACATTATTCATTCATATTCACAAAGAGACACAAACACAGAAAAGAAAAAACAACACATATGGCACTAGATAGGATAATATACATAGGTATAGACATGAGGCACACACTGCACTCTACATTAGTATAAGTTTAGTATTAAAATTAGAATAAATTAATATAATAAGTTATTCGTAAAGTACACCGCAACATAAAAATCCGTAAATTAATGTGACATACCAGAACCAAAATAACCAAATAAGCGTGTTTAAACTCTAAATCTAGAAATTAAGTTGTCAAAAGGGGTACGGAACTGGAGTCCGTAGAGTTGTTAAAAAAACAATATGTCATTCAGAAGGCACTTTATATAATCACTAGCCGTGCCCGCGACGCCGTCCGCGTGGAATTTGTTTTCAAAGCCCCCAGATTTTGAAACATTTTTCATTATTGCTCCGTTTCTATTGGTCTTAGCGTGATGATATATAGCCTATAGCATTCCTCGATAAATGGGCTATCCAAGACTGAAAGAATTTTTCAAATCAGACCACTAGTACCTGAGATTACCGCGTTTAAATAAACAAACAAGAAACTGTTCAGATTTATATATTAGGCTCGCCCACCTGCTGCCATTATATATAACTACGACAACGGCGTACTCACGTGCCCTCAGTGTGCACGGAGTTAACCGCCAAGATAGGCTACATAAGCCATCTTCGCGCGCACCAGCTCCAATTACCCGACTAGGGGTCAAAGTGGTCGCCATGGCCGAAAACGGTCGGATAAGATATAAACACTTAGGAACAAAAATCATAATCAAGTGAACAATATGCTTGTTTAAGAAATAATGCTTTAATATTACGCTTATAAGAATGCTTTTTATATATATTCGAGGGGTGAAAGGCTATTTGTTTTAAGCGACATTTTGTGTGAGATTTAAGACGATGGGTTTTTTCATCCTGTTGAGAACTTTTTAGTTCGTCACAGGCTGGTTTCTGTTAAATATAGAATTTTCAGTTTACAACTGACTGTGTCAGTGCAACTGTATTGTAAATAACTAATTTAAACTAATTAATAAAATTATATACTCTCTGTACAAATACTCGTTTCTATTCCATCCAACATCTATACCATCAAAACATCCTAATGTCTCAACTTGAAGAAATATAAAGAACATGATGCCTTGTTTCAATGTGTAGACCTATTTTTTTGGAAAGTACATAAAGCGTTAGCTATATGGTTTTTCTGGGTCATTTGAAACTTCAAACTTTTCCCCCGACAAATTTTAAAAATGTCGTTTAAAACATATTTTCTTCTTTACATCAATATATAGTTTGTTGACAATTTCAACAGACTGATATGTAAATATGGTGCCTTACAACATTTGGAGCTGACATTATTTTATTTTTTAAATCTTTCCTTTTTGTGGTTTCTTTATGTTTGTTTTCGTCTTGCGTCTCAAATTCTATATATACTATTTTTAGCGAGATAAGTGAGGATAACCTGTAATGACAAAGGACCGTAAGTTTACCTAATTTTTTAATGTATTGTTACGAGCTGGCTCGAATTAAAATGCCGTTGTAATTATAGAATTTATTAGAATTATACAAACCCGTATAAAACAGGTATACATATATAACTGAACAGTGAACACAACCAGTCCAAACGAAATGCACGCTTCAATAACACGCGCAAAGTCCGTCACTAAATAGATTACCGAATGTACACAAGACTTGCTCCGCTCGTGGTTATCGCTTGACGGCCTCATCTCTCAATTGGGGCATTGTTTTATACTGTACAAATACAATATGTCGGCCGCGTGTATTGAATTTCCTAGAATGACACCTGGCTATTGACTACCACAAAAGATTACAATACAAAATGGGCTACGTTTTACAGCTACCTTGTACTCAATTGGGCCATTGCTTTATACTGTACAAATACAATATGTCGGCAGCGTGGATTGAATTTCCTAGAATGACACCTGGCTAATGACTACCACAAAAGATTACAATACAAAATGGGCTACGTTTTACAGCTACCTTGTACTCAATTGGGACATTGTTTTATACTGTACAAATACAATATGTCGGCCACGTGTATTGAATTTCCTAGAATGACACCTGGCTAATGACTACCACAAGAGATTACAATACAAAATGGGCTACGTTTTACAGCTACCTTGTACTCAATTGGGGCATTGCTTTATACTGTACAAATACAATATGTCGTCAGCGTGGATTGAATTTCCTAGAATGACACCTGGCTAGTGACTACCACAAAAGATTACAATACAAAATGGGCTACGTTTTACAGCTACCTTGTACTCAATTGGGGCATTGCTTTATACTGTACAAATACAATATGTCGTCAGCGTGGATTGAATTTCCTAGAATGACACCTGGCTAGTGACTACCACAAAAGATTACAATACAAAATGGGCTACATTTTACAGCTACCTTGTACTCAATTGGGGCATTGCTTTATACTGTACAAATACAATATGTCGTCAGCGTGGATTGAATTTCCTAGAATGACACCTGGCTAGTGACTACCACAAAAGATTACAATACAAAATGGGCTACGTTTTACAGCTACCTTGTACTCAATTGGGGCATTGCTTTATACTGTACAAATACAATATGTCGTCAGCGTGGATTGAATTTCCTAGAATGACACCTGGCTAGTGACTACCACAAAAGATTACAATACAAAATGGGCTACATTTTACAGCTACCTTGTACTCAATTGGGGCATTGCTTTATACTGTACAAATACAATATGTCGGCCGCGTGGATTGAATTTCCTAGAATGACACCTGGCTAATGACTGCCACAAGAGATTACAATGCAAAATGAACTACGTTTTACAGCTACCTTGTATACAAGTAACGTATGCTCAACTGATATTGTAAATGAATATATAAATAGGAAATGAGCTAGCAACAATTCTGTTAGCGAAAGAGCCACTATAGATGCTATTTAACAGTTTCAAAGTTTCCCGTCTGCAAAATTACATTTTCCAACGTTGCACTCGCAAAGAGGCGATGTATCAAAGTTTTGATTGTTATTGTTGCAGGGCGTCGGCGGTGTCCCGGGGACTCGTTAGCACGCTCCTTCCTGTTCATCGTGTTTGTAGGGATAATGCAGAAGTACCTCATCCGCTGCGACGAGGGGGCGCTGCCATCGGACGAGCCCATAATTGGGCTAATCATGTCACCGAAGCCATTCTCTGTTCAGTTCGTTCCCAGGAGATGACTTTTTAGTTGCATTACGGTTATAACAAGTAACTAAAACCTCGTTGCTCGTTAGCTGCTTTATCGGGATCGACCAGTTTAACCCGGCAGCGATGACGTGGGCCTAAGATACCCGCGATATTTTATGTATCTATTCTTATTTGACTGTAGATTCAATTTATTTTAAGAGCTTTAGTTAATAAAGTTTTTGATGTTTATATTCATGGTTAGTTATTTTAATAAATTAAAAAACAACAATCAATGGGGATTGTTCACAGAAAATTACCCTCTGATTTTATATTTTTATTACGTAAAATAGGGTATTTTAAGATACTAATTTGAATATTTTTGTATTTTGAGCGTTAGTTTTATATAATTCGATTTTAAAATTATTTCTCCGATGACGTCATAAGGGACAAGTTTACATTAATTTCTTTGCCTAGTAAACAAAAATAATAAAACTTACTAATCATAATAATCTGTACTACTACTAGTTAAATGTCACCGTCTCACACTCTCATTACGTATCGTATTTTTTAGTATTTTTTTGTCGCTAGGCTTATAATTTTTCGTGTTCAACCATTATTATTTTCTATAGTTATCGTTAAATTTTTTTAAATGGTGTTTAGCGAAAATCCATGTTACAGAACTTAAATTAAATAATGTACAGCTAGATTTTTTTTTACACCTGAAGCAGGCAAACAGGCAGACGGCCAACCTGATTGGATTTAGTAAGGTCAAATAAAGGTCAAGCACATTTCTTACAAAATACAAGAAGGTCGTATGTTTTTTGGAATTTTAACTAGATAGAAATGATTAGGGACACTATTCCTCGAAATGGTTTTTGAAATAGCTAGATTGAAAAAAGGTGAACAATCCCAATTGAGTAAATATATAAAGTTTATGTCCTAACCTTAATTTATTTTTAAAACATACTTACCTACACTCCTCTATTCTGATATCATTTCATCCTTCACGTAATCCATCCATCTCTTTTGTGGTCTTATATTTTTTTTATTGCAGTAGTTCAGCAGGCAGGCAGACGGCCCACTTGATGGAAAGCGGTTACCATCACCTATGGACATTTGCAACACCTAAGATGCTACAAAATCCGCTGCTGTTCTCTTAAGGGAGACTGGAACTAACTAATGCCAGAACACAACTCAAGGTTGTTATGGCGACCTACTTTATAATCCATCCAGTCGGGCGAATACCCTACCACCTGGCTGTGGGTTGTTTTGTCGCCTCTTACAACAGGCCGCAGGAAGTTGTTTTCTTTCTACGTTCCTACAAGGATAAAATCCAGTATCCATCGATCTTGTAGTTCAGCATTTTTTTTTGTCACGTGACTTTCATCCCTCCTCATTATATGCCCGTAACAACTTAATCTTCTTCCTCTCAATTTTTCAGTCATGGGTGCAACTTTCACCTGTTAGGGTAAAATATGTTTATAATATATATATATATAAAATGCTAATGTTAGTAATGTATGTCATTGAACTTCTCTTAAACGTGTGTTCCAGTTGATCCCCGGATGGTTTGGATTCACAATTGTACTCAGTATGTGGCGCTAGTCGCGATTGGCTCCTAAATTTTATGGTTTTTATGGAGGAACAACGTCTGTCTGGCCCGCTAGTATTCCTATATAAAAATATAAATCATTCTTCATTCGAACTCTGTACATTATCCAAATCAATGCATTTCTTATGGAAATAAATACCCGAAACGTCTTTTTGAAGATATACTTACAAAATTTCCATTGCCGCAATTAAACAATTAAATATATTGTTACGAATTACGGCTCTCGAATAAAAATGCCGTTGAAATTACTATACAATTTATTAGAACTATACAAACACGCGTAACACAGTTACCAATATAACCGGACGCAAGAAGGTAATACATAATTCAATAACACGCGCAAAGTCCGTCACTAAATGTACACACGTCTTGCCTCGCTTGTGTTATCGCTTCGACTGCCCCACTGCTCCTATCGGGCATTGTTTTATACTAAACTATACCAATATATCTCGACACAATACTCGACCGTGTAAACAATAGTTTCCAAGAATCACACCTGGCTTATGACTAACATAAAATATTACAATACACAATAGGCTGTTTTTCTAATTATAAATTTTAAACATAAACTAAACAAAAGAAGTCCAAATGCCGAAAGGTAATAAACTGCATGTATGAATTGTTCTTTGTCGGTCGTAACAATATTATATATTACACTCTGCATGGGGCGTAGATATTCTTCACCTGCTGGGCGCACTGCAGCTATAGTGCGCGGTAATTACGAATACAAGTCTTTAAAATAGGCTCTGGTCTCACAGACCCGATGTCATGGCCGCTGGGTTAATGTTATACGAATAAATGGTTCTATTGTATCAATATAACATACAACAATACATTATTACATGATTGTCTAGAGTAGATGTACTCTTGAGGGAATAAAATACCTTTTACTATATATTTGAGTTACATTTATTGGACGCACGTGTACTACAGGCGGATGACGAAAATTGATCGAAAGCGGCATCTTGTTATCCTACTTCGTAGTGAAGCGGTAAAGATTTTCTTGTCTTTAATTTTGCCTAAGCTTCTTTTGCCTTTTTTACCTTCAAAGAAAAAGTTCTTTGTGGATATAATAAAAGTTCATTTTAATGATTTAAGCGCGGTATTTTATGTGATTTTTATTCCGACGTTTTGGACACTTCAGAGCACTTTATTGTGAAACTGTGTACATAAATGTGGTATAAATACAAAGAAGCAGCAGTTGGCTTAATGAGAATATTACAATTCATAATTATGTGTTAAGTTAATTAATCACTACACTTTCCTTGATTTTATACAGTCATATTATGTGACTGTTATTTAAACCCAATGTCAATTTATGTACTTCTTCAGGGTCTGTTGGTGATATAAACATACTTTGACTAGAATTTAAAATAATTATGTTATTTTTTATTATGATTTTCGTTTAATTTACGTTAATTTTATTCAATAAATAAATTGTTAAATTGTCTTGTAGATTTAGAAAATTCATATAGCTTGCTTATCTTTAATTATTTTATCAATTTGATGGTTTTTATTTAATTTCCCTGTAATGTTTGACTTGGACTATCTGAACTTCCTTTACATATATCGTTACTCGTGTTTATATAATCTTATTAATAATAGTCTGAGCCTTAAGGATACATTTTTTAAGAAGAGCACTATACTTTTTATATGTTCTTATATTGTATTTTTTGATAGATTTTGATTTAAGATACTTTAAATAAAATACCCTTTTAAGCTGACATGCATTTATGCATTTGGTTAAGTATTTAATATTTTGTTTTTTACTGGTTACAGGAAAACATGAATTATGAAAAAGGGTCATAAATATATAAGTATGTATATATATATATATATATATATATATATACTAGCGGCCCCGGCAGACGTTGTCCTGCTCTGAAAAAATAAAAACCTATGACCCGATCCCAGCGCCACCTACCGGTTCCAATTGTGGATTTAAACCATCCGGGGACCCACTCAAACACACAAAAACAAAATCGCTCCCATGTTGTTAAGAGGATTCTAGAACCCGATCTCAGCGCCACCTACCGGTTCCAACGGTATAAAAACTATCCTATCTTTCAAGTTGGATCAATCTGCACACGGTGTGCAAATTTGATTTAAATCGGTTGAATAGTTTAGGAGTCCATCGCGGACAAACATCGTGACACGAGATTTATATACATATATGTATGTGTATTAAGATTAGGATGATCCAAAAAAAAATTTTATTTTTTCCAAACAGGCTCAAAAGTTTCTTTTGGGTGTAAAAAAAATTATGTGAAAAGATGAGCCCATAATATTAATATTAAGATAGTCCTCATCGCATTTTTTAATTCCCATAAGAATAACACAGGAATTTTTTTTTTGCTTCTTCTGATTTTTGTACCGTTCAAACGACTGGTTGACTGATAAATCGCTGTTCCAATCTTTATAGAGAATTGAACGCTCTACAAAAAAGGTCTGATAACATTTTTTGATTTATCCTTTATCCTTCTTATGGGAATTAAAAAAATATATAACATTATCACTTAAATCAGCGATACTCAACCTTTTTTATAAAGGCCTCATAGTCATGTTAGATAAGACGCTGCGAGCCACAACATAAATTGTTTATTGTTTAGGTGTTTTTTTATTGCTAGAGTATAAAAGAGGCTTGCGACATTATTTATACATTATGAACCTTTGCAAACCAGAGGTATTTCCAATGTAGTTGTAACAACTATTAGTATTCAGACGGGCCACTTACAAAAGCTCGGCGGACCTTGGGTTGAGTGTAGCTGGCTTAGAGTGATAACTTCCAGGCAACCAATTTTATAGGATATTCTATGCTAAACTTCCGATGTAGGTGGTGCATATGTTCAGATGTTTATACATTAAAATATAAAAATTTTCAAACATAAATATATACTTATAACATTAATATATTTACTGATAAATAGTAATTATATAATCTAAGACTTAAATAATTTAGGCGTAGTGTTTAAGGAAAGATAGTGCTTCTTGAGTTAATTCTACGTCTGTTATACCAGACGCACCGGCATGCGGCACCGATATATGGTGGATATTCCACCTATAATAAAAAAACTTCCTTTAAAAAACTGACTTCAAAAACTAAAAAGTATAAAATAGCTTAATGAAGATTTTTGACTAAGAATTTATTTAGTTCATTAAGAGACAAAATAATATAAAATTTTCCACATCTTCGACTCAAAAACGGGAACGGAAATTTTTCATAAAAAAAATGATCATAAAATGAAAACTACTGGGCCAAGCTATGATAAACTATTAAGGGACCAAATGGCAACCATTCCGCATCAAACTAAAGAAGAATCACGTAAATCAGATCGTAAATCTCAGAGTAATCGGTGTACATATATATATATATATATATATATATATATATATATATATATATATATATATATATATATATATATATATATATATATATATATATATATATATATATTTAGTTTGGTTCGCATACTGGCCAACTCAGCTTACTTATAAACAAAACTAGGATACAGATAAAATATATTTGCTGACTGGCCTTCTTGGTGCAAACACATCATGCATTATACATAAGGCATTGAGTACATATTAATTTAGAAAAAAAGAAGAAATATATAAATAATGAACTTAATTAAATTAAATTAAATATATAAAAGTAAAATAAAATAGCAATCAAGTTGAGAACCTCCTCCTTTTTGAAGTCGGTTTAAAACGAAGCGCTTTGCATCTGGCTTCATAATGCGCACCGCAAAGGAGTGGAACTCATTGCCGGAGTCTGTCTTTCACGATACTTATAACCTGGGTGTCTTCAAGTCCCGTGTGAATAGGTAGGTACCTTCTAGGTTGTTGTTTAATAAAGATTGGGAGGTTGAGGCCAGAGGAGGGTGGTAGCCAAGTGGGTAATAACGAGAGGAATAAATGAATTAAACCGATTAATACACCATTTCTTTCTTCTATATCTAACACTAGGTTAAGGAACTAATAACTAGCTTATATTGAGCTTACAATAAAATATACTGTTATATGCGAGCGGGGGTACGGATTGGAAGAAAACACCAGTTTTTGACTAAGAGCTTTTATTGACTTACACGGCCGCACGTAGAGCCTTCTGTTCAACCTGTGCAATCTTCTGTTCGGGAACTTTCGTTTATACATCTATCCCTTTGTAACATCTACCTATCTCTTTCTTTCGTTCATCGTCTATCCCTTTCTAAATATATCCGTCCTAGTCTTTTCCTTCTAGAATGATCTAGTCTTTTCTAAAAGTTGTAAAACTAACTGATGATGGAACTAATGATGGTGGAACCATCTGTTCCACCATCATTCGCCACAATACCAATAACAATTTCTCTGCAACTGAGCTTTCCTTGCCACCTCTCATTAAGGTGTGGTTTAATTACTTTTCCCACAGGAGAACTATTCACCCCCTTTCTTCAGGGGGTGAATCCGTCTGAGCCAATCTAATGCATGAATTAACTTGTGAATTGAACTTAGTCGAATACCGTAAAGATTAAAGAAAACAAAGTAATAAAAAGATGGACGCCACCTGCTGTATCCTCGGGAGGAGACTCGGAAGCGTGCTCCATCCTAGAACAAATCTTCGCTCCACATAGGGCGGATTGGTGTCAAACGCGAACCTATACTACAATCAAAAAATAAAATGAAAATCTTAAAGATCAGTAACGTTCTGGCCTCTCTGGATTTGAGTTTAATTACTACAGAAGGATTATGCGTAGCATAAAAATCTATGGTAGGTCTCGATAATTCTCCGTATTGAAACTACATACTATATACCAAATATTAGCTAAAACGGTCCAGAAAGAGACAGACACACTGTTATCCCGAAACCATGTCATTTTGTGGGATAAAACTATCCCATATTTTTTCCTGTCAAAGCGTAACAGACAGACAAAGTTACTTTCGCATTTCGTAAGATACAGAGTCCATATTAAGTACTAATACGTAGGGAACAAATGTCTAGCCATGCCACCTCCGCCAGGTCCGGGTCTAAGGGGAAGGCCAAAGAAATGCTGGCTTGACGTCGTGAAGGATGACATGCGTGCCAATGATCTCAAAACGGGGGATGCTGGAGACCGCGCGAAGTGGAGTAGAAAAAGTAGGAAAGCGGACCCTGGGCGTCGGAGTGAACGCTTCGAACGCAACCGGGATTTAACGCTCGGATGATGATGGTGATGATGATGAGAGTCCATACTAATTAACCAACTATTCATAATTGGGTAATTAGAATGGATTTATGAGTCTTGACTGATACTCCAATAAACTGGTTTAGCTACGTATAAAGAAATATGAAAACTAAAAAATAATATTTGCATGTTTATTAGGTGTGTATCCGGTAACAAACTAATTTATATGCATTTGACGTCATTGTGTTATAATATAATTCAAGATCTGAAAATAAGGTCTAGGTTTGTTTACATAGTGTTGGTCGATGATCTCAACATACAAGCCTCAATGTCATCACATCAAGCCTTGGTGCGTGACGATGGCAAGAGGTCAGACGGAATGTTTCTTATTCCTTGGAAGTAGACGGCCGCTTGAGTGGGACGCGATATCTCTCAGGGTTTTTTTTGTTTTGTTTTGAGGTGAGGGAAAATGCTTCACCGATTTGCGCACACTCTGGGCCGCCGCTAGGAAGCGGCACGCATCCATCGGGGGCGATAACATTAGCAATAGTATGCTTTGTTTGTGCTCCGTCCGCGATGGATGACACAGAGTAGTGTGGAGACTCCGAGTGATGCCGCACGGGCGAGCAACCTCAATACCCACTAAAAACCCCCTCCTCCCTTTACGACACTGCGCTTTTGTTTGTGATGGAAATACTGAGATATAGAACATAGTTATGCAACAGTCAATCCAGCGCAATAAAGTGCCAGTGTGCCCCGGGAGAACACACCCCACTTCGAGACGGGGGCAGATGAATCCCTTGCTTTACCTAGTAGCTAAGGGCCTCCCCGTACCGGAACCTAACTCGGGGAGGGAAGTAATGCGCGTACCTGCCTCTCCGGGTGCCGGCTGAAGGCCGGCGACCTCGAGAAGAGACCGTAGTACGCACCGAAGTACTTCGCTCCCTATCCCTTTCTGCGGGCTCTTTGAGAGACATTACTGCCTCGCAAAAAGTAACAGCAGCATCCCAGCGGTCGTCGCTCTGCAACATGGCCGTTACCAAGTCGCCGAGCGATCCCACGGCTCCTACGTGCGCCTCGAGATCGAAACGCTGCGGTGTCCATGCAGCGCACTCGACCAGCGTGTGGAACGCAGTGTCGGGTGCGCCACACTGGCGGCAGTCCGGAGAAGGCAAGTAGCCCACAATGTGACACAGATACTGATCGACACAACCGTGTCCGGTCATTATCTGCGTCATCCTGAAGGTCAGGGTTCCGCTGGTGCGGGTGACCCATTACTCCAGCTGTGGCCTGATTGCGTCCACCGTAAAGCCGCCGGCCGCAGGGTGTTCGAGGTATCTTTCAGGGATTAAGTCAGGGGCTGGCAACGCTGCTTCAACATCTGAAGAACCCAAACGGCGCAAATGTGGAACCCTAACAAGGGGTTACATATTTATGCCGTTAGGTCGAGGTTCAATTACGACACTGGTGTATAATTTAGGTGTGATTTGTTATAGAAATTTAAAATGTCGTCAAGTTCAGCTATAGGATGATTCAAGAATATTTCTTGGAGCGTGACTGGTATATTCCAGGATTCAAATTGTAACAAAGAAATTTATTTTAGAAGCCCTAATGTATTTGTATAATAAAAAATCCCAATACTTCGATATAGAGGTGAGGCAATTTCACATTCGCACTATTGAATGAACTCCGCACCTATTAACGAACGAAAGTGTAATTTTAAAAAATCGTCATGACTATATTGAATAAAAATTCAACCAACTTTTCAATCTAAGGCAGACATTTTTTAAATTTTAGACATTTGTTAATGGTTCTACATAGTTGTGTAGCGCTACATATTTTTTTAAAGAAATAATTATTTGCTAGCAAGGCGACGTTCCAAGAATGTTGTGTTCCGGAAATCCCACATCCTAGTAGTCTATATAACACAAAAATGAATGGAAAATTTACTTAAACATAATGTTACGTTCGAGCGGGGGTACGCTCTTATGGATTGGAAGAAAACACCAGTTTTTAACTAAACGCTTTTATTGACTTATACAGCCGCACGTAATACCTCTCTGCAGGGATGCCCCTATACGCACGACCGACGACGCACAGTCCCGATGATAAGGCGTCTCGCTCACAATACCGTCGCTGAAATTGCGTAGACCACCTCCTGCTGCTGTACTGCTCACACCCGATATTACCGCATATAGCTCGCCTCTGGTTCGTCGCCCAAACTACGCTACACTCCTCCTTCACTTACGGTCGACTGAACTTTTCATAAAATTCACCACTAAACTCGTCAGTGTCTTCTATTAAGTTCTTCTTCCAACTCTTTCGTATTGCACTTGTCGCTTCACTGGTCTTGAACTGAACTCAACTCTAAGCTGCCTGGTAGGCGCGCCTTACGCTGTTTATATACCAGGAAGATTTTTCTGGAATCCATCTATCTATCTCTGTCTCTTCCTTCTCGAACCTCCTGTTCGGGAGCTTTCATTTATACATCTATCCCTTTCTAACATCTATCCGTCCTTGTCTTTTCCTTCCAGAATCTTCTACCTTTTTCCAAAAGTCTTGCGACTGATTTACGCTGCCGGAAAGTTCTACCCTCGGTCGCCATAATAAAAAACAACAAAAGTTTTATAACCGACACGATCATAATATTGTCATTCTTAATGCATGACGTCATAACAAATTTTAGTAAACATAATGTTAATCTTTAAGTTATAATATTCGTGCTGCTATCGTGGAACGGGTTTAAAAAAAAAACAAACATGTTTGATATATAAATGTGAGGTTCAGAATGAGACACGTTATTTGAGCACGTCATAGCCGAATGTACTGCAAACTGGAGCTCTTTTGAGAAAGTGACAATGTTGCTAACAACCTGCGCCTTAGCCGCGATTATTACAATAGTGTATTTAATCAAAACTACTGTGAAACCAAAGAAGTTTCCACCAGGTAAGGATTTATTGGCATAATAACTTTTATTTATGCTCAAAGTTCATTTATAGTCAGAATAAAGTGGTCTCTACTTTTGGCAAGACCCGTCTATTCTCATATTTTTCGACGCGCTGAATCCGAGTTTGGTATCAGTTTACTCCATATACCTTCAACAATTTTAAAGCGTATGGACCAAACTGAGCCCAGATTTAGTCTTTTGGTCCATACAGCTTCAAAAGTTTGAGAGTGTGTGGACCAAACTGACCCAGATTCAGTCTTTTGGTCCATACAACTTTAACAGTTTGAGAGTGTATGGAAATTCATAAGAATGAATCGGTCTGGTCATAAGTACGAACCACTTTTTTGTGGGCTAGTGGAATTATAAATATTTGAATAAATAACAGTACGTTATCCGTCCGGGCTAGGGTGCAATTGAAAACTAGCGCCAGGCAGCAGTTGCCTGGCATTTACTGAATTGCACCTATTTGGTACTATCATAGACATATTGTATTGCTCTACAGTATACCCATTTTGTTATTATTTTCAATGTATCTCGCTGTCATGTGAAAAGCAAACAAATCTTTCAATGATTTCATTATTTATTTGATTGGTGCTAAATTGTAATGAATATACTTCAATACCCTTGAGTCTCATTATGTAGGCAAGTTGAGCGATATTTGGAGGCCTACTATCTTCTTTTTTGAAGTAGCCAGATACCCCATTTGTGTTGCTTTAGTACCGCAGACAGGCTCTCCATCGGGTGGCTCACCTGATGGAGTGCGGTTACCTTCACCTATGGACATTTGCAAATTTACTACCAATGTGAGCTCGACCTCGAAGGAGGAATTGGAACCTGCTCACTAATGCGACTTGACCAGGAGTGGTGGCCATCTAGATGATTCTTACCCACCTGTTTGTGGATTATTTTGGTATATACTCTGCATTAACGAAAAACTTTAAAACATTTCCGACTCTATACGTGTGAACAGAGTGTTTATATTATTAAATATAATATATTCTATCTCATTTTCTCTATCTATCTATCTCTGTCTATCTTTTTGTAGTGTCCAATTTATTGTTTCATCGATTTTCAAAGAGAATTCTAGAGAAAGATTCTAGAGAATTTTCACTTAAGAAACCTCAATTGATTTGACTGACATCTACTCTCATTTTGTGATGTTTTTAGGACCGCTATGGTATCCGATTATTGGATGCAGCAACACAGTGAAGCGTATGCAACAAAAACATGGTTCGCAACACAAAGGACTTTTAGAACTGGCTAAACAGTATTCAACGCAAGTGTTGGGCTTGAAACTTGGTCGGGAATTGATGGTCGTGGTTTATGGCGAGAAAAATGCCCGCCAAGCATTCACTGACACGGCTTTCGACGGCAGACCGAAGACCTTTTTTCTTAAGCTGCGGTGTTTGGGAACAAGGCTTGGTACGTTATTAGTGGTCTATCCGTGCAGTCCTACGGCCGGGAAGCCTGTCGTAAGAGGCGACATAATAACCCACAGCCAGGTGGTAGGGTATTTACTCGACTGGATGACGCCCACCCCTGGTCTAGAGTATGTCACCATAACAACCTTGAGTTGCGTTCCGGCATTAGTGACCAGGTTCCAGTCTCCTTTAAGAGAGCAGCGACGCATTTGTAGCACCTTTGGTGTTGCAAATGTCCACAAGCGATGGTAATCGCTTTCCACTAAATGGTCCGTCTGCCTGTCTGTTCTAACTTCTGCAACAATTTTTGAAGTTATACTTCTTTAGGAGAGTAAATTTATACGATGCGCGCGCAGATCGTCACACGAAAAAGCTACACCCTGAAGTTAGCTATAGTCAACATTTTTTCATTTTTTGTGATCTAAAAACAAACATGGTATATCCCCAAGTTTAATAAATTACTCTTGTGTTATGAGTGACATACAACGAACTACTTGGTAGCCGATTCCAGACTAACCAGAGCACAGTAGTGGAAAGTTTGTTTTAAAAATGTACTGAGTTTCAAGTTTCACTGAAATCGGTTCAGTAGTTTTTCGTTATGTTAACTCCAACAAAGACAAGAATTCTAAAAATTGCATTTTCGAAAATCCCAAGTGCGTACCCCCACTCGCACGTATCATAGTGTTCACAGAGAGATTTATTTAGTGCTGCTGCCTTAACTAATTTCCGTTAGATGGCCTTCTGTCAATTTGTCGATTTCAGAACATAAAAAATACCTAGAAACAGCACGTGAACAGGAATGTGCACAAAAATAAAGACAGATTTTATTTATAGGTATCACTTGTACTGATGGCCCCCTGTGGCGCGAGCAGAGGCAGTACACCGTGAAGCAACTCAAAAACGTTGGCTTTGGAAAAACTCACATGGAAAAAGAAATTCAGATCGATTTGAAGAATATTCTAGAATACATAGAAAAGAACAGACACAAACCTATAAATCCCAATCATGTGTTCTCTCAGGCCGTGATAAATACAATTTGGAAGTATGTTGCAGGTAATTATTTGTTAACTGATTTCAAAAAGAAGGAGGTGTTTAATTCGACTTTTTTTTGGTTACGCGATTTTTCTGTCAATTGTGAACCGATTTTTATTTTTTTATTCGAAAGAGTATACCCCTAAAGTGGTCCCATTGTCACCAAGTCAAGATTCGATTAGTTGATCTCAGAGTAACTGAGAGCAATCCTAGAATATAGGCAGGCACAACGTTTTATTTCTAAGGCTGGTGTCCACCGACATCTAACCGGTGGTTAAAATAAAATAATCAATGTTAAACCATATATTTTTAGCGATTATTTCATTTTAACCATTGGTTAAATGTCGGTGAACACAAGACTAAAGCTGTTTAAGTATTTGCGTAACTAAAAATAACAAAAATAACAAAAATCAAAAAACAAAACCGACTTTATCCGTTACTAAAATAGGAAATATATACTGTGTAAATCCTAAATAATTGGGAGACGCTAAAAAAAACAGGAAGCTTGATAGACTCGTTATAAATTTGTTACTCATAATGAATAACACTTATTTTAACGCTCTTCGATCGCACGGCTATTATGAATAAGGCAATATGTGTATCTACGAGTATTAACGTTATTCTTCTTTCTAGGAAAAGGAATTGAGGATCAGAAGTTGAATCTTCTGCTTGATATATTCAGCGAGCGTTCGAAGGCGTTCGACATGGCGGGGGGCCTTCTGAACGTGGCGCCCTGGTGCAGATTCCTGGTGCCTGAGTACAGTGGCTACAACTTCATCATGAAGCTGAACAGGCAACTCTCCGACATTATAGAGGTTAATCTATTGCTAGCGAGTTTAGGGGGACTCGAACTAAAATGCCGTTGGAATTATTATAGAGTTTGTTAGAACTATAAAACTAAATACAACTATAAACATATTTACAAGTAAAAGATGTAGTCCAAATCGCTGTCGGTGGGGAGCGTTCCCAAAACGCTGGCCGCATTCCCTCGCTGTATGGCAACGCTTATTCGTTGCCCTAAATAAAGGCCAGCTCTTTGGTCACGCGAGACTTCTTTCAATCGTCTTGAAAGGTCTTTTATATTTATTCATTTATTGTTTTTACAAAATTATTAAATTTTACACGCTATATATACCTATCCTAAAAATATATGTACAACTTAATTTATTAAAGATAAAAACTACAAATAATAAATAGGTCCAAAATCACCGTCAGTTGGGAACGTTCCCAAAACGCTGGCCGCGTTTGGGGCGGCATAAAAACGGCAACAAACACATATAACACAGGTAAAAATATAACCGAACACAACCAGTCCAAACTTAATGCAGAAGGTCGTAATTCAATAAAACGCGCAAAATCCGTCACCTATTAGATTCCCAATTGTAGTACACACGTATCTCTTCGTTATGAGCAATAACCACGAGCTGACTGCTTCCCTCCTCCGACAGGTCATTGCTTTATACTGCACGAATGCAATATGTACGCACGGCAACGTGGACCGAATTTCCTAGAATCAGATTTTATTTTAAATTCCGTTACACCTGGCTAAAGATTACAAATACAACAATAGACTGTATGCTAATAAGTAAAACAAAAGAAGACTGTCATAAAATAATTTCAATGTTATTAGTTCAAATATCGACGGGTAATAAATGTGCTTAGTTTTAGATATGCAGGTGGATTTTTTTGTTATCGGGACCAGAATTGTAATACTATACATATACTAGCTGTCCCGGCAGACGTCGTCTTGCCCGGTTAGAAATAGTGGTTGATCGTAGAGGGTTGAAAATTTAGGGTTGTATGTATTTTTTAGCTCTGTATCTTAAAAAAATAGAAATTAAAAATTTTGTCTAAAAAATAATAAAAAAATTTAGGGGTGGACTACCCCTAACATTTAGGGGGATGAAAAATAGATGTTGGCCGATTCTCATAGATACCGGATAAGCACAAAAAATTTCATGAGAATCGGTCAAGCCGTTTCGGAGGAGTATGGCAAAGAAAACTGTGACACGAGAATTTTATATATTAGAAGATAATAACTTGGCCTCACTGAATGACGGATATATCAAACAGCTCAAACTACTGGGGCTAAGATCGTGAAAATTTGCATGCGGTTTCCTTCTGCACTGTAGGTGTGTACTAAGAAAGGATTTATAAAAATATAACCCCTAGAGCCGGGAAAGGGAAGGCCCTAACAGTGTGCCGCTATGCGCAAGGGTGCCGTGGTATTGTCCCAGATTACATACATAGAGATCATTAGAAATTACATAAAATTATAATTATATCATGGACACCGTTAAGAAAACTTATTAATTTTTATTTTGTACCTATACAGTGATAATATAATACTTGTATGGGTACAAAATAAACAACATGAAGATATTAATATAATGATAATTTAGCTTGTACCAACGATTTTATAATTTACCAAATGGAATAGTTATATTTTGTGTAAAGATAAATAGTAATAAGTACTGTTTTTTTATATAAAACGTGTACGATTAAGGAGTTTTTGTATTTTTCAGGAAGCAATAAATGCCCACAAAAACAAGGAAGTGGAAGGTCCTGACTTCATTTATTCCTATTTGGAAGAAATTAAAGAAAACAAAGATAATTTTAACGGTAAATATCACATATGAAAAGAAGTTCCATATATTATAATAACAGCCCATAAATGTCCCACTGTTGGGCTCAGCCCTCCTTTTATAATAGTCCATTGAAATTTTACATGAGCTTTGCATTTCTTAGAGGACGCAATTTTATTTTTGGGACATGTGTGGGGGGTCAATAGAAGCTTAACCTCAAGTTTTTGGGGGCGCCACCCTTGTCCCCCGGCCGCCACCTTGGAAAAACTGGTGAAAACACTTACATAACTTTTTGCCCCAAATTAAAAATTAAAGAAGTTATAAGTTAAAAGTTAATTTTTTTTTTGTAAGACGCATAGTTTCCGAAATATCGCGAAAAAAGTGTTTTCACCACTTTTTCCAAGATGGCGGCCGGGGGACAAGGGTGGCGACCCTACAAACTTGAGGTTAAGCTTCTATTGACCCCCCACACATGTCTCAAAAATAAAATTGCGCCCTCTAAAAAATGCAATATTCAGTCCTTAAATTTTAAGATTTCAATGGATTATAAGGGAAACGTACAGTATACCCGCCACGGTTGTCCAAGCCGGCTTGGCAGGTTTGACACATCGCTTCTCTCGATGTGCAGATTGCATCACGATGTTTTCTTTCACCGTTGTAAGTACGCTTCCTCGCACGACGGAACTCTTAACGAGTCTGGGAGGAGTTTCACCCGTTAGATTTGTCTGGCTTATTGGAAGATATTTTAAAATATTATGCTTGATAATATACATAAAATTCAGCCTTCCTAAATTGACGTAAGTTCCCACCATTTTTAAGTGTCTGTCAAAAGTTATGGGCCACAGGAAGTGTCTGGCAACTGCATATCTTTGTTTATAACAATATCATATATGACATATGTAAAAATTTACACAGCAACTTTGACGTAAGTTAGCATGGTTTTTTCCACCTTTGATACCTGCTATCTGAAAAACGGCCGCTTTCAACTTAGCGAGTATCCATTTCTTTCTAAGTATATAAATCATCTTTCCTAAAATCACGTAAGTCTGGGGTGACTGGGGTCTTGGACTAATACGTTAAATCAATAAAAAAAAACACTACACACACTACCATGTATTTGACACACACGCGGCACATATGCAGTTTTGTTTATTGTTAAAATCAAATAAACAGCTTACGCTTATATTATTTCACTCCTCATAATATTGCCATACCGTGCCTATTTGAAAATCGATTGTTAATTGATACCTCCAAATCGTTGGTTAGTAACTAGCCTTGTAATAATGCATCGTTGATTGGATCGACAAAATAATACAAACGCAGAGAAAAATAGCTTTAACCAAACGGCCCACATTTTGAAAAGTGTAAATTTTAAGGTATACATATATGCATATATACACTGGACTGGATCATAAAGATCCAGTCCAGTGTATATATGCATTTTTGATTAAAATGATAGACGTGAACACGGCAATACATGAAACATATGTGCCAAGAATACTAGAATCTACAGCTGTTTACGAATTTGCAATTCTGAAAGCTAAATGGATAATAACACCGTAATTATTCGCAGACCTGCAATTGAAAATAATATGCTTAGACTTAATTATTGCTGGATCACACACAACCGGAAACTCACTCAAGTTTGCGATACTCAGAGTCGTAAGAGAGAAGAGGATGCAGAAATTGATTTACGAAGAAATCAAGGAGCATATTGGCGATAATACACCCAGCTGGTCCGACTCTGTGAAGTAAGTCATTGATATTTTAAATGCTTTAGTAAAAAAGCACTAAACAAATTAGTTTTGAATAAAATTAACTAATTTTATTTAAATAGTTAACTGGTGTGTGTAGTTATCGTTGTTTAGTATGGAATATAATAGAATAATATGTTTTTGATAGAAATGTATGTATACATAGGTGTTTTACGTGGTAATAGCCTGAATACATTTTACCTTATTAGGCGTGCAATTTTCAGATCTTAAATCTCTATCTTAATTGACACTAATTTACAATAATAATCAAATAAATTAGACTTTAGCCATGCTACATTTATTCTTCTCCTTACATACTCTATATCACACTTACTCTGCAGTAGTGAACCAATGTATCTGAATTCGGGATTACATGGTGGTGTAGCCTGATTGTAGTTTATGAGACACAGTACTAGAGGTCCCGCTGAAATTGCAAAACAAATATTTGGATTTGGTTCGGCTCATTTCAGAATCATAAACAGAAGCTCATTCCGAAGTTATGAAGTAATGAATAAAACAGGCTTTTTTATTTAAAATCTGTTGACGTATTATCGCTATTACTTTCAGATTCAGATATGTGTATTAAGAAACTCTGGGCCGGAGTGTCTGTAACTAAATCAATTAGACCATCAAGTAGCATCATTGTCTATGCTTCTTTTATTACATGATGAATTCATCGAGTCCAAAACACCGCACCTATTTAGCTAAGGTCGTCTTTTATCAATTCTTTGAATTCCGCCATTTTAAAAGTTTTATTCTTTCTGCCATCATACGATTTTAATTGTGCCTATATTAACTCGATTGGGTTTAACTCAATGTGGTAAGGCGGAAAGCGTAATGTAATATTTTAGTTGGCTGCCATTTCATCTACAACTTTTGAGTTATAATTTGTTAAAACAAATAATACTTTAGCTTTCATATTTTCATCCTTGTGGGGTATATCTTTTTTTAGCAGCCAAGCTTGTATATCTGCCTTCCGGCATCTCATATTTGGCACGCGGTTGGCAAGCTTAAAGTTGATGGTGCATTGTTTAAAACTATTACCTACCCAGGTTCTACCAAATCCAAAGTTGTTTTAAAGCATTTTTCAAAATTATTCGCATCCATATCACCGTGGATTACACTATCGCAGTAGCTCAGGAGCAGTCATTTTCAATTTCTGCAATAATAATATATGTTTAATGTATTATTTATTTAATCAATGCATTATGGTCTCATGAATTTTAATAATTTTTACATTAGATTAGACATTGTTACTGCATCAATTTTATATAATACAACTAGCGGCCCCAGCAGACGTTGTTAAGAGGATTCTAGAACCCGATCCTAGCGCCACCTACCGGTTCCAACGGTATAAAAACTATCCTATCTTTCAAGTTGGATCAAACTGCACACGGTGTGCAAATTTGATTAAAATCGGTTGAGCAGTTTAGGAGTCCATCGCGGACAAACATCGTGACAGGAGATTTATATATATTAAGATATACCGTTGTTCTGTCACAAATAAAAATGACCAAATGTATAATTTTGTGTATCTATATTTATTAATACAAACGGTATTTTAATTAATATTACATTTTCAAAACAGTCCTCTGTTGGAGAATCTCTATCAGGTTAAAAGTTTAACCATCAAAGTATAATATGACCATTTTGGACAAACGAAATACACTTAAGTACTTAAATTGGGTAATTTATTTTTTTAAAGTATAAGTCTAATCGCGTAAGTCTTTAATGTAATGTAATCAATATTGATAGCTTTGTTGATTATTGTTATATATTATGTTAATTCAATGCTACTTATTCAAAGTCAATATAGTCACATTGTTTGGAAAAAAGTGAAATGAAATTCAAATTATAAACAATATTAAGGAATTGAGGAATAGCCAACAATACGAAATGTCAAATCGCCATGGCGCTATACAGTCGGTGTCCCCAATTTTTAGAAATTTAGTTAAATATTGTATTTAAATTCAAAGGTTAATTTAAAACAATTCTAGCATTAATATATACTTTAGGCGTTTCTTAAGTGGATTGAGACATATAAATATGACAACATAGTGCGTTTGATTGCAAACATCGTGATATTGTGAAATGTGCTGCTTATTCATCAGATTTATCTAGTACTAGCTTCTGCTCCCGACTTTGTTCGCGTGGAAAAGTTTAAAAAAACCCGCGATTTTGAAACATTCTTCATTGGTGCTCTTAGCGTGATGATTTGTAACCTATAACCTTCCTCGATAAATGGGCTATTTAAACACTGCATTTTTTTTCAAATCAGTCCTCAGTTCCTGAGATTAGCTCGTTCAAGCAAAGAAACAAACTTATCAGCTTTATATATTTATATGTATATAGGATAAACCTCTCTCACCGACACCACATCCTGTCAAAATATCCGCTTCTATTATGTTACGTTACAGAGAAATTAATTTCAGTCTGTTATAAGCTCTTTAAGTAATTAAAACTTTTATAACTATGCTACGGGAACTATTTAATTTTTCCAGATCAAAAGTATCCTATGTGTTGACCAGGGATATAAGCTATCACCGTACAAAATTTCATGTCAATCGGTCCAGTCGTTTCGGACATTAGCTGGTACAAACAGACAGACAAACAGAGAAACAAAAAAACTAAATTATTTCTATTTTAGTTATTACATCTTGTACAGTAATCTTGTACAGAAATTTGACCTCTACAATTTTATTATCTTCTTTTAATACTTCTCTGGCATATCTTCTCTGACAACCCATCACAGAACTTCCCGAGGGACTCGGTGGTATGCCTTCTCAATATCTATGAAGACCATTTGGCGATTTTTATGTATCTGTCTGTATTTTACCATTAGTTGGTGTATTAAAAACATGGCATCAATTATTCTACAACCAGGCATAAACCCGAACTGGGATAGCGTCACCCCCGTTTGCTTCCGTAGCCAGTCCTCAATCACTTTTTCCCATGTGTTCATAGTATGTAACAGCAGCTGTATTCCCCTATAAATAGTTGTTTCAATCTAGAATGTCACCTTTTTGCTTGAATACTGGCACCAGATTTGGTTGGTTTCATTGATCTTTATAGCAACGTAAAGCTGATTTACATTGATCTAGCTACTGTCTTCAAATAAGAAGAAAGCCAGTGCTGACTTCATACTGGCATCGTGGAAATTATTTTGAAGTTGGACCGCTTCCCAAGTCATTAGCTAAATCTATGTAAATCAGGCTTAATCTAATATATAAAATTCTCGTGTCACAGTTTTCGTTGCCATACTCCTACGAAACGGCTTGACCGATTCTCATGAAATTTTGTATGCATATTGGGTAGGTCTGAGAATCGGCCAACATCTATTTTTCATCCCCCTAAATGTTAGGGGTAGTCCACCCCTAAATTTTATTTTTTATTTTTTAGACAAAATTTTTAATTTCTATTTTTTTATGATACAGCATTAAAAGATACATACAACCCTAAATTTTCAACCCTCTACGATCAACCCCTATTTTTTACCGGGCAGGACGACGTATGCCGGGACAGCTAGTATATATATAATGAACTTAAAAGCAACAAACTCACAAATAAATCCTTTTTTACTAAACAACGACAATTTGAATCGGTATCGGTTAATATGATTTGATATTCACAGATTAGTGTACACGTCAGCGTTCCTGCTAGAAGTATACCGATACTACAGCATAGCAGCATTTATTGGACCAAAAAGAGTCACGGAGAATACAGTAATGGACGGCTACCATATACCAAAAGATACCACCGTTTTGATATCCGTTTACGATTTGCATTTCGATCCAGAGATTTGGAAGGATCCACACGAGTTTAAGCCAGAGAGATTTATCGATGAAGATGGAAATTTAAAGCATTCTGAACATTTGTATTCATTTGGATTAGGTAGGTGTCGATATTTAACCGACTTCCAAATAGACGTAGGTTCTCAATTCGTCTGTATCTTCGTTTCTCGACTTCTCTATCAATTGTGAACCGATTTTCAATTTTTTTTTGTAATCAAAAGGTTGCACTACCTATTTGGTCCCATTGGAACCATGTCAGGATCTGATGACTAGAATCCATGGAGTTCCAACTTCTTCGTAACATGACATCCACGTCAATTCTAAACCGAATTTTAATATTTATGTTTTGGTTTTTAGTGTGACGTCGGTTTTGTTTTGTTAAAAAAAATACAACCATAATTTTGTTTACTCCATGAATAGCTTTTAATTGTTATTAGCAATTCCTAAAAAAAAAATTAACAAGCCGTAATAGAAACAATTTAAAAAAAATTTAAATTGCGTTTCAAATTAACCCATTAATTCAATACCTTGTAAACATATGATTATCTGGATATTAATATATAAACTAAAAACTGGTTTATGTTATTATAATCATTTGAAGATCATTTTAGTTTTTGTTTAAGATATAGGTTAAATTAACGTACTGTTGCGATTGACAAAGACCAATTCACACCTGCTGTTTATTACCTTGCCGCATTTAGACTTCTTTTGTTTACTTTGTGTTTAAAAATGTAATTAGGAAAACAGCCTATTGTGTATTGTAATATTTTATGGTGGTCATTAGCCAGGTGTGATTCTTGGAAATTATTGTTACGCGGTCAAGTATTGTGTCGAGATATGTTGTATTTGTAGTATAAAGCAATGCCCGAACGGAGAGGTGAGGCAGTCTAGTGATAGGCATAGCGGGACAAGACGTGTGTACATTTGATAAGCTATATAGGCTGAATTTGCGCGTGTTATTGAATCGTGCATTACGTTTGTACTAGTCGTGTTCAGTTATATTTGTGGGGAACAAATGTCTAGCCATGCCGCCTCCGCCAGGTCGTTGACGTTCGAGACGTCGACGTCGACGTCGAGAACGTTGAAGACCACGGGAGAGGAGAGGAAAAAGTAGGAAAGTGGACCCTGGGCGTAGGAGTGAACGCTCCGAACGCAATCGGGATTTAAAGCTCGGATGAAGAAGACGATGATTATGTTTCAGTTATATTTGTACCTTTGTTATAGGTACGTGCACAGTTCTAATAAATTATATAAAATCCAAGGGCATTTTTAATTCGAGTGCTGTAACTCGTAACAATATACTAGTAAAGAGACGTATTAAATAGCTTGATCGTTATTGTTGCAGGACGCAGACGGTGTCCCGGTGATTCGCTGGCGCGCTCCTTCTTGTTCATCGTTTTCGTTGGGATCATTCAGAAGTACTTCATCCAGTGCGACGGGGATGCACCGCCTTGTGACGAGCCCATAATGGGACTAATCATGTCACCGAAGCCATTCTCAGTTCAGTTCGTCCCCAGAAGTTGAATTTTATATCGTAATTACAAATAAAAGAGACTGGTGGTTTTCGGCATGAACAACTACAAAGAGCAAATTTATACTAAAAAAACCTAAAAAGTATAAAATAACTTATTTCTATTATTATTAATATAAATTATCTAAAACATCTTAAAGTCGGTGCTTAGTAATTTTCAAAATATAGTCATTTTTATGGTTTACTTTGCACCGACTTCGTCGGTAAGTCGGTTTCTTAAAAAGAAGTTTTTTTTTTATTCTTTACATTTTAGTGCCTAGCTATGTATGGGTAGACATACGAAAGGTGCCGTGCTTCTTAAAAAATATAGGTCCCAAGAAACGGGAACATAAAAATGTTCATACAACGAAAACTACTAGGCCAAACTATGTCAAATTTTTAGGAAACTAAATGGCTACTATTCCGCGTCGAATAAAAAAAGAATCACGTAAATCGGATCATAAATCTCAGAGTAATCGGTGTACATATGGAACGGAATGGATTTTTTTTTCATAAAAAATGTTCATAAAATGAAAACTACTGTGCCAAACTATGTCAAATTTTTAGGGGACCAATTAGAAGCTATTGCGCGTTGAATAAAAAAGAATTACTTAAATCGGATTATAAATCTCAGAGTAATCGGTGTACATATGGAACGAAATGGATTTTTTTTCATAAAAAAATGTTCATAAAATGAAAACTACAGGGCAAAACTATGTTAAATTTTTAGGAGACCAATCGGAGGCTATTCCGCGTCGAACAAAAAAAGAATAACGTAAATCGGATCATAAATCTCGGAGTAATCGGTGAACATACATAAAAAAAAAAGATACCGACGAATTGAGAACCTTCTCCTTTTTTTGAAGTCGGTTAAAAAGACAGTGTGCGCCTCGGGACGACTGACAGAAGTGATAACTTAGACTAATCTAACGTAAGAGAAAGGGAAGCCAAATAGACTGGCACCGTAGCGCGTTACGTTACGTAACCAACCAACCCTCCCATAAGAATTCTTCGCTTCACAAAAGTAGATTTTTACTTATTTTAGGTAGTAACATATTTTATGAACGAATAAAACGATTTTTATTCGTTATATCGTTATTGATATCTGTTGTTTTTATATTTCTTTAAAACGGTAGTAAAAAACTTCTAAGCATCTACTGTGTCACTGTCAAGACAAGTGTCATACGTCAGACAAAGGGGGACTCAGTCCAATTGCCTGGCATTGTGATGAATAAAACAAAAATGCATAAGCATTTGTTGAAAACAATAAATATCGTAAAACTATTGTACACTATTAGGTAGCATTAATTTTTTTGAAAATAAATAAAATCTACACGGTAAACGTTTCAACTTTCCACCAAAAATTCTAGCATTATCGTAATGGAGATTACGATATGTGAATTCAATATGTGAAATATTTATGTCCAAGGTCTATTTTCAGCCAAGTTCTTATATAAAATAACAATCCTGGGTTTCTGATGAAATAAGCTCTCTAAACAGACTGTAATTATGCCTGTAGGTAACCAGGCCTTCGCTCCCAAGAAACCCGCCAGTGTGCTTTAAAACATGCAAACATTTTAACAATGGACGGAAAATGTCATTAAGACAGGTTAATGATGGAGACGTGCAGATACGTGGATTGACTACTTTGTAAATATCATTAGCTATAGTGCATCTCTAGGTAGGATTTAGGCTTGTCACGTCTGTCGCAGTATTAATCCTGATGGCGCAGAAGATTGATGACGTGGGAACAGCGTCTCGGCAAACATAGTGTAAGATGCTCTCTAGTGTCCGGAGATTCTGCGTAAGGTGTTTGGTAGGATAAGAGAATTGGAGGGCTGTTATATAATTATTGCTGTAACTTGGGGTGACCTATGTCCCATAGTATAATATATAGTGCCCTAGTGTTTTGAGGTTGACAATAATATGTGTGTGATTATAATTATTATAACACACAATATCGCATCTTTCAATGACTAAGTCAGGGGCGGGCAATGCTGCTTCAACAGCTGAAGATCTCAAACGGCGCAAATATGGAACACTGGGAAGGTGTTACATATTTATGTCGTTTGGAGTTGAAACTTTAGGTCCGTGGAGTCCATCGGTAAAAGGTTTCTTTAAAGAAATCTGTAAGAAACTCTTCGAACCCTTGATCAGAAGGCTTTTTCGTATTTTGCGCAACGAATCAGCATTGACATACAGGGTAGCAAGTAGTATAGCCAGCCTTTTGGGCTCGATTTCCTCTGAAAGCGATTTGTTACTTACTTTATTTATAACTTAGTTTATTTTTAAGTATTTACTTAATTTGATAATTTAGTTACCGTTGTGTACATATTTTTAAGATGTTTTGAAATTAAATATAACTATCAACAATATGAATGAGTATTTAATTTACATAAAAGCTCTAAAATCTTACATAATGTTAAGTCGATATTAAAACTAGTCAAACATGAATCCGTTCCTGCCGGTGGCTCGTTTACAGTCTCCCTCTTGAGAGCGGCAGAACATTGATAGCACAATTAGAACCGGTAGGTGGCGCTCAGATCGGGTTCTAGAATCCTCCAGCGATTCTGCTGATTTTGTTTTTGTGTGTTTGAGTAGATTTTCGGATGGTTTAGATTCGCGATTAGAACCGGTAGGTGGCGCTGAGAATGGGTTCTAGAATCCTCCTAATCACCTGGACTGATTTTGGGTGATTTTGTTTTTGTGTGTTTGAATGAGTTCCCGGGTGGTTGAGATTCACGATTAGAACCGACAGGTGGCGCTGAGATCGGGGTTCTAGATTTTTATTTTTTTAGAGCAGGGCAACGTCGTAACTTTCAAAAACAAAGTTCCAAAATTTATTTAATTGTTATACTAATTAAACATGGCAAACGTTGTTTTGCCATATAAACGATAACATCTGCCCACGCCTTTGGCCGCGTGGTGATGTTTTTTAACTATCCCACGGGAACTCTTTAAGTTTTCGGGATGAAAAGTATCCTATATGTTGACCAGAGATATAAGCTACCACCATACAAAATTTCATGTAAATCGGTCCTGTCGTTTCGGAGATTAGCCGGTACAAATAGACAAACAGAGAAACAAAAATTTAAAAGAAAACAAAATTAGTTCTATTTCACTTCTTACATAACTCCGACTCGGTTTTTAGCATTTTTTTTCATTGTACAGAAATTTGACCTCTACAATTTTATTACATGTATAGATTAGTATTATTTGTTATAACAGAAGTCGCGGAAGGCCACGACACACCTTCCATGATCAAATTGATCGTGTACTAGAAGGTGATGTCAGGAGCCTTAAGAACAGACGAGCGTGTATGACAAGAGCTATGAATGTCAAACAAGCAAGTCAGGTATGTAAGAATAAGCCTAAATGGCGCTTTGTTATTCGTGTCTACCCCGCAAGGGACCTGGCGTGAAGTTATGTATTTATGCATGTATTTATTATAATTTAACAAAATTGGGTCGTTTTGTCTCACGTTAAAAGGAAGGTTTGCACTGAAAATCAGCGTTGTGTCGGATATAATTCCGGCACAGTGATATGCTGAGTGCAAACTTCATGAAAATGCGGCGTACGAATTCTCGAAATATGCTCTGTGTGTATAATTATCTATAAGAAATGTAATTACGCCGCTATTTCCCCTATAAAGTTTTTCTTTCTTTCAAAAAATTAAATTTTATTTTCCTGAGAATATTAGATAACTAAGTGGAAAAAGGTATTACCTAGAGGTAACTAAAAATTATACAGTAATTTATATTTGTATGGTAAAGCTCGATTGAGCTAGCCACCGTCAAAGCATGGCTGCGGGCAGCGGTTGGCCCACGTCCCCAAAGGCCTCAGTAACTTAATTTAGTGATTTGCCGATAGCCAGGAGCGTTGATTTCTCAACATACAAAGTGGCCTGTCGTCGTTCGCTTTTATCCGATCAGGCCGAAAGAGTCAATTAAATTTTTAATAGAAGAAAGTACTAAGATTTCATTAAATAAACTAGGATGGCATTTTATGGGTGCGTAAAAATTTGCTCATTCCGACAGAGTTTTAACTAAAATGATAACTTACATTCTTTTTAATGCTGCGATACTTTGTGTTCCGGGAATTCCGAAAGAATTTCAAGTCAAGCGTGGACAAAGTCGCGCGCATATCCTAGTGATAAATAAGTACATCTTCTCCTGCGAGCGGGCGGTTTCCGCAGCTCGACGACATAGCGCCTATTTTGCGTACGTGGGTGGATAGGGGGTTACTTCATCCACGCCGGCTCCTCCAGGAAGTTCACTAGTTTCATGGCGTTTCTAAAGACTTTTCCGAGACTACCTGGGGTGGCCAGATTTTCACCTTGTATTGGGCCTCCTCTCCGCATCCAAGCAGGATATGGGTGGCTGTTTCTTCTGCCTCCAGTCAAAAAAAAGTTAGGAATATACGTGATAAAGAAAAACTTTATATGAACCCAGAAAATATAACAATACTATACAAGAGCATAGTATCCATGGCCCCAAAAATATTTGATAAAATCCTAAAAGAGCTGAAAGCTCTAAAAACGAAATTATTCAAATCACAATTAAAAAAGTACTAATAAGAAAAAGCGTCTACAGTTTAATGGAATTCCTTAATGATAAGTTTTAAATATAGATGATTAAGGGCGGCTTGCATGACGTTCCTTAAATTAGTTTAAGAAACACAAAACGCATTTAACACCCTTAAATACGATATGCGTCTTGCACAACGCTACGAAATTTACCGGTAAACACGTAACAGAACTGTCAAAGTTAATCATCCAAAAATTGGTATTTCACTGCCTTAAACGCATTTAAACATTGTCACTCACATGTCTTTATGAAATTGTCACTTATAAAAAGTCAATTACAGCTTGTCACTCGTATATTATTTATCTCAAATCAGTGCTATGTGCATTGAAGCCACGAATTAAAAAAAAATCTCAATAACCATTATTCGTACAAACTAACATGGTAGCAGAGTAATAAAGTTAAGGAATTGGATTCAGTGAAGATATTTTAACTAGGAAAGAATAAAAACAATATGCTAGCATTGTACTCGACCTGACGTTCACAATGGATAAGGCGATTGCAGAGGCTTCAAGGTAAAAATAATGCACCTAGATGGTAAAAATTATAAGCCTTGGCGGTATCGTATTGAGACAGCGTGCAGGGCAAAACCCGGCACTGAAGAAATTTTGCAAGGAAAACTTCAAAAGCCCAATGAGCCTGCAGCATCTGATGTTGCAGATACTAAAGCAAAATATTATATACATTTACAACAATTTCTAAGAATTGACTGTGTATTTTTAACTCTGATGAAGACAAACATGACGGATGAGATTCTAGAACAAGAACGCCTATATAATGGAAGCAGTGAAGACTTATGAGCTTTGTCTCAAATTCTTTGATTATAAAAAGGACCCTGAACATGAGATGGGAAGGGAAATCTGCATTAAACAACATTGCAACAACTCTTTTCATAAATTAATGTTTATTGTTCTTTATGAAATTGTAAGTTATTCAAAAGTCAATTACAGATTGTCACTCGCATTAGTTCCTGATATTAGAGCTTCAAGCAAACAAACCAAGAAACTCTTCAGGTTTATATTAGGCTACGATCCCGCCATACAACGACCTTCACCGAGTGCTAATTTGATGAAACCTGTTTTATATATAATTAAAGGTGTCAATAAATATATTGCATATGGGTTGCCTAAAAAATTCAGTCCATACATACATACATACATAACTTCACGCCAGGTCCTTTGCGGGGTAGGCACGAACAACAGAGCGCCATACAGGCTTATTCTTACACTCACTTGCTTCTTTGACATTCATATCTCTTGCCATGCACGCTCGTCTGTTCTTAAGGCTCCATCACCTTCTGCTAGTAGACGATTAATTTGATCATGGAAGGTGTGTCGTGGCCTTCCGTGACTTCTGCAACCATCCACTTTTGCATTGTATATCTGTTTAGTCATTCTTTCATCATACATTCTTTCCACATGCCCGAACCACCGGAACATTCCTTTCCTTACCTTTACCCCGACACTCTCTTTCTTACTTCGGTATTACGAACGCGGTCCGCGAGCGTCACTCCGCAGATTTTGCGCAGTGCTCGCATCTCGACCGCGTTTACTCTACTTTCATGCTCTCTATTCCATACCCAACTCTCGCTTCCATACGTTAGCGTAGGTACCAGCACCGCGTTGTGTATGCCAAGCTGGGCCTTCTGGCTGAGGTTCTTAGCGCCTAAAATTCAGTCCAGTATATGATTAATTAATAATTTAAAAAAAAATAACATTTCACCGGTTTGTTTATTAAACAAAATCTATAGCAATCGAAAGTATGAAGCCCATAGAACATGCAAATGTTAGGTTGCCTATTCTTTTCCGGTCACAACTCTCGGGTAGCCAGGTATAAACAGATAAATCGATACTAGCATTTTGCACCGGTCTGATTATTGAATTAAAATTAAATGAAAAAAGAAATATTTACGGGCCTTTATTTGTTTATTTAATATTATACATGTTTTTGTGTAAAAATTGACAATTTATTGTGTTTTTTTTTCTTTTATGTATAGCGTCGTATTTTTAGTCAATAAATCTTTTTCTTTCTTTTTTTCTTCTTTCTTTCTAAATAAAGATTATTTCATTATGAATACGGTGGTATAGGGTTGCCTGCGAAAAATCAGTCCCGAATTCCGGTTGTCGAATTTTTAAAAGTGAAATATTGCTGCGAGAGAATATATGTGGCTGGGAATTCCTAACCAACCATATCCCATGCGATAGAAGAGGACACAGCATAGCAGCTGTTTGAAGTCCGTCCATTTTAAGAAATGAGAGTGCGCATGCTATCTTCTTCGATCTTGAACATGAAAAGGATTATACCTGGCTACCCAAGAGTTGTGACCGGAAAGGAATAGGTGTAGCGGGTAAAATAGTAAAAGACTATATTTACTGCACACATATATTTAAAAAAAAACAAAAAAAGAAAGAGCGGGGTGAGTCTTATTGCCTTGGCAGACGTTTTACTTTTTATGTGGCGGTACCGCCCTGAAGTGTCTGCTGGTCCAGGAGTGGTGCCGACGGTACTGCGCTTAGTATACCGGACAGCCGGGGACGACCTCACAGGCGCACTGGTGAACGAGTCACCTGGGTCTCCAAGGAGAAGAAAAAGAACCTGGAATATACGTCCAGCGTGTTAATGATACGCCCAAAGCTCTTCCAAACATCGGCCACCTCGGCAAGACAACAAAACAGGGCGAAAGACCATAGCTGGTGAGGTGGCCAAGCGGAAGGCAGACGGAGTAAAAGAAAATTTAAAAGAAATAAAATGAATTTGAAATAAATACAATCAGAATGAAATAAAAGCGAGTTTAACAAAGTGAAAATGATTTTAAAGAAATGATTAATTAACAAGAATATTTAAAATAAAGGCAAAAGAAATAAAAGTGGGCATATGCATACCCACATGCACGATTTAATGAGGTGATGTTTGAAAACTATAATTTACAAGCTTATATTATTGGCTTCAACACTTACCCAAAACGTGGGTTATAAAACATTAATAATATGTAAAATTACTAAGTAAAGATATGTATGTATGTATAATTACTAAGTACTATAATATGATAGTATTAATAATGCTAATTTTATCTAGTGTTGGTGGTTTAAAATTATGACACCGAATGAATGCAGCGAGCATCGATGTGCCGTCCACCTCATGGGAGCCTTCTTCCGCCTAGCGCCGGGGTCACGGTACATGCGCGAGCTTAGCCCGCAACCCCGGCAGCGGCTGGCCTCTCCTGTGTGTGGGCCGGGGAGTGACGTTTCCCCGGCCCTAAGAGGGACGCGCGGCTGCCTCTCGCACCCTCTCGCGGCATTCGAGTGGGCGGACGTCTTTCTGATCTCCCAGACCTCGACGCCCGCTGCCGTCCGCCCGTGGCTGCCAGGAATCACGGGCGCTATCCTCCTTCGGTGGGGGAGGGGGAGGCTGCGAGGATTGCTCCTGCGCCTTCACCCCTCCCTCTCCTTCCTCCCCCCCTCGCCGCCTCGCGCTCTCAGCAGCGTCAGCGGTGGGGGGGGGGGGGAGGCCACCTAACTTCGGAAGGGAAGAGTGTTTTGGGAGGAGGTTTAGAAGGAAGGGAAGTCTTTTAGGATGAGGAGGCGGAAAGGTGGGACACCACTGTCACGGAGTGAAGGGGGGAATGTGACAGTGGCCGCTCGGGGCCCCGGGGACGCATCCCCTTGTACCGCTTCCTGGATGGAGGGGAGTCCAGGGCGGCACCCCCTGGGGATCGATGTGCCGTCCAAACGCGCGGCCTGCGACCCGCCGCTACCGGTTTCTCAGACCATGCTATGTTAGAGAAACACTCGGCGATGCTTGTGTTTATTATTTTATATATTGGTTCTGTTCTATAGGTGTATGGTTTATACCAATATCGTAACTAATATATTGGTGTAAACTTAATGACTCGTCTTCCAGAACTGTCCAGTTTCTTATGAAGTCGCTTATTTTTTCCGAGCTAAATGTGACGTCGATGATTGATTTTTGTTCATTCCTGATAAATGTAGGGGCCGTACTTTGGTTTATGACCATTAAGTTATTCTCAGCCAGCCATTCTGTCACTAGTCTTCCTCTACGATCTTCGAAGATTTTGATTTGAAATCACCTGCTATGATCATTTCGAGTTTACTAGTTTTTATTTCCTCCTAAGTTCTGTTAGAAACTCTTTGAATTCTTCTATACTGCGATTTGGTGATGCATAGCAAGAGAAGATTCTATAGTTACTGATTTCAATCCATGTGAACCCGTTTCCCTGTTTGGTGTTTTTAACTATTAGTTTTGGATTTACTATTTTTATTGCAGCATCAAGTCTTCTGTCTGTTACCCAAGGCCCTTGGTTTTTTATTAGAGTTTTATTTGGTTCGTTTATTATAATTATGTCTACTTTCCTATCAATTGCTGTTTGATCCATCATATTATGTGCTTGTTTACCTCTATCTGTAATATGTTGATTTTTGGTACGTGTGCGTTTTTGCTCTTTTTTTGGACTTTAAAATGTTTTGTTTTGTGGTTTCTGTTGTAAATATCGGGAGGGTTCGTTAATTGCTATTGTGTATTTGTTGATTCATTTTCAGCCTGAGAATCTGTTGCGAAAGAGATTCTAGCTCGCTTCTGCTGTTGATTAAAGTAGTTCTTAATATAAGTGTTTTTTGTTTTATTCGGGTGTTGTTTCGTAGTTTCTGGCATATTACTGGAGTTTATCTTTTCTTGGGGTGAATGCGATAGATTCCGCTTATTCTTACGCATAGACTTTTCATTGTCTAAAATAATAAGCTTATCGTATTTAATTATCGCTTTTTTACCAGCTTCTCTTTCCTTTTGTAGTTGTATTTGCAGCTCTTTACGCCTACTTAAGACTTCTGCGGGATAGTCTTCTTTTATGTAGTAGGGTGTATCATTAAGACATTTTTTGTTTTTCAGTATCGCGATTTTTAGTCCCATGGTTGTAAGAGTCACTAGAATTGGTCTTACTTTTTCACTCTTCATTCCGAGTCTTCGAACACTTGCAATGTTGTTCTGATCGCATTTGATGTTCATTGTTTCGAGTATGTCTATTGTAGTTTGTTCTAGATCATAGCAGTTTTTCTCGCTCTCCTTAACTCCAAATAACAGTAGGTTTTTTTTCTTAACTGTCTGTCGAAGCTTTTAAGTCTTCTTTTGTTCATGTAATTCTCTCTCTAAAGTTTTGATATTTTTGTTCTAATGCTCTAAATTTTTCGTTAATATTGTTATTAATTGTATTTTTTATATCTTCCTTCATCTCCATCATTCTTTGCTTTTGTTGTGCAATGTCGTTTTGCATGCTTTGTAGAATATTTCTAATTTCATCCATTGCTTATACGACTAACACTGCCCTCTGTTATGTATTTCCAGTAACTAAGTAATATAACGAATGATTCTAATTAGGCGTTACCTATGAGCAATACCCGATTGATCTTGTGAGTACTAAACTTAAATCACAAGTAGTTTCAATCAGTTTTGATAGATGGCGCTGTTGTATCTATCCGACTACTTTCAATAATTTGTAAGCTGTAGGATTAAACATTTTTCACTCGGAGCTAGATATTAGTATAGCTAGACACTAAAAAGTAACAAATAAAAAAAGCTTCGTTTAAAAAAAACCGATTTCAAAAAGTAAAAAGTATAAAATAACTTATTTTTAAAGCTATTTTTAATTATAATATCTTATTTTTATTATATATTATCTAAAACATCTTGAAGTCAGTGCAAAGTAAAACATAAAAATTACTTTATTTTGAAAATTACTAAGCACCGACTTTAAGATGTTTTAGATAATATATAATAAAGGTAAGATATTATAATTAAAAATAGCTTTACAAATATTTTATACTTTTTAGTTTATTAATTGTAAAACCAATACTATCTACATGTTTTACTGCTATGTTTACATTTAAAGTTAAAGGACCATTAATTGACTGTGAGTATGGTTGCAATTAAATAGAACCAGCAAAAAGTCGGCTTGGTTTCTACGGAGTGGTAACTTGGGTAATTTGTGTAAGATATTTTATGATAAACTTTTAAACGTACGTGCAGTTAGTGACGTCATGTAAATTCCGTGTTCCATTCTACAATATTTCATTGTAGTTTAGAGTACATCAAATACGGAGTATAATCTTATACAGTGTGGCCGAATTAGACCGGCTCGGCCACCGGCCGGCTTCCTCCGTAGAAACGGCCGACTGACAGTCTTCACCCGAGAACTTGTATATATACCGATCGACGTGTTTAACATTTACTAGCGCGATGTAGGATTTTCTTGATTTACGCTGAAACTATTAACATTTCGATAATTATTACAACACCAATGGATTTATCAGGCCCATAAAAATATGTATATATAGTTTTTTATAATCATAACATAGTTAGTTTTTACGTTATTAAATTTTAACGTGTTTTACCATCGTAAATAGTGCTATAAATCGATTAAAACTTCACCAAATTAAAATACTTTGTATAAATCAATTATTAATTATTTTATCTCAAATTACTGAACAAAAACATTATTAAATTGATCATTCTTTATGAAACACCTGAAGTTACGCATATATTAAATTAGAAAGTAGTTTAACCATAAAAAAACGATATCTAAGAAAAAAATTAAAAACAAATTCTAAAAAAGATGTTTAAAAAAGTAATAAAAGTTAAAATAAGATTCTCCCGAGCAAGATTTGAAACCTAATCATTGGAAATATTGAGTTCGAGACGCGAATACGTCAGCCATTAGGCTACCAAGTTCCACAATACTACAAAAGGATTCAAATATACCTACATGCTTAAAAATGTTACTTTGTTATTGATAACTGCAATCACTCATCTGGTATTGTTTTATTTGATAAATTTTAAAATGGTAAAATAAAGAAGAGAAATTTCGTTATATCATAATAATGTTGATTTTTGGTTATCTTTCATACATTTTTAGCTCAATATTGAATCTGAATTATTTTTATATGTAAATAAACAAAAAAGAAAAGTAGAAGCCGATTATACTATAAATGTATATTTTAAAAAGAAATAAACCGACTTCAAATTAGTGAGGAAACAATCATATTTTGTATAACATCTTGAACTCAGAGTATTGTGCAAATGTGTTTTTGGTTTTTATGTATTCAAAATGTAGAAAATATATTTGTTTTTGTTAAAAAAAAACACTTTTTTTGAATGTGAATAGCAACTAAAAAGTAATATTTTAAATGTCTATATAAATAGAAAATTATAATTTAAACCACTGTAGAAATTATATTGTCACGCGAATACAGTACGTAAGTTTTGCTTTTCCTAAAAGAGAAGGCGCTGGGCGCTCGGAACTTGGTGCTCTTCAATAAGGGTGGCTCTCGGTTTCCCCGGGACTCACTCATCGTATCCTGTTTTGGTGACAATGGGACGACTGCAGGCGACTCTTGAATATAAGAAAAATTTGAAAACCGGTCCACAGTGACACACATGTAAAAATTAAAACGTACAATGGAATTAAGAATCTTCTACTTTTGTAAGTCGGTTAATAAAGTCCTAATTAGCTTCTTATTAAACATTAACGCGAGTGAAACCGCAGGCAAAAGCTACTTTAAAAACAAGAAATAGATCAGCTCAACTGAAAATATTCCGAGCAGCTGATTTTCATCCATAGATTTTTTCTGTGTCTGTTTGTTTGGAAAGACGAAAAATACTTAAAATATCAGCCCATAAATGTCCCATTGCTGGGCTCGAACTTCCCATTATAGGGGAACGGAAAATATACCCGCCACGCTTGTCCATGGTGATTTGGCAGGTTTGACATATCAGTCATCTCGATATGCAGATTACATCACAATGTTTTCCTTCACCGTTCGTAGCACCTGGTAATCATAACAATATTTAAAATACTTAATGAATAAAAAATAATTGAATTTTAACACAGAGTTAGTTTACATAGTGTTTGTCAAGACCGTAGCAGGTGCCTGCCTAACCCAATGAGAAACAGGCGTATCAATCAATATGTATGCCTCATCCGTACAGGAACGGAGAAAGAATACAATTTCCTGCAGGCAAGCGGCCTGTCGTAAGAGGGTACAAACAACCCAACACCAAGTGGTAGAGTATGTTACACGTCTGGATGGCTACCCCCTCTGGTCTAAAGTATGAGTATGCAAATAACATTAAACATTAATGATAATAATTAAAACCAAATAAGTATGTACCAGAACGCATGCACCGCTTAGTCAGTTTTCTAATCTAATATGCATATTGATACAATAGCCACGTGCTAACAACGGTGGAAGAAAACGTCGTGATGCAACCTGCACATCGAGATAACCGATGTGTCAAACCTGCCAAGCCGCCTTGGATAAGCGTGGCAGGTATACTGTCCGTTCCCCTATAATGGGAGGCCCGAGCCCAGCAGTGGGACATTTATGGGCTGATAATATGTATAATTAGGTATGTACCTATCTATATAAGTTTCAAAATATTGTACGCCCAACTGGCAAAAAACATGTTCTCAGTATAATAAAATAAATAACAAGACCTATTTGTGTAACCATGCAATAAATTATTTGATTTGATAAAGCAAAAAATATAATAATATGTCAATATCGTAGCAAGTGGAAATCCATCGTCTCAGCCTGCCCCTAAGGGAAACAGGCACAATACGTATTTGTGCTCTTTAAATCTCTATTTGATACGAACGCAAACGTCGCCCAGACACAAAGAGGTCGCTACGAGCGACAAGGCCGTCCATTGTACAATAGTTAATACTTGTTTATTAATTGTCTATGTTTAAGTTCATTGTGAACAATAAATAACAGAATGCCTGGACCTTGACGTTCCCATTTTAAGGAGAACAGGCGTTAATACCCACACGTTCAAATGTGGATTAGCAGGTTTGATAGATCCGTTATATATGGAGGGAACTTCCTGTCGCGGTTTTCCCTTTGCACTATGACATGGCGATTTTTAAAAAGGGCGTTATGTAATGTCTTAAGGTCCATAGGCAACTGTAACCACTTTCCATCAGGTGAGCCGTCTGCGAGTTTGCCTACTTCAGGCAATAAAAAAAACCTTTTTGCAGGTTTCAACAGGATTAGACATGTCTATTTTTAAAATCTTAATAATTTTTTTGAGAGTGTCGAGTTTGTATAGGCCCCGGCACGATTCTTGAGCGATCAATTTTTCTTACGAACAGTGAATTTTCAGTCCTGTTTCTAAGTATGTCTTTTTGAATCAAGAGACAAACAAATAATATTGTCGATATGACGATAAATCTAAAATACAACTATCTGTCTTTTTATCCATCTATCTGATCGAGCGTTACCTCAAAACTACTAGATGGATTTAAATGAAACTAGACGCAAATTCTAGCTTATATCGCGAGTGAACAATTAGGATAACTTTTATCCCGTTGCCAACACGTAGTGACTGACATCTGTTATTTTTTTTGTTTTTATTCTAAAAGCCTTTTCATTCTAAAAGTTTGACATTGGCAAAATCAATGCCGTGTGCGATTGCAGCAATAAAAAACTAGAGTTACTAAAATCCAAATACATATTTCGATAGTAAACTTTTTATAGGTAAAAAACAACAACAACGTTACCAAGTTACCAGTGACTTAAACTGTCAATAATATTAACGACAGAAACCAAAGAGCACATTGAATATAATAACAGAAGCCCACAAATTCTACTCACACGACATTGGGAAAATCAATGCATAAACGGCATTGCAGCCATTAGTTTAAAAAAACCCCACAAATCTGCCAAAAGATTTGCGTGGAAATTCACACACACTAATTCAGTAGGAAATGTGAAATGCTGAAAAAGTTATTAATAACATTACAAATATCGCAGTAATTTTAATTAGTCGCATTGCATTCTTATTATTGATTGAATAGTACTTGTGTTGTGGTTTTTCTTTGGTGCTTTATTCAATTTATACGGTATTTAGTCACTGGATATCCTTGCGGGATACGATAAGTGTTTCAACCGTATTAGTGGATCTCTCACAACTGAGATATGTATTTTATTGGGCTGCGTTTTGAATCATCTTTGCTTTTATTGTGTATACCGTAAGATGTTTCCGTATTTCATCGTGAATTAAGTCTACATAAGAAGAATACAGATATGCCAACAAGTACAGCCATCGGATGGAGTTCTAGTATATCTATATTTTCTGATAAAAAGGTAAGTATCAAGACGCTTCGTTCCTAATACTTGCCGACTAGCAGTCGGTTATAGATATGCATGTGGGTGGTGAATTTAATGGCGATATATGAATATATGCTAAAAGTGAAATATTGTTGAAAAACATAAGTGAGGTTATATTCACAAAACAAATAATTTCTCAGCCCTTTCTCCTCCGCCTTCACTACTTAAAAAATACACTGCATCCCCCTTTTCTAAAATATCGGATAATAATAATATACCCATTACGCATTTCCAAGGTTGATAAACGGATGACACATATCTATCTCGACACCTCTGTTATTATAAAGTATTTTAACAAATTGCAAAGGGACAAGAAACGCTATTACAGACATGTTACATTCTGAGTAGTTTTAAGCCTTGTTTGGAAATGAACCCGCTTGCTCCCGCATGTCATGGCAGTTCAATCCTCCACGCAGCCCACATTTGGTGGAAATTATGAAATGTACATAAAGGCATTCAAAACGCATTTGCATAGAGTAATTGGTATTGTTAGGATGGTGCCCCGTGGGTCCTTTTATTTAAAAAAAAACGTATTTAGGTATTAGCTCTAAGAGTTAATCAAAAATACGTCTGCACTAAGTATACAATGGTTAATAAGTCTCTCGCTATTACAGAAAATTAAATTGTTTTTATACAATGTACAATTGCACGGATAAGCAATTGTTTCATATAATACTAGCTGTCCCGGCAGACGTCGTCCTGCCCGGTAAAAAATAAGGGTTGATCGTAGAGGGTTGAAAATTTAGGGTTGTATGTATCTTTTAATGCTGTATCATAAAAAAATAGAAATTAAAAATTTTGTCTAAAAAATAAATAAAAAATTTAGGGGTGGACTACCCCTAACATCTAGGGGGATGAAAAATAGATGTTGGCCGATTCTCATAGATACCGGATAAGTACAAAAAATTTCATCAAGATCGGTCAAGCCGTTTCGGAGGAGTATGGCAACGAAAACTGTGACACGAGAATTTTATATATTAGATAATGTCATAATAGTACGCAGTTACTAACATACGAAGAAATTCTTACAAGGGATACAACGCTAACTTGATTTTAGGTATTTTCTATTTTAAGAGAAAAGCACTCATTAATGTTTTGATATTATGTTTCTAAAATTTCATAAAAAACATTGAGCAACTGAAAAGTTTTTTGAATCAGAATATTTGTTATGAAATTTTGAAAATATAACATTCAGTCATTAATGAGCAGGGTTGGATTTGGGTAAGCTGAAAACGATAGCATAAACGATGTAAAAATATAGTATTTGTAAAAAAAATGTAGTACACTTTGTTATTTTGAATTAATAATACCTAAACATTAAATCAACAGGAGTTTACATAAAACGTAGTCCTCTACCAAGTTTATCAGTTCTTTAATATTAGTTTCATCTTCAGAAATCAGTAGGTACACGATTATTATCAGTTTGAATATTGAATGTGAAATGAGATTACGGCCGTACCATAATTAGACGTACTATTAGACGCCTAAGAACTTTATTACCTACTTCATAGAGAACAATATACAAACATACTGTTCGAACAAACAGAATGTCAGAAGAAAAAGTATAATTCACGGGAAGTCCCCGTAAATAGTTCATGGATGACGATTTATAACCTGTATTCTTCGACTACACATTAGACAACGTGATTATATCTCAATGAACATTTTTTTTAATGTTGGGTTTTAGCACCGAATGGTATTGTCATATAGGCAAGGTATTAAAATTATAGTATTTTTTCGTACTATCGTTAGATATAGATACTATCCGAATATAGTACGAAGCATGATTTAGTACTATAATTATAGTACGAAATCCAACCCTGTTAATGAGTGATTTTGCCCTTTAAAACAGAAAATACTTAAAATTAAGTCGGCGTAGTATTCCTTGGAGGTGGCGATCTGTAGGTGCCAGATTCGATATATATACTCATATAGTTTGAGATTATAAATGTATTGGTGCAACGAACAAAGCAGCAATTGTGAGTATAATTTTGGTTTGAAACGATGAGGTGGCAAAAAGAGGTAGTTGCGTTCTACTATATGCTAATTATGTTTGTTGTTTCAGGACCATAATATAGATAGGCATTTCAGATGGCATAGTATAAAGGCCTTTCTGTATATAGCCTGTGTTTTCTCTTCATCAACTTACAATTTTGATATATTTTCTAGAGTTTCTAAACCAGGTACCGTAAACTTTAGCGTTTCTTATTTATTTAAGACTAGCTGTGCCTGTGATGGATATCTAAAAAAGTAAATAACTAAGTCATTCTTAGGTGTCTGCCAGTGAAAGTGTCAAAATCGGTCCAACGGTTTCAGAGATAACCGGAACATTCAGAAAGACAAAAAATCCTATATTTTCGAAATCACCTTCTTTGAATTATCCTTCTTGTTTTTTTCCCATTTTTGTTTTGACATTACAACAGACTCTTCTATTTTATTTGTCTGTATAGATAGCAGAAGTTTTTGAATAGTTTGGTTGTTGCAGTAAGAATATATGAATTCGTTCTTTGTGAAATGACAGTTGGAATGCCTTTCATGGTGATGGATGGTTTTATAAAGCAGTACACTGCTAAACTGGATTGCAGCAGTAATCTAAACCCACTGTTAAAAGGCGTTACTTATGGAAGTTTTCTACAAAGTGCTCTGTGGTCTCTCATTGTAAGTAAATAATACTCGAGATGCAAGTCGGTTTTTTTTTATTTTGAAGCTGACAAACAGGCAGGCCCATCTGATGGAGAGTGGTTACCGGCGCCCATAGACTAGACTAGTGGTCGCCCAGTGGTCGGAATTCGACCATAATTAATTTAAATTATGAATTTGAACATTATTAAATTTCTGTTATCAAAGAATATCTTCTTCTTCCTTTATATAAAAATTAATACTTGTCATTATGTCCTATATAGAAGCGTAACACACACTATACAATTGATAATGTGGTGATCTTTAGCAAAGTGGTTGTGCATAAGCCAGAGATGATTTCTGAGTTGGTTGACAATTGGACCCGGTAGGTGGCGCTGCTGTCGGCATATCGGTCGAAGCTTTTCCGAGCGCACGTCTGCCGGGACAGCTAGTACTTCTATAATCACAAATTTCGCCAAGGTTACACTATTAATTTGACTTTAACAATAAACATAGGAGTGTATATGCGTATGTGTGTCAAATAAATGGTTGTGTATTTAATGGTTTTTTTTATTGATTCAATGTATTTTTTATGCACAATTTAAAAAAAATTACTAGCATTCTGCACTTCTTCTCTATATAAACTATAAGTGTGTGAAATTTCATACTCCTCCGACAGCTCAATTTTCGTAAAAAGCGGTACAAAGGTAATAACAAATAAAATTTATAATAATAAATAATAATTCTTCTATTCTTTCGAACACAGTTTATATTAGAATTAATTTTAAATAAAACTTTAAAAAAATGAGATGATTTATGCTAATTAAAATGCGTGCACCATTTATGGTGACCTTTTGAAAATTATAATTGTCGGAATATAAATTTTGGTTTTACTATTTAAGAGTAAAGTTGGCAACAATTCGCATGCAATAAATAGCAGCTCGGCGCGCACTTCCCCGCGGCCGCTGTCTCTCACTAAATAAATATTAATGCAATGTATTACATTAATACTATATTTCCATGTATAAGAGCATATTGCCTGACGCGTTATATGAATTAAATATTTTTTATCCTCGTTGCATTTCTGTACTGGTTTTTAAATAAATAACTTATGAAACAACCTGGAGCGAATACCTCCTATTCTTAATCACGTTCAAAAAGGTGGAAGTTCTCAATTGTGTATTGGGTATATTTTTACGAAAAATAATTACTCATTTATTTCAAGACAACACAGTTCAATACATATGCAAATATAAACACACACAATAATGTTTTTAGTGCTATTTTTTCCTAATGTCTATATTAGTAATAAATGCTGTACGAGTCAATATTACTCGTACAGCGTTTTTTACATGTATATACGCAACAAACAATATACTGTTTCGTGCGAGCGGGGGTACGCACTTATGGATTGGAAGAAAACACCAGTTTTTAATTTAAAAGCTTTTATTGACTTACACAGCCGCACGTAGTACCTCTCTGCAGGGTTGACCCTATACGCACGACTAACGATGCACAGTCCCGATGATAAGTTGTCACACCCTCAATACCGTCGCCGATATTGCGTGGACCACCTCAGATATTATCGCGGATAGCTAGCTTCTGGTTCCTCTCTCGAAATACGCTACACACCTTCTTCGCTTATCTGTCCACCAAACTTGTCACTAAATTCACCACGTAATTCGTCTCTGTCTTCTATTAATCTTCTGTTCCAACTCTTTAGTACCGCACTTGTGGTTTCACCGTCTTTGACTAAACTCAACTCTAAACTGCCCGGTAGGCGCGCCTTACGCTGTTTATATACCCGGAAGAATTTTCTAGAACCCATCTATCTATCTCTGTCTCTTCCTTCCCGAACCTTCTATTCGGGAGCTTTTGTTTATACATCTATCCCTTTCTAACATCTATCTATCTCTGTCTTTCGTTCATCGTCTATCCTTTTCTAAATATATCCGTTCTTGTCTTTTCCTTCTAGATTATTCTAGTTTTTCCAAAAGTTCTAAAAATAACTAGATGGTTCCACCATCATTCGCCACAATACTAAAACAGACGTAGTAGCATCACTATCAAGTGTGGCACTTGTGCACTGCAAGTACTGTACGTCTCGGGTCTTCATACGACCATAATAAACAACATACACAACTCAACGTGGTTTGGCTTAGCAACACTCTTCAAACAGGGCCATCTTTAACGACAATTAAGCCTAGAATCTTTGGAAATGTACAAACCGTACATTAGCACTGATTTGGTCTTCTTGATGAAGGACTAAATCAGTGGGCAGTAAAATTTATCCGCTATTCCCTTTACGATGCTGTTGCTGCTGCCACGCAATCTGCTTAGTACTGAAGATATTTTTTTACAGCATCATATGTGTGCTTCTGCGAACATAGACGACGCACTGTAGAAACACGGTCACTCCAACAGCATCCTGAGGGAATTATCGTATTGGACTGGTAGGGCGTTGTAAGCTCTTTGGGTATATTTGAACCACAGGTTTGCAGAGTACAGAGAGGTACAGTAAGATTTAAACAACGTTGTTTTAACCGTCTCTGTACACTGAGTAAATACGGGACAACATGTTTGCGCGAATTGACAATACCCTACGTTCCCTATTCAAGTCCTCATTATCGACCTGGACTCTTTCTACTTATTGGAGTTCCATTGAGCAATGAGCAAGCAACTGTACCGATTTGATATATTATTTGTGTTGTATTGTCCTCCGTGACTCCACCTGCTGGTCCCATGGTCCTAGGCGAAAGAACAGCGCTGGCCTTAGCAGCTAGCATTACGCTGAGTCTGGGTCCAATTTTAGGACTTATATTGATGCAGTTATCTTTTATTTTACTCGGTGTTGTTAAAATGTTAATTTGTCCTAAATAAAATAATTATTTCTTTCATTCTTTCTTTCAATAGAGTTTGTAACGTCAAAATTTTAAGAAGTCAGGTAGTGTAATAATTGTTGTTTAAACTACTTACGAGTGCGAGACTCGAATTAAAATGCCGTTGGAATTATTATAGAATTTATTAGAACACACATACACGTATAACACAGGTACAAATATAACCGGATGCAATGAGTCCAAATGTAATGCACAATTCAATAACACGCACTAAGTCCTTCACTGTATAGTTTATCGAATGTACACGTCTTGCTCGTATCGTAATTCTCGATTGACTACCTCACCCCCGAGTCGGTCATTTTTATACTTAACTGTACAATACAACAATCGACTGCGTGGAGTGCTTTTCCATGGAAACGTAATTTGCACACCTGCGGCCATAAAAGAGTACAATAACAATACGACGTTTTTCTTAATTACAAATTTTAAACACAAAGTAAACAAAATAAGTCAATATGCGGGAAAGGTAATAAGCGTGTAAAAATATTGGGACAAATATTTTCTATGTGTTGATCTTGCTGTATGTAGGCAGCACCACTGGTGTTGCTAATGTCCGTACGTCATGGTATCCACGCTCCATCGCAGTTGGGCCGTCAGCCTGTCTCACAGAGCTTCACAAATGTATGTGTGAATGTGTGCGATTAATTGTTTAAGTTTACAAATTAGGATTACGATGTAATTAATATACACTTAAAATTCTTCCCACATTTGTATGATTTCAGTATTAACCACTTTATAATTTTTGTTACTTATCAAAATAATATGATTGAAATAAAATTAAACTTCTGCAGCATGCTGGCTATTTGGCGGACTCTATTCGCTACTTAGTAACGAGTCTTCAAATCGATCCGTCTTGGAGAAAATGTCAGGTGAACACGACATGTGTTTCTTCAAAGGACGTACTGTTGAGATGCAGGAATAACAACATCACAAAATTCACTTTCACTTCAGCACATTTCAATTATCTGTGAGTAGAAAAACAATTTCGACGCCCCCCTGCAGTAATCTAGTAATGTACTATTAGTGAAAAAGATAATGACATATTAAACTTAACATCTATTACTTGAGATCTATGTATGTAATTTCTAACAGATTTTTATTACTTATGTAAAAAAATGTATTGCACGGAACATTTTTTTCGACAAGATATATGTCATCAAAGTAATATGTGAGTTTTTCGTTGACCGGAATGTTGCATCAACAAAGGCGAACGAATTTTACTCGTGGTAAACTACATTCTGTCAAATAACTGGTCCGAATTAACGCTCTGCAAAAAGTAAAAAAAAATATGTAAATACAATAAACATATCTAAAAATGTAAAAAAAATATATATTTATTACTTGAGTTTAGCAGAGAGGCATGTGGCCCACTTGATAGAAAGCGGTTACCATCGCCTATGGACATTTGCAACACCAAAACTGCTACAAATTCGCTGCTGTTCTTTTAATAGAGACTGGAACCTGGTCACTAATGCCGGAACATAACTCAAGGTTCTTTATGGCGACATACTTTAGACCATGGGTGGTAGCCATCCAGTCGGACAAATGCCCTACCACCTGGCGATTTTATGCTACTTTAACATTAGTACAAATGACGCTCAAAAATACGCTAATAATAAATTTGTGATCGAGTTGCTATCGAGTCCCTACGAGTTGCTAGTGGTCGTAACATAGATGACAATATTTCGTTAGGATAGACAAATATAGCGTTTGTTTTGCCTAATCTTTGTTAATGCGAACAATCTTTCCCTAAGTGATGTAATTTTAGAAAACCGACAAAATGTGTTGAAGAGGTTACTTTAAGTCATTACGTCTAGTTTTTGCTATGTGATGCTTGCTGTATATAATTTGAAGTGTAAAATGGAATTATATCTGTTCAAGGAAATCTTTCTCTCATCTTGATAGAAGCGTTTTAACAACAAGGTTCTTCGTGATAGCTCTTGTGTGGATATTTAATTTCTTCTTTGCAACTGTTCAAGCTGATTCATTATTGAAAGTAAGTTTTATTCCCATTACATATTACCATCATAGTCGTCGTCACTCAATCACAGTCCACATTTTGACGTAGACCTCCCAGTTACTGGGCTACACATCTCAGTCCTTCGTCTTCCTCATCTAGCGCAGCATAAGTAGCTTTTTTTATCACCTCCCCCTCTGACATTGTTTTATCTTCTTTTGTAACAAAACCAAAATAGCGGTGTTTTTTTTTTGGAATGCAACTCAAGGGGTGGTCGCTAGCCAGTCGAGCAAATACCCTACCACCTGGCTGTGGGTTTTTTTGTCGCCTCTTACGACAGATCTCCCCAACTCAAGAAATTGTATTCTTTCTCCGTTCCTGCAAGGATTTTTCGCGCGAAATAGTAATACGTTAATAAAGTTTAATGAAACCTATCGAGTACGAATAGGGTATCAAATTAAAGGAAATTAAAAGAGTATTACAAAAATATATGTAAGTGATATGTTTAAATTTAATTAGGAATAATAAATTCGTTTTAATATGTTTTCCTTTATCCGTGGAGGAACGGATAGACCCTGCTTTATGTGTGGTAGACGGTACCACTTTCTATTGGGTGGGGTGTTTGTGTGTAACATAACAACTTTGTAGTAAAAAAGCCGCGGAAGGGTAGCTTTATCAAGTAAATACAAATGCCCACCATTAACGTGATTAATTTTGTCTTTTATTTTATTTTTTTCAGTTGTTTAAAATTACATTTTTATGGAGATTCCTATCCACGGTTGTAACTCTAATTTTCTTAGTGTCATCAAACAGAGCTGAAGTCAGGATAGCGTTTTTTGAAATATTTGATATCAATACACCATATTCATACGTAAGTAGTTTTCTTTGTGTAACTTTAAACTAGCTGTGCTGCGACTTCGTCTGCCTGGAATATAGCCTAAGCTGCTACTTATAACACCAGCTATCGACTTTCAAAATTAATCCAACCGTTCGAGATCCACCGGAACATCCAGACAAAAATTTTAAAAATTGTTTTTTTGATGTTAGTACCTACCGTATATTTTGTGATATTTTTGCATGTTCTCTTACCAAATTCAAAAGGTCCATTTTACTTGTATTAACTCACTTCAATAATACATTCGAGCTGGAGTAACTTTTTGTTTTCTAACTTTGTTACGTCTCTTGTCATTAAGAATAATCTTACATTGATCTTTTTTTTACTTTTTGTTAATGATAATGTAAAATGTAGAATGATAATAGCAGAATGATTCAATTTTAGTAAAAAGTTAAAACTTAACTGGAATGAACATCAAACGCTTGACATTCAAAGCCAAAAAAATATTTAATTTTAAATTGAATTGATTTCTAAACGCCCGTCGTTCTATGTAGAAAATTTAAAATTATTTTGTTTGTTAATAAACTAAATAAATTCTTAGTCAAAAATCTTTATGGGATTTTTTATTGTTTCACACATAGAATAATATAAACATTTTATACACTAAAAATAAACTAACTAAATAAAACTAATTATAAGTAAATATTAACTAAAATTAAACTAAAATATAAATATAACTAGACTTACAAAAAAAAATATAAGTAAAAAATATCCAAATCAAATATAAGTAATAATATTTTTATCCGTGCAGGAACGGAGAAAGAATACAATTTCCTGCGGCCCGGCGGCCTGTCGTAAGAGGCGACAAAACAACCCACAGCCAGGTGGTAGGGCATTTGCCCGACTGGATGGCTACCACCCCTGGTCTAGAGTATGTCGCCATAACAACCTTGAGTTGTGTTCCGGCATTAGTGACCAGGTTCCAGGCTCCCTAAAGAGAGCAGCAGCGCATTCGTAGCACCTTTGGTGTTACAAATGTCCATAGGCGATGGTAACCGCTGTCCATCAAGTGGGCCGTCTGCCTGTCTGCTGATCTCCTGCAAAAAAAAAAAAAAAAAAATAGACTCCAGGTCGCTGTCGGCGGGGAGAGTGCCCAAAATGCCGGCCGCATTTCCACGTTGGAAATCTTTATTAAGTTATTTTATACTTTTTAGTTTTATGTTTTAACCATCGTCTAGGGGCCAATTAAGCACGTAAGGCATCCTTAAAATTAAGTCCCAAAATCACAATTACTACGTATACAAACAGACCAATAATAAACCAATTTTTATTTAATCTAACAGATACTTCTCTAGTAGCTTATCTTGCAAATTTCGGTCCCATATCCCACGGGAAATATTTCACACACTATCTAAGATGAAACTATCCTCTGTTCATCTCCGATCTTTAAAGTGCTTTTGTTACAAATTTTCCAAAAACAAGTCGGATATAAAGGCTGCGAAAGGGTTGTAATGTGCATACAGTTTATTATACGAGAAGGGTAAAATGTAAGAAATACCAACGAGCGCTGTAATGACACTAATTTTACTACCCGAAAATAACCAAATATAATTGTGTCATTAGGAATTAGGACGCAATTGTTTATTTGTAAATAGCTAATACCTTGTCTTATATTAAAAGATACATTTTTGGATAATTTTTTAGTTAAATTGTGCCACTAGATAATATATATATACACCATTCGACACGATGACACAGGCCTTGCGAACATTTAACAAGATATAACAACTGCATATTATATTACTAGCGACCCGCCCCGGCTTCGCACGGGTGCAATGCTGATACAAAATTAAATACACTACAGAAAAACTATGAACGTTGTATATAAAAACATAGCGGCCCGCTCCGACTTTGCACGGGCATCACTACATAGAAACCTCTAAAATTAGCAATGTTGCCTTAGTATTATACATATAAACCTTCCTCTTGAATCACTCTATCTATTGGAAAAAACCACATCAAAATTCGTTGGGTAGTTTTAAAGATTTAAGCGCACATAGGGATATAGGGACAGAAAAGGCGACTTTGTTTTATACTATGTAGTGATGATGATGATGATATGTTATGACCACTGAATATGTTTACCTATCTACTGATAGCGATGTTTGTAAGTTAAAAATCAATTTACAGTCAAAAATAATTACACAGAAATAAGGCTTTCATAGGTTCCGCACTAGGACTAGCCTGTATCGTGAACACCAAGTCCGTGTGTGACTGACCTAAATTGATGGTAATGTTTCTTTGTGTGTGTACGTGTATGTGTGTGTATGTGTGGGTGTGTGTGTGTGTGTGTGTGTGTGTGTGTGATCACAATATTCTGATATATATAATAAGGTTAATTTATATGATATTATATAATAAGTTTTCAGTTAGTATTTTCTTAAGTTTTCGCGACTTGTACACATAATAAGACTACGTTTTAACGGTTTTAAGCGCGGTAATTTATTTTATTTTGGTTTATCCAACGTTTCGGCCGCTTTTCAGTGGCCGTGGAAGACAAAGATGACATTTGTCTAACGTGTATTGTCAAAGTTTTTATTCAGCCTACCGCCAACTTGTTCATTTTAATTATTTAGTTTTAATTTTGTTTATGGATATTATTTACTCTATGGGAGCCTAATCTAATTTTACCACCGCTTCACAACATGTGGCTGAAGAGAAGAAGCGGCGCAAGAAACTCTTCAGCAAACATGCCTAGTCAGGTAATCAAGTTGCATAGGCCACTTTTGTGTGGTTGATAATAATAATAAATTGTCTAATTTACATGTGGCTTAAGCTATATATCTCTCATTGAAACATAGTTAAATTGTGTTAGGTATCACATTAAAATACAAAAAAGATCCATAGATTATATAGACTTAATACTATAGTAGAAGATAAAGATATAATACAGAATGTTGGAAAGCTAAAATCGCAACGTATAGGACATATCATGGCACGAGAGAGAGCAAACTTAAATGGACAAAAAAACAGACAGAATGTCAAGCCATAGGTGGAACGAGGAGGAGAGGATGGCAACAGAGAAGATGGGATGACGACATAAAATAATTAGCAAGGGTTACATGGAGTAGGACAGCAAAGGCAAGAAGTTACTGGAATATGTTGGAGAACGCCTACGCGTCTGAGGATATGCGGTTGTACTTGTAAGAACTGTGAATTACGTGTGTGTTCTAATATTGTGTACATTCAAACGACATTTTAATTCGTATCCCGTAAATACGTAATAATACGTAGCTACGGCTTGTCTATCAACATGACAAGTTGACAAGTCACTACCTGTGTCTTTTATTCATTGTCCTCAAACATCGTATTGAGTAGGTGCTTACGATAATACCTGATACCTAGATCCATTAGTATCACAATATAACGAACCAGACACTATTGTTTCCAACTCGTGCCGTAGTCCTTTAATAACCATGGCTTCTCGGGTGCATCCCCAAAGTGCATATAAAATGATCCTGCATTATTGCCATGTCAGACTTATATTACGTTGTCAAAGGAGCCTTTGTGTGCCGTCCTGGCTTTGTTACTTCAAGTAAAACTAAAAGTAGCTCGCTTTTATGGTTTGCTAATGGAGTCGACATCTACCTATTATAAAATATAATATATATATATAAGATAAAACTCTCTCACCGACACCACAACCTGTCAAAATCTCCGCTTTTTAACCGACTTCCAAAAAGGAGGAGGTTCTCAATTTGATCGGTATGTTTTTTTTATGTATGTACACCGATTACTCTGAGATTTATGATGCGATTTACATGATTATTTTTTAATTTGATGTAGAATAGCTGCCATTTAGTCCCCTGAAAATTTAACATAGTGGTCCAGTAGTTTTCATTTTATGAACATTTCTTATGAAAAAAAAAATTCCGTGCCGTTCTGTATGTACACCGATTACGCTGAGATTTATCATCCGATTTACGTGATTCTTGTTCAGTTTGATGCGGAATAGTTGCCATTTGGGCCCCTAATAATTTAACATAGTTTGGCCTAGTAGTTCTCATTTTACAATAACTTTTTTAGTCCCATTTCTTGGCCCTATGTTTTTTAAGGAGCGCGGCACCTTTCGTAGGTCTACCCATACAGAGCTAGACACTAAAAAGTAGCAAATAAAAAAAACATCGTTTAAAAAACCGAAAAAATAAAAAGCTTTTTCAACTATCCCACGAGAACTCTTTAATTTTTCGGGATCCTATATGTTGACCAGGAATATAAGCTATTACCATACAACATTTCATGTAAATTGGTCTCGTCGTTTCGGAGATTAGCCGGTACAAGCAGACAGATAAACAGACAAACAGAGAAGAAAATCTAAATTAGTTCTATTTCAATTCTTACATACCCCGGACTCGGTTTTTAGCGTTTTTTAATTGTACAGAAATTTGACCTCTACAATTTTATTATACGTATAGATTTCGCACCCTTAGAATTATACATACCAAAATAAAAAAATTAAGATTTTAAATTTTGTACCTTATTTTTTATGAAAGAGATGTTTAAATCCAATGAATCAAAGTTTTGATTTAGGTCTCTATAATTTTAAGGGTGCGATGTGTGTATCGATAAATGAATAACTGTGCGACATCCGTGCCTCCCAGAGTGCAGTTGAACACCAGCGTCAGACACTTGTGACAGGCATTTGCTGAACTGTACCCATTTCGCGAGACATATTCTTTGCTACATATTTATTGTGTTATATTGCTTTTCTTGAATGCATAATTGTTTTTCTTTCTATTATATCTAATATATAAAATTCTCGTGTCACAGTTTTCGTTGCCATACTCCTCCGAAACGGCTTGACCGATTCTCATGAAATTTTGTATGCATATTAGGTAGATCTGAGAATCGGCCAACATCTATTTTTCATCCCCCTAAATGTTAGGGGTAGTCCACCCCTAAATTTTTTATTTTTATTTTTTAGACAAAATTTTTAATTTCTATTTTTTTATGATACAACATACAAAAATACATACAATCCTCAATTTTCACCCTTCTACGATAAACCCCTATTTTTTACCGGGCAGGACGACGTCTGCCGGGACAGCTAGTATAATATAATATCAGCCCGTAAATGCCTCACTGTTGGGCTCGGGCCTCCTATTATAGGGGGGAACGGACACTATACACGCCACGCTTGTCCAAGGCGGCTCGGCAGGTTTGACACAGCAGTTATCTCGAAGTGCAGGTTGCATCACGATGTTTTCCTTCATCGTTGTTAGCACGTGGTAATTGTAACAATATGCACAAAAGATCACAAAACTAAGTGGTGCATTAGTTCTGGTCGGGATCGAAGCCGCGCCCTTTGAGTTTGAGACGTGTGAGCTAGCCATTACGCTACCATGACTTTATAATTATTGTAGTACAATATAATATTTGTTTTTAGACAAGGACGCTACAGCACATAGCTCCTACGTTCGGAGTTGGTTTCCTCGGCCTCTACGATTTCCAGTCGACTTCTCCCTACACCATGATCGACAACGCAGTCGTGATCTTCTCCATAGTGCTCACCGCAGTGGCTCTCTTGCGCTCTTGGATCGTCAGGATCCTATACAAAGTTCTTAATAGCTGTGTGCTAATAGAATTTCAAGTTACCCCGCATTACCTAATTTTTGCGGTGTTGCCATCGAGCACAGAATTTTTTTATGCTCACAAATTGTATGTTTTTTATATATTTGTAACGTTGACGATTGGCACAATGGTATATCTTGTAAGTATAGATGTAATACTACCAAACTAAAATAATAAAAACAATATATAATACTCCGCGGCTTCGCAGTGTGTAAAACCGAAGTAGTAGTGTCTGGGATCGGTTCCAGAGTGGTCCGTTGTATATTACCCATAACACAAGCGTAATTTGCTTAATTTGGGGATATACAATGTGTGTGTTTGTCTGAAAAAAAAAATAAAATAAAAAAAAAATAGTTCTATTTGACGTATATAAACTTGATTTTCTGTTACGTGTTAAATCTATACTAATATTATAAAGGGGTTAAGTTTTTGACGTTGTAGGAGGTAATCCCCAAAATTACTGAACTAATTAAATAAATATTTCACTGTTAAGTATTAAAAAAAGTTCCGTGGTCGCCGCGCACACAAGCGTAGCGGGTATACCGTTCCCCTATAATAGGAGGCTCGAGACCAGCAGTGGGACATTTATGGACTGTTATTTTTATTGAATAATGAATAAATTGACACATTCGGATTCAGCCCATCGAAATACATCAGATACATGTCAAAAGTACAGAAGACTTTTAACCATTTACCTGAAATATGTAGGTAGTTCTGGGATGTTTAAGGGCTTTACATGTTACACTTTTTTCAGTGTATATTAACCCTTACGATGTCAAAACTGCTACACAACGAGTTTAAGTCTGTGAAGAATATTTATTTTGTTGGTTTATTATGCTGCGTTGGATTTATTTTGACGGTGCCAATTAACGTGGTTTGTATGGAACCTATAGTTTTATGATTCTTTTTGCAAGTGTTCAACGAACAGGCAGACATTAGGATTGACTGGACATTTGCAACAGCAAAGGTGCTACGAATGCGCTGCTGCTTTCTTAAGTGAGACTGCAACCTTGTTTTGTCGCCTCTCACGACAGCCGCAAGAAAATTGTATTCTTTCTCCCTTCCAGCACGGATGATAAGTTTCAATAAAATAGCAGCATTGGAGGTTCATGAAATTATTATGAATAATGATTTATAATTAAAATTTTATAGGCTTAACGTATATTTTAACTAATGAAGATAAACTTGCATTAGCGTATTTCTATGAATATAACTGTCGGTCTTTATTTGAAATATCTCAATTTATTATGACAAGACTGGAAAATTACCTTAAAAGCTTTTGAAGAAGATAATATTTTACGAACGAGATCTAATAATTTTCTTATGACAACCGGTATAAAAGATTCAGTTAGATACAAAGAAAATACATTGCCTAGCATGTGTTGACAGCTGAGATTGGCTTCAGTAATCAGATCAAACTTGCCTTGACGAGGTCTCAGCCTACGCAATATGTGACACTTATCATTATTTCTTAATTTCTCTAAGAACTGAAAGGAATATTTGCCTAATAGACGCTTAACACGAGAAACCTTTCATAAGTACCGATTTCAGAACGTCTGACAAATAATGTTGACACAATATTCTTACACATTATCACGCCTGTCACACCTAGGGGTTGGCAGAATAAAATAAAAAAAAGGCAGAGACGATAGTGTGCCACTAGCTACTATCTTGACATTCGACGGGCTTCGTGGTTGAGCGGGCTAAACCTTCGCTGACCTACTTCACTACAACGCAGAGGCTCCGGGTTTGATTCCTGGTATTGTAAATTTCGGAAAAATATTTTTGACTGTTATTTATCATGATCTAGGTGTATGGGATAAGCCCCAGAGTAGTCCGTTGTATAGTACCCACAACACCAGCGTATCTTGCTGAATTTGGGAATATACATAATGCACCCAAGGACAAGCCCCGGCCAATGTAGGACTATTGTGGGAAATGAGAAAAATACTAAGTACTCATCGGCAAACCTTCTACACACAATTATAGTTATAGTTTGAATAAAAACTTTTGAATTTTGAATGATTGCAGTCGATGACGACGAGCAAGCGTGTACGAGGTTTGGCAGCGGGACTGCATATAATCGTCTTGTACTTGGGAGGTTTCAAAGTAGCCATAGTGATGTGGATTTATGGAGTCCAGAGATTTTCGACAGACGTACAATTCTGGCTCGGCTTCAAGCCAACAAACTTTTGGGTCCTTAGCTGGATGATATTACCCATTGTACTGATGGTGAGCTAACGAACGCGTTTCTATACTTATCTAGCCATATACCTACCGATATAGGGTAAAACCCTCGTTGCGATACTTCAGCAGCAGCCTCCTTCAAATCACAGTGACCCAAACAAAGAACTTCTTATTGCTCTTACAAAGCAAGTTTACTGCAAAACTAACAACAAACAAACCGTTAGTCGAGATATTATACTTAAGCATAATAAATAATCTCTTCTATATCTTTATAAATAAACGCGATTTATACATGTAGGTTTTTTACTTTTTCACGCAAAAACTACTGAATGGATTTTGATGAAACTTTACACATGAGAATAAGAAATAGGCTATAATTTATAGAAATATAGAGTGCATTATCCAAAATATAATGATTTTCATCACCACGCGGGCGAAACTGCGGGCGCAGCTAGTAATATATAAGTTTACCTACACGAATAAGAAAGTAAGTAAGAAAAGTATATGTCATGTACGAGCAAGCCTTTTTTTGTCACTTCATTTTTGCGGGCACGCAATTTTCGAAAATTGAAATGAGTACATAAGGGGATCTTTGAAAGTTGCATCTGTGAAAAATTGAGAAGAAGAAGACTAAGTTGTATGGGCGTATAATTAGGAGGGATGAAAGTCACGTGACAAAAATAATGTTAAACTATAAGATGGATGGGTACAGATGTAAGGGTAGACCAAAATAAAAGATGGCTGGATTGTATGAAGAATGAATGATGATTTGTAGTATGACAGACGATGTATTTCAGTATAGAGGGGTGTGGAAGGAAAAAATATATTGTGCCTATTTTAGTCCGTTCGATTCCCGGGTGAAGCTAGAGTATTTTCGAAAATCTTTGAATGCAGTTTTATTTATTTTTATATTTGCTATCTCTATTATTTAGAGAAATTTCCCTCCAGGTGGCATTAAAAAAATCGATTCTGTATTATATAAGTCATTGAGTGCCTAGAGAACAATTATTGAACAGACGCACTTTACTCGGGATCGGCCCGAGACTGTTCTGCATTGTTAGGAAGTATTCTATAAGTTAGCTTTTAAATACCGGAACCGTTAACATGAATCCGGAGTAAGTTCCCGAATCTGTGGTAATACATACATCATCATCCGAGCGTTGAATCCCGGTTGCATTCGGAGCGTTCACTCCGACGCCCAGGGTCCGCTTTCCTACTTTTTCTACTCCACTTCCCGCGGTCTTCGTTTTGAGACCATTGGCACGCATGTCATCCTTCACGGCGTTAAGTCAATATTTCCTGGGCCTTCCCCTTCGACCGGGACCTAGTGGAGGCGGCATGTCTAAACATTTGTTCCCCACATAATTACCCGGTCTCGGTAAAACGTGGCCGTACCACCCTAAGCGACATTGTTGCAGTTTGTTTGCTATGTCACGGATATGAAGACTGCCGCGGATGCGTGAGTTCCTGACACGGTCTTTCCGCATCATTCCACACATTCAACGCAGCATATTCATCTCTAATTTGTGGTAATACATGCAGTATTAATTTTAGTGCATTAGCAAATCCCCGTCGCTGACATGCACCGCATAGTTTACGAGAAATACCAAACTATGCTACCAGCGCGAAGCCAACATTTTATACGATAAAACCGCGACTGAATTGCATTAGCAACCCTCGGCACGAGTATTCAACATTAAATTCCTTTACGTCAACATTAACGATCCGTTAATTCACCTTGCATTAATATGTATTTTAAGATTATCCCTCGTATTCATAATAAGTAAAACATAAGATAAAAAGTTTATTATATAAGATTTATTTTAGCACTAGCTGACCCGAACTTCGTACCGCCTATTTTCTGAATTCCTAAAAGACTTTGTTACATGGACCAAAAACAAGTTAACCAAAATCGGTCTAGATGATAAGGAGGATTCTAGGACCCGATCTCAGCGCCACCTACCGGTTCGAATTGCGAATCTAAACCATCCGGGAACTCACTCATATACACAAAAATAAAATCAGTAAAATCGCTCCCGGTGATTAGGAGGATTCTAGAACCTAATCTCAGCGCCACCTACCGGTTCTAATTGCGAATCTAAACCATCCGGGAACCCACTCAAACACACAAAAACAAAATCACCAATATTGCTCCCGGTGATTAGGAGGATTCTTGGACCCGATCTCAGCGCCATCTACCGGTGCTAATTGCGAATTTACACCATGCAAGACCCCACTCAAACACACAAAAACAAAATCACCAAAATCGGATGTATAGTGTACGATTCTATAAAGGACATACAGACAGACATTAATTTTTATATATCAAGATTTTACGTGAATTTACACATCAAAATTTTTTTAAAGTTAAATAATAGAATACAATATAATATCTCGCTGAACTGGACTCATTTGCCACCAAATGGATGCACTAGATATACAAGTTTATTAATATAACTAGCTGACCCGGCGAACTTCGTACCGCCATATTTTCTGAATTCCTAAAAGACTTTGTTTCATGACACAAAAACAAAATCGAATTATAGGCCTATAGCAATAACCTCTTTGCTCTCAAAGATGATGGAGCGTATTATCAACGCGCAGCTTCTGGGTTACCTGGAAGATTCCCAGCTGCTAAATGATCGGCAATACGGCTTCCGCCACGGTCGATTAGCTGGGGGTCTCTTGGTTTACCTAACCCACCGTTAGGCTGAAGCCATTGAGAGCAAAAGGAAAGCACTGGCAGTCAGTCTAGATATTGCTAAGGCCTTCGACCAGGTCTGGCACAGAGCTCTTCTATCGAAACTGCCATCGTATGGGATACCTGAGGGACTTTGCACCTGGCTATCCAGCTTTCTTGATAGGCACATCATTCAAGTCGTTGTCGACGGTTGCTGCTCTAGTATCAAGCCCACCAACGCTGGTGTGCCCCAGGGTTGTGTGCTATCGCTAACGTTGTTCATCTTGCATATCAATGATATGTTGTCTATTCGCAACATTCATTGCTATGCGGATGACAGCACTGGCAATACGCAGTACTCTGGTCGTGCAAACGTCCCTCTATCATTTGTGGAGGAAAGTCGGGTTAGACTTGTGTCTGAAGTTGAGCATTCTTTGGAGAGAGTCTCAGAATGGGGGAGAAAGAACCTTGTCCATTTCAACCTCAAGAAGACACAGGTCTGCGTATTCTCTGCCAAAAAAACTCTATTCGAGCAAGCGCTTCACTTCCAAGGAACTCCCATTACCACCTCCAAAGTATTGGGATTCTCGGTGTTCACATCGCAAACGATGTACAGTTCAGGGGCCATCTTGAAGGCAAGGCAAAACTTGCCTCCAAGAAGTTGGGAGTGCTAAACCGGTCCAAGCAGCACTTCACACCGCGGCAACGCCTTGTGCTTTATTAAGCCCAGGTGAGGCCGCATATGGAGTACTGCTCACACCTTTGGGCTGGAGCACCTGCCTACCAACTCTCCTGGACTGTATTCAATGTCGAGCCGTTCGCGGTGTTGATGATCCCATACTCACAGACGGCTTAGATACGCTTGGCCTTAGGAGAGACTTTGCTTCTCTCTGCGTATTCTTCCGACTGTATCACGGGGAGTGTTCCGAAGAACTGTTTAGAATGGTGCCTTCGTCCTCTTTCTACCATCGCACTGCTCGCCATCGGTTGGGAGTTCACCCCCACTTCCTCGAGCCACTTCGCTCATGTACGCAACGGTTCTGTAGAACGTTCCTCTTACGTACCATGGGGATTTGGAATGAGCCGGCCGAGGTTTTCCCACAGAGCTACGATATGGAGTTTTTCAAAAAGGGTATCATAAACTTTCTTCGAGGCCGGCAGCGCGTTACTGACATCTCTGATGTTGGAAACGTCCATAGGCGACGGTAACAGCTTTCCACCAGGTGGGCCGTCAGCCTGTTTGCTGTACTCCAGATATTAAAAAAAAAGGTATGCGCTTACCAACACATTTTGCGATTCGTTTTTATATATAAGCTTAGCTTCTGTTCGCGACTTCATTCGCGTGAAATGGACGGTAAAAAACACCCGCGATTTTGAAACATTATTCATTGGTGCTCCGCTCCTATTGCTCTTAGCGTAATGGCTTATAGCCTGTAACCTTCCTTAATAAATAGGTTATCTAACACTGAAAAAAATTTCAAATCAGATCAGTAGTTCCTGAGATTAGCGCGTTCAAGCAAACCAACAAAGAAACAAACTTATCTGCTTTATATAATATATGTATAAGATAAAACTCTCTTACTGACACCACACCCTGTCAAATTATCCGCTCCTATTATGTTACGTTGCAGAGAAATGACATTTAGTCTGTTATAAGCTGTTTAAGTAATTAAAGCTTTTTAATTATCCCACGGGAACTATTTAATTTTTCGGAATCAAAAGTATCGTATATGTTTACCATGGATATAAGCTATCACCATACAAAATTTCATGTAAATCGGTTTAGTCGTTTCGGAGATTAGCCGGTACAAACAGAGAAACAAATTCTAAAAAAATCTTAATTAGTTCTATCTTACTTCTTACATCCCCGGACTCGGTTTTTAGCATTATTTTTAATTGTACAGAAATTCGATCTCTACAATTTTATTATAAGTATATAGATATGCTATATATTGTTACGAAATTGCGGGATCCGAATTAAATGTTGGTTAAAAATTCACAAACTTTATTGGCATTACACGCGTGTAATTTACAGTTCTTACAAAAATAACCAAATTCAAATGTTTTTATTAAAAATAAGTTCCACTAGAGAACACTTTTCGAAGATCATATATGTAAATTAAAATTGCATTTTTCTTCCTAGTCTATGTACATCGCTTCGCAACGTGTTATTACTGTTATGGAGAAGAAGCGTCATGAAACTCCCCAGCAACACGTCTACCTAAAAATATGTTTTTATTTATATTTCTTATTCTATTTATTTATTATTATGAACTCGAAACATGGCCAACACTTTAATCTAAAACAGCGTGGCTTCTAAGAATGCAATGGGATTTCAACAATCAAACGGTTTATTATAATTTCCTAAATGTCAGGCCATACTTCGAAAATTATCGCGATAAAATTACAGTGAACAATTAAGATTTTCATAAAAAGAATAAATATAATAATTTAAATGCCGAGGGTAATTAATAAAACGCCTGGTTGGTTAAGATTATGGGAATTATCAATATTGTCTCAGGCCGACAAAGAACAATGAATGCACACCTGGTTTATTACATTTACCGTATTTGGACTTCTTTTGTTTACTTTGTGTTTAAAATTTGCAATTAGACAATAACCTATTGTTATTGTACTTGTCCATAAACGCAGGTGTGTACATTACGGTTTAAAAATGAGTACAAAGTGTTGCAGGTAAGTATATTATGTGACTGATTTTGTAATAAAATAATCTAAAATTTGGTAGAACATTCGATAAGTTAGCAGATCGATGGAGTCACCTATATTGACTTCCTGTTCACATCTGCTTGCCAGGTAGCCATATACAGAAATGAGTAGGCAAGCCTACCTAGGCGTATTCTGTGTGTTGAAAACTATCAGAAAAATAAAATTCATTTGGTTATCAATAGAATGAACGTGATGAAAAAAAAACGATAAAAGTTAATTTAATTAAAATTAGCCTTGAGCACTTTTGGATAGGCAAGTAATTATATATAAAAAATACGTCTCATCTGGTTATCAGATCGGTGAAGGTCGATCTTCCACGTCTCCTCTACTATTAGTATAAAACGATGCCCGGGGGTGAGGTAGTCAAGCGAGGATTACGAAACGAGCAAGACGTACATTCAATAAGCAATATAGTGACGGACTTTGCGCGTGTTATTTAATCGTACAGTTGTTACCGGTTGTGTCCAGTTACATTTGTACTTGTGTTTTCGTGTCTGTATAGTTCTAATAAACTCTATAGTAATTCCAAAGGCATTTTAATTCGATGATTGATGACGATTCCTGTAGCTCGTAACAATATGATAGATTTTACTTTTTTTAGTTATTTCTTTCAAGAGGAATATACAGATTGGCACAGAGCAATGAGACAGGTTTCTTAGTGGCAGCTGTGTCGTGGATCGTAATCTCTCTGCTGGTTGTACATTGTATCCAATTTAAAACAATCACCAAATACATATTTCGAAACGTAAGTACCTAATCATTTATGAAGATTTAAAGAATTAATGGATTTTTTTCAATGTTTTCCTCTTTATTGCATATCAATAGCTTTCAGTGTAATAAAATTATCAAATTTTGTAGTTTACAAAAGATTTGTCGGAGGAGTCAGACAAAGTTCCTTAAATTAAAGATCGCCTGGAGGAGGCGTGTAATTTTAAATTTTTACCATATACATGAAATAAAATATCACCGCCTTTGTTGCTTCAGTCATGAAGAACTGAGGGCACAAAGCGGTCGCCTTTCGAGAATCGCTTAATGAAATTGACACGTATCTAGATATACTGATATATTTTATTCGTGCAGGGACGGAGACAGAAAACTAATATTTGTCTTCCGTTATCAAGGCTACTGAAAAGTGACCAAAACGTCGGAATCATTGAAATAAATTACGACGCTAACACTTTCCGGGCAAGTAGGTTTTAAGAACTAGGCCTGTGATTTACCAAAGCATAAGTAATAAATGTAACGTGGTGGTTGGGTAGCAACCAATTGTTTATAAATTGATGGTCAAGCGGGTGTCATCAGTTTTTTAAATAATATATTGTGATTTATTATATTGTTACATACCGACAAATAAATGCACACATCTTTCTGTCGTAAAGCGCTGTTTATTGCCTCTCCACATTTAGGAATTCTTTAGTTTGATTTGTGTTAAGAATTTGTAATTAAGAAATATATCCTATTGTTATCGTACTTGTTTTATGGCCGTCATTAGTGTCGAACTAATCGTTGTTGTTATTGTATTGCGTCGAAGCTTGTCAGGTATGGATCGGTGCATTATAAAGCAATGGCCCAAGGCGGAGAGGGGCAGTCAAGCGAAGATTACGATACGAGCAAGACGAAGATTCGACAAATGATATAGTGACGGACTTTGTGCGTGCTATTGAATCATGCAGTTTGTACTGGCTGTATTCAGTTATATTTGTACCTGTTTTATACGTGTTTGTGCAGTTTTAATTAACTCTATAGTGATTCCAGCGGCATTTTAATTCGAGTCCTATGTAGTTCGTTACAATATGTAATAGGGTTTTAAGAGTTCATTTATTTATTTTTTATCCTACATACATAACATACACACATAGGGTTCGTTTAGTCAGAATGGCCGAGTAACCTGGTTTAGTCACGGCAGTCTAAGATATAGACACGTTTTTAATCCTTAGGTCTCATCCTCATTCATAAAGATCGTCACTTTCCTCACCACTTCGATAAGTAGATACATATGTTTACGATACGTTTATTATTAAGTAAATATAGATAGATAGATAACAATTTATTATACAGCAATAAAAAAATGACTTATGGACTAAAATTATATCTAACTATATATGTACAATTATCGCTAAAAAGCGATCTCTCCCAGACAACCCCAGGAATGAATTGAGATGATAATGGCGATGGTGATATACGTAACACATAGCACGTACTATTTACATAATTTTATATATCAAATAGATATATACTTAATATATATACCATTCAAATACATATCTACAAAATATAAAAATGTTTATAGATTAGTTTAAATATCATATTCCAACGACAGGTAGTATTTTTTGGTCATGGTTTTAAATACCGGTAGCGATTTTGCTTGTCTGAGAGCAACAGGAAGCGCATTCCAAAGCTGCATAGCCTTGACGGTAAAAGAATTGTTGTAGAAAGTTGAGTTATACTTAGGGGTAAGTTTAGAAGGGCGTAAATTATGAGAGCACGAAAGAAATTCAAAACGTTGTTTAGGTTAATCACGACAACTTGGTACAAATGAAATACTATGCAGAAAGGAAAGAATGTGATTATTCCGACGAAAACCACTTGAATTCAGAGAGATGGTCATACTTGCGTAGGCTAATTTTTTTATTTATTTACTTCCTAATTAAAAAAAAAAACAAAATTTGTAGAGTGCAAAAATTTGAGAAACTTAAAAAAAGGGAAAGAAAGGAGTCCAAGCTAGGGAAACCTTGTATGATGCTACTTCTGGTCCTCAACTCCACATTAAGCACTATATGTATAATAACTGCCACCAAATATCATTACAATCAAACAAAAATAAAGAGATGTCTGTGTATGTGTGGGCGTACGTGTGTGTGTCGGTGAGTGTGTAATTATGGTTACAATTGTGTATGGGTGTGTATTTATTATATTAATTTGTAAAGTGTGAGTGTAAGTAAAAATTGTCATTTAGAAACTGTTATCAATTTCTCAGTTTGTGAGTAGTTTTGGGAGTTAAGAAGTTTACAAATTAAATGTTTTGCCACGTTTTTTAGGTAAGCCATAACATATTTATCTTGTAGAAACGACGAATTTGAACCTTATGCAATACATTTTGAGGTGCTCAAGTTTATTAAGTTGGTCTTGGATTGAATTTAGAAAGCTGGGGTCAACATAATCAAGGATAGGAAGTAATAAGGATTCTGATAACTTAATTTTGGTGGTAGGGGTTAAGAAATTCCTCAACCTTCCAAGGAATTTGGATGAGAGATATAGCTGCTGACTTAATTCGGTGATATGAGGTCATCAAGACAGCGTACTGTAACACATAACGCCAAAGTTTTTTGCCATATTACAAAAAGGAATTATTCTAGTCAAACATTATGCTAGGTATGGTACTCCAATGAACTTTGCTAAGAATCCGTGAGCTACCGATAACGATGACTTGAGTTCAGAGATTATATATATCAAAGAAGATATGTATCTCTGTGAGAAGATAATGTACACTGGTTACAGTCCGGCTTCAATTAACTTAAGATAAATTAAATAAATATATTTATATATACGACTGTATTTTTATTTATTGCATAAGTTCAACAGACAGGCAGACGGCTTATCTAATGGGAAACGGTTACCATAGCGTACATTTGTAACAGCAAAGCTCCTAACAATGTGTAGCCGTTTTCTAAACGAAGAGTGGAACTTGTCTTTTCCGGAATATAGCTCAAAGTTGTTATGGCGACATATTCCAGACTATAGATGGTAGTCATCCAGATGGACAAATATTCTAAGAACCCGGCTGTGGGTTGTTTTATCGTTTCTTAGGACAGGCCGCCCGGCCGCCCGAAATTTCTTTCTCCGTTTCTCGTCGTCGTCGTCAGCCATTTACAGTCAACTGCTGGACGTATGCCTCCCCAAGACGGTGCCACTCATACATGTTCGCTGCCTTTCTCATCCAGCGCCTACTGGCGACCTTGCGTAGGTCGTCGGTCTATCGGGCTGGAGGGCGCCCGACACTACGTTTACCGAGACGCGGTCTGCACTCCAGGACTCGTCTGCTCCAACGGCCGTCGGTCCTGCGGCAGACGTGATCGGCCCACTGCCACTTCAACTTGCTAATTTTGCGAGCTATGTCGGTTACTTTGGTTCTCTTTACGGATATCCTCATTTCTAATTTTATCCATAAGAGAGACACCCAACATAGCTCGCTCCATAGCCCGTTGAGTGACTTGAAACTTGTGGACCAATCCTGCCGTCAGTGTCCACGTCTCGGCCCCGTACGTCAAGACGGTCTCCGTTTCTGCACGGATTAAATAGCAGTACTGAAACGGAGATGATTACAATCTTCCTGGAGTTTGCAACTATCGCAAAGCCGTCACATTTATGATATGTTCATTGTACCATTTTCCAGAACTTGGCTGGTGCCTTCAGCTGTAACAGCCGTTACGGCCCGCCAGATCCGGATGATAGAAAGCGCAGAATGAATTACAACGAAACAATGAGACTTAGACAATGCAAGCACAACTGTAACGTTTTAGACGTGAGTGTTTAATTTTGGAACAATTGTTAGAAGCTAATGCTCTATTCACGAAAGTGCTGGATGCTTGGATCTGGTAATGCTATTGTTTCAGCGAAGCAAGTCAATTTACTCTTTATCTAGTCTGTCTATAGTATACTCAATCTGTAGAAGGGTCAAATTTGTATAATTTTGAAAAATCAATTTTATATTATTCAAGAGAACATCGTTACCCATTAGGAAAAAGCTCGAATGGGGACTTCCTGAAAATCGCTAATATAATCTATATATGATACTAGCTATTATACTAGGAAATTATATATACTTAGTTAGACTACAACAAGAAGATCCCACATATAATAGACAACATACATTTTTTTGACTAAAGCGTAATTTGTTTGTAGCGATTTGTATTTTGTTGTTCATTAAGTATAATATTATTATTTTTCTTTTCTAAATTGTTATGAATAGAAAAGTAATTTTCTGCCTGAATTCCTAGAAATACTTTAACCTAGCCTCAATTCTTCATTCCTACTATCTTACGGATCTATATATCGAGGGCTACATAACATAGACGCCTATACGCAAAAATGCCATTTTTTGTTGTTAACCAAAAACTATGCATATTAAATTTAGAATGTCTTACTATTACGCAAGGTTACCTAAAAAGCAGGGTATTCCAAATTTCAGCCTTTAACAATCAACTAGTTTTGTTTTATTCGGAATTTTGTCCCTTGTGTATAACTGCACGTTTGTATTTTTTCTCCGTATCTATATTTTGTCTTGTATCTTTCTCTCTCTCTCTCTCTCTCTCTCTCTCTCCTAATATATATATATATATATATATACACATATATATATATATATATATATATATATATATATATATATATATAATATATATATATATATATTAGGATGATCCAAAAAAATATTTTGTTTTATTTTTTTTTCCAAACAGTCTCAAAAGTTTCTTTTGGGTGTAAAAAAATTTCTGTGAACGGCTACAGTCCGACTCACGCCTTCAACACGAACGCACGACATACGTGCTCGTGCAAATCAAAAAATGTTATCAGATTGTTTTTTGTAGAGCGTTCAATTCTCTATAAAGATTGGAACAGCGATTTATCATTCAACCAGTCGTATGAACGGTACAAAATCAGAAGAAGCAAAAAAATATTTTCCTGTGTTATTCTTATGGGAATAAAAAAAATGCTATGAGGACTATCTTAATATTAATATTATGGGCTCATATTTTTACATGAATTTTTGTACACCCAAAAGAAACTTTTGAGCCTGTTTGGAAAAAAATTTTTTTTTTGGATCACCCTAATATATATATATATATATATATATATATATATATATATATATATATATATATATATATATATATATGTACATAGCGTCATCTATATTAATTAATCTCTCCGCATCTAAATTTAGATCTTTGCTTAGCTGTAGAAGCCTGCGTAATGTTTGCTTTTCTCTAAAAAAAAGTCCACTATACACTGAAGTGCTAAAAGCAGCCATAAAGTTACGCGCGAACAACACAACCAAAAAGGAATATGAAAACAAACTATCTGCTGAGGGTCCATGATTTTTCACGGATCGCAAACTTGGAGCTGCGTTGTAACGCTTTTTAAAATCTCTGCCTGTTATAAAACTTCCACTAGTTATTTGCTTGTTTCAACTGGTAGAGTTTTTACTTATATACCATATATATATACCATATAATACTAACAGTTAAAGAAACCAGTTATGCAGTTAAATTAAAAATACATGTTTTGCAATCATGAATCTGACCTCGATTTTTTGTTTGTTTTATGTTGTATATTAACTTTAAGTTACCTTTTATTTTATGTAAAAATTTGAATGGTATTTTGCATTGATTATATTCCTATAGTTCTTTTTTATAAGCTTCAATATACAGACAAGACAGATGGTTGGAAATTTATAATAATATAGATTTGTTTAATTATGTGCATTAGTATTTATATTAATTAGTTTAGCCGCTGCCACAATATTTTTTTTTAAATATTATTTAAATTATTGGCCTATCACCTTGTTATTTTGTTTGCTATTCATATATCATTAACAAATTGCATTATATTGCATATTATTGTTATATATGTTCTACTGGCCACCGTGACTTCACTCTCTAGTTCCAGGCGGAAAAACAGCGCTAGACCTTGTAGAGTCACTAGTTTCTATTGTCTTTCCGTTTACTTAATTTTTCTTTTTTACATACAACAAAAGTAAATAAAAAATAAGAACAATCACAGCTGTAACAATTAAAAAAAACTGTATTGTGCATTTAGAAAAGAGTTCAATTATTTTTTAGGAATACTTCGATTGTAATCATTTACCTCTGATCACGAAGAACAAGCCATTAGACGAGTCCTCTCCAGCGTCTTCTGATATGTCTTTGACTAATATTTTTGAAGCTGGCCCTTCTAGTAAGGTCAAATCTACACCCTCAAGCATCATGATGGTTGGAGATAATCATTAAAGTTCTACAATCAGCATCTTAGTAAGTGGCTATCTAGAAATCACGTCACACGAATTTCATGATTTCTTGAGTGCTTCCCGATCCTTGTCACAGTTTACATTCGTGAGACCTCCTTTCTCAGTGTGGAACACATCACCTATTTTTTAATTTTACATAAATATATTATTAAATTAAAATTGCTGCTCCTTAATTAGTTTTATTTCCACACAATTATTATTCAATTATTTAAACCAGATACGCATACATAAAGAGTTGGAGATATTTTGAAGTTTTTCGTTAATAGTTCAAATTTCTTGTTTTAAAGCTTAAACATCTTACAGTATAATTGCGGCCATTGCTAACAGGCTACATCAAACAAAAATGTATTGGGATTGCTGCATAGATAAAATAATTAACTTAATGTAAAATATATGTGAATCAAATGGTTTAATGAGGGACTGACCTCTTATTTATCTTTATTTTTAAGGTGTTAATTTAATTTATAATAATTCAATTTAATCTTATAATAAATCTGGATCTTTGTGTCTGAAATAAATAAATTATTATTATTATTAGATTAGGTTACACTTCGTCGACCGCCCCTCCTCCCCTTAACATGTGACGTAATTTATGCATGGCCCCCCTAACATGGATGGTTTTGTAAATACAGAATTATATTTTACTAGCTGTCCCGGCAGACGTCGTCCTGCCCGGTAAAAAATAGGGGCTTATCGTAGAAGGGTAAAAATTGAGGATTGTATGTATTTTGTATGTTGTATCATAAAAAAATAGAAATTAAAAATTTTGTCTAAAAAATAAAAAATAAAATTTAGGGGTGGACTACCCCTAACATTTAGGGGGATGAAAAATAGATGTTGGCCGATTCTCAGACCTACCCAATATGCATACAAAATGTCATGAGAATCGGTCAAGCCGTTTCGGAGGAGTATGGTAACGAAAACTGTGACACGAGAATTTTATATATTAGATTATTTACTTCTTAGAGTATTATTACATAAATAAGTTATCACAACAATAAATAATTAAAAACTTTGTGTATTATATAAACTATTCGCCTATAAATTATTCGCATCATACTACGTATTATAACAAAACAGATAACAGAACCACTTTCTAAATTTTCACGATCTGTACCCATAATAAAACTGCGTTTTAACGGTTTTAAGCGCGGTATTTTTTTGATTTTATTTCCGAAGTTTCGTCCACTTTTGAGTAGCCGTGATCACGGAATGTCAACAAGTGTCAATTAATATTGTTAACTAGCTGACCCGTCGAACTTCGTACCGCCATATTTTCTGAATTCCTAAAAGACTTTGTTTCATGACACAAAAACAAAATCGAATTATAGGCCTATAGCAATAACCTCTTTGCTCTCAAAGGTGATGGACCGTATTATCAACGCGCAGCTTCTGGGTTACCTGGAAGATTCCCAGCTGCTAAATGATCGGCAATACGGCTTCCGCCACGGTCGCTCAGCTGGGGATCTCTTGGTTTACCTAACCCACCGTTGGGCTGAAGCCATTTAGAGCAAAGGGGAAGCACTGACAGTCAGCCTAGATATTGCTAAGGCCTTCGACCGGGTCTGGCACAGAGCTCTTCTATCGAAACTGCCATCGTATGGGATACCTGAGGGACTTTGCACCTGGCTATCCAGCTTTCTTGATGGACGCAGCATTCACGTCTTTGTCGACGGTTGCTGCTCTAGTATCAAGCCCACCAACGCTGGTGTGCCCCAGGGTTGTGTGCTATCGCTAACGTTGTGCATCTTGCATATCAATGATATGTTGTCTATTCGCAACATTCATTGCATCCGGATGACAGTACTGGCGATGCGCAGTACTCTGGTCGTGCAAACGTCCCTCGATCGTTTGTGGAGGAAAGTCGGGTTAGACTTGTGTCTGAAGTTGAGCATTCTTTGGAGAAGGTCTCAGAATGGGGGAGACAGAACCTTGTCCATTTCAACCTCAAGAAGACACAGGTCTGCGTATTCTCTGCCAAAAAAACTCCATTCAGCAAGCGCTTCAGTTCCAAGAAACTCCCATTACCACCTCCAAAGTATTGAGATTCTCGGTGTTGACATCGCGAACGATGTACAGTTCAGGGGCCATCTTGAAGGCAAGGCAAAACTTGCTTCCAAGAAGTTGGGAGTGCTAAACCGGTCCAAGCAGTACTTCACACCGCGGCAACGCCTTGTGCTTTATAAAGCCCAGGTGAGGCCGCATATGAAGTACTGCTCTCACCTTTGGGCTGGAGCACCTGCCTACTAACTTAATCCCCTGGACTGTATTCAACGTCGAGCCGTTCGCGTTGTTGATGATCCCATACTCACAGACGGCTTAGATACGCTTGGCGTTAGGAGAGACTTGCTTCTCTCTGCGTATTCTACCGACTGTATAACGGGGAGTGTTTAGAATGGTGCCTTCGTCCTCTTTCTACCATCGCACTGCTCGCCATCGGTTGGGAGTTCACCCCCACTTCCTCGAGCTACTTCGCTCATGTACGCAACGGTTCTGTAGAACATTTCTCTTACGTACCGTGGGGATTTGGAATGAGCTCCCGACCGAAGTTTTCCCACAGCGCTACAATATGGAGTTTTTCAAAAAGGGTGTCATAAAATTTCTTCGAGGCCGGCAGCGCGTTAGTTACATCTCTGATGTTGGAAACGTCCATAGGCGACGGTAACCGCTTTCCACCAGGTGGGCCGTCAGCATGTTTGCTGTACTCCAGCTATTAAAAAAAAAGTTATGCGCTTACCAACACATTTTGCGATTCGTTTTTATATATAAGATTAGCTTCTGCCCGCGACTTCTTTCGTGTGGAAAGGAAGGTAAAAAACACCCGCGATTTCTAAACATTCTTTATTGGTGCTCCGCTCCTATTGCTCCTTAGCGTGATGGTTTATAGCCTGTAACCTTCCTCAATAAATGGACTATCTAACACTGAAAAAAAATTTCAAATCAGATCAGTAGTTCCTGAGATTAGCGCGTTCAAGCAAACAAACAAAGAAACAAACTTATCTGCTTTATATACTATATATATAAGATAAAACTCTCTCACTGACACCACACCCTGTCAAATTATCCGCTCCTATTATGTTACGTTCCAGAGAAATGACTTTTAGTCTGTTATAAGCTGTTTAAGTAATTAAAGCTTTTTAACTATCCCACGGGAACTATTTAATTTTTCGGAATCAAAAGTATCCTATATGTTGACCAGGGATATAAGCTATTACCATACAAAATTTCATGTAAATCGGTCCAGTCGTTTCGGAGATTAGCCGGTACAAACAGAGAAACAAGAAATTTTAAAAAAAATCTTAATTAGTTCTATCTTACTTCTTACATCCCCGGACTCGGTTTTTAGCATTTTTTTTAATTGTACAGAAATTCGATCTCTACAATTTTATTATAAGTATAGAAGTTTTCATTTATCAGTTTGGACCAAAATAGGTATAAACAAACTTAAACCTCGCATTGTTAATATTATGAATTATACAGATCTGTAGAAGCACATTTTATTACCTGTTGGCATTTAAGCTAATTATAATCCTTTTATGATCGTCTTCTTTTGTTCACTTATTTATTGGTATACGTTTCTGATTATTGTGGAGATATAGCCTACTGTCCTATTGTACTCGCTCATTAGCCAGGTGTTGTGGATTCTTTTGAATTTGAGCTTCGATTGCGATACGGGCGTGACGTGTGTACATTCGGAAATCTAATAGCAACGGATTTTGCACGTTTTGTTGAATTCCTACCTTTTGCATTACGTTTGGATTTGTTGTGTTTGGTCATATTTCTACCTGTGTTATACGTGATTGTACACTTCAAGTAAAGTATATAATAATTCTAACGGCATTTTAATTCGAGTCCTGCTAACTGGTAACAAAACAATGAAAATGTTTTAGAAAGAATTAATATTAAATTCTTTTTGCTAAAAATGTAAAGCATTTTCCTTTATAAGCAGCCTTTGCGTATCTAACGTCTCGATTGAAGAGTGTCCTCGCTTTCCTACCAGCAGCTAGTTACGGAAATTGTAAGGTTCTATTGAAAATGCATTTCTATCTAAAACTGCAAATAGGGCGACGTAGCAAATAATTATGTTTGTGTATTTCTTCATGTTTTCTTCGCTAATTGGAATAATATGATTAGCGTGTTCCAGAAATAGAAACAAAGAAGTAATGTTATTTAAAATGGAAATTATACATAAGCAGTTTAATAAAAGCCAAAGGTTTACTAACTCTAAACATACCCCAACTCAGCAAATGCTGGTTGATAACAACCAACGCTGGTCTTCCGTTAGTGCCAGGCAGTAACGTCCCCTTCACAGAAGAAAATAACTAGTAGTATCAGCCCATAAATATTCCACTGCTGGGCTCGCTCGGGGCCTCCCATCATAGGGGGAACGGACAGTATACAACCCACCCTTGTCCAAGGCGGCTTGGCAGGTTTGACACATCAGTTATCTCGATGTGCAGGTTGCATCACGATGTTTTCCTTCGCCGTTGTTAGCATTATGAGTATTTATTTTACTTTTAATAGCTCGATAACGGATCATCCTAATGGATTCTCGAATGCACATGCACAATGCATTATAAAAATCTACTCTATTTATAATAATATATCTACGTTTTAACGGTTTTAAGTGCGGAAATTTATTTGAAATTTGATATTCCGACGTTTCGGCCACTTTACAGTAGCCGTGGTCACGGAAAGCAAAAATGTCAAGTGTCAATGAGTATTGTTAAAGTTAAAGCCTACCGCCAACTTGTTCATTTTGATTACTGTTTATCATTTTGTTTGTGGTTATTATGTTCTCTATGGAAGCCTAATCGAATCCACCACCGAATTGCAACATGTTGTGGCTTGAAGAGAAGAACATGACTAGCTCTAATAATTTTATATAATATATGATATTAAAATGGTTGGAAGGAAAATAAAACAAATTATCAGTCAAGTTGGTTTGTGTTCCGTTGCACGCAGAAAGAGCTCACAATGTCTTGACGACAGACAGTTGCTGTTTGCTCGGTTTGGGTGTGAATAGTTTTTATGATAGGATCCCAAACAGGTGGTACTTGACAACCATCTTCTCTATTGAAATTTGGGTGTTTTTTGATTTCAATGACCTCAAGCACCATTCTAGGTATGAAACGATTCTCTTTCGCGAGAATTTGTGGGTTATCGAATCTGATGTAGTGGTTGGGTTTATCCAGCGTGTATGTACTGATCGCAGACTTCGTAGACCTTGTGTATTTCATGTCAGCAATGTGTTCTTTTACCCGTGTTTTTATGCTTCTCTTTGTTTGTCCAATGTATGACAATCCACACTCACAATCAAGCTTGTAGACACCTGCATCCTGCAGTGGGATGTTGCATTTCACAAGTCTCACGGACTAGGATCACGGCCACTGAAAAGTGGCCAAAACGTGGGAATAACAAAAATCAAATAAATTGCCTCGCTTAAAACCATTAAAACGTAGTTTTAATATCTAATTTTAAAACTGTTTAATCAGTAAATCTTTACTTATAATAAAATTGTAGAGATCGAATTTCTGTACAATTAAAAAAAAACGCTAAAAACCGAGTCAGGAGGATGTAAGAAGTAAGATAGAACTAATTTAGATTTTTTTTAGAATTTCTTGTTTCTCTGTTTGTCTGTCTGTTTGTACCGGCTAATCTCCGAAACGACTGGACCGATTTACATGAAATTTTGTATGGTGATAGCTTATATCCCTGGTCAACATATAGGATACTTTTGATTCCGAAAAATTAAAGAGTTCCCGTGGGATACTTAAAAAGCTTTAATTACTTAACAGCTTATAACAGACTAAAAGTCATTTCTCTGCAACGTAACATAATATAATATATATAATGTCAGCCCATAAATGTCCCACTGCTGGGATCGGGCCTCCCATTATAGGGGGGAACGGACAGTATACCCACCACGCTTGTCCAAGGCGGCTTGGCAGGTTTGACACATCGGTTATCTCGATGTGCAGGTTGCATCACGATGTTTTCCTTCACCGTTGTTAGCACGTGGTAATTGTAACAATATGCACATTAGATCAGAAAACTGACTAAGAGGTGCATGCGTCCGGTCAGGATCGAACCTGCGCCCTTCGATTTAGGGCCGCGTGCGCTAACCATTACGTTACCACGACTTGTTGCTAACGTAACATAATAGGAGCGGATAATTTGACAGGGTGTGGTGTCAGTGAGAGAGTTTTATCTTATATATATAGTATTGTGGCGACCGAGGGTGGAACTGCCCAGCAGCGTAAATCAGTTTTAGAACTTTTAGAAACAACTAGAAATTTCTGGAAGGAAAAGACAAGGACGGATATATTTAGAAAAGGATAGACGATAAACGAAAGAAAGCGATAGATAGATGTTAGAAAGAGATAGACAACGGAAGAAGGAAAGAGATAGAAAGATGTTAGAAAGGGATAGATGTATAAACGAAAGTTCCCGAACAGAAGGTTCGGGAAGGATACTAAAGAGTTAGAAGCGAAGGTTAATAGAAGACAGAGACGAATTAAGTGGTGCATTTAGTGACAAGTTTGGTGAACGGATACGTGAAGTAGGTGTGTAGCGTAGTTCGAGAGAGGAACCAGAGGTGAGCTACACGCGATAATATCGGAGGTAGTCTACGCAATATCGGCGACGGTATTGAAGGTGTGTTAACTTATCGTCGGGACTGTGCATCGTTGGTCGTGTGTTCAGGGACGACCCTGCAGGGAGGTACTGCGCGTGGCTGTGTAAGTCAATAAAAGCTCTTAGTCAAAAACTGGTGTTTTCTTCCAATCTATAAGTACGTACCCCCGCTCGCACGTAACAGTAGGTATATAAAGCAGATAAGTTTGTTTCTTTGTTTGTTTGCTTGAACGCGCTAATCTCAGGAACTACTGATCTAATTTGAAATCTTTTTTCAGTGTTAGATAGCCCATTTATTGAGGAAGGTTACAGGCTATAAACCATCACGCTAAGAGCAATAGGAGCGGAGCACCAATGAATAATGTTTCAAAATCGCGGGTGTTTTTTACCTTCCATTCCACGCGAACGAAGTCGCGGGCAGAAGCTAATCTTATATATAAAAACGAAACGCAAAATGTGTTGGTAAGCGCATACCTTTTTTTTTAATATCTGGAGTACAGCAAACAGGCTGACGGCCCACCTGGTGGAAAGCGGTTACCGTCGCCTATAGACGTTTCCAACAACAGAGATGTCACTAACGCGCTGCCGGCCTCGAAGAAATTTTATGACACCCTTTTTGAAAACTCCATATCGTAGCGCTGTGGGAAAACCTCGGCCGGGAGCTCATTCCAAATCCCCACGGTACGTAAGAGAAACGTTCTACAGAACCGTTGCGTATATGAGCTAAGTGGCTCGAGGAAGTGGGGGTGAACTCCCTCCCTATCGATGACGAGCGGTGCGATGGTAGAAAGAGGAGGAAGGCACCATTCTAAACAGTTCTTCGAAACACTCCCCGTTATACAGTCGGTAGAATACGCAGAGAGAAGCAAAGTCTCTCCTAATGCCAAGCGTATCTAAGCCGTCTGTGAGTATGGGATCATCAACAACGCGAACAGCTCGACGTTGAATACAGTCCAGGGGATTAAGTTGGTAGGCAGATGCTCCAGCCCAAAGGTGTGAGCAGTACTTCATTTGCGGCCTCACCTGGGCTTTATAAAGCACAAAGCGTTGCCGCGGTGTGAAGTACTACTTGGACCGGTTTAGCACTCCCAACTTCTTGGAGGCAAGTTTTGCCTTGCCTTCAAGATGGCCCCTGAACTGTACATCGTTGACGATGTCAACACCGAGAATCCCAATACTTTGGAGGTGGTAAGGGGAGTTCCTTGGAACTGAAGCGCTTGCTCGAATGGAGTTTTTTTGGCAGAGAATACGCAGACCTGTGACTTCTTGAGGTTGAAATGGACAAGGTTCTGTCTCCCCCATTCTGAGACTCTCTCCAAAGAATGCTCAACTTTAGATACAAGTCTAACCCGACTTTCCTCCACAAATGATCGAGGGACGTGTGCACGACCAGAGTACTGCGCATTGCCAGTACTGTCATCCGCATAGCAATGAATGTTGCGAATAGACAACATATCATTGATATGCAAGATGAACAACGTTAGCGATAGCACACAACCCTGGGGCACACCAGCGTTGGTGGGCTTGATACTAGAGCAGCAACCGTCGACAACGACTTGAATGCTGCGCCCAAGAAAGCTGGATAGCCAGGTGCAAAGTCCCTCAGGTATCTCATACGATGGCAGTTTCGATAGAAGAGCTCTGTGCCAGACCCGGTCGTAGGCCTTAGCAATATCTAGACTGACTGCCAGTGCTTTCCCTTTGCTCTCAATGGCTTCAGCCCAACGGTGGGTTAGGTAAACCAAGAGATCCCCAGCTGAGCGACCGCGGCGGAAGCCGTATTGCCGATCATTTAGCAGCTGGGAATCTTCCAGGTAACCCAGAAGCTGCGCGTTGATAATACGCTCCATCATATTTGAGAGCAAAGAGGTTATTGCATAGGCCTATAATTCGATTTTGTTTTTGTGTCATGAAAGTCAAAGTCTTTTAGGAATTCAGAAAATATGGCGGTATGAAGTTCGCCGGGTCAGCTAGTGATAATATATATTTCCATAAAAAAATCATGCTTGTCTATATCTATACCGATAAATAAAACTGAAATGTCTGTTTGTAATCAAAATAACAGCTTACTGCTAAATCCATATGAAAGTATATACGGTACCTGTATCAAAAAAATAATTTTGAATTTTTTTGTTTGTTTTGTATCTAGATGTTACCGCTAATCTCTGGAACGGCTGGTTCGATTTTGACACGACTTTCACTGGCAGATAGCTGATGTTAGAAAAAGTGACTTAGGCTCCTTTTTTGGGATCCACGAAAAGAATTTCACGCCAAAATAAAATTAAAAATATTTTTTGTAATAAACCGATAATCTTTGTGTGTGAAATTGAAATCTTTTATAAAATCATCCATCTGTTTGTTCATCACAGTGGTCTCACTAAAAACTGCTTGGTATTTATTATTGTATATAAATAAAATTAGCTAAGATCTAGAACAATTTATTCTACATATATATGCTGCTGCATTGGGATACTGTCAAGGTGCGAAAACACTGTCAATCGTAGGACTGCACGGTAGAAGTGAAAACTTGTATCTGAGCATGGCTGTCACGGCAGTTTAGTGCTTTTTCCTCCCCAAAGTGCCCAAAGAAGCTTTCTCTTCAATAATTAAGGTTGGCAGCTTTTGTATGTAACAGACAGAAAACAATATTTTGGTGTACATAGGCACACTGTATATTTACATTTTAGTTAAATAAATACACTGCCGCTTAACTATACAAAGGAATAAATTATCACGATAACTACAAGAGCGACGTTTTCTTCTCAACTAAAACGTTTCATAATGTTTCCGTTTACTTAGCAAACTTAAATCATGTTTTAATACCATTTCTGCGTTGAACAAAATTAATACGAAAGTTAAACTATGAGAGATGCAAGTAGAGGAAGCAAAGTAAAAGTTGTGAAGGTCAATGAGACAGGAGCGCATTTTGTGCTCACAGCGTTGGAAGTATGAAATTAAATTCTTTTGTGCTCCGCCTTCGTCATAACTAGAATTGCATTGGTACAGCTAGACGTCGTGCTAGCGGCCGCATTGTATCATGTGAATTATTAAAACAGTATACGATTCAACGCGGATTGGCTCACTTATTCATTAAATAGAAAGAAATAAGGAAAAATGCTGTCGTGAGTTGCGAGACTCGAATTAAAATGCCGTTGGAATTATTATAGAATTTATAAGAACTATACACACACGTATAATACAGGTACAAAGGTGAAGGTACCGAACACAACAAATCCAAAAGTAATGCAGAAGGTCGTAATTCAATAAAACGCGCAAAGTCCGTCACCATGGTTCCCGACCGTAGTACACACGTCTCGCTTTGTTCGTGGTTCTCGCTCGACTAACTCCTCCCTCAATCGGGCCGTTGCTTTATACTGTACAAATGCAATATGTTCGCACGGCAGCGTGGACCGAATTTCCTAGAATCAACGTTTAATTTAAAATCCATAAAACCTGGCTAATGACTACAATAAAATAATAGGCCGTATGCCAATAAGTAATCAAAGGTGGACGACCATAAAAGTATTTCCATGTTGTTAGTTCAAATACCAACGGGTAATAAATGCTTTTGTTTCAGATATGCAGGTGGATTTTGTTTTAGTCGAGACCTGAGTTGTAACAATATCTACTTTATTTCAAGAAAAAGCGACGTAATTACATTACCTATACCACTCCGGGCCAGGGCTTCCTTGCGTCACTGTTGTAGCGACATGAGGAATCTGGCTTCGAGGTCTCATAGTGGGGATCCGGTAAGTAACGAAGCCGCTTCGAAGAACACCGTACGGTATCCCCTTATCGCCCTCACAGCCAATACTCGCTGCTATCTTAGCAAGGCTACGTTTTTGGCTATCAGGTGGTTTGCCCAGGTGGAGGCTCCGTATAGGGCCATAAAACACACGATGATTCTATGGGCGCCTAACCTAACTTACCACCACTTAGTAACATGTTGTGGCTTGAGGAAAGCGCTAGCTATAAAATTTTATATAATACTAGCAGACCTGGCAGACCTGATCCTGCTCTTAAAAACCCAATTGCAGTGCCATCTATCGAAACTAATTGTTAATCTAAACCATTCTCGAATCTACTTGAACAAACACAAAAAACATCAAAATTGGTGCCACAGTTTTGCAGTTTAGCGGCGCCACGTACTGGGTCCAATAGTCCCATTTAAAATCACACAAAAAATATCATCAAAATATGGTAAGTTATTATCATCTATACGCGTGCATACATTTCTACAATTCATTTTTATATATATAGAAGACTAGCGGCCCCGTCAGACGTTGTCCTGCTCTGAAAAAATAAAAATCTTGGACCCAATACCAGCGCTATCTACCGGTTCCAATTGTGGATTTAAACCATCTGGGAACCCACTCAAACACACAAAAACGAAATCACTAAAATCGGTCCAGTAGATTAGGAGGATTCAAGAACCCGATCTCAGCTCCACCTACCGGTTTCAACGGGATAGAAAGTATCTTATGTCCTTCTCTTGGTTCTAAGCTAAAACCTTCCCACTAATTTTCAACCAAATCGGCACAGCCGTTCTTGAGTTATAAATAGTGTAACTAACACGACTTTCTTTTATATATATAGATATATAGATTAAATGGGGTGCGATGTAAAATGAATACGGAAAAATGGCCGAAACGTCGAAATAAAAATAAAACCGTTAAAACGTAGTTTTAATTAAAGTAACATACTTTAAAAACTACTTTTATTAGCGTTTCATGGGAGCGGATCCAGGTATAGAGTAGTTAATTACTTAGTCTGCAATTGCAACTGAGTTTGCAGTAAATCGAAGCGAGATCGTATTGCTATTCACGAACGCCAGATAAATTTTACACTCCGTCGATTAATATCGAAGGAAATTGTACGAATAAGAAATTCTAAGCAAAAGTGAATTCATTTGTCTCGTATTAAAGTGCTCCCTTGCCGCGAGCATTTGCCTGTAATGTTACATTTATGATTCTGTTACATGCCGACATAAAGTTAATGTACACAAACCTGGCTTATTACCTTTCACGCATTTGGACTTCCTTGTTTACAATTTGCAATTAGACAATAGTCTATTGTTATTGTACTCGTTTATGGCCGCACGTGTGCAGATTACGTTTTCTTGGAAAAATCCAGTCCACGCGGTCGAGTGTTGTATTGTATAGTTAGTATAAAACAATGCCCGAACAGAGGGGTAAGGCAGTCAACGATTACGATTCTAGCAAGACGTGTGTTCATTCGACAAGCTATGTAGTGACGGACTTTGCGCGTATTATTTAATCGTGCAGTTTGTACTGGTTGTACCCAGGTATATTTTATTGTAGTTCTAATACATTCTATAGTAATTCCAACGGCATTTTAATTCAAGTCTTGTAGCTCGTAACAATTCGTTTTTGAACATTTAATTAACATAATTCTTTATTTCCTCTTTAAGTATACAGTGTAACTTAAACAGTAGTATTCTCTTTCTTAATTCTCTCAGATCTTTTATTTTGACAATCTCTTTTCTTTCACCATATCCCAACTACTTGGGGTCGGCACAATATGTCTTTTCCTTCCACACTACTCTACTCTGACATACATTCTCTGTCACAATATAAATCATCATATCATCCTTCACACAATCCATCCATCTTTTTTTTGGTCTATCTCTGCATTTGTATCCATCTGTTTTGTAGTTTAACATTATTTTGTGACTTTCATCCCTCCCCCTTATTATGCTCATACCAACTTAATCTTCTTCCTCTCAATTTTTCATTCACGGGTGCAACTTTCAAAGATACCCTTATGTACCCATTTCTCACCTTATCTATTCTTGTAACACCAGACATCCATCTCAACGTTCTCATCTCAGCTGAGTGGAGACGTTTGTGGTTTGTCACTTTAGTGGTCCAACATCCCGACTGCTATATGGTAGCATGACTGATCGTATGACAGATTTATTTGACCTTTTTTATTATGACTGATGGTTCTTCAGGAGAGAAAGCGAGTCTTACTTACGAGCTTGCTTACAGTCGAGACACCAAAAACCTCTCAACTGCAGCGCCATCTCTTATTTAATTACTGTCAATTATAGTGTCATTGCAGTTACTATACATCAATGCATTATTACATCAATTAAATATCACGGTAGAGGTCGCTACGGCATTTACAAATATTATTCCCTAACACTAGAAGAACATTAAGTAACAGGTTGGTGTCTGAATGAGGTTGAAAGAAACACAGCAGCAGCACAGCTCACTAGGATCAACCGTGTAAGATAATATAAGTTAGTTAATTCAGTCCAGAATGTCAAACGAAGCGGTGGTTTTGTTACAAGTTGTATCCAAACATTGCAGATGTACCATTACGTGTTGCACACTCGAATCTGTCACGTTATATTACAGGCGAATGCTCGCGGCGAGTGAGCACCCTTACGATGTGAAGACACCGAGCGGAATCTATAGCACAAAGGATCTAAAGCTGGCGCCTTTGGAGAATCTCTTTATGAAACTGACACGTATCTAGATATGCTGGTAGTTGTAAGACAAAGCATAAAATTCCAATATATTTTGACATTTATGTTCATCATACGAATTTGGAAAAAACAACTTCTTTAAGCTCTTAGCTCTAAAACTCCGACTCTGACCGTTAAAATTATAAAACTTTTTTTCAAAACTAAAAACAAAAAAAAATTAACAGACTTCTTTCTACAACATTTTGAAGTCGTGGGAAATGCTCCCCTGGAAAGGCTACCACCCCTGGCCTGAAACCTGCCGCCTTAATAACCTTAAGTTTTATTCTAACATTAGTGGTCAGGTTCCAGTCCTGCTTTTGAGAGCGGAAGCACACTGGTAGCAAACAGTGTTGCACATGCCATAGCTGATTGTAAGGGCTTTCCATCAGATGAGTCGTTTGCCGTAATGGTTCAATAAAAAAAAATACGACATGAATGGGCAAGAATGATCGTCACAAACCCTGCTACAAAAATTACATATTCATGAAATCCGTCAATCTGGTTTGGACACGTGGACGTGACGTCAACAATTGCTCTGAAAAGTATATATATATACAAAGTCAACAGTTCCACGTTTGTGGACTAATAAATCGTTCAAACAGAATTGGTTTTTATAGAAAAAAATAAAATAAACTTCTACACTTAAGAGTTACGGCCGCTTACATAACGATCGCCTTTAAATAAAATTAGTTAATCATATTAAACTGTCTAAATGCACTTCCTCGCAACACCAGCATGTAACAGTACACTCTACATTAGTATAAGTTTAGTATCAAAATTGGAATCAAATAATATATTAAGTTATTCATAAGATACATACACCTCAACACAAAAAACACGAAATTAATGTCACACACGAGAACCAAAATAACTAATATGGAGAGCCCGAGCCCAGCAGTGGGACATTTATGGGCTGATATTATTTTTATTTTATACCACTACTACTTCTTGCCTCAAAACGTAGGTTAAACTCTCCGTGTAAATGGCCCTTCAAGGTGCCATTCCAACCTCGGCTGCAGGCTGCAGATGCAGACTGCGGATGCAGGTAGCACATGCATGACACGCAGCCGCTGCCTGCATTCGCAGCCGGCAGTGATGCCGAGGCTGGCTGCACGTGCTGCGGCAGGCAGCAGGTGGCGGCCAGTCGCTTCCAATATTTTAGAATGTCGGACGTGAGGAATAGTCGTGAGAATAGTTTGATGTTATATCTTTTATTAGAAGACGAAGAGGATGATGATGATATGTTGTCAATGTTAACAAGCCAGAGAAGAGTAGCCACACGTCCTTATATAATATGTAGACCCACTGATGGAAGTTATTCAATATTAATTAAGAAACACTTGAAGTATAATGACGATCAGTTTAGGAATTATTGTCGACTTAATAAGGTTGGAGTGACGTAACTAAGCGCGGATCGGCTTGCAGCCGCAGCACTACTGGTCTGCGATCAAGCAGCACTTGCAGTCGAGGCTCAGCAGCACGTGCAGCCGCAGCCGCGTTCGGAATGTTTTTCACAGAAATCTATACTACTACATAGAAAACCAGTCGTGCAGCCACAGCCGGCTTCGTGCAGCCGCCGCATGTGCTGCCTGCATCCGCAGCCTGCAGCCGAGGTTCGAATGGCACCTTTAAGTTGACCAAATACGTCATATTTTAAGTGTTAAAAAATACGCCACAAAGGAATAATCGCAATACTGATGATTAGTGTATATACATAAATTATCTGTCAATATTTAGTGTCACATGATATTTTCTTAAGTTTTCGCGACTTGTACAAATAAAAAAACTAAGTTTTAACGGTTATAAGCGCGGTAATTTATTTTAATTTGGTTTATCCGTCTTCCGTGACCACGGCCACTGAAAAGCGGCCGAAACGTCGGATAAACCAAAATAAAATAGATTACCGCGCTTAAAACCGTTAAAACGTATTTTTATTAAATATTTAGGTGTCATTAAAAATGTTGCTAAATCTAACACTCTAATCCAAACCATTATAAAAAAACAAATTAACATGAACTTAATATGAATCGCTTATTTGAACTTTATTGTAGTCTATTTTAAACCGGTCATTAGTAAAGAAAAGAAAATGTAATACAACATTAAGTAATGCAAATTAATATTCTGTTGTCATTTCAAAAAGTACAAATATTTTTGGCAAAGTGATTGTTGTATGAAGAGAAGCGAAATCATGGGGCGCGTGGAAGCGTGTAGTTGAAATGATTCGGCAAGGAGCGGCGGGCGCAATCGGAGGCGGCCGCCTATTCCCGGACCGGCGTGAACGCTGCCCCAACACAATAGGTACTTACAATTAAACACAATGAGCTCGCAAATTCACCTGCATTTCGAAACAATTGTGGAAGACAACTGCGAACGCAAATGGGCGACGAGCTTTAACGGGGCCTCTTTGAACTTTGTTATACTAGCAAATTATGCAGGTATTGCATACTTACTGACATTAATTAATTAATCCTTGTTGACCTATCGTTACATCTATAATTAATTAACATGTGGTTTAAATACCGTTATTAACTTGTGGTGTGATAATGTTATGTCGTTTATTGTGTCCGGTAGCATGTTATAGTACCAACGCAGGTCAATGGAATCTACAAAAATATATCTTTCAGCTTTATGATATTGTTATATAGTTGTTGTAAATGTTGCGATTAGTTTCAATATTGAAACGTGTCATCACTGGTTGACTATTATGTTTTCAATTAATTTTTGAATTTGGTTTTTACTAACTACAGCGTGATGTTTTAATTTAACACAGCGGCCAATATGGCACAATACAAAAGTGGTCTGTAAATTTGACCAGATCCATCTATTCTTCTGTATTTCAAATGAAAATAAAATCACAACATTTTGTGGGTAAATGGACAAAATGTCATTTTTTTGTGGGTCGGTGTAATCATTCTATTGTTTCGTATGGTAAAGAGAGTAAGATATTCTTGGAAGAGGTGAAGATCAAATCGTAAATAGTACTCGGCCGATACGTTTTCTAAAGAATTGTAAATTAAGAAGTGATATTGAGAATATCGAGATGTTAATAAAACATGAGCAGTGGCGTAAAGTGGTAGCGTGGCAGCATCGAGATTGAGCGTTTAGAGCGTTTGTCGCTCAATAAGGCTCTCGGTGCCGGTGAGGATCTGAGCGTGGTCGCCGCGAGCGGAAGGAGGCGGCCGGGCCGCGGTCGATAGGCGGGCGAGCGCAGGCGCGAGTCCGCCGCCGCGCCGAACCGAGTGAACGTGGTCGCCGCCGGCACACCACACGCCAGTCCACCGGCAGCCTGAAACGCGGCCGCCGGCAGACAGCGTCCGCTGGGGCGCGCGCTCACGAGCGAAACATGCACGCGAGCCGGTCCCGCGGCGTGCACAGCATCGCCCTCGTGCTGGCGCTCGCGATCGCTTGGCTGCCGCACGCCGACCACGCTGCGTAAGTATCACACCCCTACCATCCACACTCTCCCTGATCATCTCGCGTGGTTGCACAGTCTCTCCCGCCTCTGGCACGCATCCTTACGACGTGAAGCCATAGCAGGGGTGTAAATCAGGCAAAGCTGACAGTTTATATCGCTCGACGCGCGTACGATTTGTTTACACGACCTTGCAGTTAATCTCTTACCAATAAGTTAATAACGAACGAGTTGGCCTCTCAAGGCTTCACTGCGCCGTGTTGCGTATTTAATTTCAATTTCAAAATTAAACTCGACTTATTTCAGTCTTATGGAGTATGCAGTGATTTTTTGGAATAATAAATACATAATAAAGAGAGTTAAGCGTGCTTAAAAATCTACAATGCTTAATGTGATTCTAGTAAATATTGTGAATTCAATTCCTAAGATCTGAAAGACTATTGAGATCATATAATTACATATGAACCATATCGAAAAATTGGACCCACCATTAGGAACAAGTGCCATTTGTCGTTCTGGCGTTGATTTATCCTCACACTAACATACTCCAAGTTGAGCACTAAATGTCATTTAAGGTGTAAAATTGATAGAATTAGCCATTGAAATTACTAAAGTTAGTAATAAATAAGGTAAAAGGTCCTAATTTAGCGCATTGGGAAGAACAGAGAGAGAGATAGTAAATGTCACAAAAGAGAGGGGAATAGTTGACCTTTTGCGTATGAGAAAACATATCCAGATCCCAGCACATTAATTTAATCATGAAGATTTGAAAATGAATGGTAGCTTTTTATGTTCAGCTCGTTGGTGAATGAGTGACAAGGACTGTTGTTGTAAATTAAAAGCGAAGACGGCAGGATCATCCCGCGTCTTCTGATAGTCAAAAGCACGTTCATCAAAACATCCGTCTTCTGTGACATTAGTAAAATATTGGTTCGTCGACAGATTGCAACTGAATTTTATTTAAATGAAGTCATTTTTACCAAACTATAAAGCATAAGATATCTTAAATTTATTTAAGAAACACAAACTTATTAAACACCCTCCAATACAATTAGCGTCTTGCACAACGTAAAATTTGCCGCTAAATATGTTTAAGAAACTGCCACTACACTTCTTTTTTAAATTGTATTTAGGTAGTTTAATATGATGAACTAATTTTATTTAAAGGCGATCGTTATCTAAGCGGCCCTAAAACTTTTATATTGAATGTTAATTTTAACCTGACAATTGATAGTGTTTACGAATTTGTGAACTAAACTATTTAATGTTGATGTCAATAAATAAGAATAAAACAAACTTATAAGTTCACATTAAATAAACATCAGTCTGAAAAAGAAATAACAATTGAAATTGTAAAATGCCAAAACTCTTTTAAATTCAATACTTGTTGGAATTAGTTTTTATCAATTTATCAATAAAGTTATTGCGTTGAGGCGGCCTGTTGTTAGAAACGACAAAACAACCTACAGCCAGGTGGTAGTATTTTCATGTTTGGATGGCTACCACCCCTGGTCTAGAGTATGCTGGTGTAACAATTTTAGGCCATAGGGGCCACGTTCCAGTCTCTCTTATGAGCGCAGCAGCGCATTTGTAACGTTTTGGTGCTGCAAATGTCCAGAGGCGATGGTAGCAGCTTCCCATCAGGCGGACCATCTGCCTGTTTGCTAGATTCATACAATAAGAAAAGAATTAATAAGCACTCAGCTACCTCAACTCAGTTCACGTATTACTACATTATATAGTGACAGAATTTCCTTACAACCAAATCTGTATTACATAAATCTCACTCTCACTCTCAATATTACGAATGTTTCCTTTTTCTTCACAAGATTGCTTTTTTTACAATTATTTATAGAAACTTGACCCGGGGCTGCACCGTTTAAACTACATAAATATGTAGAAAATTACAGCATAACCGATATAACCAAAACGAGCAAAATTATCAGAATTACCGATATGACTAAAATGGCTAAATTGACCAAAATGTCTAAAACAACCTAACGACCAAAATTACCAGAATTACCGATAAAACCAAAATTACCGATATGACCGACATTCCCGAAATAACTAAATACCGATATGGCCAAAATGACCAAAATGATCAAAACGACCAAAATGACCAGAATTACCGATATGACCAAAATTACCAATATATCCAAAACAACCAAAATGACCAGAATTACCGATATGACCAAAATTACTGATATGACCCAAATGACCAAAATGACCAAAATGACAAAAACGACCAAAATGTCGAAAACAACTAAAATGAACGAAATGACTAAGATGACGAAAAGGGCAGATGAAAACAAAACAAGACCTAACCTAAGAATAACCTTTACATAAACAAACAGAGAGACAAACATGTTTTGATCCTGGAGACTATCCCATTTTTTTAGATAAATTTATCCTACTCCCACCCGAGCATGGCCTCGGCATCGAAAATATACCAAGTTTCAGCCAGATCAGTCCAGCAGTTTTTTCCGTGAAAGCGGAAAAGACAGATAGATACGACTTATTTTCGCATTTATAATGATAATGTATATGAAATCAAAATCAAATTTGTGTGAAATATATACGTCACTGGTTCGTATCACATTGCCTTGTTGTCTGTTCTTCCTCGCAATTTTTCAATCACAAATGAAACCGTCAAAGATCCTATTGTGTACTCATTTCCTATCCAATCTTGTGATGAGCATGTTGACTGTGTGGTGTACACATCCATCTCAACATTCCCATCTCAGCTGAGTGGAAACGTTTTTAGGCTAGTACTTCATTAAGTACTATATAAATATTCCTATCACCATTTTGCGACCTTCTACGAATCTTAGACTTGATAGTCTAAGTAGTAGTAGATAGATGTTTAACATTATTCATCTTTTTTTAACCGACTTCAAAAAAGGAGGAGGTTCTCAATTCGTCGGGATCTTTTTTTTATGTATTTTCACCGATTACTTCGAGATTTATGATCCGATTTACGTGATGATTTTTTGTTCGACGCGGAATAGCTTCTAATTGGTTCCGTACAAATTTTACATAGTTTGGTCCAGTAGTTTTCATTTTACGATCATTTTTTTGTTCCCGTTTCTTTGGACCTATATTTTTAAGAAGCGCGGCACCATTCGTATTTCCACCCATACATAGCTAGACACTAAAAAGTTCGTTAAAATAAAAGCGACTTCAAAAACTAAAAAGTATAAAATAACTGATTTCTAAAGCTATTATTATTAATATATATTATCTAAAACATCTTGAAGTCGGTGCAAAGTAAAACATAAAAATTACTATATTTTGAAAATTACTAAGCACCGACTTTAAGATGTTTTAGATAATATATATTAATAATAATAGCTTTAGAAATAAGTTATTTTATACTTTTTAGTTTTCAATAATTCTTTTACTGTACAGGCTATTCGACTCTGGACTGCGCTACCTGTTTCTGTTAGACAAGCTAAATCACTAACAATATTTAGGAACATGACATAAAAGCACTACCTGTAACATAGTGATGTTTAATATTTCTACGTATATTTATGTATGTAATATCAATAGGTGTATTTATATGTCTATTAAGAATAAAATATATGTAAGTAACTGCATATCCTCTAATATTTATGTATACCACCTTTGACCAATATAATATTGTTTTATGTTGTCTGGAAGCGATCACTTCTTAGCGATAAGACCGCCCTTTGTGCACATTTAGAATATTTTTAGGCAATAAGTTTATCTGTGTTTTCTGTAATGGTGTACAATTAAGTGAAAACAAAGCCCTAGTTGTAATACATCTTTATATGCCCATCTAACTATATAAGTATAGCTGCGGGGCTGTACTTTTAATATCTCTCTTATAAGCTTCGTTTCGCGGAACATTCTTTATAGATTAACACCTTGCCCCGGCGTTTATCTTATTCTCTTGGATTAATTAACTGACAGACTTATTATTACGACTCACCTATCAACCGCTGAATAAATAATGTTTAAGGATGGCTTACCTCTAACAACATTTCTTTTAATATTTGACCTCCTATTATATTAATGTACTCTGTGATATTTAAATCCCGAAAACCCGTCACAGGAGAATACCTTTTTGAATGACATTAATTCTTAGTTCCTCTCTTAAAACTCAGTTTAAACTGTTTTCCAGTTTATACCACAGCACTAAATCTTATTAAAAGGGGAGGAATTAGCTTTCATACAATCTGGGACGCAAATCATAAAAGGCTTATTTATTTTGAAAGAATTAGGTATACATATAATATGGTATCGGCATATAATGAGGAGGGATGAAAGTCACGTGACAAAAAGAATGTTAAACTACAGGATGGATACAAGTGTAAAAAGGATGACATGATGATTTGTGGTGTACCAGAAGATGTATGTCAAAATAGATGAGTGTGGGAGGAAAATACATGTTTTGCCGACCCCAAGTAATTGGGATATGGTGAAAGAAAAAGAGAGGTTTTAATTAAATATAATAATAAAAAAGTCGTGGTAGCGTATAGGTTAGCGCACGCGTCCCAAACTCAAAGGGCGCGGGGTCGATCCTGGTCGGAACGCATGCACCATTTAGGCAGTTTTCTGATGATATCTGCATATTGTGTATCTGCATATACAAGCGTGGCGGGTATACTGTCTGTTCCCCTCTATAATGGGAGGCCCGAGCCCAGCAGTGGGATATTCATGGACTGATATTTTATTCAATTACTAGCTGTCCCGGCAGACGTCGTCCTGCCCGGAAAAGCTTCTATCGATTGAAGCCGACAGCAGCGCCACCTACCGGGTCCAACACGTGAACAAAACTACAGTGTGACATAATCATATTTTAATACTACCGCGACTTCGTCCGCGCGGTGCGGTTTTTTAACGATGCCACGGAAACTCTTTACTTTTTCGGGATCAAAAGTATCCTATATGTTCACCAGGGGTATAAGTTACCACCGTACAAAATTTCATTTAAATCGGTTCAGTCGTTTCGGAGATTAGCCGGTACAAACAGACAGACAGACAAACCAACAAACAAAAAATTAAAAAAAATCTAAATTAGTTCTATTTCACTTCTTACATCCCCCTGACCCGGTTTTTAGCATTTTTTTTCATTGTACAGAAATTCGACCTCTACAATTTTATTATATAGGCAAATTATTGGTGCTAACGTTTTGAATATTATTCATATTTTTTTCATTCATTCCCATGAATCGATTAGTAATCGAAAGCTTTTTTACTTGAGATCTTATTTTTAACATCTCCCGTCTTTCTAATTGAAAACAGTGGTTATTGTTTTCCTTAATATAATACAAAATATTGTTACGAGTTGCAGAATTCAAATTAAAATGCCGTAGGAATTACTATAGCATTTATTAAAACTTTACAAACCAGTATTATAACACAGGTACAAATATAACTGAACACAACCAGTCCAAACGTAAAGCACGATTTAGTAACACGCGCAAAGTCCGTCACTAAATAGATTACCGAATGTACACAAGTCTTGCTTCTCTTGTGGTTATCGCTCACTGCCTCGTCCATCAATTGAGGCATTGCTTTATAACGCACGGATGCAATATGTCTGCTTGGTCGCGTGGACCGAATTTCCTAGAATCATACCTCGCCAATGACTACCATAAAAGATTACCATACACAATGGGCTGCTTTTATTATCGCAAATTTTAAACACAAAGTAAACAAAAGAAGTCGAAATGCCGAAAAGGTAATAAAATATCTACAGGTATGCAGGTGTGAATTTGTCTTTTGTCGGCATTCAGGTTGTAACAATATAAAGATTTTTTAAAGCCATGTCTCAACTCATTACACTTTGACCCACAAAACTCCATCTCTTTTCGTCCTTTGTTAAAATTATCAAGCATCTTATAAATAGCTAGCTTCTGCCCGGGACTTTGTCCGCGTGGAATAGTAAAAAAAAGGAAGTTAAAAAAACGCTCGATTTTGTAACATACTTTATTGGTGCTGCGCTTCTATTGGTCTTAGCGTGATGTTATACAGCCTAAAGCCTTCCTCGATAAATGGACTATTTAACACTGAAACAATTTATCAAATCAGACCAGTAGTTCCTGAGATTAGCGCTTTCAAACAAACTAACAGATAGCATTTTACAATTGATATTTTTATGAAATCAAAGACTGACTTCAATTTTATTGGTAAACATAAATATTTTACATCTAAAAACTTAACAATTTGCGTCGATGCTTTGGCGGTGTTTCATCTTCCAGCCACTAGGCATGTCAGCCGGCACGGCTACTGCACAACAGGAGACCCTAAAATGCCACAAATATTCTGCCATCGGAAATGGCTACGTATTTGCGGCTTTTGGGGTCGAGACCCTAAGACCGTGGGGGCCTGACGCGCACAAACTTCATCGAGTCATAGCGAAATGCCTGGTGGACGTCTCGCGTGACCAAAAGACTGGTTTGTATCTGACAATGCATTAGCGTTGCCATTCAGCGAGGTAATGTGTCCAGTCTTTTGGGCACGTTTCCAACTGACTGCGTTCTGTCACTAGATTTTATATTTAATTTGTATATATAGTTGTATTTAGTTTAATTCATATAAATTATTTTAAGAGTAACTAAATACGTCTTTCTAACCCCCACAATTCACTACACCTGCACACACTTCATCCTTTTATGATAACTTTTACAGTGCAGGCTGTCAAAGTTCGGAATGCGCTGCCACTTACTGTCAGAGAGGCCAAAACATCGCCTACATTTAAGAACGCACTCAGAAAACACTATATTCTCTAAAATAATTATGCCTAATTCTTATATTGTAGACTAATTCATATATATTTGTTATAAATATGTTTATATGTATTTAATTTATAAAATACTAGCTGTCCCGGCAGACGTTGTCCTGCCCTGAAGAAATAAAATTTAGAACCCGACTGCAGCGCCATCTGCCGGGCTTATTTGTGAATCTAAACCGTCCTCGACTCCACTTGAACACACACAAAAAAAATCATTTAAATCGGTCCAGCCGTTTAGGAGGAGTTCACTGTCAACACACGTACAGAAGAATTATATATATAAACATTTAGTTTAAGTATGTTTGTTTGTGACTTACCTAATAATCTGCACCACCTACATCGCCAGATTAAATTAAACTATTCCTTAAGTTGGTTGCCTGGAAGAGATTGCTTTAAGCGATATGGCCGTCTATTGTTTCTACCATGACAATATTATAATTGTGCATTTTTGAAGTTGTATGTTTGATGAGAAATAAAGTGTTATCTATCTATTTATGTAAATAACTTAAGAAATGTTAGATAGATGACACTTTAATATACACCAATACAAAAATGAGCTTAAAGACTAAAATTATATCTAGTTATGTTGTACAAAGGTACAAAGGTGCGATGTTATCGCTAAAAAGCGATCTCTTCCGGACAGCCCAGGAATTAATTGAGATGATAATGACGATGGTGGTACATGTAACACACGTACGAACTACATAATTATTTAATAATAAATACATAAATGGTATATATATATATATATATATATATATATATATATTAGGGCGGGTCAAATTGTATGGAACGATTTTTTTTGATGAAGCGTATAGCAAAAACGTAATCTATAGGTGATTCTGAGAAATTTTGCTCTAAGTCTTTTGACCATAGCTCTAAGTCGGATTTGGAGCCCCCCAAAATTTCAAAATAGAATTTTTTCCATATATACATAGAACAATTTAATTAAATACATACATATATAACTTCACGCCAGGTCCGTTGCGGGGTAGGCACGAACAACAGAGCGCCACATAGGCCTATTCTTACACAACTCACTTGCTTCTTTGACATTCATAGCTCTTGTCATGCACGCTCGTCTGTTCTTAAGACTTTTAACATCACCTTCTGCTAATACATGATCAATTTGATCATGGAAGGTGTGTCGTAGCCTTCCGCGACTTCTGCATCCATCCACTAATTAAATACGTCATAATTATAGTAGATTTCTCAATCTGGGCTTGTTTGAAAGGTATTTTTATCACCTTTCAGAATCCATATGCTGAAATGTTATATATTACATAGGTATAAACTTAGGGTCGCCTGCATAACGATCACTTTTAAATAAAATTACTTAATCATATTAAACTGTTTAAATAATTTTTACACAAAACGTAATGACAGTTCTTGAAACATATTTAGCGTCAAATTTTGCGTTCTGCAAGACGTTAATTTTATGTTTGTGTTAAATACGTAGTGTTTCTTAAATAAATGTATGCAAGCTTCATACAAATACGTATCTACAAAATGTGACTGCGTTTCGAACGTTCACTGAAAATTCTATGCAAAAGATATGCAGTTCTGCGAGCTTGCTGCCATCTGAATGTCCTGAATACAAGCGCTTTCATTCGCATAGCAATTAAAATGTTCCTCTCAACTAACTTCTATTTTCGATGTCTTTTCAACTTCGCAGATGTATAGAAACACTGCAACCGACTTTTAGAACATTTGAAATGTTAAATCCTATATACGTTGCGCAATTAAAATCTCGTTCCCGTGAACAGCGATAACACAATTGACTTTTATACGAAAATAGTTTATTTTTGAACGCCCTTCAATAAAGTTTATTGGATTAAATTAAAGCGAGTTATTTGTATGTAAATTACGAGGATACTCACCGCAATACCACGACGGAAACTAGTCGGCTAATTCAATGGGTTTTGATTTGTCCATATTGTCTATTGAATATATGCGGAAAAGCGCATTTTCATTTTAATGGTTTATTACTCTTATAAAGAGTTTTTTTTATATATATTAAATAGGTTCGCGTTTGACCACGATCACGCCCGATGCCGGACGATGATGCGGTCGAAGATGGAGCACGCTTATCTAGATAGTACCTATTTACACGAGACTTGAAGATACCCGGATTGTATTTTTCGGGAAACACGGACTCTGGTAGTGCATTCCACAATTCTGCGGTACGCACAAGGAACGTGGAGGCGAAACGTTGAGTACGCACCGGCAGCGTTTCCACTGTGAAACGATGGCGTAGACCAGAGCGCCTTGTAGTCCGAAGATAGAATGGTGTAGGGGGAATCAGGTCGAACAGTTCAGCCGCACACTCTCCAAAATGAATCTTGTAAAAAACCGATAAACTAGCAACCCGGCGTCGATGCTCTAGGCTTTGAAGCCTTGTATCAACAAGCTGGTCGCTACCTATCAACCTCTTGGCACTTCTCTCAATCGACTCTAGCGCCTCAAGCTGGTATTTGGCAGAGCCGTCCCAAAGGTGAGAACAGTACTCCATGCAAGATCTTACTTGAGCACAGTAAAGATTGAGCAGTTGGTCTGCAGTGAAGTACCGTCTCAGTTTTGAAAGTAGTATACTCAGCTTTTTGGCAGCCAGCTGAGCTACACTTTCAATATAGGAGCCGAAATTGAGAGTGGATGTTAAAGAAATGCCAAGAAGTTGAAGTTGGTCAGTTATCGGAATGGGCACTCCTCGAAAAGTGGGACTTAGCTCAAACTGACTGTTTTTTCGCCGTAAACAGACATGCCTGGGTTTTTGCTGTGTTGAATTTGACCAGATTAGCATCGCCCCAATCGGATACTGCTTTCAGGGTCAGATTCAATCTTTCAACCATGTCCGTCCGCAAAGATTGGATTTCGGCTTTGCCTGCCCGTACATGAGACACATACCTCTCTACAACTGTGCTGTCATCTGCATACCCAAAGATACCGGGCTTAAGGAGCAGATCATTTATATGCAGCACAAAAAGCGTTGCAGAGAGCACAGACCCCTGAGGGACACCGGTGTTAATCATCAAGCGATCGAAGGAACAACCATCAACGACCACTTGAATTGACCTTTCCCTCAGGAAATCCGATATCCAGGCACAGAAACCAGCAGGCAGGCCATATGCTGGAAGTTTGGCAATGAGACTGTCATGCCAGACCCTATCAAATGCTTTTGAGATGTCGAGAGAGACCGCGAGCGCTTCACCATATCTCTCGATAGCCTCGCTACAAATGTGTGTGACGTACGCTAGAATATCCCCAGTCGATCGGTTTTGACGAAAACCGTATTGCCGATCACTGAGGAGATCATTTGATTCTAGGTGAGTCAGTAGCCTACCATTTAGGATACGTTCCATACTCTTACAGAGTATCGACGTAACCGAAATGGGTCTGTAATTGGCAGGGTCGGCACGACTGCCCTTTTTGGGTACCGGCTGTACATTTGCCTGCTTCCAGGACACTGGAACCTTTCCAGTCTTCATCGAGTGGCGAAATAGGCGAGTCAGTACAGGGGAGATTTCTGTTGCACAGGATTTTAGAACTCTGGCTGGGATTCCATGAGGTCCGCTGGCTTTATTCGCATCTAGATTGCGGAGCGTTTTGCGTACCTCGGTCTGACGAATGCGTATTTCCGGCATTTGCAACATGCATTGCGGCAGGTTTGGAGGAAGTGAGCCCATAGTATCTAGACGCGAAGACTCCACGAAGAGTGAGGCAAACAAGTTCGCCTTATCTACAGCAGTATGGGCCAACGAACCATCAGGCCGCTGCAGTGGAGGAAGTGAGGGGCGACAGAAGTTAGACTCGACTGACTTTGCCAAGGACCAAAATGCTTTGCTGCCTGCAGGGTAAGAAGCAAGTTTAGCCCTAGTACGGCTAATATGGTCAAATCGTGCTTTCTGTAACGTCCTTTTGCATGACTTGGCAGCCTTATTAAATGCTTTCTTCTTAACAGTTAGGTCTTCAGCTTTGCGATTACGGGCATCTACCCAAGCAATTTGATTGCCTCAGCGCGTCTGCAATCAGCACCAAACCACGGTTGTGCCTTGCTTGACGTAACATCGGAGAATGGAATAAAATACTCCATGCCTTGGCGTACTACGTCAGTTATCACGTCCGCACAAGCTGAAGGATCTTCCGAAGAGAAGCAAAGAGGCTTCCAAGGATAGGACGCAAAAAATGTACGCATCCCATCCCAATTAGCTGCATTGTACCGCCATACTCGCCGGTTGCCACAAGAGCTGAGATCAGGCGGGGGGTACATAGATATAGCTTTTACCAGACAATGGTCAGAACTGCCCAAAGGCGATGATATCGACACAGAATAACGGTCTGGATCAGTTGTCAGCAAGAGGTCTAAGCAGTTGGCCGTTTGATCAGCTACGTCTGGTACCCTTGTAGCTCCTTGGACCAGCTGGGTGAGATTTAACGCTAATGCTAGCTTGTGCGTCTCCCTCCCAGCATGATCAGTGAACTGGTGTGGGTAAAGCCAATCTTGATGGTGGGCATTAAAGTCACCCAGTAGCACCAATTGAGCTATTATTTGAGGTATTTCTGTTGTCCGGCATCGGCCGCCTCACAAAGGTATTCGGTGAGCCTGGTTGTTTCCTGATCTCCTTTGTGTGACCTGTAGACACAGGCATAAATGATTTTTTCTATACCTGTATCTATCATAACCCATATTACGGAGAATCTGGGGTCTTCAAGATTGCGGAGACGCCGATAGCAGATATCGTCTCGGGCATAGAAACATACGCCCGCACGTGGCTTAAAATTGTGCTCCAAGGTAAACCCTGGGTAGGAAAGATAAGCCACATCAGACGGCGGACCTATCTGCGTCTCCGAGAGGAATAAAAGAGCGGGTTTTTCTGTCTAGAGATGGTGATGGACAGCGACGAGATTGGAGTGCAAACCTTGAATATTAGAGAGGTGCACTTTAAGTGAGAGGGAGTGCAACCGCTGTTTAACATTTCTCTTATTTCTCTTTTTCATAGTTGTTATGTGTGTAGAAGGTAGGAAGACAGAAGTGAAATGAGGCAGTGCAATAATATGCCAAAGGATAATAGTAACTTAGCACATCTGTGTAGTAGACTAGTTTGGAGACTGCGGGGAAGCCCGAGCCCCCCAAGATGTCCATAGGGCCCTCTCATCCGGTCGCCAACCGGCACCATGGCGCATCCTAGGATTTTTCGCTAGTATATTCTCGTAATTTAGAATAGTAACAAACTTCCAAAAAGAAGATGTTCTTAATACGACTATATAAGGCCCACACTGCACATGCACTTCCTCACAACACCAGCATGTAACAGATACGCTCTACATTAGTATAAGTTTAGTGTTAAAATTAGAATAAATTAATATTATAAGTTATTAGTAAGATATATACACCTCAAAAATCACTAAATTAATGTCACACACAAGAAGCAAAATAACTAATAAGCGTGTTAAATTATAAAAATTAAATCAAAAAATTAAGTTGTAAAAAAGGGTACGGAACTCGAGTCCGTAGAGTTCTTAATAAAGAAAAAAATACGACTCTGTGATTACTTTTGTGCGTTTGTTACATAATTTCCATGAGTTGTGAACCGATTTTCAAATACAGTGTCAACTCCGTGTAACTTTACTCGATTTAACGACAATCTCCCTTAAGCGTCGAAATATCTTGGCTTTGTTTAGTGGAGTACAAGAATACACTCACTCTATATAGCATTTTACCTACTCTCAATAACGACAACAATTAAGTAATAAAAAGGAGCTTTTAAGCTGGCAAAATTGGTAAAAATTGCGCAGCACTGTACGTTCTCTTACGTTCGCTTTACTATCCTAGCCCATAATAAACTTGACTGTCGGCATCATCTATACTGTAATATCAAAGCAATACTGAAATTTCTAAGTACTTCATCTATCACCAAGATGCCTCTAAAAAATTACTGGTTCAGCAAAAGACGTCAGACAAAAATAAAAGACTTCTCTCCATTTAACGATATATGCAAATTCCCTTTAGATAGATAGATAGATAGATAGATAGATTCTTGAGTTACTTCCGTTGTCAGCAAGTCAGGATCTGATGAGTGGATCCTAAGGAAATCGTGAGCAACCCTTTTTGAAGAGCGCCGTGGGCCTACGCTCTTCAAAAGGCAAAACTTGTATAGGCGTGTCCTTAGTACAATTTCAAAAAGTGATAAACATAAGTTTTCTACATGTTGAAGTCGCTGCCAAGTAAAACATAAACGGCAACAATAAAATTGCAAAATGTAAATACTTCAAGATGTTATAAACAATGTTGTTACGAGTCGCGAGACTAGAATTAAAATTCCGTTAGAATTACTATAGAGTTTATTGGAACTACGTATAACACAAGTACAAATATAATAGAACACAAGAGTTTTATCCGTGCAGGAACGGAGAAAGAATACAATTTCCTGCGGCCCGGCGGCCTGTCGTAAGAGGCGACAAAACAACCCACAGCCAGGTGGTAGGGCATTTGCCCGACTGGATGGCTACCACCCCTGGTCTAGAGTATGTCGCCATAACAACCTTGTGTTGTGTTCCGGCATTAGTGACCAGGTTCCAGGCTCCCTAAAGAGAGCAGCAGCGCATTTGTAGCACCTTTGGTGTTGCAAATGTCCATAGGCGATGGTAACCGCTGTCCATCAAGTGGGCCGTCTGCCTGTCTGCTGATCTCCAAAAAAAAAACAACAAGTCCAAACGTTATGCAGAAGGTCGTAATTCAATAAAACACACAAAGTCCGTCACTTATTACATTCCTCGATTGCAGTACACACGTCTGGCTTCGCTCGTGGTTATCGCTTGACTGCCTCCTCCCTCCATAAGGTCATCGTTTTATAATGCACAACTGCAGTGCACCCGTATCTAAGTCGACTTAATCCGACGCACCTGACTAATGACTGCCATAAAAGATTACAATATTACAATGGGCTGCTTTTTATCACAAATTTAAACACAAATCAAACAAAAGAAAACGACCATTTAAGAATTTGAATGTTATTAGTTCAAATGAGCATTGTTTCAGATATGGAGATGGATTTTGTATTTGTCGGGAGCGGAGTTGTAACAATATTTAGTTTTTGCTTTTTAGTTAGACGTCCATTAGGCATTTAAGAAATAAGCATTCGTCGTTTGGATAGTCTCACGACGTACCTATTCTATGTCGTTTATAGCATACCGCGGCCTAAAAGATAATTCAAAACATATTTTGTGTTCAATTATGATAATTATGTCACCTTTGTTGTTGACATAAACCATGTAGACAGTTAGGCACATACCTACATAGTTGCTCTTTGAGCTGTGTATTAACTTGGAAGCCCTGTACATACAGGTGTAATCAAAGCGTTAATATATTATTCTAGTTATAGCGAAAGTTCGGTGAATTTCAGCGCTTGTATGACATGTCCCATTAATATTTATGGCGCAGGAGACTGGGTCCACCGATTAAATTGATACACGCATCTGAACACGGCAAATCAATTGGTTTATGTCGCGCGCAATTACGTATATGTCGCGGGGTGCCATTAAAACTTTCCTTATCTCTAATGATCTGTGATAATTATTATCTCTGATAATTTATATATTAATATGTGAAGCTAAAACCTTGTACCCCTTTTTACGAAAATTGCGCTGACTGAGTATGAAATTCCGCACACTTATAGTTAACATAGAGAAGAAATGCACAATGCTAATATTTAAAAAGAAATATGCATATTATTACTGTGGGATGCACAAGGAGGCTTCAGAAATGGAAGGGTATGTATGGATCAAGTTTTCTCGCTCCGCAATATCGTGGAGAAGCAGCTGGCTATGGGCCGGAAGGTTTTCTGCGGTTTTGTGGATCTTGAGAAAGCATTTGACAGGGTTGTGCGGAAGGACCTCTGGGACATATTGCCCGGATATGGGATTAATGGCTATTTGCTGCGTGTTGTACAGTCCACTTACGAGGACTGTATGGCATGCGTGCGGGTGGACGGCAGCCTGTCGCCCTGGTTTGACGTCAATATTGGCGTCCGGCAGGGCTGCGTGCTGACGGCTTTGCTGTTCATCCTATATCTGGACAATTGTCTCCAGAAATTAAGACTGACGGATGTTGGGGTGCGGATGGGTGATCTAGTTGTTAGCAGCTTGCTTTATGCGGATGATGCCGTGCTTTTAGCCGGATCACCAGCAGAACTGCAAACACTAGTCACAATGATGAAAGATGACTGTCAGGCGAGAGGCTTACGTTTGAATGCGAAGAAAACTAAGGTGGTGGTGTTTGAAAGAGAAACAACCAGAACGAATGCAAGGATAATGGTCGATGATGTTATGCTGGAACAAGTGAATTAGTTTGTATGTCTCGGATGTGCTTTTAGCAGGGATGGAAGGTACACTGCTGATATAGAAAGAAGAGTGAATTTGGGGAATAGTGTGAATGGAGCGTTAGGTAAACTTCTAGGCGCTAAGAACCTCCAGAAGCCAGAAGGCCCAGCTTGCCATACACCACGCGGTACTGGTACCTACGCTCACGTATGGAAGCGAGAGTTGGGTATGGAACAGAGAGCATGAAAGTAGAGTAAACGCGGTCGAGATGCGGGCACTGCGCAAAATCGGCGGAGTACCACTCGCGGACCGCGTTCGTAATACCGAAGTAAGAAAGAGAGTTGGTCTGAAAGAGAGTGTCGGGGTGAAGGTAAGGAAAGGAATGCTCCGGTGGTTCGGGCATGTGGAACAAATGTATGATGAAAGAATGACTAAACCGATATACAATGCAAAAGTGGATGAATGCAGAAGTCGCGGAAGGCCACGACACATCTTCCATGATCAAATTGATCGTGTACTAGCAGAAGGTGATGTCAGGGGCCTTAAGAACAGACGAGCGTGCATGACAAGAACTATGAATGTCAAAGAAGCAAGTGAGGTGTGTAAGAATAAGCCTAAATGGCGCTCTGTTGTTCGTGCCTACCCCGCAAGGGACCTGGCGTGAAGTTATGTATGTATGTTAGAATGTAATATGCATAAAAATACATTAAATCAATAAAAAAGACATCACACACACTACCGTGTATTTGACACATACACGCATATATACTCTTTTGTTTATTGTTAAAGTCAAATGAACAGTGTAGCCTTGGCGAAATTTGTTATTATAGAAGTGTAGTCTTTGACATAAATTATTATGATTGAATTTCGACCGCCACTAGTGACAATGAATGACATGGCTTTACGCCAATACATATATAATTTGTCATTTAAAAGAATTAGTATTCTTCAAAACTTCGTTGAATAAAATTATGAACTTTGGGAAAGTTTCACGGAAGATCAGGCTACGATTTTTCCTTTAATATTAGAGAAATTTGAAGTTTATAAAAAAAACTTTTAATTGGTTCGCCTATTACAAATGACTGCGGCTTTCTTGAAATCAATACGAGCACAATGCCCAGTCCCTTTCAACCAATTTGATTCAATTCCGTTGAATTTTGTGATGATAGCTTAGGTTGAGTTAATTTATTTAAATAAATGGACCTGAATCCTTTTCTAGTTTAATTTATTGGAAGCGATTATTGAATTACACAGATACATAGATAAAGACCTTGAAAAATAAAAATTTAGAACCCGATTGCAGCGCCACCTATCGGTTCAAATTTGAATCAATTGAATCAAATAAAATTAAATCATCAAAATTGATCCCAACATTTAGGAGTTGGATATATACAGATTTTTAAGCCAGAAAATCTTTCGAGCGTCCTCAGAACACCCTAACAAATGTCACTCTATTAAATTTAATTTTTATCAAAATCTGATCAATGCTTTTGCATATTGAGGACAACGATACAAACATAGATTATTATTTTTATAGATATACTAGCTGTCCCGGCAGACGTCATCCTGCCCGGTAAAAAATAGGGGTTGATAGTAGAGGGTTGAAAATCTAGGGTTGTATGTATTTTTGTATGTTGTATCATAAAAAAATAGAAATTAAAAATTTTGTCTAAAAAATAAAAATAAAAATTTAGGGGTGGACTACCCCTAACATTTAGGGGGATGAAAAATAGATGTTGGCCGATTCTCATAGATACCGGATAAGCACAAAAAATTTCATCAAAATCGGTTAAGCCGTTTCGGAGGAGTATGGCAACGAAAACTGTGACACGAGAATTTTATATATTAGATAGATTTTTAAGCCAATAACAATTTAGGGCGTCCTGAGACCCACTTACCAAATGTTTAACGCATTATTTGTGATGTGACATTGTTATTAATTGACAATGACGTTACATATTAAGTTAAGCTAAGGCTTAAAATTAGCTATACTTGTATTTACGTTGCTAATTTATATCGTTTAGCCAGTAGGCCATACTAAAATAAATAAATAAAAGTATTGACAAATAATGTGCCTATGAACACTAATGTAGTTAACCATTAAGGGCGTTATAGTTAATGCTATAAACGAGAAGCATTTGGCCGCAGTCACTTACACTAATATTATCCCAGATGAAGCAGCGATACAACTTGCATAATTATTTCCAATATGCTTACATTGTATGCAATGTCATAATGTCGCGTCCGATTACAAGCCTCGATGAAAGGCTCTCATGCGACGACCGCATAACGTTCTCATGGTCAGGGTCGTTATCACCCTGGCTGGCCCGGCCAGCCGTTTTGTGATAACGACACTGCCAGACTGTGTGTGATCAGCCAGCCTGTGGTTAGGACGGTAGGCTAGCAGGCGCCGGAAGTTTCTTTCGCCGTTTCTTCTCTCCCAGCCATAATACGTTGCGAAACGTCAGTAAGATAGCGTAGGCCGCCGCGAACCGCCGATCCTGGTTCGCCGGGATCCTTCCCAATGGGCTTTATATTACTCGTCGCCCGTTCTCAGTTAGAACATTTTGTCGTGTCTAGTCTCCCTCTTTCATGGCAACAGTCCAGCCGAGGTAAAGCCCCCTAGGGAGCTCAATCGAGCAACTTGCTCCGGTGAAGTTTTGAAGTCTTCGGACCAACAACATAAAGTCAAGTCCAATAAAAAGAAAATCATGATGTATTTTGGAATCAAAAAAAGGTATACGAATGAATGTAGTGCCGTAATTGATTTCTCGATTGCGTGCAGTTGAAATATGAAACTCGAGCCTTTTCAGGTGTTTGTTGGTATTCCAATAATCAAATAATGTTCATGCTTTTTCATTTCATTATTTTAATTATTCTTTCATAGGAATTGTACCTTTGAACCGGAATAATTAATCCAAACTTTAGAGAATATCCTTATTTAAAACAAATCTGAACCTTACATTGAATAAATTCAACAAAATAAGTATACACAAAATATTTTTGTAAAAGAAGATATAAATAAACTAGAATATGCCCTCGACTTCGTCCACGCTTGATTTGAATTTCGCACAGGATTCCCGTAACAAAGAGAAGGTACCACAGCATTTAAAATAGAATGTAAGCTATCGTTGTAGTGAAAACTGTGTCGAAATAAAATATTTTTTATGGACCCGAATAACTTTAAACCGCTCCCAGGAAAATCACTGCGTGATTCTCAGGATAAAAAATATCACCGTTGGAACTTCGGGGCTGACTTCATCCAGCTGACCCCGAAACTGGTAGGGGCCGCTGCTGCCCTAGCTAGACTGCTGCCCAACGTGGGGGGGACCGGGCTCGACATGTCGGCGACTCTATGCCGGCATTCTCCGGAGCATGGCGCTGTATGGTGCTCTTATCTGGGCCGAGGCCCTGAACCGCACAAATAAAACCCGGCTGCATCGTTGTCAGAGGGTTCTGGCGATTAGGACTATAAGGAGCTACCGTGCGGTATCCTGGACGGCGGCTACACTCTTGGCGGACGATCCTCCTTGGGAGCTCCAGGCAGATGTGCTTGCTGAGATGTACCGGTTCCGGAGAAGCGTTCGGAATAGGGGCGGGAGGCCTAGTCCGGAAGAAACAAAACGGAGCAGAGAACGCGCAGTTGAGACCCTAATCCGCCACTGGTCTGAGGAACTGGAATCCCCGGTGGCAGGCCGGGAAACGGTTGAGGCAGTTCGCCCCCACACCTATCCCGCAGAAAGCAAGGAACCCTAAGTTTCAGATTGGTGCAGATAATTACCGGGCATGGCTGCTTCGGTAAGTATCTGTACCAGATTGCGAGGCAGATTGCAGAGAGAAAGACCGAACCATTAGATGCATGTTCTTTTATAGCTGATGTACAGCAGACAGGTCGTCGGCTGATGGAAAGCGGTTACCTTTACCCCTGGGCGTTTGCAACACCATACGTGACACCAACGTGCTGCTGGCCTCGAAGAAATCTTTGTGACACCCTTTTAATAACCCCATATTTTAGGGCTGTTGGAAAACTTTCAGGGTTCATTCCAAATCCCCATGATTGTGAACTTTCCGTTATTTACTATGGTCTGGGTATGTGTGATGGGCCCCAATGCACACACACCCACACGACAAAAACGACGAAAAAGAATACTAATTGCGTTGAGGCCTGTCGTAAGAGGCGACAAAACCACAACCAGGTGGTATAGCATTTGGCCGACTGGATGGCTACCACCCCTGGTCTAGAGTATGCCCCCATAACATCTTTTAGTTGTGTTCCGACACCAGTCGCCAGGTTCAAGTTTCTCCTCCAAGGCCGGCAGTGCATTGGCAGCACCACTGGTATTGATAATATCCATAGGCCGTCAGCTTGTCTGCTGAGCTTCGGAAAAAAAACGATGTCGTTTTTATAGGAGGTTTATTTTGCAATTGACTAACACTACACCAAAATTCAGTAGAGTAGATCCGATCATCAAAACTATTAAGACCCAAACGGAGCAAAAACCAACTGCCAGACCTCAAGAAAATGTGAGCTCTTTCTGTGTACACTAGAACACAAACCAACTTAATTGATAATTTATGTTTATTTTTCATCCCATCCATATAAAATTATTAGAGCTAGGCATGTTTGCTGAAGAGTTTCTTGCGCCTCTTCTTCGTCTGAGCCACACACGTTGGAAATCGGTGATAGGCTAAATAAAACTTTAACAACACTCATTGACACTTGACATCTTTGTCTTCCGTGATCATCGGCTACTGAAAAGTGACCGAAACGTCGAAAAAAATCAAATAAACTACCGCGTTTACCGTTAAAACGCAGTTTTATTGTATTATATACATAGTTAGATACTTGTCCTTAAATGAGTAATTGTTTCCTATCAACTTTAATCTACCCTCAAAGTTATTTATAGAGCTTTTTAGATTTATTCATTAAGCCTTGAGTAAGCAAGAACGTGGTTGTTTGTTAAAATTAATTTCGATCCATCAAGAAACAATCTCATGCTCTGTAATTGTGGTAATATTAAAATTCCAGGTATTGGGAGTTACAGCTTTAGGTTTTGTTTTACAAGGTTCAACTTTGATTTAGGTACTTTACAATCTTCCTGTAGTTTTTTTGGTAGTTGTTTGCGTGTGTAATATATATTTATTTTTCTCAGTGTATATTTGAATACAAAACAAAATTGCTTCTGCTTTAGTAAAAGTTACGAAAGTGGTTCTTTCGAAGATATAATTTATGCCTGCTTTAAGTTTCCTCAATATGGTTATTTTCTCATTGTGCAAAACTTTTTATTTCATTCGCTTTTCATTTTGCTTGCTCAAGAAGTGAGTTTATTCATTTTATTGTTCGATATTTTGTGATCCAAGTTTTTGTCGATTTCTAATATAATAAGCTCCCAAAAGGTCAAAAATCCCTAAACTAGCAATAATGAATTAAAACACTTTATTGATAACCAAAATAAAAACTGCGTTCTTAAAAAACTAGATACATTAAATGTTGAACAAAGGGCGGTCTTATCGCTCAAAGCGATCTCTTCCAGGCCACCTCCTAGAGACTAAGGAAAATATTAAAACATGACAGTGGCGGTGTAGACAATAAATTATATATTAAAACATTCAAAATTTATTATACACCACATAAACATATCATAATATATACAGAATAAGCAGCACTTTTATATCTGAGAGGAACAAAAATAATTAAAAACCATGATTTTAAAAGAGAATACTGACTTAAGTTGTCTGATGTGGAGTGGCAGCGAGATCCGTAAATATATATATCTACTTATATATATGTATTTATTTCTTAAATTAGTTTGAGTACTTATGTATATATTGTCTTTTTCCCTGCACCACCTGCATATTTGAAACAAAACATATTACCTGGCGGCATTTAAACTAATTGCAATTCTTTTATGATCGTTTTCTTTTGTTTACTTATTGATTGGTATAAGTTTCTAGAAAACAGCGCATTATTTTATTGTGCTCTTTTATGGCCGTCGCGGCCGAGTCACTAGCCAGGTGTGGCGAATTAAGTTGACTAAAATACGGGCTCATTGCACTTGTGCAATATAAAAGGGTGAGCTGATGGAGGGATGGGCAGTCTAGCGAGAACTACGATCAAGGCGAGACGTGTTTATATTCGGTAATCGATTAGTTATGGACTTTGCGCGTTTTATTGAATTACGACCTTCTGCATTACGTTTGGACTTGTTGTGTTCGGTTATATTTGTACCTGTGTTATTCGTCTTTATATAGTTCTAATAAACTCTATAATAATTCTAACGGCATTTTAATTCGAGTCCCGCTAAACTCGTAACAATATGTATGACTGTATATCTGTTTTTGTAATTGTATATTTTGGTGTGCAATAGTGTTCTCTCTCTTTTTCTCTATCTCCCTGTATCCTACTCAAGAGTTTTGATTTGAAGAAAAGGAACTATAATAACAATAGAAATCATACTCACACACAGATACACATAGACACACATATATATACACGCACCCAAACGGACGACCATATAACTGATGTGTAATTTATAGTCCGCCATTATATATTAAGTTGGAGGTGAGAGGACAAGAGTGCCATAATAAGGATTCTTCCTAGTTTGAGCTCCCGGCTTTTCGACCAGCTTTTAAGGTTTTGTTCACTTATTTGTTATGTTTTGTGGAAAGGAAAATAAATAATACTTTCTTCGCCTGTAGTTACAAATACTTTATTCACTCAAAAATGTACCGTTTAATGCAGTTCCAAGTGCTGTTCCTGTGTAGCAAGTTGTATCTATCACGCGAAGCCAAAGCAAAGTAATACGTGTTTCTTGTGCTTTTGTGAGCTCACGATTCACTTGGAAGCTCTCGGCATGCTTTCAATTCAATTACAGAAAGCTCCACTGGCAGGTTTCGTACTTAATATCCACAACAAAAATATACTTTATTATACCGTGATAAAGTTTAATCTCTATAATTTCTTTCTCAAGACATCTAATCCGTCTTTTTTATTTAACACTATTTCAAATTGATTTTTTTGTTTACTAGTAGGTTGCTCTATTTTACTACAAACATACATAATTTCACGCCAGGTCCCTTGCGGGGTAGGCACGAACAACAGAGCGCCACACAGGCCCATTCTTACACACCTCACTTGCTTCTTTGACATTCATAGCTCTTGTCATGCACGCTATTTTACTGATGTATACACACACACACACACATATTTGCGAGGTTTAATATGTTGATAATGTTATACCATCATTTAACTATGCAGTATAATTCAAAATGTTGACACATATCATACGAAGAGTCGGGCGCATGTTGCCCTAAGAATAGGGGTGATTCTCCTCTACGTCAGTACTACCGTACACGCTCCTATTTTCCGGTGCCTTACTGAAAACAAAGGAAAATGCGAAAAGAGCGACTGATCTCGCGCGTTTTTCAAAAAGCTTCTGTCACAGACAATTTAAAAGCAAAACAATATGTGACAGGGGAAAAACTTTGTGCTATTTTATGGGAGTGCAACCTATTTTCTTCAACATGCAAATGCTGTTTGAAAGTTTAAGTACTTTATTAGAAATCTATTTAAATTTGACTACGTAATAGTAGAGAATGGTAAACATCAAAGATGTTTTTTTGAGTATTTTTAGCACGTATGCTTTTTCAGTTCAGGAACGGAGAAAGTATCACTCACTCCTGCAGTTGTTTGTGGTGACTACCCACAGCTAGGTTGCAGGGCATTTGCTCGTCTGGATGGCTAGTCTAGAGTGTGCCGCCATAACAAACTTAAGTTGTCTTGCGCCATTAGTGTCTAGATTCCAGTACACCCATCAAAGCCAGAAACACATTCGCAGCACCTTTATTGTTGCAAATATCCATACGCGAATTTACTCACTTTCTATGGTGGGCCATCAGCGCATCTGCTAGGTATAGACCAGCAGTAAAAAGGAAATCATTTTTTCTAAATTAGTGAGTTATATTTGAATTACATAAATACGTCGTTAATCGCATTTACATCCAATCCAAGATAGTCTAAAGTCCGGTACGTTGAAGTCACTCCAAAAGTGTTGTCGAGGGTTTGGTCTGGATTTAGTCACTCTGCTCCCAGAGCAGTTACAGGGCGTAGGGGCGTCATGGTGCAGTTACTCTGTGCGAGATACCGTAACGCCTCGTAAAAGCACTTTAGAAGCCAGCGTGGAGAACCGGTCGCTGGGAGTCCCACACACCCTCGATGCAGGCCTTATGGCTGCATCGTGGCTCTTCCCCCGAAGGGACCGAGGAACTAGAACTGCGTGTAGATCAGGACCAAAGTTGGATTGGAAAGATCTCCTGGATGTCCTATAATGAAATAACTGGATGTCATGAACCATATTATTGAAGAACGCAGAAGATCATCTAAAGTCGAGTAGATTGAGCAAGAGGGCAAATACAAAAAAGTCGAAAAAGAAGAAGAAGGAAATTAAAACGTAATTAATTAATCAGAAACGGTAACATAAAAACTATTAATAAAGGTTGATTAAAAATCTTTATATTTTAAAAAGTATCTACCAGTAATACAATAGTACGAAACACGAAGAAGTGTAGATGTGTGTACTTAAAACAGCTGTGTCCTTAACTGTTAAGAAATGAGAGCCCTTTTGAAACGAAAGCTACTTCAAAAGGTCGGTCGTTTTTCAAAGAACTGCAAGTGTTTTAATGATACAAATTACGCGGAGTCGCATACAAGATTTTGTCTATGATCTGAAATATTTCTAAGTAAAAACTATTTATATAAATATATTAATTTAAATTATAAGTCTGATCATTATTAAGACTCTGTTGTCAAAGACTACACTTCTATAATGACAGATTTCGCCAAGGCTACACTGTTAATTTGACTTTAACAATAGACAAAAGAGTATAAATAATACATGCGTATGTGTGACAAGCACATGGTAGTGGGTGTAATGTTCTTTTTATTCATTTAATGTATTTTTTGTGCATAAATTCAAAATATATTAGCATTCAGCACTCCTTCTCTATATGTATATATCTCTATAATATGCGAAATTTCATACTTCTCCGTTCGTGCAATTTTCGTAAAAAGGGGTACAAAGTTTTTGCTTCAGGTATTAATATAATGATGATATCTATTTATCTATTTGAATATCTGCCTAGACTAGATCGTCTTTGGTGCAGCGATGCCAATTCGATGCGTAGTTTGTGTGACTTTGTTAATTATCGAATGTTTTACTTGACTTATATGAACTTAAAAATTGTCATACACGTATTTACATATTATCATACCGGTTACCTCTACTTTCATGATCTATTTGAACGTACTATGGTAGAAATACCAACCAGGCGGATGAAGCGCTATGCTTCCATTCTGTAATACGCACCGCAGAGCAGTGGAACTTCTGACTGTTGTTTGTTTTTGCTGCAAAATTCAATTTAGTTGTCTTCTAGTCTAGTCATGTACAGATCATCTAGGTAAGCATGCTCCATCTTAGACTGCATTGTCACCTGACATTAGGTGCAATGTCAGTCAAACATGAAGTTAAATATACAATATAATTATAAAGAAACACACGTATTAAATTTGTTACTTTGCATAAATTATTATGCACAAAATTTTAATTAACGCACTTCAGAATTTGCACTCCGTAGCCCACATAATTGTTCATCATATAAGGGATATCTCGTCGGCCGTGATCATTTTGATAACGTGTTCAATTCAATTACGTTCAACAATAAAAAAATAAATTTCACGCTAATGTTTATGGTCGCTCTTCGTTTGTATTAGATACCTTCTTTCAGTACACGTACGTTACAAAATGGAAAACATCAGCCCTAAATTCTATCTGGAAGACAAGAAAATTTAAAAAAAGTTCACAAATAAATTCGTTACTAGAAGTCGCCGTAACAATAATAATTATTGAGAGGAGGGAGTGGCGAGTCACCGTCTACCCATTCTTCCATGTTCTTCGAACATTGCGACGGGCAGACGGCATAGTCCCCATATTCTCAGACCCCTAGCACCACTAGCTGTTCATCCCTAGAGCCCGGTACTTTTTGTTTTAATTTCCCACAATAGTCGTACACTGGCCGGGGCTTGTCTTTGGATGTATTCGTATATAGTGTAGACAGGGATAATCGCCGGTCAGTGTCACGCCTCGTATTGGCCTTCCCAAGGCCCCACGCAAGCCCTCGAAAATTCCGGGCCATTTTTATGGCCATGGTCTTGAAAGACATAATTATTATACCACCATACCAATTATTATATCAGTGCCACTTACCGGGTCCAATTGTGAATTTAAACCATCCGGGATCCCATTCCAACACACACAAAACAATTCATTACGCTCTGAGTTCAGTGACGTTAGAATCTTATATATAAAGAATAACTAGAAGGGCCGGCAGACGTTGTTCTGCTCCTTAAAAAATAAAAATCTATGACTCGATTTCACCGCGATGTACAGGATCCAATTGTGATTCAAAAACACTCTCGAATCCACATGAACACTCACAAAAAATCTGTCCAGCCTTTTAGGAGCTCCGTCATACGCACAGAAGAATGATATATAAAGACAGTATAGAATAATATAGATTTAATTTTTGAAGTGAACCTTCTATATAGAGGGGGTCTTACTTAGCATTTTTCGCTCACGAAAAAGCGTCACAGTCACGTGGTCTAATTCTTAAATTTTTAAACTCGTGACATCTTTCGAATGGTATGTCCAAATTGAACAATTCAAAAAGTTATATAAAGGTATTGAAGCAGAATTTTAATTTGAAGTTTTACGGGTAGATAGGTAACACTTCTAGTTAAAATTTTGTTGCGATTCATTTTGTCAATTGTCAGTTGAAGATTTTCCACTTGTCCGTTGCGATTCGTTTTTCAACTTGTCCGTTGAAGTTTCACTTCTAATATGTGTCCCAGCACACATTTTTTTTTGTCTTAACAATAGAATTTAGAATTGAATAGAATTTGTAAACATCTATATATTAATACGTGAAGCAAAAACTTGAGTATGAAATTTCGCACACTAATCTAATATATAAAATTCTCGTGTCACAGTTTTCGTTGCCGTACTCCTCCGAAACGGCTTGACCGATTTTGATGAAATTTTTTGTGCTTATCCGGTATCTATGAGAATCGGCCAACATCTATTTTTCATCCCCCTAAATGTTAGGGGTAGTCCATTCCTATTTTTTTTATTTATTTTTTAGACAAAATTTTTAATTTCTATTTTTTTATGATACAACATACAAAAATACATACAACCCTAGATTTTCAACCCTCTACGATCAACCACTATTTTTTACCGGGCAGGAAGACGTCTGCCGGGACAGCTAGTAGTTTATATAGAGATGAAGCGGCGAATGTTATACTTTTTTTATAAAAAAATATTACACACACAACATGTATTTGACACACACACGCATATATACTCTTTTGTTTATTGTTCACGTCAATTAACAGTGTAGCCATGGCGAAATCTGTGATTAAAGAAGTATTTTACATTAATTATTATGGTGTAATTTCGACCACAGGTGACCACATTCTTAATTACTTCCAATAGATTTTCGTTTATAGCTATTTTCTTTACTTTTCAATCAACTATTTGTTTATTGTTTTATTTATTTATATGCGAAAACTTGCAAAGACATTATCAACTGAACATGATCTACTAACGTCGTATCGATAATGAGTTAATCATAAATTGAGATCACCTATTTCCGCATAGGTAGAATTGATTAAATCTTAACCCGCCAGCAGTATCGGTGCGCCGGTTATGCACTACGGTGCACTTTCTTGATTAATTCCCCACGTGCGGCTCTCTTCCCCACTTTTAATCTAGCAAATGCCAACGGGGAATTGTCGGGCTAATCTGCCCGTGATTTATACATGTCAGCTTGGTTTTTGCAATTTGTACACAAAAGGCTTTCATGTAACTTTAACTAATATAAACATTTAAAGCTAACTTCGTTTTTTTAAATTCGTCAAGTCCTTGTGGATGTTATAATAACTTCAGCTTTGAGCTTTTGTTACGGGGATGAACATAGGATAGTTTTATACCGGAAACTCGCATATCTTTTTTAAGCGAAGTACTTTTTGATTTAGTAAAGGGCAGATCTAACATTTCATTTGAAATCTTATTGAAGAAGTATATACTGATCCCTAAATAATAACAAAAAAAATACATGTATAATATTTACTATACATACATACATACATAACTTCACGCCAGGTCCCTTGCGGGGTAGGCACGTACAACAGAGCGCCATTTAGGCTTATTCTTACACAGCTCACTTGCTTCTTTGACATTTATTATTATCTATTATTATTATTATCTATTTACTATATTTTTCAAATTTCCTATTAATTTTAGCGTTTTACTTGGCACCAACTTAAAAATGTTCCGGAATTTTTTTAATGCTTTTGTTTTTTTTATTGTTTTCTTTCTACTTTTTAACCGACTTCGAAAAAAGGAGGAGGTTCTCAATTCATCGGGATCTTTTTTTTGCTTTTTTTATGTATGTTCACCGATTACTCTGTGATTTATGAACCGATTTACGTGATTCTTTTTTGTTCGATGCGGAATAGCTTCTAATTGGTCCTCTAAAATTTGTACATAGTTTGGCCCAGTAGTTTTCATTTTATGAACATTTTTTATAAAAAAAAAATCCTTTTCGTTCCATATGTACACCGATTACTCTGAGATTTATAATTCGATTTACGTGATTCTTTTTTTGTTCGAAAATTTAACCTAGTAGTTTTAATTTTACGAACATTTTTTTGTTCTCGTTTCTTGGGACCTATATTTTTTAAGAAACACGGCACCATTCGTAGGTCCACCCATACATAGCTAGACACTAAAAAGTAACAAATAAAAAATAAAAACTTCGTTTAAAAAAACCGACTTCAAAAACTAAAAACTAAAATGTATAAAATAACTTATTTCTAAAGCTATTATTATTAATATATATTATTTAAAACATCTTGAAGTCGGTGCAAAGTAAAACATAATAAAAATTACAATATTCCGCAAATTACTAAGCACCGACTTACTTCTTTTGTTTACTTGGTGTTTAAAATCGGTAATTAAGAAAACATTATATTGTTATTGTATTTGTTTTATGGCAGTCATTAGGCAGGTGTGTCGAAGGGGGGGCAGTCAGTTATACTTATACCTGTGTTATACGTGTTTGCACAGTTCTAATAAACTCTATAGTAATACCAACGGCATTTTAATTCGAGTCCTTTGGCTCGTAACAATATAATAGAAGTCCCGAGCCCACCAGTGGGAAGTTTACAGATTGTTATTGTTATAATCACTAGTGTTCGCTCGTGGTTGAAATTCGACCATAATATTTTGTTGTCAAAGACTATACTTCTATAATCACAGATTGCGCCAAGGCTACACTTTTGATTTGACTTTAACAATTAACAAAAGAGTATATATGCGCGTGTGTCAAATGCATGGTTGTGTGTAATTTTTTATTTATTTAATGTATATTTATGCATAATTAAAAAAAATGCATTCGTCGTTTGTTCTCTATGTCAACCATAAGTGTGGAAAAGTTGATACCCCTCCGTGCGCGCAATTTTCGTAATAAGGGCTACAAAGTTTTTGTTTCACGTATTAATAATATAATGATGATATAATCATAACATGTTGGTAATAAAAGAGTAAACAGTTCATAAAACGGTATATCACGAGTGACTCTTTAAAAGGCCATTCGGCTTGAAAAGAGGAACCATAAATGTATTTCAAGTGTCGAGTAATGGAGCGTCGCGGCTGGAGTGGAGGGCTCGTCGCGACGCCAGCCTGAGGGCCCCTTCATCGAGAGCCTCTTGCTTTGCCGGCTACTAATTAACACCTAACTGCTCTCCTTTTCTCACTAATTATTTAAAATTGCTCCTTCAAAGTCGTAACAACAATAGTTTTTACATCTCGTTAAGGTGCGATTTCATGATTTTATAATAATCTTTTCACAACAGCACTTTTCGTCCCTAGGCAACGATTCTCCCTTACGGCAATAAATGTAGATTTTATTTAGGTTTATGGCTTGAAAGCTAGGCCTTTAAGCCAGATCTTAGTTTACAATATAGTTTCTTCATTTTCTTAAGCCTATGTGTAGCACAGCTGAACTGTAGGTAATCAACGAAGCCATTCAACGGAGTTCTTGTGAGAACTCAAAAGGCCACATTTGACTATACAGTTCACATTTCTCACAAAACACATAATTACTACTCAAAAACTGTCAATACCTATCCTACAACTATTGTTCATTTTAGAGTAATTTTACACATTTTTAGAAAATAAAACTGCAAAGCATATCTCCTTCCAGTTCCCGCCAAAAACTCCAATAAATGTAGAAAACTATGCGAACTCATGCGACTCTCGTCTCAATTTTTATTACAGCCACTGTTCAATCACGGCCTGAATTGTAATTAACTAATACCAAAAAATTTGTAACATCATGTTATACATATAAATTACTAGCTGTCCCGGCAGACGACGTCCTGCCCGGTAGAAAAAAAAATTAGGGGTGGACTACCCCTAACATTTAGGGGGATGAAAAATAGATGTTGGCCGATTCTCATAGATACCGGATAAGCAAAAAAATTTCATCAAAATCGGTCAAGCCGTTTCGGAGGAGTATGGCAACGAAAACTGTGACACGAGAATTTTATATATTAGATTTTTCGCTAAATTATTATTTTACATATTTACTATCGTCACTCAGTTAAATATTAAAATTTTACTATTACAGTTACAAAAATATACTGGCTGGTAGAATACCACCGATAAAAAATTTACTTCAAAATGACGTTCATCATTTTAGATATGGATTTTACGTTTTTTTAAGGTTTTCAAAATGTACGTTAAACTTCAAGTAAAATTTTTGTGGCGCTTCATTTTGTCACTTGTCAGTTGAAGATTTTCCACTTGTCCGTTGAAGATTCACTTCTGCTATGTGTCCCAGCACACATTTCGACTTTTTTCATTTTTTTGCGTCGATATTAACGACACATTTCGGCATCTTTTAAAATGTATTATTTAGCACAACAAGATATAAAAATACTCACAGTCACTGTTAAATAATAACACACCACGCTGACTTCTTACTAATAAGCTGTATAACGCAGCCGCATACAGTGTATTATTATCTCACGTACGTTTCACATATACTAAGAAACGTTGAATTCGGAATTCCCATTCGAAAGATATCACGAGTTTTGTATCTGTGTCTCTTACGTGTCGTTTTTCCGTTGCATCCGGTTTGAAATCATTACGATTCTAAAGAAGTTTCACTTCGAAAAAGGATTACTGGCTTTTCCTTCTAGGAAGCCATTTTAGCGTAGTAGACAGATATATGTAATAACCTCACGTTATTTTGTGAAATAAAGAATAACCAGTGTCAACGTAAAGTTACAGTCATAATAAAGAATTTAAGAGAGTTAAGGAACGCAATTGTTATTATTAGTAATCCCACGGTATCATTTATCAGGTTAAAAAGTGTCATAAGTTTTAACCCGAGATATAGCTAGCTAGCTCTGTGTCATCTATACTTTTCAGCTAACACTCTAAGAGAAACACAAAAAAAACTTCGTTTAAAAAACCGACTTCAAAAACTAAAAAGTACAAAATAACTTATTTTTAAAGCTATTTTTAATTATAATATGTTTTTTTTAATCAATTACATTTACAAATCAATGGACAAAATGACACAGAAGAATTTACATACTATTGAATACAATGTAAGAAAACTTAACTTATTTGTATTGTATTCTACCCATAATCCCTCAAGACTATAAGTAGAATACTGAGCCCAGATCACCGTCTTCTACGGGTAAGGTGTCCAGAAGGCTGGCTACGTTTCCTCGCTGGATCGCCATACTGATCCGTTGGCCGAGGTAGGCACCAGCCCTCTGATCACCTGAAGAATCGATGAGTCGTTTTGATAAAAATACATGTTACATTAATATATACTTTATAGTTTTTGAAGTCGATTTTTTAAACGATTTTTTTTATTTGTTACTTTTTAGTGTCTAGCTATGGGGAGGCCTACGAAAGGTGCCACGCGCCTTAAAAAATATAGGACCCAAGAAAAGGGGACGGAAAAAAACATAAAATGAAAACTACTAAGCCAAACTATACAAAATTTTTAGAGGACCAAATGGCAACTATTCCGCATCGAACTAAAAAGGAATCACGTAAATCGGGTCATAAATCTCAGAGTAGTCGGTGTACAGCCGATCCGAATTAGTCCCCCTGATAAGTTTATCTTATTTAAAATTAATTGCACAAACTCGACCGCTTTACAGGTCTATTATATTATAGATAGAGAGATATGCGCAAAATAAGGGTCACCTGAGTAGTACAGTACAGGAAGCCGTCTGCCGCGAGACTCGCTTCGCACGATGTAGAGCACCATATCAGCGGAGTGCACCATTGTCCGAGTCGCGGCGGCCACCAGCGCCGCTGGGGCTGCGCTGCCGGAAAGTGATATCGATTCAGCATCGCCTATTCGAACGTTTTTACAAATGCTTCTATGCCACCCGTAGCTATGATCAACAATAATGTTAGACGTGTTGCTAAGGGTGGTTGATTCAATGGCATTTATTTATCTATACATTTGTAGCCCTTTAGATTAAATTCTAACATGTAATAATGTTACGAGTTACGCAGGACTCATATTAGGATGCCGTTGAAACTACAATATTTTTTTTTAGAACTATAAAAACACATAAAACACAGGTAAAAATATAACCGGACACAACCAATAAGAACTGCACGATTCAATAATACGCGCAAAATCCACTATGTATCAATTGAAAATTTTAAATACGAAGTAAACAAAAGAACTCCGAATGCGGGAGGGGCAATAAACCAGGTGCGCGTTTCTTTGTCGGTATGTAACATTAATTTAAAACCTAAATTAAAAAATGTTGTAATTTAGAAGACGTTAATGAGGGGCTTTACGCGTGTTATTGAATCGTGCATTACGTTTGGATTTGTTGTGTTCAGTTATATTTGTACATGTCTTATACGTGTTTGTATAGTTCTAATAAATTCTATAGTAATTCTAACGGAATTTTAATTCGAGTCCTGCAACTCGTAACAGAACGTTAGTCTTGTAGTGAGTATAAACTAGATTTACAGTTTGCATATGATACGCCATCTTCACGCTACAAATTCGGGAATAATCCAATAGAAAATGGCACGGGCTGTCGGTTTTATCAGTGCATCATATTTGGCTCCGGGCAGTAGAACAATTTCCACGTTTATTACCCAGTGATTTAGGCTAACTTGTCAGCTTCAACGTTATATCGGCTTATACGGGAGCTTATTTTAATGGAATTTTCACATCATGCGAGGCGATTTTATACAACATAGTGGTTAACTGGTTATAGATCACTCTTTTATGCAGTAAGTCACATTGTCATTTTAACCTCTGTCAGTAGCTAAACGACATAATAATTGCCACGAGGACGAAGTAGCGGGCATCAGTTAGTGTGGTATAAGAATCTTTTACGTCATATTTCAAAGGTCAGAGAGGTGTACATTAATACGAGAAGTGAAAGCAAATAACCAAAGCGCATAGCCTTAATAGGGGGTGACCTATTAACTTAAATGCGAGACATTAAGCCCTGAGTTACACGTGAGGCGCTCACCCTTGCGTTAAGTTCTATATCGAGAGGCGTTTTACTGTAACCTTTAGAAGTGCATTTTACAAAAGAATCGATTAAGGTGTAAAAATAATCGAAGCAACCTTTGAGATGAAGGCACTCTAGGATGATACTTTACAACTATTTGATAGTTGCCTTCAACTCTAAGATGGCTCTATTAATATCTATAATCAACTTCCTTGTAAAATGTTACACACTAGCTGATGCCCGTGACTTCGTCCGCGTGGTGGGGTTTATTAAATATCCCACGAGAACTCTTTAATTTTTCAGGACCAAAGTATCCTATATCCTATATGGTGGTAGCTTATATCCCAGGGATATAAGCTACCACCATACAAACTTTTATTTAAATCGGTCCAGTCGTTTCGGAGATTAGCCCGTACAAACAGACAAACAAAGAAACAAAAAATTAGAAAAAAAAAACTAAATTATTTATATTTTACTTCTTACATCCCACTGACTCGGTTTTTACCATTGTTTTTCATTGTACAAAAGTTCGACCTCTACAGTTTTAACTTATATATAAAATTCTCGTGTCACATTGTTCGTTCCCATACTCCTCCGAAACGGCTTGACCGATTCTCATGAAATTTTGTGTGCATATTGGGTATGTCTAAGAATCGGACAACATATATTTTTCATCCTCCTAAATTTTAAGGGTAGTCCAACCCTACATATATTTATTTATTTTAGTTAAAGATAAAAAAAAATTAGATACAGCATTAAAAAATACATACAACCTTAAATTTTCAACCCTCTACGATTAACCCCTATTTTTTATTTGTTAAATTTCGATTGAAGCTTTTCCGGGCAGGACGACGTCTGCCGGGACAGCTAGTTGAATGTATAGATTTAAAAACTGTTTTACAGTGACAAAGATTGCATTTGCAAACTGGTTTAAAGTTACATAGTTGCCTTGAACTGTAAGATCGTTGTATAATCAACGTTAATCAGTTCTTTTGGAAAATTGCATTTTGAAGTTAGTGTTTAATCTCTCACCAGCTCGCCTTAGTACTATTAATGGTCTAAGCAGCTATCTTATAAAGAATGCACTTTGAAACTGTTTTAAAGTTGTTGCCTTGGAGTCAGAGGTTGTTGTATAATTAACTTGTATCGGCCCTACAGTAAAGGATGCACTTAAAACTTACATAAAAGCTTTACAGTACTAGAATTTTCTTCAGTATTTTCTTAAGTCTTAGTGACTGGTACACATAATTAAAACTATGTTTTAATGGATTTAAGCACGACAATTTATAAGATTTTTATTCCGACGTTTCGGGCGCTTTTTAGTAGCCGTGATCACAATACACAGTTGTGTATACAACACACACATACCACAACATGTTCCAAAGCGGTGGTAAATTAGATTAAACTTTCATGAAGTAAATAATGACAATTAACAAAAATTAAAATTAGCAATATGGGGGTAGGAGTAACAATAACTTTAACTTTACTTATTGATACATGACATCTTTGTCTACCGTGACCATGGCTACTGAAAAGGGGCCGAAACGTCGGAATGAAAATCAAATAAAATTCAGCGTTTGAAACCTTTGAAACGTAATTTAATTTAGAGTTTTTCAGCTTCGGCTTTTCAAGACGGCCCACTTGATGGAAAGCGGTTACCATCGCCTATGGACTGAGAGACTGGTCACTAACGCCGGAACACAACTCAAGGTTGTTATGGCGACATATCTTAGACCAGGGGTGGTAGCCATCCAATCTGGTAAATGCCCTACCACCTGGCTGTGGGTTGTTCTGTCGCCTCTTGCGACAGGCTGCCCGGCCGCAGGAATTTGTATTCTTTCTCCGTTCCTGCATATTTATTAATATTCTATAGGATACACTTCGGCGAATGTGCCACGGAATTGCATGGATTAATTCCTCCCTCACCATTTTACCACCATACAGGCAGACATAGGAGCTTACGCTACCGATGTATGGTGGAAATACCAAAAAAGCGAGCGAAACGCTATGCTGCCACTTTTATCATACGTGCCGCTGAAGAGTGGAACTCTTTACCATCGTCTGTTTTTCCTGAATAATACAATCTAAGTGTCTTCAAGTCTCGCGTGAACATGTATCTTCTAATTAAGCGTGTTCCACCTTAGACTGCATTTCCACCTGACATCAGGAGCAATGGCAGGCAAACGCGATAAAGTCAAGAGCAAGATAAAAAGAAATAACTGTACCATTTTATAGCGGCATATTTAGAAAATACCTCTCTTTAAAACTTAACGTAAGTTGTGGTATCGTAATGGCTAGCGCACGCGTCCCAGACTCAAAGAGCGCGGGTTCGATCCTGGCCGGAACGCATGCACCACTTAGGCACATCGAGATAACCGATGGGTCAAGCCTGCCAAGCCGCCTTAGACAAGCGTGGTGGGTATACTGTCCGTTCCCCTATAGTGGGAAGCCCGAGCCCAGCAGTGGGACATTTATAATGAATGAATGAAGATGAGACGCTCCTCGGATTGGGATGCAACGTGTGGATACATTGGCAGATTCCATCTTCCCCATCTTCTAGACATTGCCGTGACTGCCGAGGGCCTTGCTAGATATCAGGAAACCATGGAAGGTTGCGAATATATATCCATTGATAATGGATACCTAGTGGCTTTCGGGTTAAGACTCTGAGGTCGTGGGGATGCTGCGCTCAGCGCATCGCTTTATCGCAAGATCTTTCAGTACGATTGGAAGAAATCTCGCGTAACCAATATACTGTGGAGAATTTTGTTAACGGATGACGTGATCTGGATTTCATTTTGGAAGTGAAATTTGTTTAGAATGTTTAGAATAGAATTTAAAAAGAGATAAACACATAAATCTATATCTATAGGACTAAGCCTGCCAGAGAATGAGATACGACTTTTACATTTGAAACACAGATTAGGGAGTCTATAAGAGCGATGATTAAGTATAGGTCCAATTCGGACCGAAATTAAGCTGATAATAATATTTTTTAGACTAAAATTTTGAATATTGTACAATGTAAATAACGGTGGAAATATATTGTAAATGAAGCTTATATATTGAGATAATCTTTTTAGTACATACATACATACATATTGTCACGCCTGTTTCCCATTGGGGTAGGCAGAGACGATGGATCTCCACTTGTTAAGATCTTGACAAACACTTTTCGCTTCATCAACTTTCATTAATATTCTCATACATACACGCTTATTTAAACTACTATTTATCTGACCTTTCTTCAAAATATCTTCAATTTGATCATGGTGAGTACGTCTTGGTCTACCGGCACTGACTCTTCCAGTCACATTGCTATCATATACTTGTGTTGTTATTCTGCTATCATTCATTCTCTCTACATGGCCAAACCACCTTAACATTCCCTTTTCAACTCTTGTCACTACATCTTCTTTCAATTCACAACGCTCCCTTATCACACTGTTTCTTATCATATCACTTACATTAACCTTACATATACTTCTCAAAGCTCTCATTTCAACTGCATTTATCCTACTTTCATGCTTCTTCTGCCCCACCCAACTCTCACTGCCGTACATTAGCGTTGGTACTAATACCCCCTGATAGACAGCCAGACGTGCCTTTACAGACACTTTCTGGCTGTTCAAAAAAGAGTTCAGCGCTCCATGCACCTTATTACCTGCCATTACTCTCCTTTCAATATCACTTTCATGCTTTCCGTCTCTGGTAAACATGCACCCTAGTTAGCTTATATATACCCTTTTTAGTATAACACGTTTATTATAGTTTAAACCTAGTAACTAGTAGTTTTAGCAACTGCTACGAAAATTTTCTGCGGCTTACAAAGACAACCGAGCAGATGACAAAAGGATATGACGATTTTAAAACTAACATCGCTTGAGCACATTTTCCGCATAAGTGATTATTGGCAAATTCTTGACGTAGTTGGAATAAAACGCGGTTGATTTAGCCGCTGACCTATCACGACGAAGATAATTGTAATAGTCAAAAACACACTTTTATATAACTGCAAGTGGTAAAGACAGGCGGAGCTGGCGAGCGGCCAATAGCCCAATTGCACGGACCAATACTGCCACTGACGTCAGCAACCGTTATGGTGCATGAAAACAACTTTAAGCTGTAAAAGGGGACAAATTAGGACGGGGTGGGCGAAACTTGAAATACATACATACATACATAACTTCACGCCAGGTCCCTTGCGGGGTAGGCACGAACAACAGAGCGCCATTTAGGCTTATTCTTACACACCTCACTTGCTTCTTTGACATTCATAGTTCTTGTCATGCACGCTCGTCTGTTCTTAAGGCTCCTGACATCACCTTCTGCTAGTACACGATCAATTTGATCATGGAAGGTGTGTCGTGGTCTTCCGCGACTTCTGCATCCATCCACTTTTGCATTGTATATCTGTTTAGTCATTCTTTCATCATACATTCTTTCCACATGCCCGAACCACCGGAGCATTCCTTTCCTTACCTTCACCCCGACACTCTCTTTCAGACCAACTCTCTTTCTTACTTCGGTATTACGAACGCGGTCCGCGAGCGTCACTCCGCAGATTTTGCGCAGTGCTCGCATCTCGACCGCGTTTACTCTACTTTCGTGCTCTCTATTCCATACCCAACTCTCGCTTCCATACGTGAGCGTAGGTACCAGCACCGCGTTTTGTATGGAAGCTGGGCCTTCTGGCTGAGGTTCTTAACGCCTAGAAGTTTACCTCACGCTCCATTCACACTATTCCCCAAATTCACTTGAAAACAAAACTTGAAATAAAATCCAAAATATCAAAATTCAAAAGTTTTTATTCAAATAAGTTCCACTCGAGAACACTTTTTGAATGTCATACATATAGGTTGAAATGTAATTTTACTTCCTAGTCCATTTACACTGTGAAGAAGCGACAACAAACTCCCCAGCAACGTGTGTTTTTTTCTTTATATTTCTTATTTTATTTATACTTAATTACCATTTATACTAAGTTAACTTGATTTTTTTTATACTTTTAATTATATTTTTTATTGACTAATTAACTAATGTGAGATTAATTGTATAAGTATTTTGAATAATGTTACATATTTCTTTTTTTTTGATAATAGCATAAGGTAATAACATAATTATATTTATAATGGCCTGGCAACATTATAAACTGCCTGTATTGCACGTTCGAAAGGACAAACTGTCGTTCCAACAAAGAACACAAGATCTCCTTTAAATTATATATATGTGACAGTTTATGCAATAAATGATATTCTATTCTAAGTTCTTTCTTTATAAGTTTCATACAGAAGTATGTTACAAAATGACTTTTGAAGAATGATGGATTTGTAGCAAACAGTGCATATTCAATAAGACAGAGACACAATAAAAGGATAAAAAAATATTATTATAGTTTTAAATATAAAGACATACTAATTTAATTTTCGATGTGACTATTTGTACGGGTACTGTACTGTACTAACTGTACGAATAAATCATATTTATTCGTACAGTTATTTAAGCATTATTTTTTTAATTAAGAATGAATTGGATGATTAGCTTGTTTTTTAATTAGATTAGGTTAGGTTCTTTTTAATGAAATGTTTTAAAGAATTAAATAAAAGAAAGATTATCATAAAACTGAAAACTTATTACATAACATCATATAAATTAACCTTATTATATATATCACAATATTGTAATTCCTCATTTGCAAACATACACTCATACACACACGCACAGACACACACACACACACACACACACACACACACACACACACACACACACACACACACACACACACACACACGCACACACACACACACGCACATACACACGCAAAGAAGTTAAAATTTATTTTAAAAAATAATTTAGAGATAAATTGTTAAGTTAGTCACACACGTATTTGGTGTTCGCGATACAGGCTAGTCCTAGTGCGGAACCTATGAAAACAATATTTCTATGTAATTTTTTGTCAATAAATTGATTTTATTTTTATTTATTTTTTAATTATTGAAAACATGAAAATAAAAATAAATAAATAAATTCTAAAATGAGGGTGGGGTATGGATACACGGCACATTTATTTATTATCAACAAATCGGAACATTTTTAATATAGGTTAGAAGGCTAAGCCTTAGCCTTCGTGGTTATTTTTTTTAATTTTTTTATTGCGGGAATTCAGCAGACAGGCAGATGGTCCACTTGTTGGAAAGCGGTTACCGTCGCCTATGGACATTTGCAACACCAAAGGTGCTACAAATGCGCTGCTGCTCTCTTAAGGACGATTGGAACCTGGTCACTAATACCGGAACACAACTCAAGGTTGTTATGGCGACATACTTTAGACCAGGGGTGGTAGCCATCCAGTCGAGCAAATGCCCTACCACCTGGCTGTGGGTTGTTTTGTCGCTTCTTACGACAGGCCGCCCGGCCGCAGGAAATTGTATTCTTTCTCCGTTCCTGCACGGATAAGATTTTTTTAATAACCACCCAAAAATATTTTTCCGACACATACACGATTAGTCCCTATGTGCACTGGCGCTGTACATTACGGAACAAGATCTGCTTATATGTTACTACAAAGTATACGCGAGTATTTGCGTACTGCTCTTGTATGGATTGGAAGAACTTCGTAAAATACTTATTTTCAATCTTTAATTAGGTTAGGTTTTTTTTTAGCCGAGCCTTTTTAAGAACATTTTCAGTACCCGTATTAATAATTATAAATTATTCGTACGGTACCCGTATTAATAGACTCAGCCTTTAATTTGTTGCTGCAACATATCTCCATATATTCCTTTCAAGTATGGCAAGATAAAAACGTTATTCTCGTACAAGTATAAGGGTTGGAGCGAGCTGCTATGTAACAAAGCAACATTTCACTCGGAATCTTATTGAAGAAGCGTATACCAGCCCCCAAGAAAGGGGACAATATCAATGGGAACTGCTTTTAGTGTTTTAGTTCTTAGGGCCACTTGCATAGCGATCGCCTTTAAATAAAATTAGTTAATCACATTAAACTGCCTAAACGCACTTCCTCACAACACCAGCATGTAAAAGATACACTCTACATTAATATAAGTTTAGTATTAAAATTAATATAATAAGTTATTCGTAAGGTACACCACAACATAATTATCACTAAATTAATGTCACACACAATAACAAAAACAACCAATAAGCGTGTATAAGCTCTAAAAACTTTCTTAGAAATTAAGTTGTAAAAACGGCCACGGAACTCGAGTCCGTAGAGTTGTTAAAAAAATGCAGCAGCCTCTCCTATTAGAGAATGATCTTCGCACCCTTCCAATGCTGTATGCAAGATGCCAAAGAAATCTTTTCTGTAATGTGGTCGTCATACTACTATCATAAAAATATAATAAAAACAAGGAACAAAGGTTAATTTGTTTGTGTATTATGTAACAAAGCCCATTAACATTCCGAAAATGGTTTGTCATTTCAAATATTTTCCTTATGACTGTATCCAATGTGGATGAAGTGGTGAAGGAAGTCGCAGGTAAGTAGTAATACATACATACAAACTGCCTAAGATTATAAAAAAATCTTGGTCTTTATTGAGTTATAGCTTGTGTTTGTTTAAACATCATTAATGTACGTACAAACCTCCTTTTATGTCACCTGAACTCTATCATTTGGTGACGGATTGTATTTTCTGCTTTCCATACTCCTCTATTCTAGTATACACTACAAACCAAAATGTCAGCCTTCACGCAAACCACCACATTTTTAAATAGCATATGTTATCAGTGAATAAATGGTTCTGACATTCGCCAGTCGCTACCGTGGCACGGCTCGTGCGTTTTATACCAAAGCTACTACTTGACGTGACTTTCGACCATGCCTCTTTACCTATTTTCACACTTTATAGTATAGATCTTCTATAATACGGACTAAGAATTATAAAGTGGTTAATAATTTTAGCCATAATTTTTCGGAACATATCAGGTCGACGAAATAGAAAAAAACAGCTTGCCTAAACTGGATCAACAAGGAAAAGTCTAGACTAGAATTGTGAAATTTGAAGGAGGTCTACAACCAAAGTGGAGAGTTAAGGATATAAAGAAGAATAATATCTTATTAGTTTCACATTATTTGTAAAATGTGTGTTGTTTTTTTAGAAAATAAATGGTTTTATTGATTTTTTAATACTGGTAGGGTTACTACGGCGTGTCCTAAGCACATCTTTTCTTCTAGGTCCGAGGATTGATGCTGCTTGACGTTGTGAGGGAATGTCATGAATATTTTTGTTTGCAGGGGTGCTGGCGGTGGTGGTATGTTCGGAGATGTCAACATCTCTGCTATTTTGGACTCGCTGAGTGTAAGCTATGATAAAAGAGTCCGGCCGAATTATGGAGGTATGTATTTATTCAAATAATTTACATCGCGTAATTTCCTTGCAAATTGTGACGCTTATTTAATTATTATTTTTGTTATTTTATTGCGTTTATTTAGATCTGAAATCCTCTTTACATTCTTTTTAACTCTGCCCTATGTAAATGTTACCTTATTATAAAACATTGTCTCTTGATTCTGTTCAGTGGCCGGGATTTATTTTGTGATACAATGACCTGTATGCAATGTGTGGTCTTAGCCTGACGGATTTTAGGTACTTGTTACGACTTTTTTTTGTCCATAAATACATCACAAACCTTTTGTAAATATAATTGTATAGAGACAACAAACAAAATGGTCGCTACGTAAAGGAGAAATCGATTGATCCCAAATGTTTGATGTATTTGTGTACAAAAATAGTTGTAATGTAAGTAGGTACCTTGATTATCTACAGGCCGAGATCGGACAACCTGTGTATTTAATAATGAAGATAATCTAAAATACAAAGTCAACGCGAGATATTTCTTGGCTTGATATATGAAATTGGGATAACAGGGATGGAAATAGATATATTTCTTATCCCGGAAAATGAGATAGTGTGCATGTGTGTGGATTCGGATATTAAGCTTCGCGTAAAATTTTATTAATACATTGTAAACTCTATATAACGACACAGAAAGGACAGTGAAGAACAGACGAGCGTGCATGACAAGAGCTATGAATGTCAAAGAAGCAAGTGAGGTGTGTAAGAATAAGCCTGTATGGCGCTCTGTTATTCGTGCCTACCCCGCAAGGGACCTGGCGTGAAGTTATGTATGTATGTATGTATGTAGAAGGGACAGTGCATTTTATGGCGTTATAGAGACCTGTCATTAAATGAAGAGAAATCTGTTATTTTGGTCTGACGTCTTTTGCTGCAGCAGTATTTTTTTTTTACTTATTTTATTATATAATATCTTGCGATGTCGAGGCATCTTGTTTATAACGGAAGTACTTAGAAATTTCGCAAATGTGGGATTTCTTACAAGTTTTGGTATGCATGATGCCGACCGTCAAGTTTATTACGGACTATGATAATAAAGCGATAAAAGAACAAACACAGCTGCGCAGCATTTACAAATTTTGGCAACTTAAAAGGTGCTTTTTATTACTTAATTGTTGTCGTCATTGAAAGTGAGTATATCATTGTATGAAAGACAAGCTAAACCAATCAAAGCCAATTGATTTCGACGCTTAGGGGAGTTTGTAGTTAAATCGAGTGACGTTAGATGGAGTTTACGTTGTACATAAACTGTAAAGGTTTTATATATAAAAAATAACCATATGTATAATTACGGTGTCTGCCAAACCAGACACAACGAAGCGTGGCCGGGATTAGTTTGAATTAGTAAGTTTAATTGTTCTTTAATTTAATAGGTATTTATGTTCTCTGGGTACTGCTCGAAATCACAATTCCATTGACAGTCAAATCTTATGAGGCACTTTTTATCATCTACCAAAAGACCGAAGGTCCTATAATTATCTTGCGTGAGATTATCAAGTTATTAAGACATAACTTAAACGAGATAAAAGTTGTATTAATTATTATATGAACAATTTTAAATTCGATGAAATATACGTAGTACGGTATTTTAGCATATAAGAAAATAATCTTAGATTGAATTGAAATGAAGTTTTCGCAACTAAAAGGTATATTTATATATATAATATACCTTACATTTATCACACCTTGCCTTATGAGATCACGGCTACTGTAAAGTAGCCGAAACGTCAAAATATAAATCAAATATAATATCTAACTCAAAACCGATACAACGTATTTAATTTGTTTGCGACATGCGTCATCTGCCTAATTTTTAAAATATATAATATACCAACCTTAGAGGACTTTTCAATGGCAATCATTTTTGCGTCGATACATGTTACTAAGGGAATTATCTGATAGTGAAGACAAGATATTCAATCAAACATAAATAAATAATATTAGAAAGCCAATCATAACAATTAGGTTAACCAATTCTACATAATTTGATTTCATCGAACGACGGTAACAACAAATTATCGGAGTAATTTATGTGACCTTCAATACCAGCAATATATCTAGGTTTTCAAACATTAAGGACAAGATCAAATCAAATAAAATAAATAAGTAATATTGGAAAACGATCATAGCGATTATGTTAACGAATTCAGCATAATTTCAATTTCGTAGGGAACAACAAATTATCGGGATGTAATATTAATGCGTTAGTTTTCCAAAGTCGTTACTAGATCGCGGTGTCTCTTTGGGGCATAAACAGCATCGCGCTAACCAAATTGTCTTTTTTTTTTTTTAACTATGGCTCCAACGCTTTCGGCATTGATTTTGCCAATTTCAAAGTTAGAAAGGACTGGTGCTATTTTCAATGCAATATTAGCCACTGAAATTTGGTCGGTGATTTATACGCGTTTTTGCGAATCTGAGGACATCACAAACATAAAGTTACTAACTACATTACACATATATATTATTAAGCATTAAAAATTTACAAAGGACATTCACAAATTTGCTATGTTCGATCAATTGGATAGTTCAATCCAAATATTTTGATGTCATTCGTTTAATTTCGGTTCACTGGGATTATGGTATAATAAGGTGAATAGCTGGAGACTAGAACATTCTTACGGCACGGCACTCTTGATCCTGTTTCCTGTATAAAAATTAATGTTTTCGTTCGGACTCACTCTCCCGGACTACATACAGTAACTTAGTAGACATGGGCGTTATCAGCAGTTTTTGGCAACGCGTATCTATATCTAGCCGATATTTGGTTTCAATACCAGTATTGATAACCGTTGCCGAATATCAGTATCAAAGCAGGTTTTTAACTAATACGCCATGACGCCATATGCGCGCGCATGTTTCACGAAAAACCAATTCTATATGACATGAGTATCGCAACTTCGTAAAGTAATCACGACCTTATGTCTCTTGATGCAAAGTTTAACTTTACTATAATAACCTTTCATATATCAAACTATAATGAACGCTATTCGTCGAAATTCTAGCAACCATAAACCACCGTCACTGATAGAGTTTAATCTATCAAAGGTTATTACAGCTGAGCCATAGTTGTATAGAAATAAGGTTGTCTTTGGTTCATAACAATATTCGTGAAATGTTGCTAATCTCTCCTTAGTCTGTGCGTTGCTGGATAATTGGTGATTAAGTTGCTAGCCAACAATCGCGTCTTCCTTGTTTTGCAAGGTAGGAATCATTTAGAAAGAGAGAAGGCATAATTATTCTGGTTATTATCGTTCGATCGGTTACCAACGTAGCGAAAACGTAATCACTGAATCTAATCAGCTATTGTGATTATTCGTGTTATCGTCAGTTTTTTGTACCTAGATATTAGATAACTGATAGCCGTTACTAGCTGTATCGATACCCGATACGATACGTTAGAGGCATGTCAACCGTTTTCAGTTACGTTTTGCTATAGCGGACACATGCGTATACCTTCTAATTAGTATTGTCGTTTCTTAAAAAAAATAAGGTGACGATTACGTCACCTTATTGTTTTGACGTTGTATTAACAAGAGATTTTTTAAGGGCCTCTCCTCGAGTGCCCGTTACAGGGGCATTTTATTTGACTTTCATTACCTTCCCAACCTGTTATGTCTAAATTTTCTATTAATAAATATTCAACCAAATAAATAAATAATATTGGAAAACGATCATGTCAATCAGGCTAACAATTTTTACAAAATTTTATTTCGTGGAACGACGGGGTCAACCAATTATCGGGGTAAATTATCTAACCTTCATTAGCTTCCAGACTTATTATATGTGGATTTTGTAATATTACAGATAAGATAATCAACCAAATAACTAAATAATATTGGAAAATGATCGTATCAATTAGGTTAAGAAATTCAACATAATTTAATTTCGTGGAACGGCGTAGACAACCAGTTATCGTGTAACTTATCTGACTTTCATTAGTTTCCACGCTTGTTATAAGCGTGAAAATTCATTAATATCTGACTTTTATTTATATAGTTCATGTATGTTTCGGTTAGGCTAAAATTCATTTTCATTTGAAACGGCAATAAATATTTATCAATTCCAAATGATATTTCTTGAGGTTTTTTTAATAAAATACAATTAGTTTACTTAATGTATACACCGGGATACAATTTTATATGAAAACTAGCGACCCGCCCCGGCTTCTCACGGGTGCAATGCTGATACAAAATTAAATACACTACAGAAAAACTATGAACTTTGTATATAAAAACATAGCGGCCCGCTCCGACTTTGCACGGGCATCACTACATAGAAACCTCTAAAATTAGCAATGTTGCCTTAGTATTATACATATAAACCTTCCTCTTGAATCACTCTATCCATTGGAAAAAACCACATCAAAATTCGTTGGGTAGTTTTAAAGATTTAAGCGCACATAGGGACAGAAAAGGCGACTTTATTTTATACTATGTAGTGATGATAGTGATAAAAGAAGATAGATTTAATGGTTAGATAGGTTAAAAAGTTAAATATTAAAATGAAATGTATATTAAATATTACATATTTTATATATACGAAACAGAAAATACTTTTTAAATACTTATATATTTTTTTATAATAAAGTAATTAGATAACATAGTTTAGTTTTTTTTAGTTAATTACAGGGCTTACTTCGATTTATTATATTAAGTTTTAAATGTAGGGAGTTTAAATGAAGAGAGGATGGATGAAAATAGAATCACTTAATAAGTGTTTGACAGTATTGTGAATGGTAGAGTTGGTACCGGTAGACCACGACGTACACACCATGATCAAATAACAGAAGTGTTAAAACGAGGTCAGGTAAAAAGCATAATAAACGTGCATGTATGAAGAGGTTAATGAAAGTAGATGTTGTTTGTCAGGATCGTCGCAAGTGGAGATCTATAGTCTCTGCCTACCCCCATGGGAAAAAGGCGTGATAATATGTATGTATGAAAGTTTTAAACCATTGTAGTTGATTGTGCCGTTTCGGAATCGACAAAATTTTGATAAAGACAGATTGAAGAGAAACATTCTAAACAGTAAAAGTTTGGAATTTATTTTGTAATGACAGACAGTTGGTTCAGTTTTATTTATTAGTATATCTTATAAAGTATTGCAATTTTTCAAAACCCTAGTATTCTTAACTACGGTTTTGAAAAATTGCAAGAGAGAAAATAACGTCTATTTAGAGTTATTTAAAGGAATTAAGTGTACATAAGCAGGTTAGCAAAAGCCAAAGGTTAACTAATTCTAAACAGGCTGTAACTTAGCAAATGCTGGTTGATAACAAGCAACGTTGTTCCTCCGTTAGTGCTAACGTTAGCTAACGTCATCTTCACAGAAGAAAATGTAATTTATGAACGTTTAATATTATTTATTATTAGAACAGTATCAAACAAATAATAGACACAAGATATATTTTAAACAATTTAATAGAAGTACATAATATATTTGGAAACGATTACTGAAACGGGAAATTAATCATTTTGAAAAATAATTATATATAGCTAAGTTACGTACAAAAATAACTATGTAAAGGTCTCAATCAGTCTTATTAAAAGGCGCTTGTATCAAGTGCAAGTTATATATCGAGGGCTTCCTAATAAATGGGCGTACAGACAAAAGTGCAGTTTTACACAAGGGACAAAATTGTCAGTAAACAAAATTAGTTGATGCATAAGGCTGAAATTTGGAATACCCTCCTATTTAGGTACAACTTGAACACTGGCAAGACTTTCTAAGATGTAACATGCACAGTTTTTAGTAAACAACAAAAGGCATTCTTACGTATACGCCTATATGTTAAGAAGTCCGAGAGAGAGAGAGAGAGAGAGAGATAATATATATGTGTCGGAGAAGGCCTCGTTCTCACGACATCTTCTCTAGTTATTGCAGGTTTAGTGGGCGTCATCAGGATAAAATGCGAGCATAAAACACGAGGCCAACGGTTTATACACTTTTAATTTAGATTCGATCAACATTTTGACATAGTTTAGACCGAGCAGCGGGTTCAGGGCACCGCTCATACTTCCAACTTCAATACTTTCTTTAAGATTCTCATAGGTCCAACTCGACCTGTTGCCACCAACCAAATGTGCCACAAAAACTCCTCAGTCTACCGAAGTAGATACTACCAAAGTATAGAGGGCGTCTGACCCCGCTCCGAGCCATATGCTCTGCTCTGATTGGTCGTTTATTAAATCACAATATTCATAACTTTTATTAGGTTAGAACGATCTTTTAGTTATAGAAAAATTTAAGACATCACACCAAATTAAATTAACAATTTTAGAAGCAATTACAATGCAAACAATAATCCAACCAATTATAGCTTCCCTCCGACATATATAGAAATGTTATCAGACCTTTTTTGTAGAGCGTTCAATTCTCTATAAAGATTGGAACAGCGATTTATCAGTCAACCAGTCGTTTGAACGGTACAAAAATCAGAAGAAGCAAAAAAATAATTCCTGTGTTATTCTTATGGGAATTAAAAAAATGCGATGAGGACTATCTTAATATTAATATTATGGGCTCATCTTTTCACATATTTTTTTTTACACCCAAAAGAAACTTTTGAGCCTGTTTGAAAAAAATTTTTTTTTTTTTGATCATCCTAATATATATATATGTGTGTATATAAATTTAGTGACAATAATTATTGTTTTCCATTGTGACATTAAAATCCCTTATGTAATCAGTACTAAATACACCGACTATAAAATATGAAGTGCGGACTATTAATAAATTAAAACTAGGTTAAATTATATAGTAGATCACTGCCAGCGAGGAGCATGCTCAGAAGACTGGCTCTTATTTCGCCAAACAGATAAGCATTATATGATATGATATGATAAAAAATACCTATTTATACGTGTTTAATATAGAAGACAAAACATAATAAAAGCAACAAAGCTGAAGCGCATAGCAGGTATTGTAATCGATGTAATATTTCAGGACCGCCGGTGGATGTGGGAGTCACCATGTACGTCCTCTCCATCAGCTCCTTGTCTGAAGTGAAAATGGTATTTAATGCTGCAATCCTACTTCTATGTAGATGGTTATTGTTGTGCGGAAGAGAGAGTCGCTTAACGCTTATGTTAGCGCCCCTCGGTCGAACGTAACACACCGACCGTTCTTTTTACAGAGTAGTGGTCCGTTCGATCGAGGCTGCTCGGGGGTCATGTAAGCGTTCCTCTGGTTTGGTTTCCCTCGGGCACTCGTCGCGGGGGGTCACTCACGATTGGGCTTGATTGCAGGTCCGCCGGTGGAGGTGGGCGTCACCATGTATGTGCTCTCTATCGGCTCCATCTCGGAAGTGCTCATGGTACTCGCCCCTGCCCTGCCTGCCAGCTGTCGCGCTTGTCTCGGTCGCCCCGGCGCCTCGCGCCTCCGGCCCCCGCCCCGGCGACCGAGCAGCCCCAGACACGAGGCTGCGAGCATGCCGTCGATGCAGAGCTGACCACCCGGACGGCGACCGGCGATACACTAATCCCTCCCCTGAAATGTTTGCTTTAAACCATCGTTTCTCAACCTGGGGGTCGCGGTTGTTGTTAAAGAGGCTCGCAGTCTGTTGAAAAAATACAAAACAGTCAAGTCAGTCAAACATATAAATGTACTATCAAATAAATTCCGCAACGAAGGGGTCGTAAGATTTTTTATATAACTTTTTGGTTGTCTCGTGGGTCGCGACATAAAAATCGTTGAGAAACTATGCCTTAAAGTGTAGTATTGACCGGTCCCAATGGTGTGCCCCTCCGGGTGTGTCCCTTAAAGACATACTAAAATGTACTCCGCCATTACGCATCCCTGCAAACGAGATACAGTCGTAAATTTCCTTATACCGCTGCATTTTTTCTTAAATTATACCATAGAAGAATACAAAGGAATTACATCCGCCCCGTAAGAAACATAACCCGTAACACGCCCTCTAATAACAGATGGCGCAAGCAGGCCGTTCTTGACTTTGTACAGAATTTTAGGTAAAACTTTCAATTATCATTACTGAAAACGTATTTTTTAAATTTATGACTGACTAGCTTCTGCCCGCGGCTTCGTCCGCGTGGAATAACAAAAAAGAAGGTAAGCTAAAATAACCCGATTTTGAAACATTTTTCATTGGTACTCCGTTCCTATTGATCTTATCGCGATGATATATAGCTTATGGGTTATTTACCACTGAAAGAATTTCCTGAGATTAGCGCGTTCAAGCATACATTCAGGCTCTTCTGCTTTATATGTTAAGACTATAGTTGTTTCTAACATAGAGGTTATGTTAAATCATGTTCCTCTTTTATGAGCTAGAAAACAAATGAACCAAGGATAAATGCCTGTCTTTTGTTTTATGGGAGCAAATAAATTAATAAACAAACAAATTGAGAAAACATGGCAAAGGGCTCATAGAATTTGAAATATATAGCCATCTACGATTAATTCCGCGTCGAATCGTTGTGGTTTCATGCTGATCAGTGCAGTAGTTTTCGAGTTTACCTCGAACAAAGAAAACAAACTTTGCTTATATATATATAGATATATACTAGCCGTTCCCTCCCGCTTCGCCCGGCGAATGACAAACAAACAAACAAATTGAGAAAACATGGAAAAATATATAGCCTATAACCATCTACGATTAATTCTGCGTCGAATGGTTGTGGTTTCATGCTGATCGGTCCAGTAGTTTTCGAGTTTACATCGGACAAAAAATCAAACTTTGCTTATATATATATGTAGATATATATATTAGTTATGATAAAAATCTTTTTTTATTTATTTTCTTTTTAATTTCTTCCCATTTATTACTGACTAGCTATTAGTGTCCACTTCGCTGGGTTTCATTGCATCGCCCCGTACGCAGATGTGCGCAATTCTTGCGTTCAACGTTATTGCTGTTACATATAATGTTTGACAGGAGTTCCCCTGCCCAGCTCGCTGGGATTCATTTAAAAAAAATGGAATGAAAATATATTTGCATAATATGACATGATAAATAAAATTGATACAGATCTTAAATTATACACATATGAGTCCACATGTCAGTACCCGTAGGGTGTGCAAATATTACTTTGTCTTATAAAACATATACTAATTAAAATATTAGTTACGTTAACCACGGAAAATTAAATTAAATTAGAGTATTTTTGCATGTCAAAATATAATTAAATTAAATTCGAGATAAATATTATGTCTTGTTCCAATTAAAATAATAATGCATCGAGTAAAAACATTTCTTTAACCAATCGTGAAGACCGACTTTAAAAAATATTATTAATAATAATCAAATATAACCTATGTATTATATAGACATTTAAGAATGATATAGGTACCTTTCTACTGGTGAAATAAGGGATTACTTCCTATAGACGTTAAAAAATAGGTTTGTAAATTTCTGCTATATAATTAAGAACGCGCACTGTTGGAGTTCATTATGATTGCAGAGTATGTTACGAATTATGTTTTCTATTTGGCAATTATCACCCATAGTATTCTTCCATGGTTATACTGATTTCTTTTGAGTAGGTGTTTCTTGTGTAGGTTTCTTACTATTGTACTTAAAAGTCAAATTATCCAAACAAACAAATCGTCGCTAAACTTAATTCTTTTAACTTCACGTAGACCTTTTCTGTAAGTGTATTTTTGTATTAGAACGTACCTCACGGTTGACATAATACGAGTAAATTTTATATTTCTTGATGTTTTTCGATTGTTTTTGTAGTTTTGGAAATATAAGCTTCAGCTTTCAGCTGCAGACCCAACAAATATAGCAATCTAGGGGATTTTTTAAAATTCTTTAACTTCTCGTTTTATTTTTATATTATACCGTGTATTGTTTAAATTGATGAATTCGCGCTGAATCATAAGCTAACGTGTTATTGGGTGATTTTTTTGTAACTATGCGGGACACCTTAGACCCTTGATGTAAGTTCCAAAAGCCGGAAAAAGATCAGGGTATATGGCCCCTTAGTGGAAACCAAATCAAGGGAACTGCCAAAGTCACTTCAGGACGTGACTCTACGATATCGTCATAGTAACTAGAGATGGTACAAAAAGACAAGCAAATGTATTATTAAATGCTCTTTTGAATTGTCGTATCTTTTGTCATATTGATGTAATGTATAATCATATTTTCTTGAATTTAAATCAACAACAAAACATCAATTGACATTAACAAAAACTCGGCTATATATAGACCACATTCACTCAGAATACTAAAAAAAAACAGCTATTGATTAATTAAAAAATATAATTTTCATTTGATCAAAAGAGCTTTTGATGTTAAATTAAACTAAAAACAAATATCATTTACGATGTATAAAATAACATGTCCTTTGTGAAACCAGAACCAATTGCTGATAGTAAATTAATTTAATCTGAATCTGTAGGCGCTAATGATGTAATTGACACGCCAGGCTCTGAACTCAATAACTCATTCATTGAAATTACACAAAACAATATTAATATCATTTTACAGTAATACGTTAATAAAAAAAATATATTTTCCATTTATGTGTGGTAATGAATTTGCTTGAGAGTCCATAGAGAGACAGACGTCACAAAATGTTATTAATCCAACTAGAAATTGACAAGAAAACATTGTTATCACTTATAAGGAAACTTCGACTACTTTTGATCATTTTCTCAACACCTATCTTTCATTGTACTGAATACATTTCAAACATTGTACTGAGTATATAACAAATTCCAGTGTTGTTCAGTGTTTCGAAGCGAACACCCCAGTGTTCGCTTCGAAACCTGGGGCTTTGAAACGTGATCTTCAGTATCCCTTGTTTTGAGACCATAGTTACTCATGCCATCCTTCATGACGTTAAGCCACCTTTTTTGGGACTGCCCCTTCTAACAAGACTTGTTAGTTGTGTAGAATACATGTTTTGTGTTAATTCTCCTAAATGCATCATTTCAATTACATTACTCTTATTACGATGTTGTCATTAGTATCACCCGAGGGTCGATTGCAGTTGCTTCTTAAATCTGCAACTTCTACCACAGTGCACATAGTCTTGGACATCACTTCTTGTGACCCATTGGCACACCTCAACTCTGCAATGTCAAAGTTTATAATTACTAACATAAATAATAAATTGGCCCAATGTTTTTTCTTTCTCACTATCGCTGTCACAGATCATACAAAATCAGCATTTCGTGACGTCAGTGTTATCTTGGACTGTTAAGCTATATTAGACGGTTCATTTCTCAGTTTCAATTTGGATGAAGCAGTTCTATACAAGTTTATATTTGTCACTCACTATCAATTACTTTCATTAAGTGATCCGTGTAAATATAAACTTGAATAATTCTATTTCAATGCATACTTCGCTTTGCAATCAAATTGATTCAATTTGAAAGAACCGTCTAATATGAGTACACATTACATTTTATATAACTACTCATATACAAACCGTTGCTTAATCCGTCTAAATTATAAAGTATTTTCCAATGTGAAAAACGTCTCAGAGCCCCGCGACGTGCCAATTTTACCGATTATCATCACGAACATTGGCAGTCCTGTTCTGGTACGTGATTTAAAATGCAAAGCGATGATAGCTGCAAGACGTGGTAAAAATTACGAAGACAAGAATTTTCAATAAACAATTTTACAAAGCTGTATAATAGTTAGAAATAAATCTTAAGTTAATATATAAATTATATATGTGATTGAAAGTGATTTTACAAGCATGATAAATATTTCAGGATTTCACATTGGATTTCTACTTCAGACAGTTTTGGACAGATCCCAGACTGGCGTATAAAAAGAGGACTGGAGTTGAAACACTCTCTGTTGGATCAGAATTTATTAGAAACATATGGGTGCCTGACACGTTTTTTGTTAATGAGAAGCAGTCCTATTTCCACATCGCCACCACGAGCAACGAATTCATTCGCATCCACCATTCCGGATCTATCACACGGAGTATAAGGTACTTAAATACCTTTGCATTAATCACTTTAGAGGTTTTGTAAGTCGTAGTAACTCACAAGCTAATACAACCGCGTCTTAGTTCATTGACTTGGATACACAATGACCGACTAATCCTGGCGGGAAATCATATACCGCTTAGACAGTTTTTTTCTGACGTATGCTAGGTCTCTTTATTTACTATCCATTCTCATTTGCCTTCTGTGTGATTAATTTCTCTATCAATGTTAAAGTAAAGTTAACATCGTAAATGGGAAACCGTGCGTTGGTGATTCATCATCTTTACGGAATCCTTCGTCTTGTGTATGATACGCACTTGAGGGGTAATCTTTGTAATAGAAATATTAATTTCAGATTGACAATCACTGCTTCTTGTCCAATGGATCTACAATATTTTCCCATGGATCGTCAATTATGCAACATTGAAATCGAAAGTTGTGAGTAATTCAGCTGTACAATTATTATTTGGCTTACTCTAGTTACTAAGTTTACTAAAAACCCTACTTTGATAAAATATCCTCGTCTCTGCTTTTGAGCAAAAAAACTTAACGTTAAAATTATTTTCTACTATCTCAAATTACCTGAGCTGCAGATTCATGAAGCTTTCATATTTGGTAGTTCAAATTTAACTCAAATTTGGAAACGCTTCTTACGACTTTCAATCATACAAAGTACGTCCGACATGTTCGATGCCGCCGTTATTGTATACCTTCTCACCTTCAATAGCTCAGTAGTGTGACGAACTCATTACGTTTGGATTACTGGAAAACCCAGTGGGATGGGTGCTTATTTTATCGTTCCATATCTCTGCATGGTACAGTCGGCTACACCATGCGGGACATCCGATACAAGTGGAACGAGGGCCCGAATTCAGTGGGCGTCTCGAGTGAGGTGTCGCTGCCGCAGTTCAAGGTGCTGGGCCATCGTCAGCGTGCTATGGAGATCTCCCTCACCACAGGTATCGAGCACAGACGCAATTCACTTGAGCACATCGCGCTACACCTTAAACGAATCTAATATCGGCTTTCTCATTTACTGTTACAAATATTTATTTCAATAGTCACTCGCATGCAAACGCTTTGATCCGCACACCTCTACGACGACTTTCCGCTGCTCAATTGTCGTTGGAAAGTTAGTCTGCTTCGTAATTCACTATTTTTTGTTAATCTTGTATTATCATTTTAATGCATTTATCAATGTCTATATTATATGTTGAAATACATAATCTTCTCTCATTGCAGGAAACTATTCAAGATTGGCTTGCGAGATCCAGTTTGTCCGTTCCATGGGTTATTACCTAATTCAGATTTACATTCCATCTGGTTTGATTGTGATTATATCTTGGGTGTCGTTTTGGCTGAACCGCAACGCCACGCCGGCTCGAGTGTCGCTGGGAGTCACTACTGTGCTGACCATGACCACGCTCATGTCATCCACCAACGCTGCATTGCCAAAGATATCTTATGTCAAATCGATCGACGTGTATTTAGGAACCTGCTTCGTAATGGTCTTCGCTAGTCTACTAGGTGATTAAACAATGTATTTATCTCACTTCATATGTGTTACTCTATAAAGAATATAAACCTCATAAAGCCATTCAACAGTCACTATAAACAGTAATTTTAGGTCGTAAGATTTTAATGTTAAAAAATTACCTACGTTGTAGAGAATAGAGTATCAAAATTAATGTACAATATTGTTTTAGAATACGCTACTGTTGGATACATGGCAAAAAGGATACAAATGAGAAAACAAAGATATACAGCTGTTCATAAGATAGTCGTTGAGAAGAAAGTACAGGTAGATGGACCTCCTGGGACTTCGGAACCAGTTCCACCACCACGAACTAGCACATTAAACAGACCACTACCTCCAAGCCGATCTTCGGTATGTTTCCAATAATGAAAAATCTTTATTAAATTCATATTAATCATAACCCACCTGTAAGTCCTGAAAAATACGTTGGTACTTTAAGTGTGTTCGTTCTACCACCGCATCACTCAACGGCGCTTGGAGGTTCATCCATATTTTCTCGACACTTGGAAGCCGTCCACTGTGCGTTAGTTATACGCGTACAAAATGGAATCCCCTTCCGCAGTCTTCCTAGTAGGCTAGAACGTGCGGTGTTGAATAAGGGCGTAAACAGCTATTTGATGAGGTAGCCATTTAATCTCTTTGTGTTGCAGATATCTATGAGTAAGAATAACTGCTTACCATCACGAGTGCTAAATAACAATTTGCCTAGAAGACATTGAAAATATTGTTACGTTTTTGTGGGATGTGTATTAAAATGCCGTTGGAATTATCACAAACTTTATTAGACGAACACATACGCAATTCACAGTTCTTATCAGTATATCCAAATTCAACAAGTCCAAACCGTAGAGCAGAAAATCTTAATTACATATATTGCGCAAAGTCAGTCGTTATAAGATACTGGCTCCAAAAATACACTACGTAGTCAAAATACGACTAAACAAGTCCCCCAATGTCCGGCCTTATATATTTGTTTAAATAGCCCTAGCCTCCTAGCGACACGCCCACTTATCCTTTGAATTCTTAACTTGTAAAGTAATAGCTTCTAATAATATCCACCAAAATGTGAACAAAACAATAGATCACTCAAATTGAAAGGGGCAATAATACCTGTAAAGGATTAGTATAAGCTCGTAACAATATATTTATTTATGCCCTCTTCACATATATAATAATGATAACAGGCCATAAATATCCCACTGCTGGGTTTGAGCCTCACATTATAGGGGAACGGACAGCATACCCCCGCCACGCAAGTCCAAGGCGGCTTTGCAGGTTTGAAATAACGGTTATCTCGATGTGCAGGTTGCATCACGATGTTTTGCTTCACCGTTGTTAGCACGTGGTGATTGTAACAATACGAGTATGCACAATAGGTCAGAAAACTGCCCAAGTGGTGAATGCGTTCCGGCCAGGATCGAATCCGCACTCTATGAGTCTGGGACGCGTGCGTTAGCCATCACGACTTCAGATGCTTGGATATAAAGATGTCATGAAAGCTTTAAAAACATTTTATTATTGCTGAAAGCAGCACACATGCTGCCTATTATCTAATGGAAATTGGTTACCATTGTATACGGTTAATACACCAACGGTAAGTACATACATCATAGGTGATACAAGTGCGTGCCAGCCTCGAAGAGGGGTTCGCGCCTGGCCTCTGCTGTCGAAACACATCTCAAAGTTGTGGCAGCATTCTCTAGACCGGGACTGATTGCTGGCCAGGTGGAAATGAACATAACTTTTTAAATTGGGAATAGTAAAATTCCCAGGCATACATTACTTGTAAATGAATTAGAGGAAGCATTGAGTTATAAATGTACTCCATACTGGAGAAGCTATTCAAAACAAAGAAAACGAACTTGATGAAACAGGGTGACCTGCGCGGGGTGAGCTTCTCGTGGGAGACTCATGTATTTGCTTTAGCGTTAGATCACTTAGAGAGCAGAATTTGAATTTGCCTCAACATGGACGCATCGAGACGAGTTAATATGGATAAAAAATAGTTAAAATAACATGTTTTATCGAAAATACGTACAACAAACTTATTTATGAAAAGTCATCTCTTAACTTTTGAGTTTCGTGAGTGGTTTGAACAGTAACTTAGTACACGCGAAAGCATTTTTTTAATAGTTACTTTTCACTCAAACACGTAAAGTATGGACAACAGTCTGGCACATACTAAGCGAACTCTTGTTCATGCTGGCTATTTAGATGAGGACGCCTCCTATATTACGTAGTATAATAAACCTCATTACAAGGAAGTAGGTGTTTTTAAACTGTGTTACTTTTTGTTTGCAGGAAGTCCGTTACAAAACTCACGACCCGAAGGCGTACTCGAAAGCCGGTTCCCTTGATACTATATCTGGATCTCGGGGTGCTGCCGCCCCGCCAGCCCCTCAGCCTGATGAAGAGGCTGGTCTACAACCGCATACCATTCAGCCATCGAAGGTATTGGAATCCTATTTGGTATAATTGATGGCCATCAATGATCTATTAGTTAATGCCATAGCGAATTGACATTTGCAACTGCTATTGCTTTTGCTACCGCGACTTTGATGACTAATGAGTTTTATGGTGAAGCGTCATTACTATTTTTTTATCTTACTGCTTCATCTGGAATAATTTTATGGTTATAGGCTTAGGCCGTATATTGTTATTTTTGTCAATGACGATATGTATTGACAGATGACTGATGTAAATACATTAATGTTGCTATTCGTTGATGGCGTAATTTTAAACGCTTTAAATAAGACGAATTTGGCCACAGTCAATAACCATAACGTTGTCGCAGGTGAAACTCGATGCCTATACTAAATCGTGTCGACTCGAATATTAAAAGTATTAGATATTTGATAACAGGGACTAAAATATAATTTCTATTTGTATCTATGATAGAAGAAGAATATTAAAGAATGAAAATCGCTCCCTGAATATGTACCTCATAACACGTCCTCCAATCACAGATGGCGCCACCAGTTCATTCGTGTTGTTATAGAAAATCTCAACTAATATTCAATGACATTTAAGTATTTACAAATGAAAAGAAGCTAAGTATTTCTATTGTGAATGACTTAAATTTAAAAGATAATTTTTAAATAATAAGACATACTTAAATTGAAATTTTCATTGAGATTTTCTACACCAATTGTGATTTAGACCCATGCGAGCTACTTCTTTTTGGGGGCGATTGGTAATCATTAGTATTCTTCTTGCACGCTACTATGTTCAATATTTAATGATTCTATACATACTTCTCTATTTATCTAAATTTTTAAATCCATCCATGCATTTTAGTTAATATGAACTGAAGATGGTTTAATATTAGATAGTCCAAAGGAAGTATTCTCATAAAGTTGCCGCATCGCCATGCTGTACATCAGGCCGTGTCCGCCTTTTAATCGCAGATAGCGTCAAGGACCTTCATGTAGATTTCTTTCAGAAAACTTTTAAAAGCATAATTTGACACTTTGTGTCACACTGTATATATATTTACAAGTCGACTCGAGTTAGTATTAAGATCGACAAAGTATAGTCTTAAGTTGAAGTGAAGGCTTATTGGCCTCTGTTGCAGGGCCTTAACAAGCTCCTCGGAACCACACCTTCGGACATCGACAAGTACTCCCGGATCGTGTTCCCCGTCTGCTTCGTCTGCTTTAACCTTATGTACTGGATCATTTATTTACACGTCTCGGATGTAGTCGCTGACGACTTAGTGTTACTTGGCGAGGAAAACTGAGCAGTCACTCTGTATATCGCATCGATCACAAGGACCTCGGCATTTATCTATTTTAGGGTGCTTATCGTCAACCAATCGACTCTTACTCGTAAACGATTTAGAATATATCATCGCAAGATAATGGAGCAGCTCTTTAAGAATACCAGCGATTATAATAACATAGATTTGCTTAAGTGGCACACCAAATACTTCACATACATGACGATTATATTATATGTACAATTATTAAGTACAAAGAAAGTGCTTTTTTTAGAAAACAGATTTTCATATTAACCATATGTTGATTGTACTATGTTTAGATATAAAAAAGTGACAGATATTTGAACTCATATTGCTTTTGGTAGACATCTTTTTCTTGTTTTAACTTTGTAGTGCTGCCATAGTTCACTTTCTATTCTTACACGCTCGATTTGTTAACGCTCGGAATTAGAGCCATATTTTTCAATATTATCAATAGCTGTTGACATGTAAGTGTGCTGAATTTTGATTAATACGCGTTTAATGACGACACGCAAAGAAATTAGCCACATGTGCCCTTAGAAAGAATATATAACTTTAAAATAAACAAATCGAAAATAATGGTTCAAGCATAGAAATATATAGAGGTAAGGATTTCAGCAACACTTGGAGGTAGTTTAAATAAATTTCTTTGTAACAGAATAACACCAATCAAGGTCATCACCAGTGTAGTATATATAGATACGGGTTACAAATAGCCTTTCGAAATCATTTGTCTATCCAGTCCTTTTCATGCTTAATCAATTTGACATTTTAAGTGTTTTTGTAAATCGCTTCCTCTTCTCTATCAAGGGAAGAAAGTGGATTTCATTTTTCTTTATTTGTTAACTAACTTTAAGTTTTTATTGCATATAATTTTATTGATTTTAAAATATTAGACCGCCTTAGAGTCTTTTCGGCTAATAGCGTTAACACATTATTATAGCATCTACTGGTGCACTGAAACAAGGAATAAGCGGTTTAACATTAATTACTATACCTATTTATATTATCTATACACTATATTAGAGAGATCGTCATTCCCGTAATTTAAATAATGACCACAGCTTGTCAAAAAATAACAGGGTCAAAGAATAATATATTATAGACATTTGTCAGCTGGTACTGAACACTAGTGGTACATTATCTGATACTGAGTGCAGCATTTAAACAGATTTTAAGCATATTTTGATTCCAATATAATATATCTTTGATGCTGTAATGTAAAAAATTAACGGCTGTAATTTTTTCAGAATGTCAATATGTACAAATTGATTTTTCTAAGAAGACCTTTTTGGTACAACACATATACGGACACTTTAATGATCCTTATATCTTAGTCAACTCAAGGAATTTCTGAAATAACATACATAATACAACTTAAATTTTATTCAAAAATGTATCCCGTTGGAAAAAGCTGGTCTTTCTTTTTGCTAAGAATATCAACAATCATTTCACCCTGCTCTTATTGATGTAATAGAACAATTGTGAATTGAAATTGTCACAAAATATGAACTACATTGTATTTAATATGAATGTTTCATGACTGTAGATTATCACCAAAATCAATTATACCAATAAAAAGTTTATCACTAGTCTTCTAGGTACGTTGCCCACTGATTGCGATCTATAGACTTATAATAACTTTGTATTTTCTATCATTCAATTTTTATTTGTATTGATTAGTTAAATTATTATTTTTTATTCAGCTGTAAAATTCCATCAAATAAATTCATCAATGAATCATAGTGATGTCAAATTCCTTATCATAGTGGAGGCGGAATGAATAGACAATTGTTTGAAAACTGCCTTTAGTCGACCATAGTCCCTAATATAATTAGTGCCTCTCTCGCAGTGATACTAAGTCATGATCCGTGAGTGAGTCAATAGTTCTTTCCGGATAAAAAGATACTAAACAAATGAATAAGTATTAATTCAACTAACGACTTGAAACTATTTGAGCGGTCACGGGTCGTAAGAGATTAACGTAATGTAAATAATTATACATATAATAATATATTTATACGACTAGGGTGTACACACACAATTGACCTAGTTTTATAAACAAATGTAATTCAGTTCATATTAACAAATATACACCGATACACTTCAATATTATATCTAGTGCACAGAACACTTTTCTACGTAGTATAATTCTTATCAGATATATCAGCAGCTGTATTTGCAAGTATTCAAAAAGCGTTTGTGTTAAAACTTACCGCTTGTACAGAACTTACTTTGAAAGCGGTGTTAGTGGAAATAATATAATCCGATGCAGTTTATTAAATACACCGGGGAATAGTTACTATTTATGCATTGCATTACTGAGTGCAATCTTTGTACTAAGTAAATGCAATAATAACTAATTGTAATATAAAAAAGCTGGGAAGCAAGCTCATTCAAATAAAAACAATAAAATATACTAATAATGATGTGTTGGAAGTATGATCATTTATCTTTATTAATTTAAGTTTTTAATCGTGGCGTTATATTATACTACACTACTATTAATACTTTTTACGTTATTATCGCTTATAATGGATGAAAGTCTTACGATGGAGAAATGTAGCTCAGTATTAATACCATACTTAATTGCTATGCGATGCTAAATTGTTATAAAAAAAATGAAATAATTGATGTGTGAAAACGATGTCTAAAGATTTTAAGATTTATAATGTGCATCGTAGAACAAGGAGAATCAAACAACCATAAACTGGAGGACATTAAATGAATAGAAAATTTTCGAATTCATTAGTTTCTGAATTTGCTCAACGTTATTCAAATAAAATATTTATAATAAGGAATTGCAAATAGATGAATCGTCTAGGAATTGTAATAAATAGATAGTATTATCGTTATAGTTTTAAGGTGTTATTTTTCTTAATCATATTATATATTATTTATAATGTCAAGGATGGCGATGTAGAAGACCGCTCAGCTGCGTATCGAGATTTAAAAGAGAGCGTGGCCAAATTGAAGAAGTACTTTCGTGGCTTTCAGCATGTGATCTTTCCAAAAAATCTGAGAAAATGCTGTTGCTAATTATGAACATGATGTTTATATAATATTTTCTTAAGTTCTCGCGACTTGTATACATAATGAAAAAACTACGGTTTAACGGTTTTAAGCGCGGTAATTTATTTGACTTTTGTCCGACGTTTCGACCACTTTTCAGTGGCCGTGATAACGGAGGACAAAGATGTCAAGTGTCAACGAGTATTGTTAAAGTTCAAACAAAAATAAAATGAAATACCGCGCTTAAAACCGGTAAAACGTAGTATTTTTAATATGATATTTACACTTACATATTAATCAACTTGTTTAGAAAAAGTAATAAATGTAATGAAAAATATATTTAAAATAACATCATTTAAAAATAACTCATGTCAAGATTTCTTTTTACGCAATAATGTATATTATTTTTACTTTATAGTACAAAAACAGCCAAAATTGACTAGTAATAGACTAAATGTAATAAAAATATTAGAAAAATTTCGAGACGACTACGGGTCAAATGTAAATTATGAAAATGAAATAATTATGTATAAGGTGTGAAATTTGCATTATATTGCACCTAGTAAGTAAGGTGTAGTGTAGTACAGCGTGAGGGGGCGCGAGCGGCGCGGACTCGAAATCTGTTTATACTTACAATAAAGTCACCCAGGCCGAAATAACACTAGTAGAAAAGTCAAATTGTATACTGGTTTATAATAGCTGACTCCTATTACTACCACTTGACTGGCTGCTGTCAATTTACTTGTCTTTATACTAACACTAGCTGACCCGTGCCCACTTCGCTGGGCATCAGATTTTTTTTATTAAAAATACTTATTATTAAACACAATCAAATATACCCTATGTCACTCAGGAATAATGTAGCTTTCCACTGGTGAAATAATTTTCAAATCGGTTTAGTATATCCAGAGATTACCCCTACAATGTCACAAACTTACAAACTTTACCTCTTTTTAATATTAGTATATATTAGTTCTGCAGACTGACAAGTGACGCATCAAATTGGCACAACAGGGTGTTCCATTAGTAAGCTCACAACGCCCAAAATGCTCCGGTAGCCGTTCCACAAGGCGACCATGGTTGTGAGTCCCTGGCTACGTTCCCTTAGGGACTCGCCACGACCACGTTCCCTACCGCGATTGTTCCAGGCCCACTTGCTTGCCGGCGTTACAATCGTAAACTCAAGTGGAACGGTTACTCGACCCACCTCTTGACACGGATCGTTGTGAGCGTTGTGTGATCGAAAATGATGACGTTTTCGCCACGACCACAACGACCGCGGTTGCCTTGTGCAACGGTTAACGCAGCATTTTGCTCGTTGTGGGCTACTAATGGAACGCGCTGCCTAATAGAAGGCAAGGCTTTGCCTACCATTTATGTGCAGTAGCTAGTTTAGTGGTTATAATATGTATGTTCAGGGTTATTATTATAGATTGTAGTAATAAAAAGTGATGAGGAGGGTGCGCACCGCCCGCGAACCTCGGACGCGAAACCAAATTCTAAATCACGTTTAAATACAACTTAGAATAATTAAACAAATTATATTGTGGTATAAAATCAATTTAGTGGATATAAAACAATTTATTACGATAGGTATCAGGTATAAAGAAATATCACGATTGCCAGACTAGAAAGGCTCGTTACTACAATTGAATATAAAACATTGTGTTGCACTTACATTAATAAGAATGTATGGTAATTCGGTGCATATTTCAGCATTAATAGGCAAGTGACATTTAGAAATCAGTAATCAATAGCTATGGCTAAAGTTAATTATCTAAACAAAAATAAAGTTATGGAGTTAAGGCTGTAGTGGTTTAAATAGTCAGTCACTTGCCAGGAGGATTATACTGTACTTCGTTAGCATCCTGAAGTTGTAAGACCTGCAAAAAGCACACGTTTTTTAAATAAATTGATTTTAATGTACGCACATAAAAATATTCACAGAATATGGGTTGAAATGTGTTACAATATTTTACTAAAGTATTAAAAATGTAAACGAGCAAAAGAAATTTTCTTGTAGGAAATATGACTTAATTAGTGCCAAATGTATGTACCTATACTCATTTAATGTTAGCATTATTATTATTCAAAAATGATGTAAAAGTTGTCTTTAATTATAAAAATAAAATACTCATTGAATGATTGTATATATTATTTTTTCATTGCTACCAATTTTCTTATTAAATACCGCAAAGCTGTTTAGTAAATTTTCAAATTCACAAGTTAATATGCACAGTAATAGTTTATGGCCTTACTTATAATCGTTTATTAAATTTTAAGAAATTGCTCAGCAATTGATTAATAAAATCTTACCCATAAACTCCTCTTAAGGATAAGAGGTGGTGGTAAAGTAACTCATAAATAACTATCAAAAATAACCAACATCGAGAGGTAGTTAAGTGACTGCTAAGAGGCAAGATGACAAGTTTTATTTAAAACATCCATTGATTTGGGGCTTAAGAGTCTCTTATTTAAGAGATGGCTAAACCTTTCTTAACGAGATTATTATAAGTAAGGCCCTTAATGCTACACCAGTGCGTAGAGAACTGGTTATAATGTGCACGGCAAACACAGAGTGACGACCAATAAGCATTGCTATCTAGCTCGAGGGGTAAAAAACCCGCTCTCTAGCATTACTGTGTAGCATTAAACTGGAATCTGATCTGTGATTAGTGAATCTCAAAATTAGTAATTACTTTGATACAAATAAAGCAAAATTAAAAGGTATTCTCTAATTCTTTTCTTACTATAAAATATTATTTAATAATATGACGAATTTATAGCTTGGTTGGTTGACACGTGAGAGTAGAACCATCCAAATTATGCAATTTTTGAATATTTTTTTTGTAAATATAGTATGCATATAATATATGAATTTAATTTAAATATAATTTAAAACAAAACTCAACAATAGCCTGATGTTGATCAGAGCAAGGTAGCTATCGCCCATAAAGAATTTAATGCAAATTGGAATTACTGACATAAGACGCGGATACCAGGACTCATGTCTTATGAGACACCAACAAGCTATAAAGGAGACTTAGAATTAAAAATCTGAAATTAACTATGTAGAAGTAGTTTTTTACTCTGTGTATAATGACGTAATATTTCATGACTTTCTAAATTATAAATTATGCAACAATTTTATTATGAAAGGATGTATTGATCAAGTGTACAAACTACACTTTATGCCCGAGTGGATTTTGTACATGTCATTGATGTCAAATTTTATTCACACGGTATTTACAGAATAGCACCAAATAAAGTACACTAGGGGAGCCGAAAAGGCTAAATAAAGATTTACTCGAGTGTCAGCGACTCTATGGGGACATATTGGATATTAAAAGATAGGAAGAATGAAACATTATATAATGTTTCCCCTTTCAGCAACGCTGATACGGAAATACTCGAGCGTGTCAGATTTTTATACAGATGGTTCATCTTGACGTCCCAGCCGTGCTAGCCATAAACCTCACGATTATTTTCAGGGCTACTTTCCATCTGATGCTTAATAAAAAAAATAGATTTTTTTAAAATAACCAAGTGTGATAAATAAAAGCACGAAAAATTATTTATATGTTTAGTAATATTATTTATTAATGAAAATAAAATATAATTATTAAAAATATCTCAATCAATCTCCATTTTCACTCAAGGCATTGTCATAGTACTGTAAATCTTCGTCGTCAATATCAACTAATAGTAACTAGAGATGGGTAACTATTTTAAAATCCATCTAATTAGCAGCTGATCACAAAAAGCCACGGCTATGTTGTAAAGCACTCGACAACTGGCTAATGATTTACGCAAAAACCGAAAACTAACAAGCTTTCTAATGGTTAGCTGGCTAATGGTTGTCGTATAAAACAAAAAATGGCAATTCGACTAGTTGGCGGTTTAGCTCATCAGCCGTCGACTACCAGTTGGCGAGTCATCCACCTAATAGCCATAAATCGATTTTTAACCAGCTAATGAGCAACGATTAGCAGAATGGTTAGTTTTTGGAATTTTAGATGGTTACCCACCGCTAATAGCAACTAATAATCAAGATCAAATAGAACCAACGCGGGGGTGGTGCAAGAGAGTTAGAGATAGGAAAAAAATCAAAGGGAGAGAGAGACGTGGAGTGAGGACTATACTCCAGGTGCTCATACAATAGACAAGTTTTTTTACTTCGATTTGCTGAAATTGGCAGATCATATTTTTTCCATTATCATTGCATTATTATCTTCAAAAAAAAAACAACCGCGCTCAAGATTGTCAAGGCTGTGTTTTTTTTTGCTACATTGTGACCCTTCTTAACTTATGTTCAAATCGTCAGATTAATAAAATGCACACTGTTCAACTAGTAATTAAACCACGTGATCTTAATCTGACGCACTTGAGTATTTCTCACAATAGTTTTTTTTTACTATTCTTATGGGATACCCTAGAGGCACGAACCTATATAAAAGGCTTATATATAGTGGAGGTCACTCTACAGGATGCAAAGATTTCTCTCTTATGTTCATCTGCCGCGCTCGAGTAAAATCCAAAGTTATTGGGCTATTAGGCCCTCTAGGCTCCCCTACTACAGACAACAAATATTACAATTAGTATAATTATGGAGATACTTTAAATTAAGTTAAAAGCTACTAGTAATAAAATGCAAATGTTTTTGTTATTATAATGATTAAGATAACCAGAAAATAATTTGTTTATAACTACATAAACAAGGGGTTTTTGGTATTTTAGTACAAACATCAGCCTATCTATAGCCCGCACTTTGTTTTTTCAATAGAACGAAATGTTAAATAATAATAGTTGGTATTAATACAAACAAATATTTTATAAACAATTGTTCGAAGACACACCTTAGATTGGCATAGATACATCAGGAATTGATTTACGCGTGGAGTTTTTATATCTTAGTATTAATTATTTTACCTTGCCACTGGAAGAAAATTGACATTATACTTGTATTAAGTTTATGTGAAATTTTTAAATAATGGTAAAGCGAATGAAAAGTCGCACACACAGTCTATATGTGGTGTGGTGTATATACAAGTTGTCTATATTTAGTATATACAAGTTTGAATGACTGCTGTTGTGAAAAAAAATCGGCGGACTGCAGATAGACCAAAATATACAAAACCTCTCCAAATCGGTTTATGTAGTAAAAATGTTATTAATTATATCTCGTTATATCGTTTAAGGTCTTTGTGACTAACATATAAATAAAAGTGATTTTTAACAAATTGTTAACTTTAACAAGCAGTTTTAAGTACAATGTTATGTTATTAAGAAATTTATGTAGTAGAAATATCTAGATTGTTTTGAAATAGTTTTTTGCATTTGATTGTTGTTTATATGAATTCTACAAATGTGCCGTTTGCAGTGCTTTACTTCTGAAATTGAAATGTTCTTCCGGGGGATATACCTTAGCAATAACAAATTCTAAAGGAAATCTATCGTTTGTTGTATCATAGTTTGAGACTGAGATTGACAGGAGCGGTGCGTGGCCTGAAGTTAAAAGGGGAGAATTAAATAGAGAAGTTACACGTTGTTAATGTTTATGCAAATAAAATAACTTCTAAGATACTTTAACTTATAATTTAGTTTTGTTTTATATAATATAATATCTTACTGACTTGAATTAGTTTAGATTTATTGTATTATATTTATTAAAAATTTAAAAAAAAAGGAAAATAGTAAGGTAAAATAATGGACAGCAGGATTGACAAGGTCTGATATGCAGATCATTAAAAAATATATAAATCATTTATATTTTTTTACTAATAGCAACACCCACAGATAAATCCATCCTACTTTTGGAATTATTTTTCTCCCCCATGCGACCTCTATATAACATTCTCACTAGTTAAGAAGCTATAGGGGGAGCTGGTATTACTTCGAAAATTAGCTAATGTTCTGACTATGACTGTTTGCGACTGATTTATCTCCATTTCAATCGCTTACAGCCGTAATGTTGGTCCAAAATTCGCCTTCTATCTACGTAACCAGACTTCCAAGACAAACCGTAGAAATACGTAATAAAAGATATATCAACTTTTACAGGTGGGAGAAGAGAAAAATAAATTGTGTGTGCAGTTAACACACAGTAGAAATGAAACTCCAAAGAAAATAAGAATTTTCGCATAAATGCGATGGTTCTCATTTATTACAGATAAAGACGAAAACAAAACGATAATCAACTACTGAAAGCAATTATGATTTAACAGTAAAAACGCAGTAATAATGTTGACTCCACAGAAATGCGTGACTATTTATTAAAATATGCGAATACTGATTGATGCACCGATTACTAAGTGGCTTGTGTCACGTTTTTCTCCTAGTTAATATTATTTATATTAAAATCTCTATATATCACTATAAAGAAGTCAAATATAAGCTTACTACGCATCGTTCCAATACAGACATCTTTATTCCAAGTATTCAGACCCTTATGCGTAATAATTCAATCTAAATTACAAATTTAAATATAATATTATAATTTAAATCATCAATACAAAGTTCATGATTCAAAGCATTGTTACGCACAATTTCTTTTAATCTACGTATAAAATAATATCTGCCTTTAGTATACAGATACGGCTACAATTCATTTGAAATCTTGCTCGTTTTATTTACATTGAACTTGAATACTAACTGGTAAAGAGAAATGTGTTTTATTTCGAATTAAAGAAGGTTGAATTTTATCTCTTTTTAGTGTGTGCTTTTTCGATTCATCCTGTTTCAAATCACAACGATTCTAAAGAAATTACACTTCCAAATTTCTTTCCCATTACTTGTCTTAGAGAGCAGTTGTGTTTTTAGAGATATTCACACTATTTCTTTAAAAATTCTCCATCACTCACGAATAAATACGTTTGAAGTTGTAGGGACGCAATATTTAGTAATTTAACCAATTTTTTTAATCACGGAAAATTATAACTCTATCTAATTTTTATACAGAATTTAAATATGAAATTCATCTTGTAGCTTACGTCATTCTAACATAGATGGCATTGATAAGGCAATTTATATTAAAAGAGAACATCCGTTTGTATTTAAAGTTACGATATTTGTTTCTTCCCCCACGTAATATATTAATTTTCTGTATTTTAAGGCCCTTTCTTCAGTCAAATATAATTATGCAGTTGGTAGAAAATTGATATCACTTGTAAGTATAGAGGTTAGGTGAAATTTAATCAAAAGGAAGGTAAATGAATGGATGGATGGTAGACCATAGAAGTAGAATACTAACAATTGCCTAATAAAACTTGTAACCCGCATTTCAACCACAGTTGGCGCCATAAGTCTGATATTATTTTCATAGATAATTTCAATCAAAACTATTAATCAATGTCTTATAATTTAAAAAAAAACATAAAACAGTCATGAGTTCAAAGTCGTTATAGCTACCAAGAGCTTCTTTGCAATTGCACGACATTTTGAAATTGAGAAGCAGTAATCAATTTATTTTTAAACAAGGACGGACTGCTGGCTTTATCTGTAATCGAAGCGCCTGTTGCGAGTTGCAATTTTTACTAGGTGATTCCAATACCTGAATACATTTCTTCCATGGTGAAATATGATAACAGCTACCGGTGGCGAGAAGCAGTTCACACGATTGTTCATGCATTTCGTAGCAACTCGCCAGTCTCGTGTGGCCCACAGCCTCTTTGCGCGTAGTCTTAGCCGTTCAATATTTACCGCCATCAATGACCACGCACCGATCCTGGGGGGATGCTGTTTCCTTTTTTCTAATTACTGTGTGTTGATGATGTGAAACCGTTGTGTTGATTTATTGATCAAAGTTTATGGATAGGTTGTAAAAAAAAACCAATACCTACTCCAATCTTCCTTGAGACGCAACAAACAATTTTTTATGGTATTGGTGTCGTTAATGACGTTGCTCAAACTGAATAACTTTAAAAAAGTAGATACATTTTACGAAATTTAGTTCTGTGATCCAATAAATTATATGATCTGTACCATTGTTTTATTTCAATATATTTAAACTATTAGCTTTATTTGTTTTTTTTGACTGCGTCTTCCTGGAACGTAACCTTGCGAAAACTCTTCTGGTTTCCTGGGTAAAAACTGTTCTATAATTCAGGGCTGGCTCTTTGCGCGAGGGCGTAAAGGGTGTATGGATTAAGATACCAAGGATCTATGGACCGTAAACCAATAGCATTCTACCTACATTTATCATGCGTAATCTGATAGTCTTGAAAAGTTTCTTACAGTTTACTTACTACCTTTAAAATCATCGGCACCATTTTAACTACAAAGCAAACTTGATGAATTGGAACCTGCGATGTTAAAGTCAAATTTATATCTTATTGCTACTAGAATTAATTTGATAATTCAACAAAAAGGTACGACTTTGAATTTTCTTTATTTATTATTTTAAACTTAACTAATTTTTGCAGCCCGGCTCTTTTTATAGTTAAAATGATGATGATGATTAGTAGATGATTATTAGCCCTGCTATGGTCTTTAGTGATATTTCATCACTAATATTATTTATTCTTTCCCTATGATTAAGTCTCATACTGGGCGCGTCCACTTTGGAGCGCAGAGTTTGTTTTTCCCGCTTTTTCTTCTCCACTTCAAGTAATCTTTAGCACAGATATCATCAAAATTTCAAACAAGCATTCCTTATTCATCATACTGCCTGTAATCTGTACTAAAATATGAAAGTTAAAGTAGTCTATGACAGCAACGTTTCTCGAAAATTATTGGGTCTACTTAATATATTAAATGCTATAAAGTAATGAAATCACAAAAAAAATTAGACGTTACCGAAATTGTAGACTGAAAATATATTTTCAGTGTACATAATTTTGAAAAGTATTGTTAGTCAGATCTTGATAAGAAAAACATTGTTTTACTGAAGTCATATTCGAAAAATCAATACTATAGACGGTGAGCCGTAAATCCACCTGATTTTCGGATTTACTCAAGCGCGTCAGATTAAAGTATGTTGGGTTAATTACTAGCTGAACAGAGTGCATTTCACTAATATGACGATTTGAACATAACGAAGGGAGCTGGAGGGTAAAAAACTTGTAAAAAAAGTCATCTTGAAATTCTCGAGTGCAGTTGAAAGTTTTTATTTTTATTTTGAAAGAAAAATAAATTAAGGATACGGATAAAATATAATCTGTAGATATTTGCAATCCCTAAAAAGTACCAAGAATCATCTGTCTGTATGTTCTTTATAGAATCGTAAACTATATATCTTTTGATGAAATTTTGTGTGTGCGTTTAAGTGGGTCCCGCGATGGTTTAGATTCACAATTATAACCGTTAGGTGGTGCTGAGATCTGGTTCTAGAATCTTCCTAATCACCTGGATCGATTTTGGTGATTTTGTTGTGTGTTTGAGTGGGTTCCTGGATGGTTTAGATCCGCTATTAGAACCGGTGGGTGGCGCTGAGATCGGATTCTAGATTCCTCCTAATCACCTAGACTGATTTTGGTGATTTTGTTTTTGTGTCATGGAACAAAGTGTTTTAGGAATTCAGAAAATAGGCGGTATGAAGTTCGCCGAGTCAGCTAGTCATTATAAATAAGAATATCTGTAAAATTTTCCGAGAGTTTTGAAAATAGGTAATTCGATCAAATGATGAAACGACAAAATAAAACACAAACACATTTAATATTATTTTAATGACCTATTTATCCTTTGAGTACATAATGATATTATTGGAAAAATAAATATTTTTCTTGTTTTGTTCGGTCACAGCTAGTGCCAGCTTTGTTGAATATTCTCCATTTGCGCCATTCGTGATGATAGTATTCGTATTTACAAAATTTGAGTTGCGTTTACATAATCAAGTTTCTATTCAAGCGAAATACACGGCTCATTTATGTTGTTCAATTTGTATGATCAATTGAAATAATCCATGTTAATGAATGCATGAATCATTCAATGTATAATTATAACGAAACAGAAGAATTCTTACCGATTGGAGAGTAAACACACCATTCACTCAGCACCATATACATACACACACACATGCACAAACATACACACTAGCACATATTTAGTAAGCACTTCCTTTGTTATTATATAAGTAAACATCGTAGACAATGCAATAGAGAACACTAGTAGCTCTAAATAGTTGTAGCCGCAGGCGATCGATCACCACGGCGGCCGTTCGCAAATGATCGGCAAGTGTTCTAGTCTAAGATCCCGCTATACAACGACCTTCACCGAGTATTTATTTGATGAAACCTATTTTATATTTAATTAAAGGTGTCAATAAATATATTGCATATACCCATATGCCTATAAAAATTCAGTCCAGTATATAATTAAAAATTTTAAAAAAATGTTTTTAACATTTCATCGGTTTGTTTATTAAACAAATTCTATACCAATCGAAAGTATGAAGCCCATAGAATATGCAATGTTAGGTTGCCTATTCTTTTCCGGTCACAACTCTCGGGTAGCCAGGTATAAATAGGTAAATCGGTACTAGCATTTTGCTCCGGTCTGATTATTTAATTAAAATTAAATGAAAATAAAGATTATTTCATTATGAACACGGTGGTAAAGGGTTGCCTGCGAAACATCAGTCCCGAATTCCGGGACTGATTTCGACTGAGTCCGGTTGTCGAATTTTGAAAAGTGAAATATTGCTGCGAGAGAATATGTGTGGCTGACAGGTCCCAACCAACCATATACCATGCGATAGAAGAGGACACAGCATAGCAGCTGTTTGAAGTCCGTCCATTTAAAGAAAGAGAGTGCGTATGCTGTTTGATCTTGAACATGAAAAGGATTATATCCCAACAACCCAAGGATATAACCCAAGAGTTGTAACCGGAAAAGAATAGGCAACCTAACATTTGCATATTCTATGGGCTACATACTTTCGATTGGTACAGAATTTGTTTAATAAACAAACCGGTGAATTGTTAAAAAAATAAAATAATTATTAATTAATCATATTATACTGGACTGAAATTTCTTAGGCAACCCATATGCAATATATTTATTGACACATTAAATTAAATATAAAATAGGTTTCATCAAATAAGCATCTCGGTGAAGGTCGTTGTATAGCGGGATCCTATACTATTTGTTGATACGCTCCTAGTAGGAGTGAGGGGTATATATCGTAACAGGCACACGGAACAGGTGTCTCTATGAAAAAACTTTGCCCTGTTATCTAAAGACCGAAACAACTGTTCCAACTGTTCTGACTGTTCCATTATGTTCCGTTCCACAGCAAACAGTCCGAAACGAAACAATTTGGAACAAACTCTTTTCTCTTTTCACATACAGTAATAACTGTATCTGTAACATACTGTAAATTCTGTACAATACTGTTTTTTTGTCCAAATAAATTTAAAAAAAAAAAAATAGAAAAAGATAGCATATACATGATCCTGTTTCAAAGCAAACAATTTGGGACAAGCTCTTTTCTCCTTTCACATACTGTAAACGAAAAAGATAGCAATAACATGCCTTAACCCTATTCTATTTTGGTAATAATTGTAAATACATTCGGATACACGCATAAATGATGGTGCATAATAATGAACGTACTGCTAGTCTGCTATATATCATTTAAATTATGACATTATCTATCATTAAGATAACATACTTTTAAAATTATTATTAACATGATATTACTTCTTAAACCTGTTGCAACACAACAGACTATTATTTTAGAACAGGCTGTTATTTTGGAGCAGGCTACTGGAACTGTTCTTTCACTGGAACAGGTGGAACAGGTCTCTTATTTTACCTGTTACAGACCACCCCTAGCTCCTAGTCGGGGCCCCCGTGCTTCCCTCCGCGCTCACCTCGCCTCACCTCACCTGGGCTCGTGAAATCGCTCCAGTGCGCTTATTATGATTAAATATGATATTTCGTTTAGCAGCTAAATGTATGCTGTATTATAAAATATTAATCGGTATTTTTACAAAATAAATATGCATTCCTGAACTGCAATTCAAACACACAACAGTATTTCATTTTTAATTGAAGACCTCCAAACTAGTTTTGGGGCTTAGTAGAAGCACAAAAAATAATGTAGTGTCTAATACCGCAAATTTGTATCTCTTTCATGTGGTAATTAAGATTGTTGCTTATTTTTGAAGCAAATAACTCAGTTTTTTAATTATTATTAATGTTACTAAGTACCGTTGTGGTTGGTTAGATTCTGGAAATTTCAATATGTAAACGCAACTAAGTTAATTTTAGTACATTTTTTAAAGAGTTATTTACAATCCAAATTACAATAGCGCTACAACGATGGTGTAGATATGCGTGCATACGACAGATCAAGTCTTACATCGCTCAAGCAATGATCTGGCCAGTATTTAAATATTCAACTACAAGCTTACGGTAGCTTCAAACTGTACATTCACTTACTCACTATGTTTATAACTAAGTGGCTGACATTGTATTATTGATAAACATTTTTTTCCCACAAAACATAAGGGGGGGGGGGGAGCAAGTAATAGGCGTAAATGCCGGGAGCCAAAACTAGCAAAAAATATATATAATAGTAGCTGAGTGTACATTATGTATGGTATATAAAATATCCGTGTAGTATAGGTTATATATTATGAGCGGATATCTGTGGTGTGGGGGCATTTGGGTATGTGTGTGTGCCTTACTACACTTTAAAATTTGAGATTTAGAAAAATAATTAGTTTGTATATAACGTTGCAATAGGGGAACGGACTTCAATTCAAATTAAATACTTTAATGAACTTCAATTAAACATATTCTGGGCGCAAATAGCGCCGAAGATAACAATTTAATGCGTCTATGTTCGACAATACTGTCAATCCGGGATATAACAAAGTTTCTAGGATGACATCAAACCTTAGTTTTCCCGGAGCAATTAGCGCTTTAAAACAATTAAATGCAATTTAACTTGTATCACTTGCTGTCAAATTAGACCCAAACTCGTGTCTCGAAATACAGTTTTCGAGGATACAATAACAGCCTTGATAACATCAACTGTAATACCTATCCAGATTTTGAATTTGTCAAAAAAGTTTGGAAATAGTTCAGCAAAATGCAAACGATTCCAAGCCTAACAATTTAGTAGCGTAAAGTCGAATCTCAAGCGAGCTATTTGACACATTCTAATCGTAATTAACATCTAAGATATGCCCTCGACTTCATACAAACTTGACTTGAAACTCCCGCGGGATTCTCAGGACACAAAATACAAATTTAAAAGAGAAAAACTGTGTAGGAATAAGCATATTTTGATGCACCCGAACAACTTCAAAATATAGCGCATATTTTAAGTCTAAGAATCAACTGCCGATTAGTGAAAATCGCATCGAAATCGGCTTAGTACTTTTAACATGAATCTCAAACAAATAGATAAGAAATCTAAAAAATGCATCGTGTTCTCCATCGTTTATATAGTCCATTCCAATTGTTTTCTTTTTCATAAATAGCTCCATAATACAAACACGGCATGTTTGGAATTTTATAATATTATAAAATAAATAATTATTAATTGTCAAAATGACTGTCTTATTATTAGTTTTTTGAGCAAAACCAAGTGTATTGAAATTCAAAATATTTTACCGTCTTTCAAGCGATAGCAATGAAATGATAAAGATGAATATAGACAAATTGATAATTTCTGAGCAGGTATTATGAAGGCCTAGTACGCATTTGAAAAACATAGGAGATTTCCAAAAAAAAACAATCTGCCTTAAAGCTGCTTAATGACAATTGAAAATGCGTATTAGGACTACAAATATGTTAGGAGCTTATATATCATTAGCTTATAGCTTACACCTATACACTTCTTAGACCATTACAATAAACCATCCATACATCATGAAGGCATTGCCTGCAGTAAACAAGTTGAAAAACGAATCGCAACAGACAAGTGGAAAAACGAATCGCAACGGACAAGTGAAAAACCAATGGCAACGGACAAGTGGAAAAACCAATGGCAACGGATAAACGGAAAAATGAATCGCAACGGACAAGTGGAAAAACGAATCGCAACGTACAAGGGGAAAAACTTAACTGATAAGTGACAAAATGAATCGCAACAAAATTTTAACTTGAAGTTTTACGGGCAGGTTTTTAAATTGAACAATTATATTAACAATCTACCCGTAAAACTTCAATTTAAAATTTTGTTTATAAAAAAAAATAAACAAAATCATTTAATTTTCATTTTTTATATTTTACTTTTAAAGATCCTTAGCTAACCCTTATACATTTGTCCGTCCAACTATCTGTCGGTGTATATCACTGTCAGTTCCATTAGTAGCTCACAATGCCCAAAATGCTTTTTAGCCGTACCACGAGGCGACCGCGGTCGTTGTGGTCGAGGCGAAAATGACACTAAGGATGTCATCATTTTCGATCACACAACGCTCACAACAACCTATGTCAAGCGGTGGGTCGAATAACCGTTACACTTGAGTTTACGATTGTAACGCCGGCAAGCAAGGAAAAAACGCGGTCTTGGACGGGGTCGTTCTGTGTCTCTAATGGAACAAAGCATTGGACTACGTCATTAGTGACGTTTTCACCACGACCAAAACAACCGCGGTCGCCTTGTGGAATGGCTCTCCGTTAGTCATTTTGGGCGTTGTGAGCTACTAATGGAATGCGCTGTCGGTTAATGTGCATGAAATTAAGTATATATATGCTTCTAGATATTAATTAAATGGCATTTAGTCAGATCTAGAAAAATCATTACGTACTTCAGAGTGGCGTGGAGTGCATATTGGGCTAGATTAAGCCGATTGTTTATGAGTCAGTTTGATAGATTATACCTGTATCTTCTGCCTTTTTCCGAGCTGATTTCTAATTAAAGAATAACAGACGTGTAACGCAAATGCAAAAAGTGTATGTGATTATCTGGCTTGAAGGACCTAAAAAGTGTAGTTTGTATACCTAAAATTTAAGTTTAAAAAGACGACGCTGTTTAATCCAATACGCATGGAAAGCCGCTGATTGAAAAAGATATTAATACAGTAAAAATGAAACAGTACACAATTAAATAGCGAAAAGCCTAAGCGCCAATGAACGAGTGGCGCTTTCGACCTTTTGCTCTTGGGCATAGTAGCTAGTGCTATTTCTTAAAGGAATTGAGTTGTATGTACTCCGCGCCACCAGTAGTTTATCACTGCGCCTAGGTGCCAGGCATCCCTTGCATCCTCGAGTAAAGACGGTCCTGTGCATATTAGTTGATAGACAATAGCTACATTGTTATAAGGTCTTAATTACAAGTTATAAAGTGAAGCTGTATATACCTACACCAAAACTCAACTGACTCCATATCACAGAGATTCGATTGATATATAAATATTGGTATATACAAATCACATGCGGTGGGGAATTGAAACGAAGAGTGATAAAAATACATTAACAACAAATCGTTACTACTGAATTTTAAATCTGCGTTACAAATACAGATGGCGTCAGTTTGTCAGTAATAGTGCCAGAAAACAGTAAATGTTTAAGATAAGTTTTACTGCAACATAAATTGCGACACAATGTCAGACATATTCGAGGTTTGCACTCCAATCTCGTCGCTGTCCATCACCATCTCGAGACAGAAAAACCCGCTCTTTTATTCCTCTCGGAGACGCAGATAGGTCCGCCGTCTGATGTGGCGTATCTTTCCTATCCAGGGTTTACCTTGGAGCACAATTTTAAGCTATGTGCGGGCGTATGTTTCTATGCCCGAGACGATATCTGCTATCGGCGTCTCCGCAATCTTGAAGACCCCAGATTCTCCGTAATATGGGTTATGATAGATACAGGTATAGAAAAAATCCTTTATGCCTGTGTCTACAGGTCACACAAAGGAGATCAGGAAACAACCAGGCTCACCGAATACCTTTGTGAGGCGGCCGATGCCGGACAACAGAAATACCTCAAATAATAGCTCAATTGGTGCTACTGGGTGACTTTAATGCCCACCATCAAGATTGGCTTTACCCACACCAGTTCACTGATCATGCTGGGAGGGAGACGCACAAGCTAGCATTAGCGTTAAATCTCACCCAGCTGGTCCAAGGAGCGACAAGGGTACCAGACGTAGCTGATCAAACGGCCAACTGCTTAGACCTCTTGCTGACAACTGATCCAGACCGTTATTCTGTGTCGATATCATCGCCTTTGGGCAGTTCTGACCATTGTCTGGTAAAAGCTGTATCTATGCACCCCCCGCCTGATCTCAGCTCTTGTGGCAACCGGCGAGTATGGCGGTACAATGCAGCTAATTGGGATGGGATGCGTACATTTTTTGCGTCCTATCCTTGGAAGCCTCTTTGCTTCTCTTCGGAAGATCCTTCAGCTTGTGCGGACGTGATAACTGACGTAGTACGCCAAGGCATGGAGTATTTTATTCCATTCTCCGATGTTACGTCAAGCAAGGCACAACCGTGGTTTGGTGCTGATTGCAGACGCGCTGAGGCAATCAAGCATGAAGCGTATATTGCTTGGGTAGATGCCCGTAATCGCAAAGCTGAAGACCTAACTGTTAAGAAGAAAGCATTTAATAAGGCTGCCAAGTCATGCAAAAGGACGTTACAGAAAGCACGATTTGACCATATTAGCCGTACTAGGGCTAAACTTGCTTCTTACCCTGCAGGCAGCAAAGCATTTTGGTCCTTGGCAAAGTCAGTCGAGTCTAACTTCTGTCGCCCCTCACTTCCTCCACTGCAGCGGCCTGATGGTTCGCTGGCCCATACTGCTGTAGATAAGGCGAACTTGTTTGCTTCACTCTTCGCGGAGTCTTCGCATCTAGATGCTATGGGCTCACTTCCTCCAAACCTGCCGCAATGCATGTTGCAAATGCCGGAAATACGCATTCGTCAGACCGAGGTACGCAAAACGCTCCGCAATCTAGATGCGAATAAAGCCAGCGGACCTGATGGAATACCAGCCAGAGTTCTAAAATCCTGTGCACCAGAAATCTCCCATGTACTGACTCGCCTATTTCGCCTCTCGATGAAGACTGGAAAGGTTCCAGTGTCCTGGAAGCAGGCAAATGTACAGCCGGTACCCAAAAAGGGCAGTCGTGCCGACCCTGCCAATTACAGACCCATTTCGGTTATGTCGATACTCTGTAAGAGTATGGAACGTATCCTAAATGCTAGGCTACTGACTCACCTAGAATCAAATGATCTCCTCAGTGATCGGCAATACGGTTTTCGTCAAAACCGATCGACTGGGGATATTCTAGCGTACGTCACACATATTTGTAGCGAGGCTATCGAGAGATATGGTGAAGCGCTCGTGGTCTCTCTCGACATCTCAAAAGCATTTGATAGGGTCTGGCATGACAGTCTCATTGCCAAACTTCCAGCATATGGCCTGCCTGCTGGTTTGTGTGCCTGGATATCGGATTTCCTGAGGGAAAGGTCAATTCAAGTGGTCGTTGATGGTTGTTCCTCCGATCGCTAGATGATTAACGCCGGTGTCCCTCAGGGGTCTGTGCTCTCTGCAACGCTTTTTGTGCTGCATATAAATGATCTGCTCCTTAAGCCCGGTATTCGTGGGTATGCAGATGACAGCACAGTTGTAGAGAGGTATGTGTCTCATCCACGGGCAGGCAAAGCCGAAATCCAATCTTTGCAGACGGACATGGTTGAAATATTGAATCTGACCCTGAAAGCAGTATCCGATTGGGGCGATGCTAATTTGGTCAAATTCAACACAGCAAAAACCCAGGCATGTCTGTTTACGGCGAAAAAAAGTCAGTTTGAGCTAAGTCCCACTTATCGAGGAGTGCTCATTCCGATAACCGACCCGATAACTTCAACTTCTTGGCATTTCTTTAACATCCACTCTCAATTTCGGTTCCTATATTGAAAATGTAGCTCAGCTGGCTGCCAAAAAGCTGAGTATACTTTCAAAGGTGAGACGGTGCTTCACTGCAGAGCAACTGCTCAATCTTTACTGTGCTCAAGTAAGATCTTGCATGGAGTACTGTTCTCACCTTTGGGACGGCTCTGCCAAATACCAGCTTGAAGCGCTAGAGTCGATTGAAAGAAGAGCCAAGAGGTTGATAGGTAGCGACCAGCTTGTTGATACAAGGCTTCAAAGCCTAGAGCATCGACGCCGGGTTGCTAGTTTATCGGTTTTTTACAAGATTCATTTCGGAGAGTGTGCGGCTGAACTGTTCGACCTGATTCCCCCTACACCATTCTATCTTCGGACTACAAGGCGCTCTGGTCTACGCCATCGTTTCACAGTGGAAATGCTGCCGGTGCGTACTAAACGTTTCGCCTCCACGTTCCTTGTGCGTACCGCAGAATTGTGGAATGCACTACCAGAGTCCGTGTTTCCCGAAAAATACAATCCGGGTATCTTCAAGTCTCGTGTAAACAGGTACTATCTAGGTAAGCGTGCTCCATCTTCGACCGCATCATCGTCCGGCATCGGGCGTGATCGTGGTCAAACGCGAACCTTATAATATAAAAAAAAAGACATTTATCTGACTAGTGTTTGTAAACCAAGTGTAATTTGAGTCCGAACTACTCACACACAAAATAGTTTTTAGTTTCTATCAAATTGAAAAAATGAAGTGTTCGGACAAACAGAAATACTAGGACTCAACGTGTTTAAGATGTAATCGATAATTCGACACTATCGAACTTGTGTAAACAGATGTTACACTGAGAGACACTAGCGCTTAGAACAGACACTCGGTGTATACACAAAGTGTGTCGTATAATGTCGTAATGTAACTGAGCTTCTTCATTACGTATGTTACTTTTATAATTCATAATCATTTTTTATCGTTATATAAATGAATCGTATAAAATCTTCAAACGTTTAGAATTTCATAATTAAAGAGGATATGCCCGCGACTTCGTCTTTGGCTTTAAATTAAATGCCGTAGTTGTCGTTTTAGCGAACAGAATGTCGGAATTAGCTAATGTTTATGCATAAGAATCACTTGAAATCGCTCCCGGAAGAATTGTCGCAGGATTCCCGGAATAAAAAGTAGCGCAGATTTTTGGTCTAAGTATTTGCTGTCGATCTGCGAAAACCGCATCGAAATCGGTTTAGTAGTTTTTACATAAAACCCGAAGTAAAAAACAAGAAATTAAAAAAAATGCATCGTGTTCACCGTCGTTTATATAGTCTACTGCAGCTGTTTTTTTTTAATAGTTTCAATGTACAGACACGGCATGTTTAGAGTTTTATAACATCATAAATATATCTAGCACAAATTAGAAATGTGTCTGATAGCCATTAAACCGAAATATTGAAATTCGGTGAAATTATCTCAATTTTTATTTTGGAAGATCGAGTAGAGGTAACAAGCTAGCAACCATTCCAAAGGAGGCACTTCCACAATACTGATATGAACGATACGAGTTTCAGTTACGTGAAACTTCAAGGAACTACAGTTTCATACTGTAAATCTAATTATCCTATTGGTAGGTGTCATATGTGTCGCTTGGAAGTTCTGTAATAAGTAGTACCTATTCATTAAGCCAACATTAGACTGTTCATTTATGTCTTTCGATTTCAACCAAAGTTATCCATATAAACACAAACCTGAATCATTCAATGTCATTGAATACCGATGTGTACATTCAGTTCTGTGCTATTTAAATTGATTCAATTTGGTTGACCCGTCTAATATCAACAACCACCATGCTCTACCAGCCCTAGTGTGAATGGCTGTCGCCAAATTCGACCCAAAAAATAAAGCCGTTAATGAAGTTATCTGTCAATGTGTGATGGCATTAACATATTACATCTCAAGTAACGCATTACACGTCTAGCAGGGACATCAAATTAAATAAACATTAATCAAAAAGAAAATGAATAAAACGTATATGCCTAGGTTCCGTTAGGGACTCACAATTACCGCGATTGTTCCCGTTCCAGTTGCTTGCGGAGTCACAATCATAAACTCAAGTGGAACGGTTATTTGACCCACCTGTTGACACGGATCGTTGTGTGATCAAATATAATGACAGCATTAGTGACGACGTTTTCGCTACGACCACAACGACCGTGGTCGCCTTGTGGAACGGCTAACGGAGCATTTTGGGTGTTGTGAGCTACTAATAGAACGATCCGTATACCAATTCGTAGTGGGGAAAGCCAACTGACATCTATCAAACGTGCATATTTGTTTTAAACCTGACTTAGAAAGAAGAAGAAAAAGTATTTATTTGATTTACATTTGCATTAGTTAGGTAGTTAGTTATGTTGCAAACAAACCCTTATCACCGTTTGAACCAATGTTTACTTGCTCGAAAATGTACTAGCTTAACCTACTTAATTAAAGAAAATGTAAATGAAGCTTTAAATATTGAATGCCTGACCTTTCTCCAAAACATGTTTATTATGGTCGTGCTACGTACGCTACGGTCTGTATTCATCGTAATCAGCTCTACCACCTACATGCGATACACATTTTTCGTCTCTGCGTGTTAAACAACCCTAATATTCCTTACTAACGCGTCTACACATCTTCTTTCAATCCACAATGTCTCATTTAACTTGCGTGTGCAATCGTCCTTAAAAGCGACTCACCATTGACCGCGACTCGCACAGAACCACGATCCTGCGAGCGGGTTTAAAAAAAGGAATAGCACATAATGGCCGCCAACCTAATTAAGAAAATTTTTAGTGTATCATAACGCTAAATATGTGGCTTTGAGTATTGTTAAATCGTGTTGTTACATGCCGACAAAGGTGAATGCACACCTGCCTGTCATAAAGCGCAGTTTATTACCTTTCCCCCACATTTGGACTTCTTTTGTTTACTTCGTGTTTAGAATTTGTAATTAAGAAAAAATTCTATTGTTATTTTACTTGTTTTATGGCTGTCATTAGGCAGGTGTGTCGAACTAACTCTTGTTGCTATTGTTTTGCGTCGAGGCATAATGTGTTTGTACAAAATAAAAGGAATGCCCGAAGGGAGGGGTGAGGCAGTCTAGCGAGAAACATGATCAAAGCAAGACGTATACATTCGATAAGCGATATAGTGAGTCACTATATACTATAATAACACGTTATTGAATCGTGAAGTTTGTACTGGTTGTAACCAGTTATATTTGTACCTGCTTTATACGTGTTTGTACAGTTCTAATAAATTCTATAGTAATTTCAACAGCATTTTAATTCGAGTCCTGCAGCTCGTAACAGTATAACACGCATTTGAAATACATAAAGTATAGAATATAGTAAGCGGTTGTTTTAATTCTAAACACCTCCACCACTACAAACTTTATACTTAACAAAAGAGACTTTTTTCAACTAAAAAGTAACATGCAGTCTCCAAGTTGCGACCCTGGTGATAACTCCTGTGGCCAGCTTCTAGCTACGACGCAGATAAGACACGTGCCGTTATTTAAAGTCTGTCTGTTACAGATGAATCACTGTGTAACAAGTTGTTTTACTAACCCTACACTAAGACGAATGTGTTTTTAAGTCTATCATAATGAGGTAATCAGTTTTCTTTCTCTCTTTTCTCTAGAATAGGGAGACATGCATAGAACCTAATCGGACCTATTCCCGTTAATTATTTTCAATCTACAGTCTGAGCAATCACAAATACATAATACGTTGTATTTGCCTGAATGAAGTATTTGAGTGATATAAAAAATAATACCTCGTTCATTTCAACAGTAATGTATTTAAGGCTTAGAGCAATACACCTGCGGGCGATATTGCTCATAATTTATAACAGGCGCTTATATTTTTCGAAATAATTATGCTATAAGGACTATCTGTGTACATATATAATATTGGGTCATCTTAGAATTCATTTAGAATCTTTGCTATCTAATGCTTTTTTGAAGATTTTAAGTCTTATTAGAATTAAGTCCATGCAGCCTCATCCAATGTATCACGTATCACGTCAACCTATTTAATGTCTGACTAACGCCAGATAATGGAGTTCCTGTGGCTAGTCAAAAAGCCATTATTTCACAAAATCGTTAAAAGCTTTTACAGACATGTTTGCTTAAAAATAACAAATTATTACAGCTCTTGCTAACTTTCAATAAGGATTATACATTTTCTCTTAAACAAAATTACACAGCAAAACACTATCTACCTAACTAGTTTCTGTCAAGAACTCTTATGATATGGCGTAGATTAATGTTAAAAATAACCAGCCTCGACTGATAACAATGATAACGATTGGGGTTCTCTTGAGCACATCATTGTCGGCAACCACGTTTTTAAGTCCCTGCACCTTCATAAGAATTTGTTCAATTCATGTGAAATTAAAGCCAAAAATTATTGACTTAGCACAATGACTTAACATGCACATGATTGAAACAACACACAATCAGGAGATTTGCCCTGGAGCGCCTATAATATAGTTAACTATTAACACTTTCTAGTTCACCCAGCTACAAAAAATACTCTATTAGATTGTTAAAAGAAATTTAACGTGTTATATTACATTATACACTAAGGGCCGGTTTCACAATCGCAGTATAGAGATTCCGATTAATTAACGCCGAGTCAAATGTCTTATTAATTATTCGTTTGCCTTACTATTGCTTGGAATTCGACATAAACTCCATATATACATTTAATGTCTATACTATCAACAGTAAGGCAATAGATTGCTAAAATATAGTAACCGGCTGTTAACAGATGATAATCTCTGTTCTACGTTTACGAAACAGGCAATACGTGCTCACTCGAGAAATATTTTTTATAACAGTCTATCAGTAATATAGTCTACTAAATTATAAATCTGAATTGTTTATTGCATGAATTTCAATTTAGTAAGTCTGTTTGATATCTTAATTGAATTGCTTTCAATTACTAATATTCATAACTTATGATATATATAACTATAAATGATTTATACAGAGTATGTCATAAAAATATAGTATCTATTTAACCAAATCAAATCAACTTACTTAATAGACAAAGACATATTTGTCATGATATAATATATATTATATCAAGACAAAGATGTCTATTCGTGAAGACATTAGGTCAATGGAAATTTCTAAGTGAAATTCTTAGGGTAGGGTCTCATATATTTTAAAGATGCGAATAAACACGATAGGTACATAAGTACTTAGTCAAATATCTTCATAGTGTATGAGGCCACACCTTTACCATTTCCCTATACCTACACCTGTAAGTTGCTAACATTATTGTTTATACAATAGCATGAAGTGATAGCTGTTACACATCTTAATAGCAACTTTGTTGCAATATTTAAGCGCAATGTTCAATGTTAAAATAATTACCAGCATATCTAAGTGAAAAATAAGAGATCTTATGTAGCAAAAATGTTAGCTAAAGAGTTTGAAAACATATTTTGCAAATAATAAATCTTGAGTAAGGATAGGAGAGATGAATTCTTACCGCCTCTATTAGTTGGATCTTGAAGAGCTAATGGAGAGGACCCAAGCGGGACGAGAAGTAGGAAAAATCGGCTAGTTGTCTTAAATTTCATATGAAAATTTATTTAAGTGTATTTATTCAAGCTATAGGTTTAAAGATTAAAATGTATACGGAAGTGACTGATTTTGATAGAAGTTAAATAATATTTATTTTATACATTTATCATGAAAATAGTATGTTATATGACATTGCGCTTAAGTTAAGTAACGATTATATTGTAATGATATATATTCTTAATTACCGTAAGGAGTATCATGAACCTCCCTTATCGCTGATGTTTATTCAATATAGATATCTTCAATTGGATACGCTGTTTCTATGAATTTTTGATAGAACCTTTGGAATGCTCTCCTGAAACGAGAAAAATATAGTACCAAGATGTTAATTGATTTGATGAATTTTGATATAATTTTCTTGTCTAAGCCACGTTGAAAGTGCCATTCAAGTATTATTATGTCCTACGAGTCCAATACAATAATTCCCTTAGAGTGTTATTGGGGCGACCGTGTTTTTGCAGTGCATCGTCTGTTTTCGCCGAAGTACACATGCCTTTGATACTTTATGGCGTAAAAAAAGCTTTGTTACTAAGTAGATTGCAGATTGCTAAACAGCAACCACATTCTGAAGGAAATAGCTGATATATTTGATTGTCCCCTGTTTTGGTCCTTCATTAAGAGGACGAAATCAGTGGTAGTCATTAATTACTAACAACAACGTAAGGAACAAAATCACTAATACCATTGTGTGTGTTTATCTGTGAATATGTATTGGACTGTGATGTCTTGAAATAAATAAATAATGACTATTATTAATATTGACGAAGAATAATTTGTGGTGGCTAATTTAACAGCGACGATTCAGTTTAATTCGTTGAATAAAAGCTCTATTTTATGGGTGCTATACAATTTCGATAAATTGACTAAGGCTGGTGTGCATAGATATTTAACCGGAGGTAAAATAAAATCATCGCTGTTTAGCGATTTTTTAACCGTCGGTTAAATGTCTATGCACACCAACATTAGGAGGTCGCTATAGTTAATCGTCGATTAGTCTGTACAAATATATAATTTATAAATTGGTGTCAAAATTTACCCGACTGCTTCTGCGACCGGCCTCGTCGACTCCTGGCCCCTAAAGACATGGCAAGCGAATCGTTGCAGCGTTGGATGCTTGGTAATAAAGCCTAGATACCGATGGTCTCGTGGGTGAAAAGCGCAGAATGACACGTTCTTCAATGAATAGAAGTAGTCGATGCAGGGCCCACTTCTGTTTCTCTGTTGTAATAAAAACACATAGTATAATCAGCTGATACTGATGTGGGGAAAGCAACAATGTAAATAATAGGTCATTCGAAGCGACTTCTCTCCCGTGAATTTTGGATCCATATATTGCGGAACCTATTCCAGCTTCTGGGATACAGAAGTATGGTAATATTCATCACACTTGGTGAACGTACACATATGCCAAATTATAAGAGTCGTTCACAAAATCATGAAACATTAAATAACATCTAAACATGATTTTATAATTATTGTTTTTACCCAATAGTCCTCGTTACCTCAAGGAAAGTTTCAAATTCCTCTATGTATCTAGTTCCCATAATTTGCGTATCCCATAATTTAATATACCAGCATACACGTCCTGTTTTTATAATAACTCTTTCACCGTCCAGGCTGTGCGTGTCTGAAATGAGTTACCTATTGCTATAAGACAAGACAAATCCTTATCGTGCTTTAAAAATCGGTAAATGTATAGCTTTCCGGTACACGAATTTTAAGTAGCGGGGTGGTGAAATGGGGAGGGGGAGAGGCATATTTATCTTTACTATAACCCCTGAGGTCCGGAGACCTTGTTTTTTTGTTTTAAATAAACATAACCTCATTTATTTTTGCTAATATTGCACTTCTATCATAAGTCCAAAGTTGAAAAATCTTATCAAAGTCCAAAAAAAGCCAGTAATCAACATTAAAAGAACCAAAAACCAATTTAATTGGATAAATGTGAAGAAAAGCACAATAGAGCCCATTCACATATATCACAAGAGTAACCATTCAAAATGGCGAACAAAAAAGACGATTTTTCAAGTAATCCTATTAATTTATATTTAACCAATATTAAAGAAAAAATGTTCTGCAATGTACTTAAAAATTTATATCATTAATACATTGATTTATTGTGATATTAAAAAAGCAAAGTGCTAATCGTCGTATATTGATAAATAAAACAAATGTTTCATATGAGACAAGGCTTCGTACTGTTTGTGTATATAAAATAAATAGTAAATGGTAACCAGTCGGTTTTGGTCTGCAAATAATCTAAACTAACCGTTACATACATGGCACAGCGGCCGAAGTATCATTTCTACATTAAAAACAGTTTTAGTTTTACAAAAAGTTCTGGTGGTTATATGTAATTCGTGAGTACATTCATAAACTCAAATCACGCTTTGTTATGATCAAAAGTGACATAATTTTACATTAAAAATAAGTGAGGTTTTTTTAATTTTTACCGGACCTTAGGAGTTGTAGTGGGGGTAAGTATACCTCCCCCCTACCCACTACGCCCACCCTCTACTTAAAATTTGTGTGTCGGATTGTTAAGTCGCAGCCTAAAAATCAGCTACAGAAACATTACTTTTCTATTATGTATAATAATTTCTAATGCTATTATATAAGTACATGTATGTTATATATTTATTTATTTTGTTTTTTTACTTATATGTGCTATGTTTATTTATCATTCATAATTATTTATTAACTGCACCACCATCAGTAGAAAAAAACCAACAATCCCTGACAAAGGTTGCCTGGAAGACATCGGAAGGAAGGAAGACAGCCGCCCGTTGTATTTTCTATCTTTTTATACTTCCATTTGTTTATGTTTTGGGGTACAGTAAGCAATTATCTATCTGCTAAGGTGGATATCCTGATCCAGGAAAGCTACTACTAGTAAAATAAGTTTAAGGAAATTTGGATAAAATAACTAATATATTGCAAAACCGAAAATTGACATAAATGTGAGTGACATGTATGTAAAAAACATATAGAAAGAACTACATACGAAGAAGGATCGTTAAAACACTATCTATCTATTTAAGGTCCTAAAATTAGCATAACAAATTAACCATTTAAGCGAGCAAAGCCTTTGAAAAAGCCGCGGACACAAGTGTTATTGATTGAAATCCTCATTCTCCTTCTATCAATATTGGGTTTTTCCGACAGTATTGAGTTATCCGATCCACACCGGAATGCCTTGCCTACGAGCTGTCGATAATAATTTGCTGCCTGGAGTGCTATTCACGTATAAACCCACTGCTAATCGCTGATATACTAATTGGCAAATTCGTCGATCACGTGAATTTCAATAGTTAATAATGCGCGGTGACGTTCACCCGTAAAAGCGATGCTTTTCGAGTGATGGGTGGCTTAAATGAGCTTATGACCCTTAGGGATATAAATGCCCATGGACGACGGTAGCCACTTACCACCATCAGGCAGACTGTTTGGCAATGTATCTACAAGTAAACAAAAAAAATCTCAACAGAAAATATGAAATTTAGCATACAACCACTTTTAAATCAAAGTGTAATGTAAACACCATTAAAACTGTAATTCATTTAACGATTGATTTAGTAAACAAGTTGATTTAGACTAATCGGTGTTGGAGTACATAATCAAACTGTAAGATGCGAACATAAAATGTATGATTGATTGGCTTCGATAATTTTTGAAAGTTAAACAAATTGGCGGAGTTTTCATAGCACGATCTATATTTGTTCTTTATCAAGGTCGTTGTTAACCACAGATGGAAGATTTTAAAAGAAATTTTAATAGCCACCGAAATTTGAACTGCTTATCCTAGAAAGAGCCAACTTATTCGCTGGTTTAGTGTTCAGGTACATAAAAGTAAAGAAGAAGTTATGTTACATACATGGTCTTTGGTATTTTACTAGTGGTCGCCCGTGGTCGAAATTCAACCAAAATAATTAATGTCAAAGACTATACTTCTAAATTTCGCCAAGGATACACTGTTAATTTGACTTGAACAATAAACAAAAGAGTATATATGCGTGTGTGTGACAAATACAGGGTAGTGTGTGTAATGTCTTTTTAATTGATTTAGGACCACTTGCATAAGGTTGCTTAAATTTATCTAAGGAACACAAAACGTTTTTAAAACCCTTAAATACAATTTGCATCTTGCTCAACGCAAAATTTGCCGCTAATTATGTTAAAAGAACTGTCAATAGGTTTTGTGTAAAATGTATTTAGGCAGTTTAATTTGACTTACTAATTTTATTTAAAGGCGATCGTAATGCAAGCGGTCCTTAATGTATTTTACACGCATATTTTTTTTACATTAGCATGATGCATTACTTCTCTATGTAAACTATGGTCCAAGAGCTGATGACTGATGATGAGGTTTCTCACCACTCACCAATCACAGCACGAGGAGCTCGGACCGCGGCAGCTGCCGGCATGCTTCGATTAGCTATCCTTGTCATACTTAAGGATGCGCGCAAGACTTTTGTATCGCACTTATTTACAAACTTTATTAACGTCTGGGAATTGTTTATAACCGGCAAAATTGTCTGGCGATTTGCAGGTATTATTGAAATCACTTAATAAATACGTGATGTAAATTTCAGATTGCCTAAAGAATATTTTTTGGGAATTAAAAAATAATAATTTTGGAGTCGTCTGGGAATACTTAATAACCGACAAAAACGTCTTGGACATACTTTTTTTAATTCTAGAAATAATAAATTAAAAGATAATAATAAAATCAAGTTGCCTAAAATATATTTTTTTGATTGTTTTTTTGCAAATGTTATATGCTGCGCAGTAGCGAAATAACCGCTAACTCGCTAAAATACTTCCAGGACTAGATTCGCCAATTGACGAAATTGTAATTTTTCGCAATTTCAGCTTGCCTAAAGAACCTTCTCCAAATTCGTCATCAGCTCTCCGTCTACTAAAGTGTGCGGAATTTCATAGTCCTCCGTCCGCAAAATTTTCATAAAAAGGGCACAAAGTTTTGGATTCACTTATTAATATATACGTACTCGTATATTTATGTATTGCAGCTAATTTTATACTTTTAATTTTGCTATAGTAGTAATTATAATAATAATATCCATAGGCGATGGTAATCACTTTCCATCACAGTTGGGCCGTTAGCCTGTCTGCTGTGTTTCAGCAATAAAAAACGTCCTAGGAATTCCACGGGATTTTTTTTTTGGAATTGTTTCAAGTCGATCGTTACATCGATTGATAGCAAATTTTATGTAATAAAATGCGTGATACTTTTTATACCAGGAATCTCGCGGAAATTTTCGCGGAGCGATTTGGGATGGGTCTGGTGCATAAAAATTGCCTTTTTCCGATATAGTTCTATCACTAAAACGATAGCTTAAATTCTATTTTAATGATATGGTACTTATGTCCCAGGAATTTCAAGTCAAACGTGAATAAAGTCGCGAGCATATCCAAGTCGCATTATAAAAATTAAGCTGAGTCTTTTAATACGGGTACTATACGAACAATTTATAATTATTAATACGGGTACTAAGCCCGGATAACCTCGTTCGTCCGGAGAGAAGATATTAAAAAAAAAACCTAACCTAACCTAATTAAAGATTTAAAATAAGTATTTTACGAAGTACCACCCTCATTTTAGAATTTATTTATTTATTTTTATTTTCATGTTTTCAATCATTCTTTAAAACATTTCATTAAAAAGAACCTAACCTAACCTAATTAAAAAACAAGCTAATCATCCAATTTATTCTTAATTTAATGCCCGTACAAATAAAAAATAAGCTAATCATCCAGTACCCGTACAAATAGTCACTCCGTAAAAATTAATACTGGTCCTTTGACGTAGGATGTTACAAATCATTTTGATGTAGGATGGTTCGTTCTTGGATTACTACATCTAGTTATAAATAGTTGCCATATTGTTTCAATCTTTTCTTTTCATAATATAATATTATAATCATGTTTTTGATGGCATCCGGCGTTGGTTGACTTTAATCACATATATTTATAAGTCGACTTACAAAATGTTTAAATAGTTACGTTATGATAGGCTGTCTCCAATTTTAACCGACTTCCAAAAGAAGGAGGTTCTCAACTTGGTCGGTTTTTTTATGTATACACACCGATTACTCTAAGATTTATGATCCGATTTACGTACCTAATTCTTTTTTAGTGCCATGAAGAATAGTTGCCATTTGGTCCCCTAAAAATTTGTCATAATTTGGCTAGATATTATAATTAAAAATAGCTTTAGAAATAAGTTATTTTATACTTTTTGGTTTTTGAAGTCGGTTTTTTAAGCGAAGTTTTTTTTATTTGTTATTTTTAATATCTAGCTATGGGTAAGCCTACGACAGGTGCCGCGCGCCTTAAAAATATAGGTCCCAAGAAACGGAAAAGAATCATAAAATGAAAACTACGGGGCCAAATTATGTCTAATTTTTAGGGAACCAAATGACAAATATTCCAAAAAAGAATAAAATCGTAAATCGGATCATAAACCTCAGAGTAATCGGTGTACATACATTAAAAAAAAGTACCGACCAAGTTGAGAACCTCCTCCTTTTAGAAGTCGGTTAAATATGATAAATAAATAATATATTAACTAAAGTATGCGACAGGTCGTAGGCATTATCCTGCAGCTTGTCATAGGAGATTACCATCCTTGGTCTTCAGGTCTAAGGTATATCGCCATAATAATCCAGAGTGTTTTCTGCCATTAGTGACCAGATTCCATACCCCGTTTGAGGTTTACAACACATTGATAACATCTTTGGTTTGCCGACATCCACTTTCCATCAGCTGCGTCATAAGCATGTCTGCTAAACTCCAACAACAAAAAGTAAATTGTGCCCATCGTACTCATTCCCACGTACTCACATCAGGTTTCGACCGATCGACCATACGCAGACCCTGGTCTGATACTTCCAGGATGCAGGGCTGCACAGAGGGCTCTGTACTGCACTCTCCGACGATCTTCTTCACGGCTTGGCAAACGACACCTGTTCCTTTGTGAGCCAAAGTCTCCACAGAACCCATGTAGCTGCAAACACGAATTATATTACGTTATCAAAAAAGCATTTCTATGTACTATACTGTTATATGCCTACAAAAAGTGAATGCACACCTGCCAGCCATAAAGCGCAGCTTATTACCTTCCCGCATCTGGACTTTCTTTGTTTTTAAAATTCGTAATTAGAAAAACAGTCCATTGTGTATTGTCATATTTTATGGCAGTCATTAGGCAGGTGTGACGAACTGATTCTAAGAAATCCGATCTATGCGGGCTGGCAGCCATATTGTATCGGTGCAGCAATGGCCGAATGGACAGATCGGCAGTCTAACAAAAACCACATTACATTAGATAAGCTACATAGTGACGGACTTTGCGCGTGTTATTGAATCGTGCAGTTCTAATAAAATCTATAGTAATTCCAACGGCATTTTAATTCGAGTCCCACACTCGTAACAATATTTATGTGATTGTTATGAGTGTGGGACTTATTCAGATTTGTTTTTACTGCTGAAACATAGCAACGTTTACAGCATCATTTGCAACTCTAACGGGGGATTGAAACCTGGGCGCTGATGAGCGTAAAAAATAGTACTTATTACTTTTTTTTTTAAATAACCCCGATAGTGTGGTAGTGTATGTTAGTAGTTAATTATAGTTTAGTCTTGATGATACTGTTGTGCAATTCAGACGTGCCTTTCATTTAGTCCCTCGAACCCCGCACACCGCACCGGAACACAACTGAAGATTATCATGGCGGCATCGTCTAGACTAGGGGTGATAGCTATAAAGATGAGCAATCGCCCGACCACCTGGCTGTGGGTTGTTTTGTCATCTCTTACGACAGGCTGCAGGAATTACTCTTCTTCTATTTCTTCTACACTCACAAAATATAAATGTGCGAGTAATTTTATTTATTTGTTATATTTTCAGGACTCTATGGGTGAACGGATCCAAATGATATTTTACATTATCTATAGCAGTGTTTTTCAACCTTTTTCATGACACGACCCCTTTAGTATGAAGAAATATTTCGCGACCACCCAAACCTAACCTACCCGTTGCTTTTTTTTAACCGACTTCAAAAAAGGAGGAGGTTCTCAATTCGTCGGAATCTTTTTCTTTTTTTAACTTTTTATGTATGTTCACCGATTACTCCGAAATTTATTACCCGATTTACGTGATTCTTTTTTATTCGACGCGGAATAGCTGCCATTTGGTCCCCTAAAAATTGGACATAATTTGGGCCAGTAGTTTTCATTTTATCAACATTTTTTATAAAAAATCCATTCCGTTTCATATATACACCGATTACCTTAAGATTTATGATCCGATTTACGTGTTTCTTGTTTATTTTGATGAGGAATAGCTGTCATTTGGTCCTCTAAAAATTTAACATAGTTTGGCCCAACAGTTCACATTTTACGAACATTTTTATGTTCCGGTTTCTTGGGCCCTAAATTTTTTGAGAAGCGCGGCACCTTTCGTAGGTCTACCCATACATAGCTAGGCACTAAAAAGTAACAAATAAAAAAATACTTGGTTTAAAAAAACTGACTTCACAAACTAAACAACTAAAAAGCATAAATTAACTTATTTCTAAAGCTATTATTATTATCTAATAATAGCTTTAGAAATAAGTTATTTTGTACTTTTTTAGTTTTTGAAATCGGTTTTTTAAACGAAGTCTTTTTATTCTTTCATGTATTTTATTTTGTGACAAATATTTAATCCAACATATTTATTAATTTTAATAATTAGTGTTCGACTAAATACGTAATTAAGTACTGTAAAACACATTTTTTTTTACATCGAATGCGTCGCCAATTGGTAACGCAATTTACGCGCATAGGTACGACCACGTTTGATGCCGGCCGCCCCGCCCCACATAAATGAAAAAGCGTTGCTATCGAGTAGCTCTTCGTGTATCTAAAGCAGAAAAACCTAATACTATTGCCGAAAGTTTGATTTTACCACAGCGGCTTTAGATACGCCATATCTAAAGCCGTTTTTTCTAATTATGTTTGGCAAACAAGAGGTCGAAAAACTGAAAAGTATACCTCTATCTGACAGTACCATTCAACGCAGGATAAGCGATATGGTGACTGATGTTCGTGATCAAGTCATAGAAAAAATAAAAGAAAGTACTTTTGTGTCCTTGCAATTTGATGAATCTACGGATATTGCAGACTTTACTGCAGTAGCTTTTCCAACCTTTTGCAACTCCGCTATAGAAGCTTCGCGACCCCCCTGAAGGGGCTCCGCGAACCCCCAGGGGGTCGCGACCCACATGTTGAAAAACACTGATCTATAGTATACAAATATTACGAAGAGGTAAAGTTTGTGACGTTGTAGGGGGTAATCTCTGGATCTACTAAACCGATTTTAAAATTTATTTTACCAGTGGAGAGCTACGTTATTCCTGAGTGACATAATACCCTATGTCACTCAGGAATAATGTAGGTTTCATTTGAGTGTGATCTATAATAAGTACTTTGTTTTATGATGCCCAGCGAAGTGGGCACAGGTTAACTAGTATATTATATTTTGAAAAGAACACACTATCTTTTAGCTCAAAATACAATTTTTAAAGTAGCTGATATAGAGATAAAATAATTTAACATAAGCTAAAAAAGTTACGTTTGTGTAATGGGTAGTATAGAACAAATTTTTCAGACACTTCCATGACAGCACGCAGGAAATCGGTGAGGGAAGTAGGCAGTGCGAGTATCAAACATCCAAATAAGTTGCGCTTACATACTCGTGCTGCCAACTTCCCTTTCTGCTTTCCTGTTCGCCGGCATCGAAATGGGTGT